>CAKAOJ020000001.1:9952500-10552500 GCA_916701645.2 Sebastolobus alascanus | reverse complement strand
GTCTCTGGCCGCGAGAGTGTCTGTGAATGTGGGAGTGTGTGTTGCATATTTCAGGCATTAACTCAGCCGTTTGATCAGCTAAGTTTAGGATGTATTCGGGCAGACAATATGTTTTAGAAAAGCATAGTTGTTAGAGTTAGTGTTGTATATATTAGCCCTGAAATAGTACATTTCTTTGCACGGGATGAACTTGGATCAAAGACAACATATTTTCGCATATTCAATCATCTCTAAGCCAACAGAGGATGCCAGAGACTTTTTTTTGTTAAAAAAAAAGTATGATGAAGTTCGCATTATTATTATGTCTGCAGATTTAGGTCAAATATTGTTATTAAACCTGCACAAAGGAGCATTAGAAATCCCGCGGCGTGTGTCCCTCTCCGATATGTCAGAGAAAAAGAGGAGGATGACTGTCATTTGTACAAAGCAAAGGTCAGTCCTGATTGAATTCTTTTCAGGGGGGTAAAAGGGCAACGCCAGAAATACAGAAAATCTCATGAAACGGAGCACCGGAGGCGGGGACGCCGCTCCGAGGACGTCATCATCTGCTTACCACTTGTAGTGCTTTTCAATATTCTACTTTTTTTTGCTCTTTGGTGTCTAAAATGAATGTCCCAGTAAGGGGGGTTGAGGTGGAGGGGGGGGGGTGACGACAGTGACTCATGCATCTCAAACGGCCGGTGGGAGATGCAGCGGTGAAATGCATGCTGGTTGCTCTGACAGCTTGTTGGAGCAGCTTTAATTGAGCACACTTCACAGCCCTGAGTTCCACTGAAAGACAGCGACCGAGGTGCTTTCTTCCCCCCCGTCTATCTCTTCCTGTAAAATGTTCCGTATATAGCGTTGATCACCCGTTCACTCCTCACCGAGACGACGTCGTCGCTCTGCCTCCCTCAAAAAAAAAAAATCCACTCAAGCCAGCCAGCTTTCTCTGTAGCGGTTTGCATGTGAAATCATTTCTATGCATGCCCGAAGCAGCGTGTTAATATATTGATGAGCGTAATATCGATAGACCTCCGCCCGCTCCTTTGTCACTCTGCTCTTTCATCCTCTTCCTCCCCTCCTCCTCCTCCTCCTCCTCCTCAGGCAGCCTCTCAGTGAGCGAGGTCGCCGAGCTGCTGGAGCAGGAAACCCTGCAGCTCCTGAAGAAGGAGTGTGGAGGCCTTCAGACGCTGCTCAAGAACAACCATCAAGTCTTCAGAGGTAGTTGGATTACACGATTTATGGACATATTCATAGCTAGTCTACATAGAAATGGGGGGAAATGTGTTTTCCCAAATGTGGTTGAATGTAACCTTTCACTGAAAGGGTAAAGTAGTTAAAACTCAGTTCACTTACTAGTTTTTTTTGCAAGCTTTCAGCCCCATCTCACAGTCTTCATCAGCAGATGGAGTTCACTCAGTTGTCATGGAGATGACTCCAATTACAAGTCCAAAAATGAACTTTCACAAAAACAGTAGTTTATCAAAAAAATAGTTTATCCATTGTACATTGTTATTATCCCTTATTAAAGACAAACTACTACTTCACACTATGAGGTAATCGCCATGGTTGCATGTAAAGGCAGATTTCAAACTAGTGTCAAAAATTCAGTTATCAAGACAAAATACTGACAATTCACGTACTTCATCTAGACAACACAGAGATGTCTGTAATTTAGTTTAGTAGATTGCTCCATAACTGATGTTTAAACATGCTTGATTTCCATTGACTGCAATGATTCATTTTGTCATTTATTTTCATGACCATTGGAGCTTCATTGGACTTAATACTTTCTACTCACTTGGTTCTACATTTTGGTGAAAGTTGCAAAGTTGTAGCACATACGGCTGATTTGTTATGAATTTTCAAAGTTTTAAACTTTAGACGGTTGCTGCAGCGCCACCATCAGGACTGTTAGCCCACAAAGCCAGCTGACGAAGTTTAGCATAGGACTGGACCTATGTGCAAAGGTTTATTTCCATGCATGGGAAGGCAGATTTCCTAGTAGGAAGAATAATAATAATAATTTTTGACAAAAACAAGAGGGACCCGCAGCAGAGCTGCTGGCTGGCCCCTAATAATTAACTTCTAGTGTGCCGCTCCCTCATTTCCTGTCATCTCTCTACTATTTTCTAACACAGTTGCTCATATTTTGCACTGATGATTCAACCTGTTATTGTCTCTGCTATGCAGAAAATAAACTGCTTGTTTACTGCTGGAAACCCAGAATAACTCCACCACCACTCTGTAGGAACAGATTTATTTGTGACTTTTGGAGAGAGCACTTTATTCTGAAGAGGTCTTGTATCTTCCTGTCATCCCGTCTCTCTTTCAGTGGAAGGAGGGAGGGTGCACATAAGAGACTGGCGGGACAGGAAGTCCTCCAGGGCGGACGCCAAGAGGAAGCCCGTCGCCCCCGGCGCCCTGAAAACCCGCCCCTGCTGGTTCTACGACCACCACCCTCAGCGCTGCCCCCTGCAGGACGAGCACTGCGCCTTCGCCCACGGACCGGACGACCTCCGACCCTCGACCAGACCTCTGAAGAAGATGAGAAACGAGGCCTTTTGATTGGCTCATTCCTCCTGACATACTTTACTTAAATTGAGTAACGACTTTTCTAATTAACAGCATTCACTCTGTCCATCTCTGCCCTCGTTGAACCTCCTGGAAAAGTCCCCGCGTCGTCCAGCTCTGCAGCCACAAAGAGGAAGGAGTTCAGGTCCAAGAAGTGTGAGTTTTTATTGAAGCCACGTTGCATCATTTCTGGGAACTTCACAGTCTCCTCTTTCTTTCTGTGTGAGGCTGCCAAAATGTGATGCTTCCTGGTGCAGCTTTAGGTTTCGCTGTTGGAGCTCGCCGACACCTCTGGCTCACGTCGTCTGCTGAAATTTAATTTCAAGGGATTCTTTTGTCTTTCTTTTTTATTTATTTAAGAAGTGGACTTTTGTTAAGCTCCGAAAATTGTACACTTGCTGTATATTAAAGTGTATTTCAAGCTACATCTTTTTACTTATTTAAAGATCATCAAGTCTATCAGGGATTTTTTTTTTTTTCTTGTCGAGCACTCTATTTTATCAACTCTTCCCTCCTCTGCAGAAAAACTTTAAAAGCTTCTATACGCTTCACTCGGACACTTTATTCACCTCAGACAGGTACTTTGAGGTTCACTGGCAGGGCTGGTGGATAAAGACCGGACAGCGTTTGAACAAAGTAAATGTTAGCGCTATGAATTATTTGTTGGCAGGAGTTGAGGGGTGTCCCCTCTGGACGGGTAGCTCACTGCTGTGTGTCTCTCTAACACAGTCTGCCATCACCCTGTGGCTCAAATGTCAAAATCAGTAAGGACCACCCAGGGACCGCAGCGCGCTGATGGGAAGCATCTCCTCGGGGTTTGTTTGTTTGTTTACGTGAGCGACAGCAATCACACCACTGATGCCGTAGAGCATAAGGACAGACTATTTAAATCTTATCACATATAGAGGAATAATGTGAAGTGACAGAGCAGACTGGGAATAATGATGTTAGCATCGTTTCTCATAGGTAGTTTAACAATGTTCTGTGTGCAGTTTTCTAACATTAAATGACAGGACGTTTCTCCATTCGGAGCCACTAATCTGCAAATTGACCAGTGAGGACTAAAGGGTCAGTTCACCCAAATTATTAGAATTATTTTTTCCACCCTCGTGGTATCTTTATGGAAGTTCATTTCTGCCAGGAAAAGAAAAAATAGATGAAATGTTAGCAACAACAAAAATAACATTAAGTCCCAGTGAAATTGTGTTTTACAGGATGAAAAGATGATTGGATTTGATATAAGAATATGAAGAAATTGAGTTTTTGTAATTTTTCTTAGCTATATTGTTAAATAGGTGAACAATATGACCGGGGATGTGAGCTAAAAAGGTTAAAAGGCATTTTTCATTTCATCTCGACCTTAAGTCAAAAGTATGAGAAATGTCAAGATTTGACTTATTATCTCATAATTTTGACTTAAAAATACTATATTTTGACTTATTATCTTATACCTATGACTTAGCATCTCATCATTTTGACTAATAAAGTCATATTTTTGACTTAGTATCTCAGAATATTGACTTAAGACTATATATTGACTATTTTTTTTATAATTTTGACCTAGTATTGCATAATTTAGAATAATTTAGTTGTAATTTTGACTAATAAAGACAATTATCTCTTTATTCTATATTTTTAAGTCTATAATTTGGCATCATATATATATTTTTGACTTAAATAGTCTAAATTTTGACATCGTTGTGACGTAGTATCTCACAACTTTGTCTGTGAAGTCATTATTTTTTTCTTAAAAAGTAATAATTTACACTTAATATCCCCATTTACACCTTACTATCTCATCATTTTGACTTCAGTATCTCATATTTTAGACGAAAACTGACCCTTAGAAAAAAGCAACTGCATCCATATTAAGGACACAACACCAAAATCACTGAAACAGCGGTGAGTCCCGTCCCAGGTCTCAGTTGTATATTGTGTGCAGTGAATCCATTCCCTGTTTTTTTTTCCTGTTCAGAGGATAAAATCTATACTGTGGTTGAAAGGGACATCCTAAGGTTAGTTACATATTAGTAGACTGGATGCCCCCACATCCCCTGCAGCTCAATGGCTGTGTCATTGAATATTGATGAAGAAGACGTACATGTATTTACTCAGTCTGACCACAGGTTCAACACATTGGAGGAAGAACACCAGCGCAATGAGAAAGCCCTAATAGTTTTCTGGACAATTTCCCGTTGATGAAAGGCCATTTAGACGTAAATGATGCTTCAGCTGTGACGGACTTAGTGGAGCTCAAAGTGTGTGTGGTTGTGTCTTGACAGGCCGTACTCATAATTGTGCACAATGTGTGGGTTTTAATGACCTGCTCAAATCATTTCTCCCTCTCTCGCCCCCCCCCCCCCGTGTCATTATGCTTCCAGGAAGAAATCAATTCATGAAAATACTCGTGCAGCTCAAGGTCTGCAAAGATCGTCGATGCGATCGACCTGCTGACCTACATTTAACTGCAGAGGAGTGTGACGTGTTCGGGGAGCGGAGGTGTTCACCTGCCTGATCCCCAACTCCACACACACTTGCAGCCACTCTTGCTGTGACCTTTTGACCCCGGTCCCTTCTGACCGCTGTTCAATAAGCCATCATTATGACTCTGTTTATGTCACCGCTGCCCTGGAGATCAGAGGAGGAGGAGGTCCAGAGCAAGCAAAATTACCCCCGTCGATCCCTCTCCACACTGAGTGAGTCTCCCTGTCCTCGGCCCTCACGTAAACACTGCATAGGAGGTCTGCTGCTCACCCAACTGAAGAATGCATCGTCGTGCCAAAAACAACAACTGCTACAAACAAGAAAACTGTTTTCTCTGCACAATACTGGCTTAGGTTTGGTAATTTACAGATCAAAGGATGTTTAGAAGTCTCGGTTACAACTGGGTTTCCTTTGGTTGAAAACATGAAGATGTCGAGGCTGCATGCAGCCATTATTGTAATGACAAAATTTCACATGTAGTAAGAACCTGTTACACACTGAAGTATAGTCATTAAAATGCTGTTGTAACCATGACGCCCAAAAAAAATCAATCAAGTTTCAACTACATTTTGTCCAGACATTTAAACATCTTTTGACCAATCAAATTTTGTTGTCAGACCACTAAAGAGGCGTTATCGGTTGCAATAAGCAGCATAGAATAGGGTCAGTAGGGGACTACTACACCCAATACTAGGTTTTGTCACATATTCACATGGTAGATCAACAGAAGTTTTGACCCAGGAGCTTCGCATTTCAAGTTTCGCTTTCACTTTTACAACGTAGTAGGCATAGTAGGCCCCTATTAACCCACATCTATGGTGCTTATAGCAACCGATAACGCCTATTTAATGGCCTGATAACAGTTGAATCGGGTGCTTTTGACCAGTCAAATTTCTTACTTGCCAGGCACTCTATAGTACTAGCTTTTTTCTGGGGCTTTCAACCATATCACACGTTCTTCGTCATACAGCAATAAGTGATGATTATGAGATAAAAACACAAGTGGTAGGACAGTGGTTCCCAACATGGGGGTTACAAGAATAATCTGAGGTGATTAAGAAGATAGGAAAACGTGACCAAAAACATTCCTGCAACACAAATGTATGCTTATTTGTTCCTGACTTCTTCCCAAATCTTTGCTTTTTCCTGTCTGCGAAGGAAATGTCACTCGCATTAAAAAATGCTCATACATGTGCAACCTGTGATGATGAGTTATGAGAATAGCTTGGATATAAAGGTCACAGGCCAATAATGTTGAGAACCAGAGACTGTTGATAAGGGAGCTGCACATCACAACACGAATTCCTGGGCGTGCAGTTGAATTGGTTTCCAGATATCAGGATCCTGTTGCCGTTTCAGTGGGAAACTATGTGAACTATGTAAACAAACGGTTTCCTTACACAATGTCTGATACCGAACAGGGGCTCCAGTTCTTTTCCTGGTTTCTTTTGGTCTATGCAGTGTTTGAATAATGTTCATCAGCTTTGCAAATTTTCCAGTCTCAGTCCGCAGGAATAAATTAGAGATGGTGAAAGCGAAAGAAAGGACAGAGGGGAGAGACAAAATTACTCCCCATGCTTGAAAAATCTAGGTCAGGGAGAAGTGGCTGCATCTCTTTGCCTAAGCCGACAACTTTTCCCGTGTTTCCCTCATGCTTTATTCATTGTGGCACCATGGGGCCCGGTGATGTACAAAAGTCTCTCTCAGCAAAGCGAGCCGTGTAGGACTTGCAACGCTGACAGCTGTCGCTGCGATGAAGTCTTTTGTTTGACTGTTGCCGCTTTACAAAAAATCTCCTTATTCTTCTCAGTTCTGTGAGTTTTCTGGAGAGGGGTTGTTTAGGTAGCTACATTATTCTGTGTCAATATCTGTATTTATTTACGGATGAATCTATAGGAACCGCCACATTTTCCCCTCAATTGACGGTTCACTGAGCCTGTTGCTACGCCTGTCAAGCTTTGTGTTCTTACAATGATAACTTGGGCAGATTTATCATTTGAAATTCTATGTAACTTTTTTAACAAACTTTGATTTCAGACATTATGAGACAAAAGCAGGCTTCTCATTTATAACTGGCGACTATTTAGCAGCACTTTTGTTGCTGTTCATAAAGTGATTTCAGTGTTTGTGTTAAAGGTTTTACCTTTATCTAAATCATGAAATTTTCCCCCTTAGCTTTAAGAATTAGGCCATGTTTTTTTTTTTATCTGAAAGTAGCTAGTGAAACAAAAAAAACATCAGTAACATAAAAAATAATAAAAATTCATTAAAAAAATCATATAAAATAAGAGGTAACCTTTGAACCTTGTGTAAAAAAGATGGATCAAATGGTCGAACTTCGTTAAATCAATGTGTAACGATGAAGTATGTCGTAATACTCCTAATCCTACATTTAAATATATGTAGCCTATGTATGTAAAAACTGTATTGTATTTGTCATATACATACAGGTACATGCATGGAATTTGACCTCTGCATTTAACCCATCCTTAGGAGCAGCGGGCTGCTGTGGAGCGCCCGGAGAGCAAGAACACATGCAGACAGTAGGAGCCGGGGATCGAACTGCCAACCTGGTTAAAGGACGACCCGCTCTACCGACTGAGCTACAGCCGCCCCACAATGTAAGTATGTTCTTTTTCTCTTCATCTGATGGAGCTATACTCACCTTTCACTTACTAAATATTCTGTTATTACACAATTGCTTTTGGCTCGATGATGTCAAAAGTATATAAATAGAAAGTGTATTAAATACTCACATGAACTTTTTCTGACTTTGTTCCTAAACTTACTTGAAAAAAAGAGAAGGAGCTCCTAGGAGGATTTTCTAACCACAGAAATGTCCACAACAGATCTCCCCCGCTTCATAAGTCGAGGATGATATTTTCATCCTGGCGCTCGATCGATATCTCAAAGCCGACGAGCGGATGGTCACAGCAGATAACACACTTCTGGTCTTTATTATGTGTACTTACTACTCACAGTCGACCCTTTTCACACACTTCCCCCCCCCATCCAACACCCCCCCCCCTGCCTCGACCTTCCCCATCACCTACTCAGACCTGGGTGAAACTCAGAGATAAGGGTCTTACATACCTGGAGCTCCCTCAGCGTGGCATCACATGAACCAAGAGAGAGATAAGGGAGGAAGATTTGTTTGGAAATGTTTCCATTTGACGTTTCACCGTTCAACGCGTATACTTCAAAAAGTTGGCAGCGGAGAGCGTGGATGGCGCTGCTTCTCGACACAGAGCTGGAAATACACGACACACACACATGGGCCGTGCCGTGGCATCTACCCAATCCGCTCAGATTTACATGCAGTTAAAATTAGAGCACAGTTTATGCGTTCCTGCAAGTATAAAAGCTGTCTGTGATCCACTGTTTATTCACTGATTTATCTCATTTATTACACCGGAATTGATTTTGCAACAGAATCCCGGTGAACATAAAACCATAAATTTTACTCACACATTGATCCACAGCTTCAAAATACTTTATTTTTTTTTAAGCTTGTTGAAATTGCCACTTGGGAGCCAATCCACTAAATTAATATTTGATGAGATGTTAATTTAATACTGTGTTCTGCACAAAATGCGATGTGAATTCCCACTCTCCCAGTGCTTTCCTCTCCCCCCCCCCACCCCCCTACACTGCTAATCAGATCATAATATAGATTTTCGTTTTTCATGCACTATTCAAATTACTATTAAATCTCAGCAACCGTATAGTGTCTGGGGAGCGAAGAGATTACATGTTTACACGACAGATTTTCAACCGTAGAAAGCTTCAAAACAGAATGACAGTTTTTCCGTTTAGGTGTTTACATCGTAGCGGTCCCTCATTCTTTGGTACTTGCTGTTTTCCCCGAGTTGATTGGAGGGTTATTCAGATCTCTTAAGAACTGAGAGCAGCTTGGAGCATTTCCCCCTCTCGGCCAATCAGGGTGTGACGACGCCCTCTCTTTAGGGCCTAAGAGAGGAGGGGAACCGCGCACCCAGGGCGTTGTGATTCTTCCTCGAAATAATGCAGACCTCATTTTAGCAGATTCAGCCAGGAAACTCTGGTCTTTAGACCTTTTTGAGACTTATTTTTTTGAGACTTCTGTCTGATTGATGGTGATTTTTAAGCATTCTGAAACCAAGGTGGAGTGAATATTAAAGAACACCTTAGGTTACCTGCATCAGGGCTGTGATCTTGGTGCTATTCGTGCATGAGTTTGTGCTCGCCTAACGATAACCTAGCGCCTGCAGGCTTTATTTTGCTATGCTATTAATTGGTTTATTTTCATTGAAACCCTCTTTATACATATTTACATTTGTTTATAATTTAAGAGGCATTTTTTCATTGGGAAGGCACTCTTTGAGATTTGTTTCTCCAAGTAAATATTTCTGTATTGTGTGTTTGGGAACTGGTTCTCGGGCTTCTTCCCGATCAGCTGAAATCTGGGAATTCACTACCGCCACAATCTCGGAGTCGGTACCCATCGGTTATCGGTCTGATGACAGATCTGGGGTTTTGGTGTAACCAGTGGATATCCGGGCCAAGACTTCCTTTCCCGTGCGCTGCTCATTGTTTGCAGTCCGATTAGCAACTTGAGGTGCGAGACTGGAGTTGAGAGACGACGTGTACGACCGGATTGTTTCACAAGTAGCCAGTTCACAAGCTAATTTTAAACCAATAAAAAGCTAAATCATCGTCAGATGATAGCTGGTGGGTTCCGAGACTGTATTTCAGCCAATGCGTTCCGCCTCTTTTGCTCTTCACACGGACCGTTTACCTGAGTCCAACCAAAGCCTGCTCGAACGTGATTGGTCGATGCTACTCGGACTACAAATGGAAACCAGAACGCTTGCGACACCAAAATCTTGTCCCGTTGCCTACAGATTCTACACGTGAATGCAAAATCTGTTTATAGAGATTACCACCACCACACGACATATTTATTATTCAGATTGATCTTTTATTCAGAGTTTTAGAGTAAAATGCTCCATGTGAACACAAACCAATGGATGAAAAACATAAAACTATGATTTCTGTTCAAAGGTATTATTTCCAAAGTTCTCTAAGTTAAACAAAGACTTTGTGTGCCGATATACACAACACAGAAACTGACGCTAGCTGCACAGCATTATAAGTTCAGGACAGATGCTAGACTAACGGCTTCACAGTTGCAACAACAACATCATGGTTAAATAATCAGAGATGACACTTCACTGACTTGCTGCTGCTTTCACTCCTGTATCATCTTGTTGGCACACCAACTAGTTCTGTTTTTTTCAGGTTTGTAGTAAAAAACGGTTACAAATTCATTGGGGCAGGCAGTGCGGGTGATACATGTAAAAAGTTCCTAAAAGCAGTTTTTGCCACCAAACATGTATTGCATTATTACAGTAGAAAAACAAACAAGTTAATAAATATAAGCACAAATATTTTCCAAACAAGCCAAAAAAAAAGAATCGTCCTCAATCCCGAAGAGGAGAATATAACGTACTTCAACACATTTCCTCCAAACAAATACATTTTAAAAAAGCCTCGGAAAACACGTTAGAGGGTAGAAAAAAAAAATCCTTGAAAGGAAGGAGACAAAGAAAAGAAAAAAAAAGTAAAAATGAGTTCCAACAACATCCTAACCCCCCCAAAAATCAGTATTAAAGTGTTATGAGGATTTTTATTCACATAAGCTCTTGTACTTTTCCTAAGATAGTACGGAATTTAAGTTGCTTTTGTTTAAATGGAAACACACTGTGTCGAAATGTTAATTACATTGACAGTTTTTCCACATTGTTAAAATGCATTTTTAGAAACAACAGGCCAAGTTGTGAGATGACACAAACGGCAAGACTGTTATCCGAGTGCAAGTGCTCCATATTGTTCTAAAAACTATCCATACATCATCTCACACACTTTATAAAAAAGCAAAAGACACTTGATTTGAAAATCCATCAGCGTCTTGTTGCACAATCACCTTCTCTAGTCAACTGCATTAGCAGCTTCCGGGGATGAATCGTATAGTGTCATTCTCGTGGGACACGAGCACATTCAATTTCGGTTTCGTGATGCAATATTACATAATCTGTTTTGCTTTTAGTGTGACATCACGCCTTTTAGCTGATCATCATGTGAAGAACATTAAAGTGCTGCGAGCATCCAGCTCCCATGAGTTAAACTACTCGCCTTCACTAACTCGCTAAAGTGAAAAAAGAAAATGCATCTGACCGACACGTGAGCAGCTCGAGAGCTCTGATGTGAAGTGAAAATGGGGGTTACCATAGAGGCGGAAACTGGGAGGGGGTGTCGTTACCATGGGCGACGGGCCGAGGTGACCCAGATGGCACAAAAGCAGCTGAGCCTATTGGACCGCTGTGCTTCGACGGCTACACTGCGTTACCCAGAAGTCTCTTGTCAAATCACGGTCACACCTCTGATTGAACACATACTGTACTGTAGTGTTGCATGATGTGTTGCATGATGGATGGACACAATCCTGCATTTAAACTGTGCATGAAAATAAAAAAAAAAGCATCTGTGGCTACCTTTCATCAAGCATAGCCTCTCCAAATACAGTGTTGTATTAGCTGCGTGTGTGTAAGTAAAAGTGAAACAGATACATGTGTCCGCACAGGGGAGGGCCTATACATCCATGGGGAGGGTAAAACCAGTGTCAAAACCAGTGGGCTACCTCCGGGTCTGAGAGTGAAGCCAATGCAGAAGTGCCTTAAACTTGCATTCTTTCTAACAACCAGCAGGGGGCGACTCCTGAAGAAGTCCGATTGTATAGAAGTCTATGAGAAAATGACCCTACTTCTCACTTGATTTATTACCTCAGTAAACATTGTAAACATGAGTTTATGGTCTCAATCGCTAGTTTCAAGTCTTCTTCAATACAACATGATGTTCATTTAGTAAATCATGGTCCCATTTAGAGTCAAATAGACCATAAAGCAGGTGAACGGTGTTTTGTTTTGTTTCGCAAGTTACGTTGAGGACGTTTGTCACGTGTTGTTTCTTGGCATTTGCGACCTGTTTACCTTAGTAATGTTACGTTGTTTCTGTACGTATTTTACTTACGTTTACGTACCCATTTTAAGCCCAACCGTGACATTTTTCCTAAACCTAAGTGAGTGATTTTGTTGCCTCAACCTAACTATGGACGGTACCGTAGTTTTGTTGCATTGCGTACAAATGACACGCGTAATGTCCGTCTAATGTTGTGCTATTTATACGCCTTCCCGTGAGACCGGGTTGTTTCAGACTATGATGGTGCTTGACGTTTGGCTCATACCCAACCTGCTGATGAATGTATAAGCCTTATAGCCTCATGTAAGTTTCATATAACGGCTGCAAACTAGCGCAGGTTTTCTAATGATCAGATTATTGATGCCATAAGATTTTTTTTTCCTGCCATCGTACATTTCAATCAGAGAGGCTCATGTTGAAGTATGTAGGCTGTACTTTTTACCTTTGTACTATGCGAGGCACTTCCACTCCAGTGAAAGATATGGGCCTAAAATATTCAGTGCTGCAGTCTTTGAGGGAGTCATAGTCATGGCTATGCTATGATATTAAAGGTGCACAATGGATCTGAGGGACTTCCTGTGATTGACTGTCCCCCCGCTTCCTCTCTAATGAGATTCTCTAAATCTTTTACATGACACCAAACACCAAAAGCCACATATAGCAGACACCTATTATATAAACCGGCCTGCGTGTCCGCGATCAAAAAAAAGGGGCATCCGCTTTAAAATGGCTCTCCTCATCTAATCGCGCTTCGACAGGAATATTTGTTAGCCTCTTCTTTGCTTTTAAAGACTCCCGCTGCCTCCCCGGAGAGGGGAAGAGTGGGCGACGGCGGTGGCTGGAAATAGCACCCGTCGAGAAAAGGACGAATCAACGCCGCACCTTATGCTTAATTAAAGATTAACGAGAAATTGCTCGCTGGAGTGGAGGTTTCTCAAAGCCCCACTTTACTTCTCTGATTAGGGTTACGTAACACTTGTTAATACTGCATGGACGACGCTTAAAAAAGTAATGGTATCGGCCAGAGTGGCAGAATCAATCCTGAAGTTTGAAGCTGGCGTGTTGCCAGCGCATTGATTAATTGGCTGCTCACAGCTGCTAAATCACTTCAATCATACTGATTTGTGTAAAATGTATCTGAATTAATGGTGAACCCCCCATGAAAAGGTCCATCATCATACTGCTTATTATATTTTCACTCCGTTTCCATATTTCTAGAAAAGCAACATAATGATATTTTTTTCTTTTTGGTCAACCTCAAGAAGTTTTATTTCATAGCAGGACACACTGAGAGGCCTTTTTCTATTTCACAACATAAGCCAAACTTCTCATAACTTTCCCTAAATAAAGTACAGTCCAAAAGAAGCAAATCAGATGTTTGAGTCAGAATAAATTAACAAGACTCTGTCCAAATATTCTGTCAAACTTGCCGTTTTTTTTTATATCCGCTGTTACCGACAAATTTTTCCCCAAAATTGTACCCCAAAGTATTGATGTTAGATTATCAGCTTGATATAAGACTTCAGTCAGTATTCTGTAAAGGTGTACTCAAAAGTTAGAAAAGCTCTAATGGTTCTGAAATATATTAATGAAATTTGACTACAGTAAGAAATTATTTCATCATCTCTTCACCCAGAATGGACAGCACCTTCAGGTTGGCTAAAAACACACTCTTGTTTATGGACACAGCCAGTGGGAGTTGTAAAGCAGGGAAAGATTACACACACACACAGTGATAGTTGACACACACTTGGGAACTGTCTGGTACAAATACATTCTTGTACTTTTGGCAACTGAGCCGTGAAGCTCGCTCACCGGTGCCTTGGGTTTTTTCTGGAGAAGGGGGGGAGCACACTTCCTCTGTGCGATGCATGCCAGCGACTTCTGCAGTCTTCGTGTTTCCACTGTCCGATCCTGGCGTACACCTTGTCATACTTATAAATAATCCTTATAAATATCCAATGTGCCTCTGCTGTGTCAGAAAGCGTAAGGTGGCTGTCCACGCTATTACTACTTTCCCTGCTCGGCCCCTCCGTGACTCATGCGACTTATTTAGCATGAGTCACTACACTGCAAGTCCACACCTTCGGGGCCACTGCAGCCTGGAAAATGCCTTGAAGGATGGTCGAAGCAGATGTTTTTGGATACAGCCTGTTCTGGGGGGAGTCTTGTCCTTAAAGGCAGATGGGTCGCAGTAAAGGTTAGACGAGGATGAGTTAGAGCCGACGTACTGTGAGATGCACAGGACAAACTGCTACTGGGGATTCAGCTTTGGATCTGTATGTGTGTGTGTGTGTGTGTGTGTGTGCGCAGGGAGAGAGAAAAAAACAGGCAGAGCTAGAAAGGAGTGAGTCAATGCTAAGACGGTGTGTATTTATTATGGCAAAGGGCTGGAGCACAGGGAGACAGCTGGTGTAATTATAGATCTCATAATATATTCACTGGCGGTAGAGAAAATGTAAAAAAAAAACGCAGCCTCATGCTGCCGTAACGGTTCATTCTCACCAACTTTAAAACCCACAAAGTGCTGTAATAAGATAAAGCTTATTCTTGGATAATCAGGAAAGAAATCACACTTGTATGAATATTCTTATTCTTGATTTGATAGTTGACAGTGAAGAGAGAGAAATTATGGGACAGGACAGGGAATCATTCGGCAATGATCCTGGGGCCTAATTGACTATTAGCTAAGCCCCGCCCTCCTTAGTTACTGTTGCTACACCTCTCAAGTTTTCTGTTCTTGCATGCATTTTCAAAGCAATAGGCTCTTAATTTCAGACAGTGATAGGCAAGAGCACCTTCTCATTTCCGGCCGGATACTATCAATTTTGTCTGCTAAAATGACAACCGTTGCTATAGTTAGCTGGCAAATTAAGCTAACGTTAGCTTCATGGGTTGGTTGAAAAGAGTCGGTTTCCAGCTGACTCGTTTTTAAACATGCACCTGATGGCTTGATCCATTTAAGTTAGATGATAGGGAAAAATCAGACCGGTGTTGCCAGATGGGAAATGTTAAACTATCGTACCAGAGGCGTAAAATGATCGTACTTTGTAATCGGCGTAAATGTGTAATTGTACAAAACGCATGTTTAAACAAGTTTTTGACACGCCTACAAATCCCACATCGTTTTCTAGCCCACTAATATAAAATGAAATTCTAAGACAGCACAGCTGGAAGCCTGTTCATATTCTACACGAATAAGCAAATTAAATAAATAACTGGGCTTTCTAGTGCATTCTTTCGTGCAAACTCTCACCAGATGAGCAGCCGTGCTCGCGAGTCACGTTCAACATCACAGCCTACTACACCAGGCATGATTGGCTGGAAAGAGGTCACGTGAGAAGAGATGCGTAAACACAGATGTAGGATTCATCTGAAAATGAATTAAAATGAGGCAAAAAAAAAAATTCTTAATTATTACTTGATTTGTCACTGATTTATGAAGCGTTTCTAAAAACCCTTCCAAAACCAACCGTGTAATGTGAAATTCACCAGCAAACCGTGGCCAATTTCTCAGCTTCTCACAGGACGACGTGCGATTTTCATCCAACAGCAGCAATGAATAACAATGAACATTTATCCATTTAGTAAAACGCACACCATGAAATCCACATTGAAATGGTGTAATGGTGGAGGCTAATTGCAGAGGGTCATTAACGTGTGGGCTTTTGTTATGGATAACAGTGATGGATCATTATTGGGCAGAGTGATGGATACTTTACAAAGCTGTACTGTACACTACATAGTACTCTCTTTACCCAAAGCTGCAGGAGGTGATGTGTGTGTGTGTGGTGGCTTTGAGCTGAGTTCACTGCTTGTTAGGTCTTAAAATGTTCACATTTAATTGGACATAACCAGTTCTTTAACAGTTACTCCTGCTTTTCTTTGAGTTTGTTATATATTTGGGGTTTATACTAGTAATGAAATTCATCCTCTACAGAAAATCAGACAATTGGCAAAAATTGCCAGAATTTATGCAAATTTTATGCAAAAAATCTTAACTCCATTATTTGATTACTGAATATGAATATGAATAAATGAAGCCTAAAATGATCTGAATTATTATCTAAATCAGGAACTATCTGATTAAAGAATACGTTCGCAAGACTGAGAATCGTGAGAGAGTTTGATATACTGTGTTATTACACGGCTTTGTTGAATACTCGATTCTGATTGGACAATCATGGCGTTCTACGGTCTGTTATAGAGTGGTGCAGGAATGAGTCCTAAAACCAGGAAATGAGTTAGCATTTTAGCACTTCCGGTTCCCTCGTCTGGAAGTCAATGGGTTTTTTGAATGGGTTTTTAGTTAGATGCCTTAAATAAGGTCTGTGGTTAACACGAACTGAAGAGATTTTAACGTTTTGTTCTGCGACATCTGCTGGAGTTTCGTCTCTTTGCTTCTACGCTCTTTGACAAAACTGAAGCATCTCCATGACAACTGACGATGAAGACCCTGAGATGGGGATCGAAAACCCTTGAAAAAGCCACGAAGTGGGTGTTGAATCAAGATTTTTGTCAGACTTAAAAATCGTATTCTTGACGATATCTACTGATATGTCAGCTTCAGTAGAAGCCTACTGTTTTACTTTGCAACTATCGCACCGCTATTAACATAAACTCAAAGCTTTCATTTACAACATTCAGTTGTGATCTCTGCACGTCATTTCTAAAAAGGGCCGGGCTGTTCATTACACCATCCCTGTAAAAAGGCACATTAAGTCATGTTTTCTTCATCAGTGTGCCTGCACGTTTTATGAGCCTCTTTTTCTTTTATAGTTCGCAGCAGAAGCTCTAATGCTCCGTCACGTGCCGGCCTGCGTGGCCTGCTCTCTCGCCGTCGGCCCACCGGAGCCCCGGCTGGCTTCAAAGCGCTCCTGTCGCCTTAATGATAATGAATGCAGTGTGTCTGCTCAATGTGCTTAGTGGCTCACTGTCAATCTGTTCCACTCAGACTCGGGTTACAGCCTGCTCTCGCGCAGTGCTCCCACCCTCCTCTGCCGAGAAAGACAGTTTTCCTGGATGGTCTGCCCGCTGGACGCTCTCGAGTGTGTGTGGTCGTGAACCCTCCGCAATAACAATGTGTTTGTGACCCTGTGGTCGAACGATCCAATGCTAATACTGAAGTCAGCAAGTTTGATACAATGCCTCGCTAGTCTCCCTCGTATCTTTTGCAAAAGGCGTCCAGGAAGCCCGTGTGATATATTTCAAAGCCGTCATAAAGAAAGCATATGAAAGGACTGATGAAGAAATCAATAAATAGGCAGGGCGCAGCCCACTGGGTCATTAATAAAACACTAAAGGAGTCCTTTCAAATGTGGCTTTATGTGGTCTGTCCTCATTGGGTCAAAGCAATCTATTTATGCTTCCTGCTCACCCCCGCTATCTCTCCATCCACTCCTTCAGATCTCCACATAAAAGAGGGCTCATTGGGAACAAAGCAAAGGGGTTTTGACAGAGCTTTGGACACCTGCGGCGGGACCGAACCACTCCGCTCGCTCTGGTTTCGATATCAGAGGACGGGAGAGACCATTCTGTCACGGGAGAGATGAGTAAGTCCCATGAGAAATGCACGATGATGCACACACGCGTCATTTAAGCCAATTGAATGCTGTCAAAATACTCCTCCGGTTGCACAGATACCATAAAAAGAATATAATTTCCATGTGCTTCTTTTAATAAAAGCAGCAGATAATGGAGGCTTCATAATCTCCTTGAGTGGCCGCATCAACCCCCATGTAAATGATATTTGCATCCACATTGCTGTCAGAGATGGTGCGATAACTTTCCCGGACCGGGGTTGTTGCTATGGGAACATGACTCATCACAAGTCCGTCCTGCTTTACCTGTGGCAGCTGCACAGTACTCATGAAAGCTTTTTCATGCTCCTTTTGTTTGCCAACCAGCAGTGCTGAGCCTCAGTTTTCAATAACATATCAAATCAGATGTCTGGGAAGACACAGTGACACACAAGAGGTACTAAAAAGATTGTTTCTTTTTTGATGCACAGGAGGAACTGTATATTTCGGAGCACCTTTTATGGAGAGTGAGGCTGTGATTGAATGAAAATCAGTCAATCAGTCACATTAGACCCTGATTTTGTGAGGAACAACATGCATGTTGTTGCTGTATGTATCGATGCTAATTCACATGAAAATCACATGAGAACTCGTTGACCTTAACATGTTGAGTTATAGATGCAAATGGAGGCTTTATGATGTATAACTCGTAAACTGTATTATGTCCTCATAATGATCTTAAACACAGTTTATCAAGGTGCAGGAGTAAGTATTTTTAAGTTTGAATGTAGTTTGCACTTGTGTTATACAAAAAACAATGGGAGTGAATGGGCCTCCATAGACTTTAATGCAATATCTAACTCATTATAACTCATAACCTACTGTATATATGTCATAATAACGAGCTTAAGTGCAGTTCATCAGTGTGTTATCGACAGCATTTCGAAATTTGGGTGAAGTTTGTACTGTACACAGTTATTGAGTTGTAAATATAATGGGAGTGAATGGGCCTCCATTGACTTTAATGCATTATCTAACTCATAATAACTCATAACCTATACATGTCATCATAACAAGCTTAAATACAGTTGATCAATGTATGATAGAGAGCATTGTGAAATTTGGGTGAAGTTTGTACTGTATACAGTTAGTTGAGTTATAAATACAATGAAAGTGAATGGGCCTCCACTGACTTTAATGCATTATCTAACTCATTATAACTCATAACCTATACATGTCATTATAACCAGCTTAAGAACAGTTGATCAGTGTGTAATAGAGAGCATTATGACATTTGGGTGACATTTGTCTTGTATACAGTTGTTGAGTTATAAATACAATGGGAGTGAATGGGCCACCATAGACTTTAATGCATTATCTAACTAATAATAACTCTTAACCTATACATGTCACCATAACCAGCTTAAATACAGTTGATTAGTGTGTGATAGAGAGCATTACAAAATTTGAGTGAAGTTTGTATTGTATACAGTTAGTTGAATTATAAATACAATGAAAGTGAATGGGCCGCTATAGACTTTGATGCATGCAAAACTTTAAAAAAATTATTAAATATACAAATGTAAGCAAATAATACTCATAACAAAAAAGAAGAAGAAGAATCATGCACGACAACATGATTCACCTTAAATGTGAGGTGAGATCAACAGGTTTTAATGTCATATTTTTAGTTGCCAGTCTTTTCTAATTGTGCGTCATAGAGCACGCACACAGCGTAAAGTGTATGGCAGATGTTTGAGCCCAGTTTTGTCTCCGTGTGGTGCTTCAGGTCTGTTGACACACACTGAGATGTGTGGAGGAGGCCATCTGTCACACCACTACTAACCCTGTAAACAGAATCCTGAGCTGTCATTCACGACGGGCCCACGTCTTTTTTATCCTCGCCGGTTACTGGGAAAATGGATATCCGCAATAAAAAAACCAAATATAGCTCAGGCAGTACGTCTGTTTTTGGAATATGTCTTCATTATGATGTGCAAGCTGGGAGACTTCAGGTGGGTCTTGTTTATAAGATCGATCGGTTGCTGCCGGTGACTGTTTTTCACCAGTATCACTAAGATCAAGTATTGATCTTTACATGATGGATCATTGGAGTACGAGGAGGAGCACAGCACCTTTTAAAGGTTAATGACTTCTGACCTTGTTTCCAACCCTTTAGTGTATCTCCATCTTTATACTGACTCAATATGAGCTGACCTGGTCAACACGAGCACGGTCTCAAATAATTGGTTCCTTTCACAACCTGCAAACATCTGTTTTTACAGAACAAGGTTGTTGCTTCTAACAAGTGCCATTATTTTTACCTTTTATTATTTTAGCCTCTGATTCCTGTTTGTTTTGTGTCTGTTGGTATGTTTTTAATTGTGACGTTATCTGTCCCTACTTACTTGCTGCCCATCTAGACCTGTTCTGGTTAAATAAAGGATAAATAATTATAAAAAAGTAGATAAATTATGTTTATGTGAGAATCTAGACAGACATATTGTATTAGTGTCCTTAATATCAAGTAAAATCTATTTTAAAACCTAAATGTCAGCACAATATTTGAAGTTGTTAATTTATGGTTAAGCATCACATTTAACTTTTAGTGCTATAACTATACTCACTGTGAATATAGAGATATGCATGCTTTAGTTCATTTTCCGAAGCATTACGAATAGATTTCAGCGGTTAATTAATGTCAATATTGTATGGAAATGAACTTGCAGAGTAGTGAAACTTGCTTGAAATACATAATCCATCACATTTAGCTACCTTTATTATTTTGGTAAAGTTATATCATCCAAAACACGTATAATGTAGTTGCAAGCAGAAACTATTCTTAGCGGTGTTATTTCATATATTTCTTTTTGCATTTTTATCTTTTTGTCAATACTTTACGACTTCTGTGGCACCCAGCTCCAAGCCTATTTTGTTCTAACAGAAGAAGTAAGTCTTTACAAAAAAAATATCACAAATATAGTTTCATTTTTCTTTTTCACAAAGTCCACATTTGCTTTGTGCATCTTAGTTTTTATATCTCCGCGCTGGTGACAGACGCGGCCGGAGGCATTATGTTTTTGGGTTCTTGATCTAAAATTCATCGGCACGTTTTGGGAAATGGTTGACAGTGACACGAACGCCACACAATCAGTAGTAAATGGGCTACAATATGCGAAGTAACTGCTGTAATCTATGAATGATTTAGTGGTTGAATAGCACATGATAGAGTAGTAAGGATCTGTGCACCGCTTCAGAGTCTTTATTACACAAAGCTGTCCAAAGGCATCATGTTACCCTCTACTGTATCTTGTGCTGTGACTCTGAGACAAGTTACCTAATGCATGACCTGAGACCTTCCTGGCCTCAGGCTGTACTCTGACCCTCAGGACACTGTAAAGCGCAGGTACAAGCTCCGAAGTGACATCCCAGGTACCTGGAGGGCCGGGGGGGGGGGGGGGTTTCGCTACTGTGCTGAGATAACACTTTTTTTTTCTGAACATCTGTCTCTTGCTGCCCGAAGGTGATCGGGGACGTTGGTTTGTATGAAGGTCACACGCCGTTACGTAAGATCACTGGTTAGAATGGACAGTTGAAAGCTTTCAGAGGAATCTTTGTTATGATGTTGAGGTCGTGAGGTGGCCACAAAGATCCATTTTGCTCTCTGTGTGCTCTGTTCTAATCTCGTTCTCCCTGTAAAAACACCACATTTATTGCGTTGCTCTGTTTGTGCACACAGTACTCTCCTCGAGATTTAATTTAATCTAACAATCTGAGCCTGCTAGGACTGCAAGTAACCATTATTTTCATGGTCGAGTACAACAAGACATTTTCAAATTGCTCATTTTGGCCAACCGACGGTCTAAAGCCAAAGATATTCTGTTTACAATCATATAGAGCAAAGCAGTAAATCCTCACATTTGAGAAGCTGGAGAATGATTGGCATTTTTTTTTGTTAATAACTTACACAGTTAATCGAATATCAAAAATATTTGTTGAAGACAGTGTTTCCCAGCCAGGAGGTCAGACACTGAACTACAGTAAGATGGTAAACAAGATGGTCCCGTGTTCACAACGTCAAGTCACATTTTCGCTGTACAAACGTATTAATTTTAATCCCAACCATGTTGTTTTCTCCTAAACCTAACTATAGTGGTTTTATTGCCTGAACCTAAGCAAGTATTTTTGTTTCATTCACAGAATTAAACACGTGTTTACTGCGACCGAAAAGCAACTTCCGTTGCTCCTGAAGTATTATTATGGTAAGGATGGCCTCTGAGCGAGGCGAACGGCGCTACCACGGTTTTGCACACGACGGCTCACGTTACCGCAGTCTTGGAAAGGGAGGAGTGAGGGGTGCGGGGTACTCTGTTGGTTGCAATCTGCAACCACGCCACTAGATATCGCCAAATCCTACACACTGCACCTTTAAATACAAATGGAATATGACTTTTGGCTCTGGGAAATTGTGAGGCTACCTTTCACTATTTTCTGACATGTTATGAACTTAAATAATTAACAGATGAGTCAAAATAACCGTTAGTTGCATCTCTAATGTGAATTGGTGGGGCATCTCACGGTCACAATTAGGGCATTTATTCCACCTGTACTGCGCATGTCCAGCTCTTATCTCTAAAGGATCTACTTCCTTACTCTTCCTCTGTGTTTGACTCATAATGAATTGCAGTTTGGCAGATTTTACCCAAACTCCGAGGTCCTTGAGGCATTTCAGATGGAAACCTAAAACTGCGGCGGCTGATTACTCAACACACATAAAAGCATCGCCTAAAAGCAATCTCATTTGCGGTTCTGAAGCCGCTTCGCTCTGATACCTCGGTTAGGTAACACACCGGCGCTGAGAGTTATATTGGAGGTGACACCCCATCACGCCTATAAATAGCTGTGCACGTGTCCCCCGGGGGCCCCAGCTGTAGCTTTCTCCCAGGCATTTGATCACTTAATTGTAGGGGACTGACATCATCACCCACTGCTGCTTTGTCTCTCTGACTTTCTGACTCCTAAACACACACCTAAACACACACTGGCACACATGCACGCCTTCCATAGCTCCACAGTATGCGAGACCTCCATCAGCTGCTGTGAATATGACGCTTTAGAGAGGCAGTCACTTCACATGATGCTCACCTCAGGGTTTCACTAAACTACATTTAATGATGACTCACCTAATCACTGTAAATACTCAACTATCATCGCCACGAGCCCTGAGCAAAGTGAATTCTCTGATGCTGTATCACTCTTACATAAATGAAACACTTAATTGGAGGGGATGGGGATTCAGGCACAAGCCCGTAAGCTTCATAACAAGTGGGAGTAGGAAGCGAATGGAAACGAGAAAATATACAAAACCCCTGCAGGCTGCGTCTGACCCCGGTGAGTCACTGTCTACGCCGGCTTCTCCAGAATTGGGCATGACTCAGTAACGAGCACAAACATTTCTGAAGAGCACTTCTGTTGCCGGCTGCAGCGCGTTACTCCAGTTTGGATTTTAACGCTCAGTGTTTTGTGCCATTTATTAAAACGAACGCTGGTGCTTTTCAATTCCTGAGCTAATTAGTTTTATAGTGCAGTCCTTTTTCTATACGGCTTTTCTTTATTCCACAATGATGCGTCAAGGTATGGACATATAGGCTATAGTTACACGTAAAAACGAGAAACATAAGGTGCTGATTTTGGGGGGACAGGGGTGAACACCTTGGTTACTTTGAAAGAGAAAAGAAATGAAAGGATCGACAAAGTAACTGCCATTAAATAGTCGTTATCGGTCACTATAAGCACCATAGATGTGGGTCAGTAGGGGCCTACTACAGCCAGTAGTAGGTTTTATCATCTATTCACATGGTAGATCACAGAAAGAAGGTATCAAAGAAGACAACAGTGACCTCTATCGAACGTAGTAATTATGACAGGAGCAGAAGCGGAAGTCAGGCGCTGTAGTATAGACAGCGTGAAACTCCATGTGTGGTGGAGGTCGGGGACGATGGATGGGACACAAAACACAGGGTTTTCACTTTCTTTAACTTTGTTTATTGTTCGTTTTCCCTATATTTATATTCATTTATTAAATTAATTACGCTTAAAATATGAGTGTAGGGAGGTGGAGAGAGAGTCGGGAACCATAACTGTATATATAAAATTGTTTTTATATAGGCGCTGGATTATTTACACGATATTATCATATGTGTATTATTAACATGATATCAATATTTAATTTTTTTTAATATCACGGTTATCGTCAATACCGGTATATCGCTCCACCGGTATATCACTACATTTCAGAAGATGTAGTAGTGGATGTGAAAGACTTTTTACACACATTTTCTCTTTATGAGCACCTTTAAAAACAAACATGCCATGCACGGGTAGATTGAGTGCTGCAATGTGATTTTTTTGTTTTTCTGATTGATTGATGAGTTGCTTGATTGAAGGGGATTTGGTTGGCAGTGGCACAGTTCAGTTTCCTTCCCACTGTAGAAACTGTAGAAGTAGAAATACAAAATAAGACATCTACTGTACGTTTCCTCATTAGTACTCAAAGATTAAAAAAAAAACAACAACTGTGATTTGAGGTCATAGTTTACCAACAGCAATCTCAAGTTGTATATTTTTGCTTACCAGACACAAATTATGATCGCGCACAGTGAATCTACAGTAACCACACGGTGGCTATAAATAATTCAGTTCAGGAAAAAGGATCTATTTGCCCCCAGCGTGCCTCTCCGGCGCGCTTGTGCACCTGGTGCCACATTTGGTCACGCACGGCAGACGCGTCGTCTCCAATAATCCAGGAGGAGCACATCTCTGGATTTCTCTGCGCCTTTTTTTTTTTTTTTGCCTACCAGATCCACATTTGATTTTTTTTTTTACGACTCAAGAAACTCGCTCCTGAATAACTTCCTGGGGGATGATCTGATGATTTGTATTTACGCACAGCACCGTTTGCGCGAAGAAAAACCAAACATAGGGGGCAAAAAATCTCAAACTGTAGAAGTTCTCCAATATGTAGGAAAGAAGAAAAAAATGTGAGTTTGTGGGTGTTTTGTGACTACTAGGACAAGTTGTTCCCGCGTATGTAAAAAGCGATCGTTCATTTCAATGGGCACGCTGGTCCTCCTCAGTCCCCCGCCAGATCTGCGTGATGAGTGGGCCGACTTCACGCCCTGCAGCGCTTTAAAAGCTCCGCACCTGTCGGATGTTAATGGGAAATAATCGGCAAGTTTGAGGAGAGAGGAGATGGTGGTGGCGATGGTACCGTTCAGCACGCTGGACAGCGCTCTTGGAGAGAGTTGGAGAGGCGCGCAGGACGCAGGAGGATCTAATTGAAACATAATTTTTGGGGGTAAAGCTGCAGGAGGGGATATGAGCGATCATGGTTGATTCTAAGTGCTTTTTATTACCAACAACGGGGTCGTCATACTTTCTGGAGTGAGACATGGACTTTGCCGAAACCATCTTCGCTTTGTTCATCGTCGTGGTCGCGATCGTCTCGCTTTTGTCCAACTTGCTGGTGCTGCTATGCTTCGTCCACAGCACCGAGATCCGCCGACAGGTGCCCGGCGTCTTCACCATGAACTTGTCCTTCTGCAACATCCTCATCACTGTCCTGAACATGCCCGCCACGCTGGTGGGCATCGTCCGGGACCAGCAGCCCTTCGGGGACTGCGTGTGCCACACGGTGAGCTTCCTGGAGACCTTCCTGACCGCCAACACCATGCTGAGCATGGCTGCGCTCAGCATCGACCGGTGGATCGCGGTGGTGTTCCCGCTCAGCTACGCCACCAAGATGCGCTACAAGGACGCGCTGATCATGGTGTGCTACTCGTGGCTCCACTCCTTCACCTTCTCCCTGACGGCGCTGCTCTTCTCCTGGGTCGACTACAACCGCGCGTACGCGTCCTGCACGCTGCAGCCGAGCGCGGAGGCCGGCGACCGGATTAAGTTCACCGTCTTCACGGTGGTGTTCCACGCCACCAGCTTCGTGCTCTCCCTGCTCACGTTGTGCTTCACCTACCTGAAGGTGCTGAAAGTCGCCAGGTTTCACTGCAAGAGGATTGACATTATCACCATGCAGACTCTTTTCCTGCTGGTCGACATCCACCCAAGGTATAGTTCCCCTAATGCATCCCTCATTTATATGTTTTCTTAATTCTAAAAGTCTTTTTTGTGTCATTTGTGGTGCATGCACATAATGGGTGGGAAGAGGGAGGACACATTAACAATGGGAAAAAGTGTCTGAGATATTGGAGTATAACCTCCTGACCTTTATACTCACTGGTGAAACCAAAACATCTAATTACAGTAATTCATGGATCTGTTCTGCATTTGTTTGTTTTCAGCGTGAAACAAAGATGTTTAGCAGAGCAAAAGAGGAGAAAGCAGAGAGCCACAAAGAAGATCAGCATCTTCATCGGCTCGTTCATCATCTGCTTCGCTCCGTATGTTATCACAAGGTAAGTCGATCATTTAATTTACTGCGAAACTCACTGCACAACAACAACTTAAAAGACCCCACTTTTAACAATATAATATGCAACCCTCGTCCCTGCATCCAGACCCGTTACAGTTGTTGTCCTAGACGATACACATCTGTCACACCATCACATCCGATTAGACACAATTCAACACTCGGGAGTCACATTATAGTCTCTCTGAACCATGAGACGGCTCATTAGTCACCTCCGTCATCGCCCTGTAAACAGGTGGGTTGCCATGCTGCTTCCACTGAAACACACACACACAATGAATACAGTACAGACAACAAACAAGTGGCTCCCAGAGAAAAGAGGAAATCCTTCCGGGGCCCACAAACCAGTTGTCAGCCAGATGTGGTGCCGACGATCAATCACTTTGACATTTGTGGTGCATGCACATATGGGTGGGAAGAGGGAGGACACATTAAGGAGGAAAAAGCGTCTGAGATATTGGAGTAAAACCCTCTGACTCCTACACCCACTGGAGTAACTTAACGATAATTCATGGATCTGTTATGTGTTTAAATTAGCATTTATACACATTTACTGAAGGTAAAAGTGGTGATATGCTTCAATTGCTATTTTTGTTTCGTAACGTTACCTTCATTAGCAGAACATAAGGTACTGTACATATATTATTGTGAAGGAGGGGCTGAGCCTTATGGTTAAATTTTTAAAAAGCCAAAGCCCTGCCCAGTGGTATTAAAAATTAAATGGATCTTCCCCTTGATATAAAAACCTTGAGTAAAAAAAAAATCGCTAAAAAAATGTATACAGTGTTTTTGAGAATCGATACAGTATCACAAAACATAACATCGCGATACTCGATATTTTCGATATTTTCTTACACCCTTACTGTTTACTAAATATTCCTGAACAATTATTAGCACTGTCGGTGACTGAATGAAGACACATGCGACAACTTTGTGCAGCTCAAAGGAACGCTGAAATCAATTTTAAGACCTTCTCCTGCTCTTTCCAAAAATTTCAGACTACCCTCCCTTCTAAAAAAACAAAAAACACTTAGGCACCCCCCCCCTTTTTGACCTCCCCTTATAATTTCCTAATGTGTTAAAGTTTCTATAGGTTACCTAATCATCTAACAACATAAACATTAGGAAAAAAAAAGAGCTCTGACTAAATCGTACTTTGCTTAGTTATATCTCTGCTGATGCCCTTTCAGGTTGGCCGAGCTTCTACCCTTCGTGGACATCAACCGCCACTGGGGAATCATCAGTAAGTGCCTGACATACAGCAAGGCTGCGTCCGACCCCTTTGCCTACTCCCTCCTACGTCAGCAGTACAAGAAGGTCCTGGTTACTGTCGTCAACAGGCTCCTCCGCCGTGACCTGTACCCCTCGTCCGGCCATAACAGCTCTTTAGACACGGAGAACGACTACTGCCTCCAGAGGATCAGCTAATGGCGAACGCGCGGACATGGCAGATACGCGCACCACGGGCCAAAAATAAAGGTTGCCTCTTGGAAGGAGGTGGGCGGAGGAAAAGAATGAGGAGAGAGAGACACAGAGAGGACAGGATATTGTTAGGAAGGGAACAGATTGTGGGTGGGGGGCGAAGGGAGAGCAAAAATAAGAAAGATGGTGGGTGGAGAAAAACGAGGAGACAGTAATGAGGGGGAGGATGAAGGGGCGAAGGAGAAGACGGATAGGGAGCGACGGGGACGATGCGGAGACGTTGGCCTCAGACGGTATTGGTAAACAGGAGATCTGTGATTCATCGGCGACGGCAAAGCACACACGAACCACGCAGATGCACACATGGATCAGACAAATCAATTTCATCGAATAAGTCCCGGGTTCAGATTAATCTCAAGCTGAGGGACCACACAGCTGGACGCCGGCCCCCCTCTTCTCTCCGAGCGACATGTACTATAAAGTGGCCTTTTGTACTGTGCCGACCACTTTGTAATGATTTCGGCAAAATCCACATGTCGTGACCTTTCCTCTTCCGCGAAATGCAGCGACGGAGCTGAAAGCTGACGGTCGATAGGTGCCGTGGCGACGATGTGAAAAGAAGGAGAGACAGTACGTTGCTCTTGCTTCTGGATAATGTACTCTTAAAGGTGTGGAGACTCAACTGCTGCACATTATTGCCATGTTCTGTATTGACCTTGTTAGACTACTTTGTCAGTCACTGAATATTGATGCACTTTGTCTAATTCTCTCAGAGCTACTATAGTTACAGGAGCCAAAGGCAAATAACATTTACACCATGATATTAAAAGATAAGACTGGTGGTATTCTATATTTTTGTTATAGTCAACGAGTACCGTGAGAAGACCAAAATCAACGATGTGTTACTCCGTCTCTCAGCACTTTCTGGTTCCTTCTGAAGATTTTGTTTTTTAAATATTGGCATAATTTGGTCTTAAGTAATTAGGTCTTCAGCCAGAATCAAACTGGGAACAGTGGGAACATCATACCGTATGCATCTGAACTAGACGTAAATCTTAAACTAGAATTATCGCCTCGCGGTTGTATGCCTCCGCCAACCAGTCAAGTTGCAGTTTACATCCATGTCCGTTCAAAATGTCATCATTTTAGCCCATAACATTTGTGTGAAATTATCATAATGAATTCTTGAGTTATGGCCAAAAACGTGTTTTGTGAGTTCACAGTGACCTTTGACCACCAAAATCTAATCAATTAAACCTTGAGTCCAAGTGGACGTTTTTGTCAAATTTGAAGAAATTCCCTCCAGGCGTTCCTGAGATATTGCATTCATGAGAATGGGAGGGACGTGAGGTCACATTGACCATGACCTTTGACCTTTGACCACCAAAATCTAATCAGTTCATATTTGAGTCCAAGTGGACGTTTGTGCCAATTTGATGAAATTCCCTCCAGGCGTTCCTGAGATATCGTGCTCACGAGAATGGACTGGACAGACGTACAACCTGAAAACATAATGCCTCCGGCCACGGCTGTCGCCGGCATGGAGGCATAAAAATTGGTCAAGGATATATAACTTTCATTTTTAAAACAGGTTTCATAATTTCCTAAAAGAGCTGGGCACGGTAGTTTTTAGCAAATGTTACTCAAACAGGAGAAAATTGCATTGCATTTTTGGGGACTATTTTCAGACGCGGATTAATATACATTTGGCGCATTGATGGGTATTTATGGCAGCAGTATTGGTATGTTTGTAACTACAGTGCCCTGGTTCATGGTAATGAAGAAACACGTCACCCAGTGCAACAATATGGCTCATTGATGTGTTTTTAATAAGGACCACCCCAACTAAGTAAGCAAATTTGAATGCCAGGTGTTCTGTAATGGCCGTTTTACCATGCTGCAAGTTACTACACCACTTAGTCTGCAAAGCATCTCTCTTTTGTCGCTTTGTTGTGTTTCATTTAATTAAATCCAACTCTCTCGTGAATTAAACAAGTCCAGGAGGCAGGGCTAATGTGATAGAGAGTTTATTTGAAGATGGAGATCAGTCGCTACACAGACAACACTTGTTCGTAGGATCAACTCCATATTGGTTTTGGTCTCTTCATGGGATTTGTTGAGAATAAAAAAAAAAATAGAATATCACCCGACTTATCCTTGTAAAGGTGCAGTGTGTAGGATCTGGCGGCATCTAGCGGTGAGGTTGCAGATTGCAACCAACTGTAACTTCTCCCGTGTGCCAAGCGTGTAGGAGAACTTGAAACGTGAATACACGAATGGCCCTATCTAGAGCCAGTGTTTGGTTTGTCCGTTCTGGGCTACTGTAGAAACATGGCGGCCCGTTCCGTGAAGAGGACCCGCTCCGTATGTAGATATAAACGGCTCATTCTAAGGTAACGAAAACACACCGATTAGTATTTTCAGGTGATTATACGCTACATGAAACATACTTATTAATATTATATTGCCAATAGATTCCCCAAAATGCTACACACTGTTCCTTTAAGTGTGAGTTTGTAACTGAATGTACTAGAGATAGCCCACTTTTGACTGAAATGCGTTTCTATGGATATTTACATGATGTTATTATATATTTTGCACTGTACAGGAACAACTTTTTTTGTCTAGATAAAAAAGGGAAGCAATGTGATGTAGCATAGGAATGCTTTCAAAGTGCTTTAAACACACTGTTTGTGTCTGTGCCAGATTTGAATACGTGACTTTTTCAGCGGTTCTATACTTTAACCAGAATAGCTGCTTTATTATTAGAAAAATCTGTTTCTTTGGATGTACTTCATGCACATGTATTTTTCCTCCTGTAAGCCACTTGCTATTCTTTGGCAGTGTGATTAGCTATTAGTGGAATATGTGCAATAAAAGCTGTCAATTATAAAGCTATTAGAAATATTAATGTTTTCACATTAATGTTATTGAATTTAGATAATGCCCTTTCAAGTTTGTAAATCAAATTCGAGCAGTACAGATAAAAAGTCTTGGACGCTAATTGACAAATCGGGCTTTTAATCAAACGATAGATGAGGATAATGGAGAAATTATCTATTGAATATTTAACTGATGGATACAGGTACACGTGAAAGGAAACATAATTTGTTATTCTCAAATAAAAACTCTTTTGGTTCCTTGTTCACCACCAGCTAGTCGTCTGTTTCTGCATCACATTGTCTCGTATCCATCTGCCTCGTGGCCCTAATTATATCACAGATGATACAGGTGTAAATGTCTCTGCAGCGGCATTATTGCCAAGTGTAATTAAAGAGACGGGTCAAAGATCATTTTTGCCAATTAGTGATTCTGATTTATTCTGACTCAGACTTAATTCGATGCATGGAAACAGACCAACAGTAATTATTTGCAGCATGTTAAGTGGAGGAATCTCTGTTGTTTTTGTGGCTAACTCAACCACCGGCACCTCTTAATTCGAACAGTTCACGCTAAAAGCAGCTCAAGGTCGTACCGAAGCCAGGGTTATGGCTACATTAACACATCATCTAATTAACCCCAATCATCGGAAAGTGCTAAAGGAGAAAGCGGTGATTAAAACTGCTCAAATGGAAAATGTATGCATAGAAAAATGTGTCACAGCTGCTGAAGTTTAAAAGGACAACAACTGAGTCGACCGAGTGAGTTTAAAGAGTGTCAACCCACTCTTGAAAGCCTATTTTCGACACTCAATTATATATATTGCGTTCACGCAATAATGTGCACAGTAAATTACCACGTTAAGGATCTAATTCATATTCCTGATATAGGATACAGTAGTATTTCTTGCTGGCACCACCCTCCACTCACTCCACTCATTACAGCCAGAGGGCCGAGCTCGCTATCGAGACAGTCTATCCAGTGTTGAACCCAGGGGTCCTGCGCCCGCCCGCCTGCCTGCGTGATGAATAATCATGCTTCCCATTATGCTAATTCAGATCAGCTCAGCTTGAAGGAGAGAAGACCCTATAATTAGTTGAATGGGTAAAACAAGCTCGATGTAATGAAGCCCTATGTAGGTAGCATGACAAAATGTTCTCTCCGTGTGTGTGAACAATGGTCTCCCGGCACATCGAATTAGGATGCGGAGCTGTTCACTTGACGACGAAGTTTAGAAATCAGGTCAGGTGGCAATCACCTCGGCTGAGTCTCGAAGCAAATTAAGTCTTCTTTTGAGACAATCAAAGGTTTTGTTCCGTCTCCGTCGACTATCTTGGTGGCAATTATTTTGAGAATCATTGTTCCATTAAGTAGAATTTTAAGGCTTGTTTGCTTGATTGCCAGGTAGCCTATCAGAGCTAGTGGGAATATGGCTGCAGCTCCCCCCACCCCCTCAGCTGCACCCAAGCTCCTTTTGCAATATCCAATGTAGATTTTCTGTCTCTAAGATGGAGTTTATTGGCAAAGCTCGGCCCAAAAGAATCCAGACTTGGGCTCATTCCAAATCGCACACTTTTACTTTTAGTAGCCTACATATTGCAGCTGCCATTACAAAGTAGCCTACGTACTGCATGCAGTGTGCATACAATTGGGACACAAACATTGCGCCTTGAACTTTGACCCTCTTGCTCATACTGTATATCCGCTGCACAGAGGATTGTGGGTCAGAATAGCCAGAAAAGCATGCTAGCTTGCATACTGTAAAATGCAACCGGATGTAATAGGACATCCTTGGCACACTGCATTTGACAAATGTATTGGGACACACTTCTGGCATACTAAATAGTATGGTAGTATGAGTATTGCAACGCACAGTAAATAATCAAACATGTCCTTTCTGAAACCAGTGGTTGATGTCACGACTATAGTCAAAGGGGTTGGCCTAAAACTCTGCACTAGGATGTATCTGTATGTATCTTGGGCAAAGAAGGATAACCCAATATAACAACAGTTAGCCTTGTTAGCGTAGCCCCATTTGTACATTAGGGCTACATGTAATGTGGTTACAATGCAGTATCCCACAGATGCAGACCTGCTTTCTGCCTGAATGATGAAAATGTTTGCCCAGGACAGAAACAATGTTTATATAATTCTAATACCTCCGCAGACTTTCTCCGCAGAGTTGTATTTCCACCTTTGTAAGACATGTGGGGTTACAAAATAACAACCAGGTGCTGGATAACAGGTAAAAACATAAGGTTTTGACTTTTCTCCAAAGGTTTGCATAGGGAACGCTGTTTGACAGAGTAACACAGGCTACATAGTGCTGGGATCAGGATGGGGCTTTAGCCTTTAGCCACTAGATTATCTTAATTTAGATTAGCTTCAAAAACAATTATTTGTCTGGTTTAATACCCTGCTAGTATAGCCTAAGTAAGTTATCAACTAACTTAAGTTATCAATATATAATTTCACACAGCTAATTTGTAAAAGACATGTAAAAACTAGTTTAGCTTCCTGCTAGCTCAATTATCATTATTATTTAAAGTGGATTTTTACAAATAATTCTCAAAATTAGGACAAGTAGCCTAAAGAGAGTTTAAAAGGGCAACAAAATTGCTAATATTAATTGAATAATTTTATGTTTATGAAGGGACCCCAACAGGCATCTTTAACGACAACCATTTTTCTCCCGCCAATTAAGGACTTGTTGGCCAAACAAGGTCAATTAACTACAATTAAGACAGGTGAGAATATTGCATTTTAACATATCTAAGGGGACACTTGCACTTTAAGTCATTTTAAAGTCATAGTCAAAAGCTCTTCTGGAGCAAAAAAGGCAACAACTAAACTCAAAAGTGTGGAAAAAAAGAGAAATATGTGTCTTCGTGCTGCCTTTTTAATTTGACAAAAAACCTCCGTCGTTCTCATTTTCATTTCACAACGTCCCTACTTCACCTCGGAGCCACTTCCTCTGTAACCTGATAGTTGACCGTAATACGTGTAATAAAGTGAGGGGGGAATTTCTGCAGACTTTGGGAAATTGACGCACACACCCTCTGGCTGACTGACTGGCTGCGTATGTGTGTGTGTGTGTGTGTGAGTGAGTGAGTGAGTGAGGTGCCACATCGAAACGGAATATAATAAACAGCGGAAAATGAGCATCATGCTGCTGATCCTGCTGCAGCTGTTCGTCCTCGTGTCGTCTGCTCCTCCACGGTGTGACCCAGGATTTCGAGGTAAAGTTATTTTTTTTAACGTTATATGATGATTTTATCATGATACGTGCATCCGGGGAACCTGTTGCAGGAGTTGGACATATTTTCCTGTGCAGAATGTAGTTTTTCCTAAATCCAGATGCTGACTTTCATGCATTAAAACTTGTGAAAAATGCTTGAAAGTAACTTTTAAAGCTACAAAATGATAGTTATTAGTTGGCCTATACTGTAGCTTGTCAACTGGTATTAATACTCCAGATGAAAGCTTTTCAACCTTAATGATTAAGATGCATAATCCTGTATAACATGTTGAACTATACTTTTGTAGACAGATAGGTATTATAGAAAGCTGCTGAAGTATAACCAGAAGGTATTTTGTAGGCCACATTGAAGCATTTGCAGAGACAACTCTGCCATCTAGTGTCTGCTTTATTATGACTTGCTGATGTGTCTTGCAGGACTGTGCAAGCCAACAGTGGAAGAAAAAAAACGTAAGTACTCCTCTTGGGCTCGGAGGAATGAGTGATGTCTTGCATTAGCTTTTTGTCTCATATTGTAGCAGCTGATCATCTCTCTGGACCGTTTAACTCCATAAATGGGAGCTATTCTTTTGGACGTTTGAGTCTAAAACCGCATATTTTTCACACCGGAGAATGATCAGGCTCTAAATCTTTCCTGACAGGTCAAGTGTTTGTACGGTCACATCCCTGTGAGTCAGTGTTTTTAAAAACAACTAAAAAAAAAAGATGAGATCATAAGTCACACGTTGGGCGTAGTCTTAATGGAATCAGGCCCGAAAGCCATAAGACCATCATGTGTATTTTTAGATGATCAATGGCAGTATGAAATATTCAAAATCTAATTTCCAGAGATAATAGAAATATTTGGAGCTAGATGATTGAAGACGGCACAGCGAGGCTCATCATTAAGTGTGCGACAGATGGAGATACATGTCTTGATCCTTCGAAATGAGATTGATAAAGTTAAAGCTGCTCTTTTCTGCACTTTTTTTCATGTTTCTAAGTTTACTTTTAAAATGTTTCCTAACCGATCTGAACATCTTCTTCTACCTCAGCCAAATGCACAGACGTGTTGCTCTCCTACTGCGACGACATGTCCTACACTCAGACCATGTACCCGAACATCCTCGGCCACAAGACCCGCGAGGACGCCGAGGCCGGCGCCGAGTACCTCCTCATGAGCGTGGTCGAGTCTCTGCTCGGCGGCGAGTGCAACCCCGAGATCCGCATGCTGGGCTGCTCCGTGTTGGCGCCGCGCTGCGAGAAGGAGAAGGTGCTGAAGCCCTGCCGCACCAGCTGCGAGACGGTGCACACAAGATGCGGCCACGCTTTCGACTCGATAGAGATGGCGTGGCCCTACTTCCTGGACTGCGATCGCTTCTTCGTCGGCGACCAAGAGGGGTGTTATGACCCGCTGGAGGGCCTCAGGGGTGAGAACTGACATCATTGGTATTGTGACCTTAGTTTTGTTCTGTTACGTTAATGAAAAAGTTTGTGACCCGGCAGCCATGTTGAGATCTCTTGATGAAATACCAAGCTCCGCCGACCAGCCGGAGCACAGCCAATAGGAACGCTCTCTCTCTGAAATGACCTGTGATTGGCCAAAGTCTCCCGTCACGGACTAGATTTTTTAAAGCCTGAAAACAGAGCCATGATGAGGAGCAGAAGTCTCTCTCAGAACACTTGAATTACAATATGCTGAAAGTTTATTTATGGAATTTTGCCCCAATGATGCCAAAAAATTGTTGCCTACTGAAGCTTTAATATTTAGTTTTTTATCTTTTTATCTTCTTCTGCAAGAGAAACACAAGCCCTTTGAGTTTCAGTAGAGCATCTGGCATCTGGTGCTCACACGTGCTCATGTGGCTCACCTCAAAATAAACTCCCCACTGCAACGCCTTATTCCCCCACATAAACCCTCACTTAACACTGGGTCCCGTGGCTATTGTCATGTGTTTTTATTAGCAGCCTCTCCGTATAAACGGCGCCTCAATGCACCACAGAAAAAGCAAACGTTGTTTTAAAAACAGTTGTAAATTCTTAAAGTCCAGAACCGGTTTCTAAAGATGATTAAAAAAAAAAAAGATACTCTGCTGCCACTCATGTGTGAGCCACGTAAGAGCGCGAACAGCAGGAACTTATGCAGGACAGAAGGAACCGATTTGAGCGTTCATTCAAATCATTTTTGGCGTTTTTGTACAGTAAAACGCAAACACAGAGTCTTAAAGTCAACCAATGAAATTAACTACTCTGTCTTAACCTGCTAGTGTCTCACTTTTTATTGGAGTGCATAAACCTTTTTCAGCCGTGTAGAATTTAGTTCAGATGTCTGGCAGCAGGTCGGACCCGTGTGATTATTCCCATATTCACGTTAATTTCAAACTGATGTCCTTGTTCCTGTTTTGATGATCATGTGACCTGAAGCTCTTCACACAGTAATCCTTTACAGTACAGTATGCACCTAACTTTGCACGCTACACATACAGTATGTAGCAAAAGGCACTTTGGTGAAAAGTGGGTGTAATATTTCGGCTCACTTTATGTAAATGTTGTCATTTTTTTACATTTTAGATTAAGTGCGTCTGAACCTACAATTATACACTCATTATAATAGTTTTGCGGCGTGCCAATCGTGCATTGAAACCAGTTGTAGTCTTCTCGGTCATTTGAATCTGGCAGCACGAAGGTTTAATGTGTTCCATGTGGTTTTGTTGGTTTCTGCTAAGTGCGAATACACAAATAAGGGCAGACATCAGCCGGTTTACCAGTTTAATGTGTCGGCAGAAAGGAGCACATTTGGTGTTACTGTACATCGTCTTTCCACACACTCACTTTTTGGGTCTCTGCTGTACATACCAGACTCTTCTTCAAACGCTCTATTTATAGCCTGGCAGCCTCGCAAGAATGTCGACAGCTTTTGTAGATCTCCGAATGTGGCCGGTCACGGTCAGGTCTGTTGATCGAAACCGATAAGACTATGTTGTGTTTTTCTTTACAGCGGAGCGGGATGCCGAGGCCGTCGACAGCATGGAAGTTCTCCCCCCCGAGGAGCCCGCCACCACGATAAAGTTCACCTATCACTCCAACGCTCAGATGAACAGCATCTTGAAGAAAACCGAGGAGCAATGCTCCGACATTGCGGTGACCTACAGCATCGGCCCCAGCATGGAGGGCAGGGAGCTGCTCGTGATCGAGTTCTCGAACAACCCCGGCCGACACGAACTGCGTAAGTAAAAAGCTCGTCAAAGTCTGCTTAGATCTTTTTCGTTACGAAGGAAGTTAAGACTCGGTTCCTTCCAAATGTGACCCTCTGCAGTCGAGCCAGAGATGAAGTATGTCGGCAACATGCACGGGAATGAAGTCATGGGCCGCCAGCTGCTGATCTACCTGGCTCAGTACATGTGCTCGGAGTATCTGCTGGGGAACGAGCGCATCCAGACCCTCATCAACACCACCCGCATCCACATCCTGCCCTCCATGAACCCCGACGGATACGAGGTGGCTGTTTCTGGACTCGATGACATTAACTACAGCGATGATGAGGAGGAGGTCAGTTCTCCACGGTTACATCCATTTATCGCTGCGCAGTTTGAGCCATGTTTGTTTGAAAACATCCTAACAATCCACACATCCTTGTTAACTGTAACAGTTAAACAGCACAGGGCTCCAGACCAACTTTTTTACATTGGTGGCACTGGTGCGTTCTAACTTTTTCATTTAGGTGCACCCAAAGTTTTTCACCGTGCCTTTTGGCGCCGCAATAATACATTTTAAGCGTTACTTTTCTGTCAATTCCCACTGGTAATTTCTTAACACATTATGTAAAAATGATTGTAATCAGGAATAAAGGTGCAGATAAATGTTTTGGAGTCAGATGAGGCAATCTCCGCCAAAGATGTTGGGTCAGAAGGGCACTGTGCAAGTGCAATCCACGTTTACATATTATGTTGGTATAAGAGTAGCAGTACTAGTAGTAGTGTTGTTTAATCTACAGTGTCACACACACACACACACACACACACACACACACACACACACACGCGCACACTTTTTGCCCTCCCCACTTGTGAAATGATTCCAGCGCCCTCTGATCTCTGAGTGCAGAGCATTTTCAACCTAACCTTGGGGTCTCGGGTCTTGTGATGAAAACTTGTCAATATTTTCTCAAAGTTCACAGACTAAAAAATCCATTAATTGAAAAAAAGATGGTTGTCTTGTAGACCGAAGTGTTGTATAGAAATACGCCAGCAGTAAGCGAGACAGTGTGTGGGATTTGCACCTGGAAATTTCTTTATGCATCATACATTTGAAATTAGAAATCCAGATATTCATTTGAAATCATTGAATGATATTTTTCATTATCTAATTTTCTGAAACACAAATGTGTGACTTCCTCAGGGTCCCAGATACGATTCTTGGAACGTCGGCCGGAGCAACGCTCAGAACCTCGACCTGAACAGAAACTTCCCCGATTTGACGACCGTCGCTTACGGACGCCGCAGACAGAAGCGCTACCGCACCGACCACATCCCAATCCCAGACTATTACTGGTTTGGTAAGGTACAGTATGAATCCTAACGGGCGACATTGCCGAGGAACCGCTCTACCGCTTTAAATAAACCTGATTTGTTTCATTTCTCGGTCCGAATAAGTCTTAATGCTGCAATCCAGGTGGCACCAGAGACTTACGCTGTCATGAAGTGGATCCGCTCCATCCCGTTCGTGCTCTCCGCCAACTTCCACGGCGGGGACCTGGTGGTGTCCTACCCCTACGATCTGTCCAAGCACCCGCTGGGGCACAACATGCGGTCCCCGACGCCGGACGACAAGGTGAACGGGCTCCTTGGTACACATCACCAGTCAAAAGTGCACAAAATAAAAGGAAGAAAAACATAACTTTGATAATCTTTTCATGAATGATAGCTGCTAAAAATACGATGAAAGTGAATATGGCTCTTTGACATGCATGCAAATGATCTTGGACATATTTTAATGTTAGTATCTTCTCATCATCTGTAAAGAACTTTAAAGAAGAGAAAATTAACCCTCAGGCTTTTATTCTGAAGGTATTCAAGCTTCTTGCAGGAACATATGCAGACGCCCACGAGACAATGTCCAATAAAAACGCCCAGTGTGGACCGGCTCGTAGGCACAGTGAAAAAGGAACCGTTAACGGAGCCAAGTGGGCCAGCATCGCAGGTGGTGAGTTGAAAAAGTTGAAACATTATTCCTTCAGCAACAAGTGTTTTAATTAATGTCTGACTCTGAAATGAAATGTGAAATGAAGCCACCAGAGGTCGCTGTAAGATCAGGGAGAGCGGTGAGGAGGAACTTCTTGAGAGGTGTGTAGGGGAAAGGTCAGCACGCTTTCTCATGGGGTTTCTGGGTAAAGTGGTTTTGTTTTTGTCTCCGGTCAGGCATGCAAGACTTCAACTATCTTCACACCAACTGTTTAGAGGTGACCGTGGAGCTGGGTTGTGATAAATTCCCTCCCGAAGAGGACTTGTTTCTCGGCTGGCATGAAAACCACGAGGCTTTAATCGCATTTATGGAAGCGGTAAGAACACGATAACGGTGATGTTTTTTCAGTTCTCTTCTTTTTGTTGATATCGTGGTGTTTGGCTTAAGGATGCACCAATTCATCACCAATGTATTGGAGCTTTTTCCAACACTTGGAGGCTAATAGCCTAATAATGGGGCTTCTGCTGTGAGAATGCTGCTTGAAATACAGAATAACTGCTGGCAAATATTGCTGAACAAGCAGTATTGTGCTTAAGGGATTCACCGGCCCTAAGCAGCTGGATAAATGTGTCATCACTGTTTTTTTTTTTTAATCACGGGGACTAATAAACAGTTTCTAATAGCAGCACCGACACCAATCCACCGTGTCAAATTGGTGTATCCCTAAGATGATGACGGATCCTCTGTCATTATTTAACAAAGTAAACTTGCATTTTAAAACTATTTTGTGTAAGCGGTTATCTTGTGTTTTTCCTCAGGCCCATCGAGGTATCAAAGGACTCGTAAAAGACGAGGAGGGAAATGCGGTCGCAGGTGCACGAATATCAGTCGGAGGAATACGGCACGATGTTACCACAGGTAATAAATATCAGCTTGTAACATGATGCGCCATTTTTCACAGATGTTATGAATTAGCCAAAGCTGTGACATAACATTTATTTCCTTGGCCATTTTCCAAGTTGTTGTGGCCAACATGACACATTTTGTTCTGTTAAGGGGCACTCCAGCCAGTTAGTATCACACTTCCATAAAGTTATGCGTCTTGAGAGAGATAAAAGTGGTCGAAATTGGTGCAGAAATAGCAGAAATACCCTGACTCTTAGTCCAGTATGGGTCAGTAATATATCAGTGGTATAGTGTTTGTTTAATCCTCACACGACCACCTCTGCAAACATGCAGCTGTTTTGACATAACCAATGACGTGAACACTTGCAAGTTGCAAACATGGGAATCTTTCCCATCTCTACCATCCATCCTATTTAACATGAATGCTGCACCAAGACCCTTCCTGTCTGTCAAATGTCCCACTCAAATATAAGCATGTAAATTCAAATCCCAAACACTCCGCCTCCTTCTTCCTGCCCAGCTGAAAACGGAGACTACTGGCGCCTCCTCATCCCCGGCGTCCACATCGTCACCGCCTCGGCCCCGGGCTACACCAGAGCCGTGAAGAGAGTCCGTCTGCCTCGTGGCATGCACACGGCGGGCCGGGTGGACTTCGTGCTGCAGAAGGCCGCGCCAGAGCTCGACGCGCAAGAGGAGGACGACGCCGTCCTGTCGATGGGCAACTACGACCGCTTCGACCCTTACAACCAGTACGAGCGCTACACCCTGATGGCTGATCTGAGCCACGCCCGCGAGGAGAGAGCGGAGAAGCCCTGGTGGTGGAACTACTTTGTCCTGCCGGGAGTCCCGACGCCAACCTGGCTGCTCAAGCACTATTAGAGCTTCCATGGCATCTCTTTCTACAGTATACACACAAACCGAGCTGCCGTCTAATGAATGTGCTGCTTTTTTATTGATGTTACACAGCAGAAAAGTGTAAAAGCTAGCTGGCTGGCCTTCATGTTAGCTTTTACCTTCATGTGCTCTGTTTGGTCCCAAGTCAATTAACATAACAATTTTACAGCAGAAATAAAGAACTTTTATGTCAGTTATTGTATATAGTCACAATGTGAATCCTTACTGCTGCACTTAATCACACTTTTCTTTTAAATACACTACAAATAAACTTCTTGGGAAGTTTATTTGTAGTGCTACTTTCAAACAAGACCACAATTAAAAGGAAAATAAATATGTTGAAAAAGCGTACTCTGATAATTTATTTTCCCAAAATAATCCACTTGTCAATCCTCTTTCAAGTACTAGATTTTTAGTAGGTAATGAAACCAGGTGGCCACTAGAGGGCAGGCTGAGTCAACTTCTGGTCCCAAGTTACTGCAAACCATGAAGTCTGGTTATTCTTCCACACGTTGTGTACTATTTGTAAACTTTGTGGATATAGTTCTGTGTCTAGGGCGTTGTGCTGAGTCAGAGTTTTGTGTTAAAGACTCCTGATTTCCTCTCTTGAATGTATTTGAATTGTATTACGACAAATAACACAGTACAAAAGTTCTACCTATTTTAGAAAGTATTTAAAAACCTTTAGACCCCTTTAAATGAAGCATTGTCAACGTGGAGTCCTTATTACATTAGACATTATGTCAATAAGCGGTGAGTGGTTCCACAAAAGAGTGATTATCCCTTCACTGAATGTTTTATTTGTAAAGAAAAAAAAAAAATGTATAGACTTGAAGAGGTTAAAGCGTCCAGTTGTTAGACAAAAAGCAAGCAAAGAAAAAAAAATGAAATTATATGTAACAGAAATATGTAGAAATAAGCTTTATCTTGTGACTTGACTCCACACTATCTAAACTTTTTAAACTCTCTTTAAATCAGCAGTCTGCCCTCAACATTAATCCCTTTATGAGCTGAATCATCTATATAATTACACATCTTCCTGAGCAGGAAGGATGTTTTGTAAACTTGAGGCTAATTTCTGTTTGTGTATATTTCTGACTATCAGCTGTGCGGGGGGGAGCTGATCTACGTCTTGAATACTTCCTGCTGTGGGAAGCTCATCCAGCATGTTTTGACTTGTAAAAGTTCCTATGATGCTTCTATAGCCTTAAAACCACTAGATCAATAAAATAATGACAGACGAGAAAGGAAACGACTAACTAAACACGGGGATATCGTTCATGATTGCTAAATAGAATCAATCTACTTGCTGAATCTATTAAAAAAGGAAGGTAGCACGCTAAGTACCAAGTCGAACCCCAAATCCCCTTTTCAACCTCAGGAACTTTCCCCCGGAACCAGGAATCCTTTTGAGGAACTCATTGCGTTTCGACCACAGGGACCAGGGTCTAAATTAAGATCCGGGGACATTTTCTGGGGACTTTTTACCCCCCCCAAAAAGGTCCTGGTCAGGGGGGTAGTACTTCCTGAAAGTACAGGAACATTCAGGGTGGAGTTTGCATCCAACGTGCATCAGTAAATACTATCCAGCAGTAAATGTGATTTTTTTTTTTCAACCGCGATGGAAACGCAGACAACAACGGGCTGAAGGAACCTTTTAGTTCCTGGACTAAAATTTCCAGGAACTTCTTGGTGGAAACGGGGATCCAGAGGCAGAAAAAGAGGGTGTGAGTGTGTTGTACTGCAACCGAACTGGAGGATCTGCTCGATAGAATCGGGAATATAAGAAAAAGATAAAGAGCGAAGCCACATTTGTCACATGCAGCTAAAAAACAAACCACCACAACAACGCAAGTTCACCTTTAATAAAGCCGAGCGGACCTGAAGATCGCCACGATGAAAAGTAGTACCAAATGGAGTGAAGTGTGCAAGAGCGTTGCGAGCCCCGGGGTCCAGCGAAGTCCCAAAATCCTATAAACAAATCAGCTTTTTTCCTGTAAGGTCATGAAAGAAGCATGGGAAAAGCAAATTACCCCCGCACAAAGGTCGAGGAATACTGTTGCACAATCGTAGAGAAAAGTCTGCTCGGTGAACTAGTTGACCCATGACAAGTCAGTGAAAAAAAAAATACCAGGCTTCTCAGGGGATTTACAAAACACAAACACATGATTTGGCATCAAACCCGCTCAGCCAAACAGCAGAGGAGAGACCTCCATCTACAGTAGAGCTGGGAAATATACTGTACATTGTCCCAGTAACACATAAGAGACTGTCAGATGGCATCAACAATGGCTTTTTTTCCACGACATACAAGCATTCATTATATACTGTACAGGCGTTACGGTGCCTGGAAATTGGTATTGTCATGGCTTGGAGGGCGATCTCTCCATTAGTATTCATGGTATAGTAGCGGAGGTAATATTATAAAGGTACTTTCAGCCTCATCTTGTGGCCTTCCTCAGATGACTGTGTTGCTCAGTTGTCATAGAGATGGTTTAGGCATTTCGCTCATGTGATAACAGGTGGTTGTACGTATATATGGGGCGACCTATCTAACCTCTGTCTCCTTACCCCATCTCCATGACAACAAAGCAACTCCATTGGCAGAGGAAGGACACGAGATGTGGCCGAAAGCTCCGCAAACAACAAGCTAAGCGTTGAGATTTTTTATTATTTTGCCAAAATTGTTGCATCCAAGCTCGAGAATGAACCTCAACCGTGCCAAAATGGTTTTACAAGTGAGGACTGATGAGGTCTGGTTTTAAGTTTGGGCTGTTTGAAGAGGCCAGATTGTGTAACAGGTTAGCAACCGGCAGTGTTTGTATACATGAAGGCATCTTATCGTAATACCAGTGGTATTTTTACCAGCAGAGAGAGTGTGTGGCTGGAATTGTTTTCACCTTGTGAGTCTGTGTGTGTCATCATTGCACAGGGCTGGAGAACTTGAGTCCGGTCTTGGTCTCGAGTCCACTTTTTTAAAGTCTTGGTCTCGTGTCTTGTTGGTCTCGGCTATTGAGAGCTGGTCAAGTTGTTCTTGGCTGCTGATTCGGGATCAGTTGTACAGAACCTGATTCTACCAACATGATGCCTGAAAAAAGACCCTGTAATCGTCCTCAGACCTAAATTCTACGCATAGATTAGTTTGATGTTAGAAGAAAGATCAATATTGTTTATAGATAGATTATTTCTGTCCATCCTACCTCCACTATATTAGCGTTGGAAAGACACAATTATGGTCTTCAAAAGGACTCGATTTGCTCTGGACTCTGTCTCGACTTGGTCTCGACTGCCTTTGGACTTGGTCTTGACTGGACCTGGTCTTGGACTTGACTTGGACTCGATTTAGTTGGTCTTGTCTACAGCCCTGTCACGGTTAAAATGCGGTCCTGGAGACACCTACTGTATCGGAAACTACCACAGAAGCGGTTTTGAGTACTTTGTACTGTCAACATGCAGTCACAAAACTTTACAGGTGTGTAGTTGAGATCAAAACGAAGGTCGAGTTCGAAGATGGGTGTGGTCCAAGGGAGGGCGCCGGAAGTAGGGGGGGTAGGAAATGGAGAAAGGGCCATTGGCCCCCCTGCACTTTACGCCCCCAAGGCCCAATTTGGTGCTGCAGCTGGTGTGATCCCATCATAAGATGGTCTCTAGTTCTTTATGTTTCTAGGTCCATTGTTTTGCATTTTCTGTCTCTGCGGTGTCCGTATAAAGATCATTGATCATTGATTTTCCTATTGATTTCTACTGTTTTCTTCGCACGCAGTCATTTTATGGATCAGCCGAACATTCACTCACTTTGGAGGTTACTTTACGAAGTTTCTTTAAGTCTTTTGTTGCTGGACGCCGACTTTAAGTTTCTTTGTTGCTAAAGTATGTGCACATTGATTCAATGCTTCCAGATAACATTTAATTGCATTATATGAGTGGAAGAAAATGGGTTTACTAATGATTCAAAAGCCATTTGCCTCTGTGTAAAATATGCACTTAGGAAATTAAATGAATGTATAATGAGCCGTGTAATGCTGCGAGCATACATCTGGCATGAAGAGATCCATAAGATCTTCAAGTTGTACATCAAGTGCCCGTCTGAAGATATCTGATATGCTCTGAAGAATCTCACAGGTAGATCTTTTGTGACATTCTGAAATTTTAGGAGAAAACTTGCATATTTAAAGGTGCAGGTGCAGTAAGTGTATCTGTTGCTCTGGCGCTCCACAAATTAGCCTCTTTAAAGGAATGTCGAAACTTGACGTAAGTGCCGCCACAATCCCCCCCCACCCGACAGACGGTAGAGAGTGATGGGACTGAAGTCTGACCCAAACCAAACACTGTGTCAAACAGGCCGGTGCCTCTCTCCGTATGAATGACTGGTTTTACTTGTCACATGCTTTTTTAGTGAACATACGACAATCCCCCCACGTAGGATTGACCCTGTTTGCTTTTCTGGGACCGGTTCCTCGAGCTGCCCATGTCAGGTGGGGTGCCTGCTGGGTCACCAATTACTTGGTGAGGCTGAGAAAGTAGCATAGAGCCGCCCCGAGCTGCCACGTTGTATTAGCGTCACGCTGCCGCCAAGTAGGTAAGAAACGCCTCGTGTCAGTTCAGTGAAGCTGTTCTCAAAGGAGCTTTAATACGCTTATGTCCTGCTCGAGATCAGTTTGTAACTATGACTATTTGTGAACGCTCAGGTCCACCGTGTGAATATAGTCCCACCAGGTTCCACTATCACAGCAGTGGGCTACTTTCATTTCATTCATTTTTTTATTCTCTCATTAGTTGATTTTAGTGTAAGACTAACCGACGTGTGTAAGTGTTAAATGTACGAATTTCATTATTTTTAATATTTGTAAACAAAATTGGATGACATACCATCATTGGAATCAAGCAAACTTTATTTATATAGCACTCAGCACTTGTGAACAGAAGTCACAAAGTGCTTTAAAGGAGGAAGAAAAGTGGAAAGAGGGAGATAGAAGAGAGAGAGCGGACAATATACTGTATTAAGGATGAGGAAAAGTCACAAAATCAAGATAGAGACAAATACTAATTCTTTACTTTCTATCTGCAAATCTTGCGCATCACAAATTAACAAGTAGCTTTACTGTAGATGGACATTATGCTGATTGTTTAGTGTTGTGGCTTAGACGTTACAACACTTCCCTCATGAATTCAATATAATCTAAAATGGCAATTAAAGGAACAGTGTGTAACATTTAAGGGAATCTATCGACAGGAATTGAATATGATATTAATAAGTATGTTTTCTTTAGTGTATAATCACCTGAAAATAAGAATCGATGTGGTTTTGTTACCTTAGAATGAGCCGTTTATATCTACGTAGGGAGTGGGTCTTCTTCACGGAGCCGGTCGCAATGTTTCTACAGTAGCCCAGAACGGACAAACCAAACACTGGGCAAGCACACGGGAGAAGTTTCAGTTGGTTGCAATCTGCAACCGCACTGCTAGATCCTGCCAGATCCTGCCAGATCCTGCCAGATCCTACACACTGCCCCCTTAAATGGAGAAGAAATAAACAAATGGGTGCAACCAAACCTGGTGGCACATGCCATCAACCAGCGATGTCTTTCAGCCTTTCTTGTAAAATATGTCAATTCTGCCCCACTTACGTCTTTCCTATCAGCACTGTAAGACAATTATCAAAACTGATATCAGAAGAATTTTATCATTATGCATGAATATGCCACAGAACAGTGGTGTCAGTGGGGTCATGACCCCTCCAAGTCGCAAGATAAACCAACTTGAGGGAGATAAGGTATATAGTGCAGATTCAGTCACTCAAATTCAAACGTAAAACTACAAATATATTTTCCCTCCTCCCAACAACAGCACTTCAAACAAAGTTGTGCACAAATACAGAGTTTGTTCTTATAAATGCAAGCGGTAGAAAATGAATTATTATTATTATTATTATTATTTTGCTGTTTGAGGACATGTTTGCTCAATCGACATCTCCATGTAGAACTGATTTGTAAGGTCGCACCTTCTTGTTTGTTTCTTTACGGCAGCCACAAGAACGGATTCCATGCAACAGGTGTGCACTTTAGAAAAGTCCAGGACATCTTGTCACTGATTCTGTGTAGCTAACAGTGATGTTTGAACATCAGCAAGTCATTCAATTCATTATTCTTAAGCCTGTAGCAGACAAAGTAGCAAGAATCAGTCTGGTTTGAGTAACTCTTTCCAGAAAAAAAGACCACATTTCAGTGGAAAAAAAACATCTCATGATCTCCTTCCATTCATAAATTACACCCAGGTTTATTGAACATCATCTTGTAATATACTCTCAAACAATCACACAGCACTTCTGCATCTTTGCGGATTGTAATTGAATTCTCTCCTTTTTTACGATCCTTACGGGGGAGATTCGCCGGGGCCCTGCCAAACTCCCATAATTGCAAAAACAGCATTTCATTTCCTAATAATGGCTCAATGTCAAGTCCAATTCAGTCTGCCTGTTAAGCGGCGGCAATTACCGAATCGTACATGTGCAGACAACTCCTCCGGTGGGTGATAATAAGCCACTTTCTTTGTTACAGACCCTGAACAAACTCGGAGGGGGAACACGTGAAGCAAAGATAATGCGGCCAGTCGAGCGTGAGTGTATACAAAACCCCCACCGATCGTTCTTGTAGAAAAACCCCTCAGCTATGACAAAAGCTGGTCCAACTGGGTTAAGGTGATTCCACTTTAATAGTGCTGGGATCCCTGACCACAACAGAATATAACAATAGAGAATACAGCTGCAACGTTTGTGAAAGTCACTTCCTTTTGAAAGTAAGAGGCTGCGTCCGGGTTGATTGACTACTGGTGTTTATGAACTCGGGAGGCGCGTCGAGGAATCAGAGAGTTTCTTTGTTGCGTTGCACTGTTGGTATATTTGGGGTTTCTCCTTCAGCGTGACGGTCAGAGGTCACCGTGCAACAAGGCCACACAGGCTCTAATTTGACCTGCAGGCTCAGATGAAGAAGCGTGTTTGTTGACATGTTCCTCCTGAGTTTGATTGTGTTCATTTGTTTTGGTTTATTCCCGCGACGCTCGGATACTCTCTTATACCGAGGGATCAAAGGGGAGATCGGTACGGAGACGGCATTTGCTGGTTCAGTCCTTGTCAAGTCTTTTGCTTGGTGGGATAGGGGCAGCACAGACCATTTTATTTTCAAAGTTTTAGCATGTTTCTTAACAGTGAAGTTTGGCAAATAATTTTGTTAGTTGTATACTGGAAGTTTAGAGAAGAAATGGTTAATAAAGTCGAAAACTTCTCTCATTTATTTGCGCGTGAGACGTCTTTCTGGGTATGAACCAAAGACTGTATATAAGAAGAGGTCGCCCATCGGTTTGTGGACTGCCGTTTTGAAGCCTCGAGTTCGGCATTTTGAACGTCGCCATCTTGTTTTTTTGCAACCAGAAATGTTACAATTAACTGTCATGAACTGAAAACACACTGTGAAAAGGGTTAAAGCTGTAAGACGAAAACACAGACAACACCCAGACAGGACAACGCCGTGGTAGCGACCTGTCAATCACAAGGTAGCCATGCCCTAAAGCATCCCCTGCTTTATGGTCTATTTGACTCTAAATAGGACCATAATTTACTAAATGAACATCATGCTGTATTGATGAAGACTTGAAACTAGCGATCGAGACCATAAACTCATGTTTACAATGTTTAGCGTGGTAATAGATCAAGTGAGATTTAGGCTCATTTTCTCATAGACTTATTAGTTTTGCACGTATATGGCCATAAACCAAAGGAAATTCAAAAAAACAAATTCAAACTTTTGACTGGATGGTGGAGCTGAATGAAAAGTCAGGGGATCACCAGAGTTATCACAAATAATCCTGAGGGGGACGTGAATGTGTGCACCAAATTAATAATTTAACAAATACAACATATGATTATATGAATCGGTTGCATCAGACGTTGTGTATTTCACTGTATCTGCTAAACATATCTTCCCTGTCTCTGGCATAAATGAGTACAAATGATTTGCATTCATATGATTTAATAGTTTAGAGATGATTTATTAGTTTTATTTAATTAGTTATTGTGCTTAATCTGAGCCCTATATTAGTTGTTTTTTTTAATTATTATTTTTTGTGTTTCCTAAAAAAAAAAACAAGATGTGATTTTTCCATTTTAATTTGTGGCTTTATGTTACCTGGTTCATCTTAGTATAATTTAGATGTAACCATATTCCTGTTATAAGGTTTTTGTGTAAAAGAGCAAAGATTGTTTTTGAGAAGCCATTTTTACTTCATTTATTTTCTGTTAAAACAGGATTTTAAGGCAGGACATGGCACTGCACTGTAAGGCTAGATGGGTGCAATGGCTTGATTGGTTGGAGCTCCTGTTCCCGCCCACCTGGGCATGACACTGACCAGGAAGTAGCAGCTTTCCAGGAAGTGTTGAGTGAGTTAATCTCTTGGGGGTCTTCAAACCTCTTTCTAACAAAAAAAAAAAAAAGGTCTCTCTTTGGGACTGCGTGCACATGTCTCCTTACATCAAAGGTAAGATAGTGAACAGCTTGGTGATATTCCAGTATCATGCTCTGTTTAGTTTTAGCCTGCTAGGAAGCACATGGGTCTGCATGGATGGCAGCATGGCTCAAATGTTTGTACAGATAACTCAAGTCTGGTTTGGTGTAAAGCTGACAGTAGCCACAACAGAAATGTAGATGACTTTTATCAGTATTTTTATTAGTATTTCTCAGCCGTGTAAGTATCAAACAATGTGTTTCTCTGATGAGATTTGAAATGAGAGGATTCAGGCTGTGGGATTGATTGATCAACTTTGAGGGTGTGTGTTAGGTAGTGACCGTGCTTGGAGCTTTTCCATGAATGTATGAATATTAATAGATTGACTTTCCTACATGGAGTTAAATTCATTGTGTCAGAGAGTAGGAATATTTTGGCATATTATAAGGTGTTGTATTACACTGCTTTTGTTTCCTTCTGGGCTTTTAGGCCTCGAACTCAGTTGTTGGAAAGACTCTGAAATGATTTTGGATGTTCTTGTGTGTTTCTTATTGTTGCAGTACTGTCATTTTGAGAATATTTACTGAACACCTGTGCAGTTTTCAACACACTTTTGCACTTTTCCACCCTCTTCTAACTCTCATGGACTTTAATTGATGTCATCATCGTTAGTGTCTGAGTGCAGGAGTGTGTGAAGGCTCCATACGCTGTATGAGGAGCGGGGCAGTATCGCATACTAAATCTATGCACTGTAGATTTTGAGTTTGTAGCGTGTTCACACGGGACAAGTGGCCAAATTAAATGTGTTCAAACAGTCAATATGCATAGTAAAAAAAAATAAAAAGTATTGAACTTTGAGTGTGCTGTTCATGTACACCATGTTCCCACAATGCAATGCACAAGATAAATGGAGGAGTTTCTCACAACTGCAAAAAATTGAAATTTTTTTGAAAGTTTAACTGATGTCTGACTGCATCGGCACATGTATTGCATCATTTCCCTTTTTAGTATAAAACAGTGTAGTATATTAATTTTGGATTCTCAAATAAAATGTATATGGTGCACTAGTATATAGTAAATAGGATGGGACGATAATGCTTACCTCCTGATTTGATACTATCACAATACTTGGGTGCCGAACTGCTGATTTGATATGTATTGCGATTCGATATTAGGATTTATTGTGCACTATGGATAAATTGTAACCATCCTTCTTAGGAGGTGTGATTCTGTTTTGGACAGGAATCTCTATTTGAATTGTACAGCATTGACTTTGTCACTGTACTCATTTTCTATGTTTTATAAATACAGTTGCTTTAAAAAAGAAAGCACTAGTAGTAGCCTAGTGTAAGTGCTTCCGAAAAATAATAAAGAAATATGAATTCTCCTTCACATCCTTCCTTGACCTCATGACGCTTTCCATCGCGGTCAAGGAAAAGTGGTTTGGAAAAGACGGGTTATTTGCCCGCAGCCCCCGTCTAGGAGACTATTCAAGCCACCATTTTACCATTTTGTCCGGAATTTGAACCTCCAAGAGTCTACCACAGCCTTTAACAATACAGTACATGTACATTTTATAGCCTGAATAGATTTCACTCATGATTGGTTTTAAGGTTTATACAGTATATGTACTCTAGTTGTTGGTGTTATAATATCAGAACCAGGTGTTCCAGGAACCCAGTCAGCTTTTTAGTGGTTTCCGCAGGATCATGATTTAAGTTATTATGCATAGTTTAAGCGATGTTGTGGAAGTATAGTATCCTTTGTGGCTGTAATAGTATCTCTTTTTTCCTAGTTCAGAAACAACAGCGTTACCTAACAGCATTACCTGTTGTCTGTGTGGCCAAACCGTGATACCCATAGAACCCATTTTCATTCAGATATCTTGAGGTCAGAGGTCAAGGGACCCCTTTTTGAAAATGGCCATGCCAGTTTTTCCTCACCAAAATTTAGCCTAACTTTGGAGCGTTATTTAGCCTCCTTCCCAACAAGGTAACATGACGATGGTATCTTAGGTGTTCTGGGTTTCATATGACACCAGTACCTTCACTCTAACTTTAAAACCGAGCCTGCTGCAGCCTCCTAAAGACAGTGACATCGGTCGGGCCTAACGCTAACGTCTGGTGTGCCAAATCGAACTTTAATTTTGGGCAGCTCTGCAATAGAAAATCAAATTTACCACTGAAAATAGTACCGAACAAATGCACTATTTAATTCTGTATGAGTAGTCTAGAGTGCCAAGTTGTTTTAGGAAATGATTTAGCCTTTTCTATATATTTGTAACCAGTTTTTAAATATTTAGTAGAACCAATGGGATTGGGGATGAGAGACACAGACTGGTTGGGGACGTTGAAAAGGGTCAACAGACAATCTTTTCAAGGCATTTGTTGAAAATGAGAAGAATGTAGAGTAACGCCAGCCTCATCCTTTAAACCACAGACACACAATATATCAGTGTTGTTTTGAAAATGAGCAGCTTTTATCTGGCATTGATTGACATATATACATATCTGTGTCAAGAGACTGGAAATCATTTGGCTTCGCACGTGCCTTTTTAACAGTTTAAAAAACAAATTCCTTCTTGGCAACGAAAACATAGCGATGACTAACGTTAGCATACTCGCAGTCATGGGATCCTCCCATGCGAGCTATTCTCAGCAAAGCACAGTCTAGACGCTGCCCGAATTTAAGGCCAGAATAAAACATAAAGCACAATTGAAATAAGTGTTCTTGATCTTAATGCACATTATCGCTGTGTCCCAGGGATAAAACACTTAAAAGTCAGTCATGAAGAAGAGAAAAGCCCGAGGGCTCTTTAGGCTGGGTACATGTCCGTGATGCACCCAGCTACTTTAGCTGTCATGCAGCAATATCTCGGAGCCCTTCGCCGGGTGCACTGATGCTTGGCTTAAGCCATTTAGCAGCGCCCTGGTTAACTGAAACCGACAAAACTTCTGATTCCAGCCCGATCTTAGAATAACACCCCTGGCGACCGTGAAGCTGTCTTCGCCCATTTCATCTCAGCGCCGTCCCACAACTGCATTTGTGGCTGACAGAGATGCAGAAGAAGAAGATGCCTCACGATGGTACAACTGTTACTCAGAGAATTAAATTAAATGGAAAACATTGCAATAAAAAAAAAAAAAAAAAAAAAATCAGATCCGGCTGACAGTTGCAGAGAGGGGAAAAAGGGGCCGAGACTATTGCTCCGAGAGAGAGTGCCGGGCTAAAGGGGTGCAGAAGTGCCGTAACATGAATAAAATAAGATGGCCACTTAAAGCCGATGGCTGCTCCAAAGGGTAAAGTGTCGGATGATTCAAGTCGAATATTTGCCGAGGGTTGCTCTTTGCGCTTAGCGGTTGCCCAAAATCATGCAGAGCAAAAAAACACTGGGTGATGAGATGTTTACAGCGGAGTAGAAATGTGAACGCCGGGCATGTGAGGAGTCAAATTTGCTCATGACACTGGACAAAATTTCACTGAACATCACAAACGCAACAACAGCATATAGGGCTTAAAGATGAATGCTTGTGAAACACATAATCTTGAGCTGACAGTTTAACTTTTCTATTGTAGTTTATGGCCTTTTCAGGAGTGTTTCAGACAGTGGGTGAATACAGGTATATTCAGACAGACAGCATGAGAGAAATAATGTGTTTTTTGAATATTAAATCATGTAAACATGTTCTAGTAGAAACCCAAAATACAAACATGAGCATGTGCTTTAACCTCATCTCGTGGTCTTTTTCAACAGGTGGAGTTTCCTCAGTTGTCATCACGTGACCAAAGACCTAAATGTTCATCACAGCACGGGGCCAGAGTTGTGGACCAGGAGCCAAGGTTGGGCCGGACGAAGACCAAGGGTGCCATCCACACCTGGAACTCCGAGGAAGACCATGAGATGCCGTTGAAATTGAAGAAGAAACTTGTAAGTAAACCATTGAATTGAGATTTTTTTAGTTTGTTAATTAGTTTGTTCTATTACTACAATTCCGTCCTATATGTGCACCGAGAGATGTGATTAGACTTTAGAAGGCCACTGTCAATGAAACATTTCAAAGAGTTAATACTTAGTTTTCTTATTGCCGTTACATTTGCAATTACTTTAAATGTAATGAATTGGCTTGCAAATGTTAACGGGATAGTTTGGGTGTTTTGAAGTGGGGTTGTATGAGATACTTATCCATAGTCAGTGTATTACCTACAGTAGATGACGGTTGACGCGCCCCCAGTTTGGAGAAGCAAACCCAGGGCTAAGCCCACCTAAAAAGATCAATATCAGTTTAAGTGTACGCTATATTTAGAGTATTTTCGCCACTTTACCTTGCCGTGAGACAGCTATACAGTCTGTTTCCCACAGGGTACTGAAGCCACTATCTGTGCTCTCGCCAAAGCAACCAGACTCCATTGAAAAAAACGGTAATTTTACCTCGCAGAACACTGGAGATGCTGGTCTACCGCTGCCTCGATCGGTTGGTCTGTTTGTGTTGTTGTGTGACTTTGGTTAGTTCGGATTCACCATACTTACTATGCATAAGTACCTCATACGACCCCACTTCAAAACACCCAAACTATCCCTTTAATTTGTGCATTGCATTGTGCAAAAGCAGTAGCAGTGTCCATCAACAACCCTGTCTCCTAGAAATTACATTTATATGCAACAAATCAAATATGTTTTGAACTAATCCGGTCTGTATAATGTTTCCTATTAACATAATGAAGAAATTCAATCAACGTATCAGTAAAATGTTCACTGACGATGTATTTCATTTGTTTTCCACCAAAAGATCCAATCTAGCAATACAATATTGTTCATAGCAACTACAGCATTATTACATTTTTTTATGGTTATGTATACAGTATAGACACTGGCAGCACTTGGTTGAGGTAAAGGAAAGATCATAGTCTACTTTATATTTCTGTACTGATGTATCAGCGTTGTCTGCAGCATCCAGCAGATATCCGGCACAGCACTCAGACAATTTGTAAAACAAATGCAGTTTATAAAAAGGCCAGCGTTTCGTCACAGCACGCTCACGCTAACAAGTTAATTACGCACAGTCCTCTGCACATGAACTTTAAGCTCGTATTAGCAGTCAAAAGAGATCTGCCGTTAGATGCGCCGAGCTAATTACGTGATGATAAATCGGCCGTGGCGTGAGGTAATTTCTCAGTGCTCTTTAAAAAGATAGTAGAGAATATGGCAGATAACCGCTTGAAGCCTTTGCGAGTCAGCGGCAGCTAAGCTAAATGTGGCAGCAAGTGTCAGGCCAAATCAATACACGCTTCCCAGGATTCCTTTGGTGCCATAATCCAGGCTGCGGTGGGCACTGACCCCGGGGAGGCTCGGCCTCTTGTTTTCTTGCCCTGTTTTTTCAGAAGCAGCTGCACTTATGGACATGACAGCGTTGAGCACAAGCTAATTACCTCCAAAAAAAAAAAAAAAAGAGAGCAGAATTTGTTCTTTAAACCGCTTAGCTCGTATCTGAGACACGTCGAGACCTCGCTTCCCAACATGGAGGAAGCTGGCTAGCCCCTTAGGAAGTGCAGAATTTAAAGGTGTTTCCAAAAAATTGCTCAAAAGCTGTGTAATTTTTCCACTAGCTGTGAACTCTTAATGTGCGGTGCACAGATGATTTATGTGTCAAATATTCCCTTTGGATATAAGAGCTTTGGTCAACTATTTCACCTCACCAATTTCTTTTTGTTTGACTAGCATGAACTGCATTTTGCAGATCTGTCTTTTGAGAGAGGCCCCCACGGTGTCTTCCAGCTGATTTCACAGATCCCATTAAGTCCTAATCTTGTATTATCTGCCTTAAAATAACAAGAGATAATCCTGGCATCAGGCTAATCAGCCATGAAATTGAGGAATCTCCTTGTATGGATTCCACTGCAGCGAGTTAGCATGTGCACCAATGACATAATTATGTGGTTTGCATTAAAAAAAAAATAAGTACAATTTTTGAGTCCCATCTCCATCCTTCCCTCACCAGGAGAGACCGTCTTAATCCGGGACGAGGAGATGGAGGTGTGCGGAGGAGGATTTCCAGAACATCACATCTTCCCCATGTAAGCGGCACTCACTTGCTTAAGCCATCAGCCGGTCATTAAAAATGCAAAATTAACATCTTTTAAAGTGGAACATGATTCGGCTCTGTGCTCAGGAGGCAGTGGAGCGCGCCGCTTGCATACGAAATGCATTCGGTCATCCCCCTGGCAACAGGGAAGGGAAAAGGTGCATTGAGTGAAAGGAGAGCAGATTGCTTTTATTCTTTATTTAGAGAGTTATTCTAGACGCCGAATCACAGATGCCCCGCCATCATAAAAAATCCTTCCTGCTCAATTGAGGCTGAGGCTGAAAACGTGGAAGGCTCAGGTCTCTGTGGGGGAAATATGAAAAGCAATCATGTTTTTTTTTTTTTATTTGTCTCAAAACATGTTTTTTTTTCATTTGTAAATATGTCACTGATTTGGGCTACTGACATTATATTCCTCCCGAGACGGTCGGCAAGAAGGAAACAGACAAACTACAACATAAATAGGCCGCTCTGAGTGGGAATTTCTGATGTAGCAATGAAAGTGTGCGTGTGAACTTTAATGCATCTGTTAACAGGCAGGATCCTTTATGAAATGTGCTCTCGTTCACACTAATGTTTGGCCATGGGGCTTGGCCATAACCCTAAATGTACTCGTATTAATGTGTTTCAGATGTGCGTTGGGGTGTAATGTGCTCCATATTGTCAATTTCCTGCACAAACAGTGTATCCAGTTCCTTCGTGTAGTTCAAATTGCCCTCCGTGCACTGGAGCTCGACCCACCGTTAGCTGATATTAATGGCCAATATTAGCTATGTCGTTATCTGCTCATAAGTAACAGGCATTTCTGTACTGCAACATCTTAAGATATGTTCGTCCACCAGAGAGCGTTTATTTTTTAACCACGCAAAATGAAATATCTCAACAACTATTGGACCGGTTACCATGAAATGTTGCTTATTGGCTTTAGCGGCTAATTAGCTGATGTTAGCACGCTAGCACGCTAAACGTTATATCTACTAAACGTCAGCATGTTGGCACTGTCGTTGCAAGCGTGTTAGTATGCCGCTGTTAGCATTTAGCTCAAAGTGCTCCGGGAGTGTGGCGACGTAGTTTGAAGAGCCCAAAAAAAAACACACCGTGGATGGGTCCAACAAACACAGGTCTTTCATCCAGGAGACCTGCTGTTCGTGGCCTGTGCGTTTATGAAGTTTCACTTTCACTTTTCAATCGGCTGTTCGTTCGTGTCATTTTCACAACGTAGTAGTTTTAAGCGCAACCGTGTTGTTTTTTTCCCAAACCTAACTGGTTTAGTGGGTTTGTTGCCTAAACCCAAGCTAGTGTTTTTGTTTAATTAACAACATTAAGCACATGTTTAATGCGTCCGCAAAGTGACGCTGAGGGGTCTGACAAAGCGTCAGTATATTACGAGATGGGATGAGAACGGTTATTTTTTAAGCTCAACTAAAAAAAAAACTTATATCAATCAACATATCGATTATTATTGGCGTCAAAAGTCCAGTATCGGTCGGACTGTAGTGCGCACAAAATGTTCTATAAAGCAACATAAATGCTTTGTAAAATGCTTAGCGCCACCCAGGAAGTTAACCACCCTCTCACTGCAAAAAATACTCTAGTAATCGTGACCTAAATAGTAATAATAATAAGAAAATGTTTTTAACTACTCGTCAGCTGTATCTTCACATTTCATTACGGCTTCCTAAAGTTCCTACTGTGGACTTTTAAACTAAGGAACAACTTCCTCTCTGAGAATTTAAAGGCACAGATCATTTCCCCTCTTTGTCATCATCAATCATAATTACGCCACAATTTCTTCACCTTGGATCAATTTGTGCCACTGAGATCAAACAGCGGTGTTAATAGGTGCCCAGGTTTCTCTAAAGGTAATCTATATCATGTGGTGTGAGCAGTGGCCTTTCAAGCCTCAAGTTAGCTCACGCTGTATATTGTTTGTCACTGAAACCCTGCAGCTAAAATGTAAATATATACTTTGGTCCCATTTGTGTAGTTGATCACCCTTTTGGTCGGTCAGTTAGATGATTACGGCTATTTGAAATGTGCAAATAAACCAAATATGATTAGCTATGATGATTAGATAATGATGAGCTAATATTTAATACTGAGTTTTGAATAGAAAGATGTGCTTTTTAAATGTGGTCGCTCTCCTGTTGGCCGTTGACAAGCGAACGAGCTCTAATCATCATTGTTTCAGTCACAAAGCAAACTGGGTCTTCAAAGGTTTCACCCGTGTGGTGCAATTACACCAAATTACTCTCATTTGGAGAGTCAGTCAGGGGCTCCGTTTTCAGCCCACGCTGCCTGTAAACAGGATGTTTCAAAATGTTATGAATGGATTTCAATCGAAACATTGTGGAAACGGTGGTTATATGAGCAAGGAACAAAAATAAAAATAAGATACAGTCGTTCCAGTTGGACTAAAGGGGGCGTCGCAGCAGGCATGGCTTCACGCAAAAAGGCAAACAATATTCCAAACAACAGAGTCACTGACGAATCTTATTACAACGATAGAAGGCAGCCTCGAAATTGTTATTGTCCATGACAACTAAAACTATAATTATTAGCTTTTTCTTTGTTTCCTTCTTAAGGGCATTAGTGTGTTCTTCCAGGAGAAAAGAGAAGAAGCGTACAGCATCGGAGAAGCATTGATTTCACAGTAAAACAATGAAGCTACTCAAACAAAATCTAAAATAGAAGTAGTAAAAATAGAAGATTACAATCTTGAAACAGTATATAAATACTTGTGGTTTGAAAAGTGGAACTAAAATGAACTTTGTAAGTCCTAATTAACTCTACTACTGGGCCGGACATTTACATTTCCTATGTCTGATCTGCAGAGCTAGGAATTTAAATGTGAAACAATACACCTTCTTAATCTCAGTAGGTTGTTGTTTTAATAAACACAATGTTGCTTTCACATCTTTTTTATAATTGATGATCTTCTAATAATCAAACAAAAATGAAATAAAATACAATGATATTGCTTTTGACAGTCCGTAACAGCATCAATAGCGTGAGTGGTAACGTTGATGAACGGGAATAAACTCTTTTATTGGAAGAAATGATTTTACATCAATTTTTTCATATTTATATATGATGGATTGAGGTCATTAAAGGGCCGGTTTCACACTTTAGAAAATAGGTCTATTTGCATTCTTTATGAGAGTTCGAGAAGATTGATACCATTCTCATGTCAGTACATTAAAGGGCCATTTCAGGGGATCTATTAGCAGAAATGTTAAAAGTTACCCAGTTGGTTGCAATCTGCAACCACACCACTGGATGCTGCCAAATCCTACACACTGTACCTGTAAAAGTGGCTTCAGTTTGAACAAATGTGAACACTTTCCAAAAATTTAGTAAAATCTGACATAGAGTCGGCATATCCTGCATAGCACTGGTGAATTAATGTACATGTGTGCTAGGACTTTCAAAATAAAACTCCAGATTTCACAATCTGCCGTTTTTCCGTCAGACTAGTTTTTAATGGAAACCAGCAGATTGCACAGATAAGAAGCCAGCTCGAGTTAAACACTGGATCTTTACTTATCTTCGTTTATCTTTGAGTTAGACAAAACACTTGGACAACGAGTTAAAGATCAATTGTTGGACTCCCCAGCCATTTCATCGCAGCATCCCGATCGCATAGAACCACATCATAAACTCACAGTGCTTAAAAGGCATTAGCATGTCCGTACCCAGGAGACGTAACACTATAGTGTTGGGAAATACTGTAAGAAACAGACCGCGCAGATGAAAGGGCGCGAGCCTATCACTGCTCCTTGCATAGTGTGTTTGCAGTTAGCATGCGGCGGTTGTTTCTCACCCCCATCTACTGTAGTTTAAGCACCCTGTCACTTCAAACTAGTGTGATCTGAAATTTTTCGGGGTGACTGCTGAGAATGCTAATGCCTTGGAAGTTGTATCCTGTGGCTCTTTTGACTCAAATCAAACCCAGAGAAGGCACAAGGAAGAGCCAAAGCAGCAGCTATGCCCACTTGAGAAAGGCCGGTAATCTAATCCTTCAACATGTTCGTTTGGGATCACAGAGTGGGTAATACAGGCCTGACACTCCAAACGCTATTCATTTTTCATCGCTAACTATAGTCATTAAGGAGTCTGTATCAAAGAGATGAGGATTGTTGAGGTCGGGGACTACAAACCGCAGAGTATTAGTGGTCGATTTGTACTTGTTTACGTGCTGCCGAAATAGGGTGTCGACTTCTTGAAGCCCACAGAGCGCCTCGAAGCTTCGAAGTTTCTTCCTTTTTGTTTTCATTAATTCTTATTCAAGTCTGAAATATTCCAACACATCCCGACTGTTGAGCCGATTATGAATATTATTTGTGCGTGACTAACGGGGCCACGCTGGAACCGGGTCTGTTCCAGTCTGGGTCAGTAGTTGCAGATAAAATCGTACAGCGTGTGATATGTTGAGATTCTTCAGATCCAGCGGCTGCCAGTCATTTCTTATAAAGATTTGAACATGCACATGTTTGATATTTGCGACCAACGGGGACGACAGATGGCGTCGCTTGTGCGTCGCCCGAAGGGGGGGACAGACTGTGCAGTCTGAACTCCTCCTTTTTTGGCTGTGTTGCGCTGCGTATAAACAGTGCAAGCTGCTGGTTGCCATCCATGTTTGTTTTGATGCAACAATTGGCGTCCTCGTCTACCATCAGAGCTGCAGACGTTCATGACCAGTTGTTCAGTGTGTTGTCTAGCGTATTTACTCAGTCGTGATGCTTATGCTTCTTCCTGACTGTCAAAGACGAAAAAAAAATTGTTCTAGTTGTCGGAAACAGTCTTTATGTGCGTTTTATCCAATCTTTGTAGGTTTCAGCTTGTCTTCAGGAACCTTTAGCCAACTGTTGGCAGCTGACTGTATGAGGATGGCTATTTGACGAACAACGCAGTTGCATAATTAGTACTATGATTCTTTTTTTTTAGAGATGATAATTTGGGACGTCAAACCGCTTTTCAATTGTCTATGACATGAAATTTGGATAAAGCCACCGAGGGCTGCTACTCCTGCACACATGACTGTAATGCATTTGTGTTTTGCAAAATACAAATTCAATTCAGTTGTACTTAGATAATCCACTCAGTATTCATACTGCTTTTCATAGAGTAGTCTGTTAATCAAGTGCACTGCTTTCTGTTTCTGTGTAGCAGGTCCAGGTGGTTCCAGATAGTTGCACCATAACACTGAAGGTTGCTCTTGAATGCAGCGTTTTTGGCTGCAGGGATTTCCAGGAGATGTGGATCCCACCTCGTGAAAGCCTTTACTGCTGACCTTGTGTGACCATTAGGGGCTCCAGCTATGTACATTATGCTTCGAGATAAACCTTCATAGACAACATGTGCGCTGGCATTTCATGGCAACATACACAGGACTTTCAACCTTGTTTTGTAAGTTACTTTAGTGACGTTTTCACGTGATTTCCTTCGAGATGTTACATTGTTCCGTACGTATTTTACTCAGTTTACGTACTTATCTTAAGCCCAACCATGATGTTTTTCCTAAACCTAACTAAGTGGTTTTGTTGCCTAAACCTAAGTGAGTGGTTTTGTTGCCCCTATCGCTATCCTTTGGTGGACTGGCGGGTCTACTACAGGTTTTGACGTGATATGTGGTAGTCCAGTGAGGTAGTTTTCTTAAGTATTTAACATGATTAATTTTCCCTTAGATTTCACTCGTTTTTCTTAAGATAAAGATTTTCAACCTCACAGCAGCAGACAGAGAGGAAATCTTCCACATAACGATGGTTGCTGCCTCATAATTTACTAGCTGACAATGAAGAATTTTTTATTAATTCAGCAACCGGTCAAATATTCATGAGCAGCCACGCAAACTTTTGGGGCCACATATTCAGGAAACCACTTCTAAATATGAACAACATTAACATGACAGCATGCTCTTTTTTTATAGCACGTTCACATGCACGGCAGAAAACATTATTGTTCTTTCTGCATCGGCTCCTGGCAAAGAAATATCTGTCAGAACAGCTTTAGTGTTTTTACAGCTCAGAGGAAACACAATGAATTTTATGCACTTGATTGTCGCTGTTTATCAGTATCAGAATCATTTCCAGTGTTGCTCCCGAAACTATGACACATGCAAGCGATGCTAGTGAATTTGGCACCAGGGTGCAATAAAGAAAGGAAACCTATAGGACATGTTGTGTGTATTTTTCACCCTGCAGTTATTTAAAAGCACCACACAAGCACATTCTACTTATTAAAGTTTAATTTGCCCTTACGCTGTTAATTTATGGGGAGTTTATAGCAAAGGTTTGGTCGTTATCACACAGCATTTTCATTAACAGCCCATCTCCGTGTAGCTTGTAAATAAACCACTTAATTTTGATATCCCTATTCCCTTCCCAATGATGAATAACTGGTCTCTAATTTCCAAATGTGTGGGCGTTTAATGAGGCCTAAGATATTTTATTCTCCTGCTATAACGCTGTCTACAAAATTGTGCGCTGCTGAGTGTAATCATGCAACGCTATCTGGCACAGACACTCTCTGGCAGCAGCGAGGCAAAACCTGCAGCCCAGAACTGCTCCACTTAAGGGAGGCTGATGTGAGAGGAGCAGACAGGCGAGAGTGGAAGGCCCTCCAGTCATGCAAAATGCAAAAGAAATATGACTTTATTACAGCTCCCTAATGGTGACATAACAATCTGTTCAGCCACTTCCCTCTAAATCTCAAAGCATTTTTGGAGAGTACTCCGGTCTACGGCAGAGGATGGGTTTGGAAATCTCTCGGTATGAATGAGTTTAAAAAACAATTGAGTTTGAAATATGGCTTTGACCGGCTCTCATCTCTGACAGCTTTTATTTATTTACTTTTTTGGCTTGTTCCTCATGTCGGAGTGGTAAATGTCCGAGGAGAGAGAGAAAAAAACAATACACAAGATGATGTCTTTGACCACTGAAAGCGTTCCTATAATACATCATGTGCTGACTTTTTAATATTATTAACGCTGTAACTGATTAAAGAAATACATTTTGTGAAATTTTTTAATTTTTTCCAAGAGTGAGATGAGAAGAGTGGCGCAAGTGTCGTGTCTGTGCGTTAGAGCCAGGAGGTGATTAGCCTAGCTTAGCATAAAGACTGGAAGCAGGGGGAAACAGCTAGCCTAACTCTCTCTCTTTGCAAAGATGCCAAACTATTAGTAGATATGTTGGTATAAAAATACAAAAGATATTTCATTTTAAGATTTCTTTCAGTTAAGTTTCATTTTACCCTGCAAAAGTCTAAATATGAAAAAGATTTTAAGTTTCATTTCTCTTCATTGGCCGACTTCTGATGAAAAGAAACACAGATATTGGTCATAACCCTTTCAGGGCAACACTAGCAGAGATTCACTATTTGGTGCCTGTTCATAAATCTTTAACGAGCAACATTTTGCAGCTATCTATTTGTGGATTTAAGAGATGAATAAAATAAACACAAACTCCTCTGTTTTCTCTTTTGTAGGGTTGTGGAATTAAAGTGGTGAATAATGCATGGCTGAAAGCATCTGTCTCTCTGAGTTGCCTCTTCTGGACAGCAGGGGACCCTGAAGGCAAGTAAGCACGGATATTTATGAAGTGTTGTTTGATTTCAGAACAAACCGATGCTATCAAGTCACCGCTCACCTGTTTTTAAAAGCACTGTAGACAAAATAACCCCGGAAATCACCTTTTGGCTTTGTAGTTTCCAACTGATGACAAGACTTGATGTTACAGTAGAAAAAATACACTATAGACCTATAAAATGACTTTACATGTGAAAGAGAAAAGCCTAAGAGCCCAACTTTGACAGAATAGAAGCACTGTAATACTGTAGATCAGCGTGGATAAGATCACACTGAATGTCAGCGAGTTTGTACAAAATTGAATGAGGACTCAGTATCTACCTTTAGCTTTACCTAGACAGTGAATGCAGCACTCTTTGCCCTAAAATCCTAATCATTAAAGGGGCGCTGCACCGTTTTTACACATTAAGGTCAGTTTGCGTGTCATGTTGAGAACTACTAAGTCTGTGAAAACAGTTTCTTCTGTGGCTGTGGAGGAGCGCAACTTCCGTTCTTTAATAACTGCAGTTACGTATCAAACGTAGTTATTTTACACAACAAACATACTTATTTTAACCGAAACCATGATCTTTTCCTGAACCTAACCAAGTAGTTTTGTTGCGTAAGTAAACCTAAAAACTAAGTTAACCTACGCTGGAAGTTTATTCTGAAAAGCGACTGTATGCATATAAGTAGCGGAAACTGTGAGTTTCCTGTGAACATGGAAGTTTATTTTGAAAAGACACTATGCATGTAACGAGCGGCAACTTTACGTTTCCTGTGAATACGGAAGCTTATTTTGAAAAGACACAATACATGTAACGAGCAGATACTGTACGTTTCCTGTGAACACGGAAGTTTATTTTGAAAAGACACTATGCATGTAATGAGCGGAAAATGCACGTTTCCTGTGAACTCTGAAGTTTATTTTGAAAAGACACTTTGCATGTAACGAGTGGAAACTGTACATTTCCTGTGAACACGGAAGTTTATTTTGAAAAGACACTATGCATGCTATGACTTTGAAATACATGGGCGTTTGCCAGGCACGGAGGCTCTAACAAAAAGATGCTATTGAGTTGCATTATGGGAAATGTAGGGTCCAAGTCCCTCACTTTAACATCAGGCAGATGAAGGAAGTGTGTATACGCTATTATCAGTTCTTGTTGTACTTTTCTTAAATAAGTATTCATCAGTATTCATCTGAGAACCATTTTAAGTGCAATATGAAGTACTGACTCTTAAGATTCTCTGACTTTGCGCACATGTACAGTATGTTCCAGTGGCAATAATGTACGTGCCTAGAAAGTTATATTCTGTGATATTTCAAAAATCTGCGTTGTTCGTTTCTGAGCTTTTGATTTATGGGAAAAGAATCTCTGATAAAACACACATTAACACCTTCAGTATTTGTAAATAATAGATTTGCAGTTCAAAAGTGAAATGTTTTAACATGAAATTCCGTGTTTTTTTTTTACATCCAGCTGAATTGATTTAGACGTTTGTTGACAGTCTGAAGTGGCCGTGAACTGTGGCCTTTGCTGCACATCATTTATCTGAGCTGATGAGTAATGTCGACAGCCGTGTTAATAGCGGCTTGGATAGCAGATGACAGGTTGTATGAGAGTCTTTTGAGCGTCCGATCATGATGAGAGTTAAACCTCGGGCGGCTGTCACGATGGATCCATTTGTCGGCTGAGACGTACTGTGGAGAGGAGCTCCAAGCCTTCGTCACCAGCAGATATAGTAGTTCTCTATTATTTTTGTTGACATTTTCATAACGTAGATGGTTGTTTTCTGCACGAGCCACAGCTGAATGTCCATAATTAACAGAACAGTTAGTCGTGTTGCACCATCTGTATCTTGAGTATCACCCAGAGCTACTGGATTTGTTTCAGATGAGTGGCTGAAACAGAAATAGCTGGACTGTTACAAATTGTGTTTCGCTCGGGATTGCAGCGAGGGCCAAAGAGCTGGTGAACGGGTCAGAGCTCTGGCACCGACGCAGCATCGCTGTTTAGCTCTGATGTGACCAGCGCTGCTCCAGAGACCCGCTTTAGAGGGCAAGTGGAGCGGGAAACTGTTGATTAACTCTTCACTCTGAGAACAATCATATTGCAGCATCATGTCTCAATTACTGTCAAACAGTGCGACACATTCATGTTTGATCGAGGGCGAGGCTTTTATCCAGAGTGGCTTTGAGTGGGTGAACAGGTGGGAGTTCAGTATCAGTGGATATCATCAGACATCACTGGCTTTTTGTGTCACACACAGTTGAGATACAAGCTACTGAACTTAAGTTGTTGATAGTCAAGATGTACGAAGGGTGTAAAGAACACTTTCTCTTTGTACTTAACGGTTTTGCACAGACCAAAATGCCCAAACTCCTTTTTAATCAGAAATATTTTTTTCCTTCTTTAGCATCAAATCAGTTCTGGTTGCAAAAAAACAAGATGGCCACGGCCGAAATGCCGAACTCGAGGCTTCAAAAAGCGGCAGTCCACAAACCAAAGGGTGACGTCACGGTGACTACGTCCACACCTTATATACAGTCTATGATTTTACCTGATGAAGGTCTAAGGGTCAAAATGTTAAACTTCTACCCTTTCACAGTGTGTTTTCAGTTCATGAAAGTTAATTATAACTCGTCTAACTCGTCGCCTAAAAATGTCTTACTTACAGTAGCGTTCGGTTGTACTTAGCTCCACCCTCTCGTGTCACTTCTGGTTGCAAAAAAACAAGATGGCGACAGCCAAACACCAAGATGTTGAACTCGAGACTTAAAAACGGCAGTCCACAAACCAATGGATGATGTCACGGTGACTACGTCCACTTCTTATATTGAGTCTATGGATGAAATCAAAGAGACTTTGTCCAAGTATTTGTACGGTTAGTGTATCACAACTGTGGCTACAGGACAAACAATGTGTTGATTTGGACCGCTGTAAGAATAGATGAAGTTGTTGTGGTTGTTTCTCAGCAGCTGTGATTTAATGGTTCTCTTGGTACTCTGAAGCCATATGTAATGGTTTAACTGCAGCGATGACACAGCCTGTTTAAGAGCCGCAGGTGCATCTACCTGGCAGGCTGCCACTCGGTGCTATTAGCCCACAATCCAGCGATCCCTATTTGGGGGAGTACTCGTCCTTTTCACTGCATCAACCGCAGCTCGACTTGTATTCCACTCAGCCGCAGATTGCTCAGTGATATGTGTGTTTACCGATAATAAATTCCTATGACTGGGCCGTTGCACTTGTGATTTCGGGCTGTCACAGTGGATGAGCCGAGCGATGCGCAGCTGCTCAGCCCTCGGGGGGGAGCGCCGAGCCGGGAGCACATGCCGCCAATTCAGGAGGAAGCAGAATGGTTACAGAGCAGATTATGACATTTTAGCGGCGAGGAGACGAGGGTCAGGTTACCGTCCTGTCGCCAATTGCCTGTTAAGAGGAGGTTAAATCGGCAGGAAATACACCAGCTGTCAATTAACTGTCACTTTCACACCGCAATCTCATGTTGAGTCAGCAGTTATTTTCTGCAAACTGAAGCACAAGTTTTTCTTTTTTTTAGCCTTTTGCTGATTCATAAGTGGACAGTATGGGTGCAGACTGCTTGAGATAAAGAATATATTTAATGGCGGCCTAGACACAATAAATCTGAGGGGTCATGAGATGATTGATGGGTCAGAAAATTAAAATAAACAAATTTCTGTTCTTATGTTTTCACCTTGTGAGTCTGTGTGTTTCATCATGGCAAAATGTGGTCCTGGAGACACCAGCTGTAGCGGGAACTACCACAGAGGTGGTTTTGAGAATTTTGAGAACTGTGGACAGTTTTTGTGTGCAGCTGTGCAAGATGGAGTTACGAAACTTTACAGGTGTGTAGTTGAGATCAAAATGAAGGCCGAGTTCGAAGATGGTTGTGGGGAAAGGGGCAATTGACCCCCCCCCCCCACTTTACGCCCCTGGCCTGAAGATGGTTTCTAGTGTTAATATTTGACCAATGATGCACTTTTTGACCTCAAATGTTTGTCGAATAAATCATTATTTAAAGGAGGAAAGTTGCAATAGATTAAAATTTTGAGACGTCGAAGCTCGCAATAGTTCTGCACCTTGCTTCTTTATGGATTATGGATATTATGGATATGGATTTGAATCGGAAAGCTTCCTGCCTGCATATCATGCTGAAAAACGTTTAACAGCAAGACGCAAACGGCAAGATTGTCATTTCAACATGTACACCATCCAGCTCCTGAGTAGAAAAAGGTATTATTGAGCGACTAAGAACCTCAGGACTGTCAAGAAACTGATACGTCTGCATTCACAGACACATAAAAGGTGCACGCGTACTCGTACAGACACATTTATTCTGGTGCGGGCGCACGCACACCCTGCGCCTCCCAGTTAGTCACAGTAGCTTCTTCCCAATTCAGTCGATAGGCGTCCATTAGGAGGGGGTAGGCTGTCAAAGCAACCTGTGACCTCCTCTCGCCCCCTTGGAGCCCACTGGCCATGTGATGTCCGTATCAATATGAATTTCAGCCCTTTGCGCCCATCAGCTGCAATTCCCAGTGTCCATTAGTCTCAAGTATCTGTTTCCTCCAACTTGTACTATTGATCTCGGTGTGTCTTTTGTAACAGAGCGTGTACGCTGATCTTAAAGACGAGGACTGCTTGATAGGCCGGGTGGAGTCTGTCATCTGGGGGCGTCGGAGTTCCTCCAATCTCTACTTATTAAATGATTTTCATAACTTCTGTCACTCTACTAGTCTTATCTCCGCTCATACTTGTCCTTACCGCTGTGTGGTTGTGTGAAGCGGTGGACATCTGATCCCGGATCAGATGACATGTAGTTAGAAGTTGGCTAGACCGGTGCCCTCGAAGGTCAGGGCTTTTCATCTCAGAGGCCACAATGAAATGACCTGTTGTTGCCGTACACACAGAGGGATATCACAGCAAACACCGAGGGCACAATATGGTCTCACGTCCCCGGAGACATCTTTTTTTTTTTTTTTTTTTTTTTTAACGCTCTCTCGCCTACATCTGTTACTGAAAGGTGTCACGCTGGTGTGATGTTAGTCATATCAAGACTGAGGTGTCCTACATATACGAGATATGGCTAAATTAGATGTGTTTTATTGATTCTCAGAAGGGAAATTAATATGTTACAGCAGCACAAGAAGCAGTGAAATGAGTGAAATAAATGAATTAATGATAAAGTAAGAAATTAAGGAAGTTACATTTAAAAGATCTATACAGTACATTACTTAAGTCATATACAAGATTTGTTCATTGTGCAAACAGTGACCAAATGGACAAAAAAATAACTTAAAATGCTCTGAAAAGTCGCTGATTATCATCCTGGCTCATTGCTCGCCCAATTTCCACCAAAATTGAAAGTTAAACATAATAAGAAGTTGTAATATCCTGAGACGTGACCTCAATGTCCTCACTGGTAGCTTCGGCTCTATTTGATATAAAAGGGAGTAACATTTATTGGGGAAAATAGTCTGGTTCAGTTAGTATTTATCACAGTAATAGCATATTTTTACAACCATTAACCTAAATTAGTGCAAATAATACAAACATAAATAGCCTCCCCCAGGTGTCTTGGTCCTCTTTGGTGTGAAGAGCATATGCTGACATTTGGCCTCTCTTCACCGCTGTGGCATATTTGCCACGAGGGGGCCTTCAGGGCTGAGATGAGATTCCCCCCCCCCCCCCTCCCTTAGACACAGCAGAGCGGCTCCTGCGAGAGGAAGATGGATGACCTTTGGCTTTATTTATGTCGTCGCCACTCATGCAGGACCTTTTCATCAGATACGGTCATTGTAATCCCTCGGCCCCCATTCAATTTACAGAAGCACTCTGTCACTGCAGACCACTAAAGTCGACCAGATTAATGGATCAATAAGCCCTCTGAAAGCCTGGCGGGAGGATCCAGATCACCCACGGTCGCTATCAAGTTACGGGTCATAATGAATGGGGTGTTGTTTATGTTGTAAAGTGCAGCGTCACCGAGTCCTTTGAACAAAACCAGCCTCTTAGCCGGAGCTTAGCGCACCACTGCAGAGAGTTTTCAGAGATGAGCTGAGAAAATCTGTAAAAATGGTACCACTTTTTGATGATGCACCCATTATAAAGGGTTTATAAGTTGTAACTGTCATTATTAATGGTTAATACATCGTAATACATGAGTTATAAGCCATTAATCAGTACTTTCTGTTGCCAGGTTGGTGTTTATCCTCCTGCATGACATGATGTAAAACCCTTTTATTAATGACTTTTATGGCCCTTACTAGGAAGTGAGAAACCCACGAGCATATATTTACAGTTTTATCAACAATATTTATGAGGATTAACTAATTTCTTTTTACAACCTGGCAACCCAAATGGCGTTCCTATTAATAACTTATAACTGACCTACAGTATATATATATCATTAGAAAATGATTTATTAGCATTAATAAAACCCTTATTTACAACTTTAAACCATTTATGGAGGGTGTTATAAAGTGGTTCCACAAAGATGAGAGAAAACCTCTAATAATCTCTATTATCAGTATGTTGGTGAAAGCCTAAAACAGGTACACAAACTTCACATTTCACAGAATTAATTGATAATTATAAATAAAATGCATTAAAACCTGATAAACCTTTGATACCCAAAGAAATAAAATTCAAAAAATGTGGCAGCAGAACAACAACAAATCCCTCTGGGTGTCGTCTAATGTGTCATGTTTTCCATCTTTAGCAATTAATTCACTTCCTGTTGAGTTTTGTATTCGTGGGAAAACCCAGCTTTTGGTTTGGAGCAAGTTATTCTTTGTTCTGCTTTTATTGCTCATTGTTTGCCAATTTCAGCAGAATTGTTCTGAGGCAACTGAAATTTAATTTCACTTCAGGATGATGTCACAGCAAAGTGAACATTTTGCTTTGGGTCTGAACGAAATTAAGGATAGAAATCCTACTCTTTCCCGGTGGATTAGTGGGTCAAGTGAAACCATCTAAACACCACGATGGGTTTGATTCCAGTTCTGCATGTTGTTCATTCTAGTTGTTGTTGGCCAGCAGCAGTCTGGAGGTTAGAGAGATGGTTTTGTGACCTGATTCTGTTCTCTAATGTGATTTTAGGTTGTTTCCTAGACATTTTTATCTGGATTCGTTCAGGTGTCATGTATCAAACACAAAAAATGACTCCTTAATAGGGCGGTCCTCGACTAAAGAAATTCTTAGTCGACTACACGTACGATTTTGTCGACTAATCGATAAGTCGATTTAATCGACAGATCACATAAAAGCATAACTTTAAATCTTGTTTTTTACCAGAAATGTGCTCATAATTGTCTTGGAAATAAGTCATTCAGCATGAAAAAAGCAAAAAAATGAGAATTAAAAAGAAGAAAAGATCATTAAATGTAGTGATGCGTCCTTGTATTCAAAATTATTCCATACTGATATAAAGTAGCCTCTACTGTATACATCTAAATAAGTTAGTTTCAGCATCTAAACTTTTGACTTTTTTTGAATTTCAGACATATAAAGTTGCAAACTGGGAGAAAAAAAAAAATCTCCCAACTGAATCTTCAGTACAAAAGATTAACAAGAGCTTCAGCTAAATATCTTTCTCTTCGATAAGTACAAGCCTGAGTACACAAAAACATAAATGTGAGAACTACGACTCCAAAGTGCGTTTTGGGTAAAGGCCTTTACACACAGGGGTGTATTCGTCGCACCTCAATATATTTTTTCGAACTGTTGTTTTTGTCATGAATACTTTCATACAGAACGCGGATATCACGCTGCCAAAAAGCAACACTTTTTTCCGGTTGATTTTCTGAGCTTCAAAAACAGCCTTAAAAACAGTTGTGGTATTTCCCAGCTGTTCCAGCTCACTTCTGATGCATCATGTTAAGAAAATGAAGCTCAGTCTTCACAGTTAGTGGCTGCTCCAGAACCAGCCTAGCTCGAGGCAGCTCTAGCGGTAATTGGCAGTAATTATAAATCCCATCTGAGAATGCTCAAAGAAAGCTCGCGGCAAAACGGGCCTGTTTTTCAGCGTAGAGCGCCAAGTAGTGTGAATGTAGATTTAATGGCTCCTTAAACAACTATTCAGACGTTCGGGTCTAGTTACGAACAAGGCCAGTGGTGAGTGATCGATGTGGAAATCTCAATCAAAGTTGTCACTCTGTGTTAAGGGGATGAAATGAGATATGACAACGTGTCAACCTCTTTGAGACGAAGACGAGATGATGATGATCCTTTAGCTAACACGTGCTCAAGTGTAGTACATATAATACAAAGCAGTGATATGCAGTGGCAGACTCGGGTTGTCTGAGGGGCAGGGGCGGAAAAAAATTTAAAGGGTACCAGCTGCACACGTTGGGGCACTATAGTGCGCAAACATTTTTGTAACAGCCTTTATGGCTTTAAGGGCACCCTAGAGGGGACTTTGTCACATTTTCTCCACTGGAAGGGCACTCTAGTAGGCACTTAGTCATGTTTTCTCTACTGGAAAGGTACCCTAGTGGGCACTTTATCATGTTTTCTCCATTTAAGGGCACCCTAGAGGGCACTTCATCATGTTTTCTCCACTGAAAGGGCACCCTAGAGGGCACTATATCACATTTTCTCCATTTAAGGGCACCCTAGAGGGCACTTTATCATGTTTTCTCCATTTAGGGGGCATCCTAGAGGGCACTTCATCATATTTTCTCTACTGGAAGGGGCACCCTAGAGGGCACTTTATCATGTATTCTCCATTTAAGGGCACCCTAGAGGGCACTTTGTCATGTTTTCTCTACTGGAAAGGCACCCTAGAGGGCACTATATCATGTTTTCTCCACTGGAAGGGCAACCTAGAGGGCACTATATCACGTTTTCTCCATTCAAGGGCACCCTAGAGGGCACTTTATCATGTTTTCTCCATTTAAGGGCACCCCAGAGGTCACTTTTGTCATGTTTTCTCCATTTAAGAGCACGCTAGAGGGCACTGCATCATGTTTTATCCATCACTTTTGCGGTGTTATTTTCGAACATGGAGGCACCAAGGGGGGCGGTCGGACCCCCCCCCTGAGTCCACCAGTGCTAATATGATTGCAGTATGTACAAACATTGGCCTCCATTCACTCTCCGTGATCTAAAATGACTTCACAGGGACGTCTGATGGTAAAACGAAGCCATAGCAGTCGGGTCACATCTCCATATTTGCATGCTAATGGCATGAGAGAAACTCCCACCACAATCATTCGGTGAGCCCACATCATCACTTGCAATTTGGGGATCAATGATTTCAAACAATAGCGCTCGGCATTCATGCGTTTAACACAGAATGGAAACCATGTGCCGTGTGGTTCACTGATGGTCAAACTGGAGGAACGTGCTGACAGCTCTGGATGGCCTTGAGGTGCACATCAGCCCGGAATAACTCTGCCAGACTCGCAGCTCTATTTCTTTGTAGAAAAACAGTCTTTGTTGCCACTGTTGGCAGTAAGTCAATCGCATGTATTAAGCTACCCCACAATGCTCGCCAGTCATCGATAGCCCTAAATGAGTGCATATGGTGTCTTGGCTTTGGGCGTCTTTTTGATCAGGTTGAGATTTTAATGGATTTTTCTTCGCCTCTGACAGACGAGGGTGGGGGGGGGGCGGGGGCGGTGCAGCCCGGCCTGGGACGGGGCAGACTGCAGGCAGCCGGTGGGGTCACTTGAACCTTGTGGTTGCAGAGCAAAGTGCTGAGACACAAAGAGCCAACGCTGCGCTCACAAGTGTCCGACAGCGGGAGAGTCAGGAAGTCTGGCGACTGTAAACCCCACCCGACCCCACCACACCCCCCCCACCCCCACCCATCTCAGACACACTCCAAGACACGCCAAGCCGGCACTTCTGCACACAAACCTGTACTACTACACTTGTGAGGACATTTGTATTGACTTACATTCATCCTCTGCAGACTAATTTTAACGGCTCGATGTACAACCCCCGACCTTTAACCTTTAACCCTTAATCCACAGTAGCCATAATTTAGACCTTAGAGGCAAAATCTGTATCCAACAAAAGTGTCACTCCACCACCAAAAATATACAGAAATAACACAAGAAAAATCTGAATTATTAGTGTTTTATTATTAAATAATAATAATAATAATTAATAATAATATAATATTTTTTTTTGTGCAATTAATTCGCACAGCGTCAACGTATTTTTTCAAACTGCTGTTTATGTCATGAATTTTTTTCAGAACTCAGACGATTTTCTGAGCTTCCGCGCCGCGAATAAAGCCATCAACTCATCACGTTGTGCGGAACGGGTTGAGTTGCGGCTATATTTATGAAACAACAACACGGAGGCCCCGTATTCTGAACCAAGACGACAAACTTTATTACTCCTTTCAACCTCGACAAGTGATGCGCAGACCAGATCCACTCCTTCCGTTCTTACCTTTCACAATAAAAGCCCTATAGACATGTAACATTCGCAGGCGAGTATTTTTCATTTTCGTGACGCTCATCGTCACGCCCCCGGTGTGTAAGAGCCTTACAATGAACCTTCATTTTAAATGATGATGATCAGATTAGAAACACACAAAGTGGTGATTTCCCATCAATGATTCAAACTATATAATTATTTAGGTGAATACACCTTAAATCTATATGGTTGAAAAAAATACACATTGGCCCTTTAACCCTAAAACTAAATGTTAACTCTAAAATGATGCACTAATATATCGTCTTTAGTGGTGTGCTTGAAAAAAGAGTTTTCAAAGTTTCTACATTGTAAATCTGTAAACACAGGCATACACACGCACACACACACGCACACACACACGCGCACACACACATGCACACACACGCATTCATACCTATAAAATAACCCTATTTTGAAGTTGGAACATTTAATATTTTGCATGTAAAATATTTGTAAGTTTTTGCACTCATAATGATTTATAATGATAATAATTTACATGCAGCAACCTACATATTTAAACTTCAACAAATTTAAGATCAGACATACCAGCTTGCAACGCAGAGTTTGCAAGTAGAAACTAAATTGTGCAAACTCACTAAACTTAGATTACAGGTACTTTGACTGAATTTTTGTCCCAGATGTGACGGTGCAAACGGGTTTTTGTCTCTACAACGTGATGAATATACAACACATATATTCACAGAGCTTACAGTACACTCTTTCTGAGGTCTCGGTGCATTATGGAAAAAAATATTTGCCTTAAGACTTAAATTGTATCATGTTGCCACCAAGAAGTCAACAATATGGTTCTAAATACATCTCACAATTAACACTATACTCATAACACTTATTATATAGTTTCTGTAATTTGAATTGACAGTATATTCTACACCGATTTTACTTTATATTACTTCTTTAAATACACTGTGTAATTCATATCCTCAATTGTTCAGTATAGACTGACTACAGTATAATTAATGCTATAAATGTAAATAGGATTAATGTGAATGGTGGTAAAGCAGTGATGTAATCGCTGTCCGAGTTGGATTATTGACATTTTAAAAGGGCTCCTACCCGTCTGTTGGACAATAAGACGCTACAATCCAATTTAACTGTGTGGCATTAAAGGCTTAGAGGGATCTGCAATAGTTTAAAGTTGGTACCATGCTACTAAATATGTCAAAAAGATATAGTGCTAATTAGATATTTTAGCCCTGTAATTACAAGGTCGCTCTCACTTAAATGAAAGGGAACACATTGATTTGTTGAAATACACTGGTGCAAAAAAAATAAGAGGAGAATTGCCTGTTTATCCTCTTTTACTAGTTTTTTTATTTTAAAAGTGTGACCATTATTCTTCTTTTCTTTTAATTATTTCAGAATTTTAGACAGACAACACAAGATCAATAGCATATTAATGCGTGAAGGATCAAAAGTGTTGTTAAAGAGTTACTCCTTTCTTTCAATTTTTTTGCATTTTAGACACAACATGTTCAACAACAACTCTTTTCCTTTTGTGCGTGATAATAATAATGTAGATACAGTAGAAATTCACCGTGCACTGCGAAGGTGGACTGGAATTTAGTAGAGAAAACAACAGATTTGCAGGCAGACTAAGTGGTTGAGTGAACAGGTTAACAGCGACGGGGCCTTGAATGGCTGTGACAGGGAGAAAGCAGCGAGAGGCTCCAGCTCTGAAGGGGGAAGTGACCCGGAAAGGGTGTGTAAGTGCAGCTTGCTGGGCCCTTTAGGAAAAATCTCTCCAGAAGCACTGATGCAGGTCCACCTAAACACACATTTCTCTTATTTCTCTCACTTTTTTCTCTGCAGAGATGCATTACTCGGCTACACTCCTGCACGCTCATGCGCTCTAAAAAAAAAAAAAAAAAACAGATAGTGGGGGAAGCCTCTGACTTTGTTCATCACCTACAGACCTGCAACAAAAACTTTAATGATTCTCTGATGGGAGCAGATTTTCAGCACTCAAATTTTCATATTAAAAGCTTCTTGATGGTCAAGGACTGAAGTTGTCCGTCTAAACGGTGCGGATGCAAGTGACATTAGTCACAATAAATCTTACTATACAAAGCCGATGATGTGTAAACTGTTTGACAATCAGTGCACAGTGTATAATTACACAGTAGTCCGGTCTGTCATTGGTTCTGTTTTTATACTTGCATAAAGAAGCATTTTCCAACTTTATTTGTTCTTTTATTTAAATCGTGATTCAAGTAACTAAATTGTTTATCCACAATGTAAAAGACTCACCAAGAGGCTCACAGTCCAGTAGACCCAAACTGTGATTTTTGTTGTTATAATAATATACTTTTTTATCAACCTGGTGTCGAATTGAACAGAACATTTACAAGCAATTGGCCAAACTTGGTCCCATTATAGCCTGACCTTTCTTTCATCTTATGATATCTTATAATCCATCCAGCCCAAATGATAAACTTTTTGTGTTTCATATCAATTTGTACGTTTAACAACACCGTTAAAAGCAGTAACTCAGTGTGTGATGGGAACTTTCTGTGACCGCCACATGTAGAAGTAGATTGTCTACCACTTCTCTTCCAGTGGTTTTCTTTAATGCACTAAAGAATAACTAACTTTGTACTGTCCAAAAAAATAACAGTAGATAATCTTAAGGGAACAAACCTTAACATATATATATTTTTTTTCAGTGTTACATTTTATTTTAGAGGAGTAGATGTTCTTAAAGGATATGTGAAGTTCTTCATTGGTCGAATGAAACACTAACACATTAACATTAACCAACCTGATATGGTACATTTTTACTACATTCTGTTAATTAATACAGTCATGAATTGTTGTGGACATTTTTTTTTTCTTTTCATTTCCCCCCCCCCACTTTGTAGATGTTGATCTGAAATTAGGCTATTTGTACCTGTTTTTAGCAGAAATGCTAAAAACGCGGTAAAAACTAATATATATGGATGTCGAAATTTTCTGTCCTGCCACATGATATTTCACCTCACACTGCTGCTGCAATACTTTTAACAATCCAAGCTGTATTCACTATATGTGTATATGTATTTAAGAATAGTAATATTTTAGTTTAGGTTAAAGACTACATTTGGCCCCAGTGTATACTTTTTTATTAACGTTAACAACAGTTTCTAATGAAATGAATGTCAGAATAGAAAATGCTGAACAAAGTTACTTATGAAGCTAATTGGTTTCAACAGAGAGTGTTAAGATTTGATGGAGCCAGAAAATACAGACAAAAATGTCTAAATGCAGTTTTAAGAGATTAATGATCCAGTTTGCAAGTATTTGATGTTTAAAAACACAGTTCAGGATGCAAACTAATAGTCAATGGGCAGACAGGCAGCAAAAAGGGACCATTGTGAGTTATTAAAAGTGAACATTTTACGCTTTGGTGATGATGATGATGATGATCACTAAAACAAAACAAAAAGTTTTATAAAGTTCTCTGTTTATGCAAGTAGGCTGAGAGGCACTAATATACTCAAGTAGTGTGATTAAATAGAATTTTGAGGTACTTTACTTGAGTATTTCCATTTTATGCTACTTTCTACTACACATTTCGGAGGCAAATATTGTACTTTTTACTTCATTTATTTGATAGATTGAGTTACCAGTTACTTTGCAGATTTAGATTATTAACACAAAATATAAATCAACTAATAAAGTATGATATATTATTATAAGTTAAACTACCAGCAGTATATAAAGTAGTTGAAAATAGCCCCAAAACCTTTACCAGCTACAATATTAAAGTGATGAACACATTTAATGCATCAATGATTCAATATATATTATTTTGAAATGGACCATTCTGCATAATGAGCACTTTTACTTTTGGTACTTTAAGTATATTTTGATGCTAATTCTTTTGTACTTTTACTTAAGTTATATTTTGAATACAGGACTTTTACTTGTAAAAGTTTTTTTTTTTTACAGTGTAGTATTTCTACTTATTAAGTAAAAGATCTGAATACTTCTTCCACCACTGTTGAGACACTATATGATACAATTAGAGAGTGGATAAATGAATGCTCAGGGAAGTGAACTATTGCTGTAAATTATTTTCTGTGTTAAGAAATTAGGATTATTTCACAACGCAGTTCTGTTCATGACTCCCGACTTTGGCTCTGCAGAGGAAAAATCTTCCCTTTAACTTTGTTGTTGCCTCTGATGGCAGAATTTGATGCTTTCTAAAATAACACAAACTATCTTTGATTCATTACTCCCGACCAAATGCACAAAAAAAGAGGAAAAATATATAATCAAACACAATGAATAATCCAATGTTGAAGTCGATTTGTTACTTTTGCCGAATTCAGCTCGAGTCGACACACTCAAATTGCAAATATTACACCTTTTTATTGCAAAATTCGTCATCATGATATACTAATAACTGTGTTCACAGTTTAACAGTCCGTCATATGAAAGGTCACGTGATAACAAACGATACGTGTTTAAGTCATTAAAAACAACAACAATAACAATAATAATAAGGCCATATAAATACAAACGAAGTGTTGCCCCCAAAGAAACTCATTTTTGTTTGGAAAAAAAAAAAGGACAAAATTATTATTATAATTATTATTGCGGAGTAATAAAGTTGATGCAACATTAAGGTACATTCATTCAGATGACATTACTGCGCGAAATAAAAAACTGCTCGGAGGAACTTTAATGCATGCACGTGTTTTTCTGACTATAAACTTTCTATTCAGAATGCCCTATAAGCATTGGAATAATAATAATAATAATAATAATAATAATAATAATAATAATATAAAAGCAATTTGGAGAAGGACAAAAAAGTGGCACATGCATGTCTTGGATTAGTTGATATGTTGACATCAAAGTTGGGAGATTTTTTTATGAAGTAAAAAAAAAAAAAAGTGTCAGGCCTAAAGTTAAAACAGGGGAGAGTGTTTGTGTGTCCGATACTGTCCGATACTGATCCAACATCAGTCCGCGTCAAACAGGCCAAAGTATTTGCCAGTGTTGGAGAAGTAGATGTAAGGCGCGGCGGTCGCAGTCGGGTACATGACGGGGAAAGGCATGGGTAACAAACATCCGCCCAGCAGGCCGCTGTCTTTGTAAAAAGTCGGTAATTGCACATTCTTGCCCGCCTCCGAGAGGTGCTCGGCGGCCAGCGGCCCCCCCTCCAGGTCCGTGGAGAGCTGCCTCTTCAGCTTGTTTCGCCGGTTCTGGAACCAGATCTTGACCTGGGTCTCGGTGAGCTGCAGGGAGCTGGCGAGGCACGCCCGCTCCGAGCTGCTCAGGTAGCGCTTCATGTCGAAAGTGGCCTCCAGCTGGAAGATCTGTCTCTTGGAGAAGATGGTGCGCGTTTTCTTCTTCGCCATGGCTTTAGAGTCCGCGGTGGGCCGCTGATGATGCTGCTGCTGCTGATCGGACGCGTCCTCGGCGGTGTGCGCGCTTTGCGCCCCGGGACAGGAGCCGGCGGTCAGCGGCGGCGGGCTGTTCTCCCCGCGGTCCGCACGGTGGACTCTGGGCTTCGTTTGCGCTGTGGATGAAGCGACAAAACGAGCTTTGGTGCAACGAAAAAAAAGGGCAAACTTACACTTGTTTTTTTTTTTTCTGCGTGCAAACACATGCATTAATAAAAAAATAATCAGCGACTTCTGATCCGCGATCTTCACCTCTACAATTTGTAAAAAAAAAAATCATTTTAATAAATACCATCGTGATCCATCTTTATCTTTACGCACCATTCTGCCTCTAAACAGCTCTAAAATAAAATTGTAAATAGAATACTGGAGAGACACTTAAATCCTCAGTTACCTGTCTCGTCCCTCCTCCGGACGTCCCACACCTCCTCACACCGCGCCTGTAAATCCTCCTTACATCCACCGTCCCTCCGCTCCCCCTTCGACCCGTCCCGGTCCCGGTCCCGATCCCGATCCCCGCCGTCCCGCTGCTTCAGGTTCAGGATGCTGTCGATGGTGAACGTCAAAGAAGCGCTCCGACCCGGGGCGTCCTCCTCCTTGCTCATGCTCCCCGGCATTTCATCCGCTCGACCTCCTTCGAGATTCCCGAAACACCGACGTCGTCGTCGTCGTCTCCGGACGCTCCGAGCACCATTGCGCCTCGGCTGCGACTAAGCGCGCAGCAAGAGTGGGGAGCGAGGTGCGACGTTCCTCTCGGCGACCCGGAAGACTGCGGTTTAGCAGCTTTTGATTGGCGAGGTTGTGGGGCAAGGATGAGGGCGGGATGCAGATTTTTTTACGTCTGGCTGCCATATTGGAGCTTTAAACACTTTTCTGTCAGCGGAACTCACGCCCTGCTGGCTTCGTGCGCCACACTGAGCAAACTGGAGACGTTTGAGCTCCTTTGATTTAGACTTGGAGTCAGAATCACTACAGGGGCTGCTTGATATCCATCTTTTTCACATGGCAGCTTGACAACTCTCTAGGGTCATGAGAATTAAAGGAGCTGAAATATGGCTTCAAGCTTAAAAACATTGCTTCACTTCCTCAAGTCTTAAACTTCTCTAGTGCTTCTACATTTCTTGAGACTGTGAATTTTATTTTTTCTTTATTCCAACATCTGAATTTGTTCATAATCCTAACTTAATGTATACAAGCTGAATTTACACTTCTAATGTGACAAAGTTGCCCCTATAAGAAACCACCAAACACTTTGTGCACACATTTTTATTATTCACACGTGAACATATCGGTGTACAAAACTCTGTATTAAAATCCTCTTAAATAAGAAATATGTGTCAAAGAATATTGCTACTACTACACGTACCCATGCTCACAGCTATCAGAAGTCACAAACACCTTTTTCACAAAGTCTCTACAATGTTGTAGATCAGTCCAATCAGGACACGGTGCATAATATTCCCAAGTTATGTGTGTGTGTGGGCTCAAATAAGTGTCAAAAAAGATTCAGGGCTTGTGAAAAAATTTAGCAACGACCTGAAGTACAGATTAAAAGCAGAAATTTACATAATACACATTTACAATTTGAAAATGGAAATTTTGGCCCAGATTTTGGCTGTAAAAGCAGGGGCAAAAAATTACTACTTGTAAAAAACACACACACACACACACACACACACACACACACACACACACACACACACACACACACACACACACACACATTGAATTTGTACTCAGATGTTGACAAACATCTGTTTTCTTGGTGTTGAACATTGATATAAATTGTGCACTAATTCTTATTTTTATATTCTCAATGAACAATTCTGATAATCGATTAATCGGTTTGAGTAATTTTTTAAGAAAAAAAAGTCAAACTTCTCTGATTCCAGCTTCTTATATGTGAATGTTTTCTGGTTTCTTTGCTCCTCTGTGACAGTAAACTGAATATCTTTGAGTTGTGGACAAAACAAGACATTTGAGGACGTCATCTTGGGCTTTGGGAAACACTGATCGACATTTTTCACCATTTTCTGACATTTTATAGACCAAACAACTAATCGATTAATCAAGAAGATAATTGACAGATTAATAGACAATGACAGATTGTTAGTTGCAGCCCTATAGCTGATATACAGTATGCCATAGGTTCGTTTCACAAGCTTAAAGTCTCATTGACCCTCATTTGACCCCACGTGTGGCTCATTCATACAATATCTGTGAAAGATACTCACACAACAGAGCTCTACTTGAAAGCTGTGTGACCTGGTGTGAAATGTCCTCCGTGTAGGCCTGAGGACTGCAGGATTGTGGGCAGCTTAAAATGCCAAAAACATCCATCATAGTCACTATACACTGAATCCCAAAATCACTTTTTAGGTGGAAAACAACATTGGGGGAGAAATAGTCATGTTGTCACGGTTTTAAAGAAGCCATTCGAGGATCTTGATGGCCCACATCATGAGTGATCCACCTTTGGTTGCTTCTAACTTGAACACATGATGAATTTAGTTTAATATCATCAGACTTTACAGGATCTGAAACTGAACTAAAATCAATATCTTGCAGCATATTTATTTGATTCATTGGTTTTTAAAGAGTCAAAAGTAGGCTCGGCCTCCACCCTTAAAGTCACACCAGTCCAGTCATCTGTGACGTCATGAACGACATCGGGTGGCTGAAGTGGGAAGTCAATGGATAGCCGATAGAGCTGGAGAAGCAGACCCCCGTCGGCGTCACTTGAGGCAGGCCGGACAGCGCGGCGACGCTCTCGCGATACAACACGGGAACTCTGACGACCCTCTGGGTGGCGGCGTAGGGGATGGCCTCCACGTCTGCGGCGACCTGCCTCTTCCACTTGTTCCTGCGGTTCTGGAACCAGATCTTGACCTGTGTCTCGGTGAGCTGCAGCGAGGCGGCCAGCCCCGCTCGCTCCGAGCTGCTCAGGTAGCGCTTCAGGTCGAAAGTGGACTCCAGCTGGAACACCTGACTCCGGCTGAACACGGTGCGGGTCTTCTTCTTTCGCGCCGCGTTAGTGTCACCTGAGAGGAGGAAGCGAGAGAGATTTCACTAAATGGAACTGGATACAACTCCTTTAACAGTGCACCTTTAATGGTATATCGATATCAGTATATATTGTGATAAAGTTTAAACCGTAACGCTTCTGGAAAGTCAATTGAGTATTGATAAAATAACCAGATAAGTTTTGGGCCAATCCGGGGAATCAAATACCTAAAAAATAAAGGTTCATACTAATTAATATTACCCAAAATGCCTCTCTGAACCCAGGAACTCTTAGCTACACCCCTGCAACTTAATATAAAACGTATGTTGACCTTTGTTGCTGATATCCTCTGTCAAGTAAAAGAAACAAACTCGATCAAACCAAAAACGTTCTGGAAACCTAAATCTTACATTTTTTGGATGAGAATAACAACTATTATGCACTCGGAAGCGTTTCAGGAGGAGAGCGCATGCGCGGTGGACTATATTTCAGTGGACTATTTTTGGTGTAGGATGTAGCCTGTGTGCTCCGGCCTCACCTGTATCACAGCTGTCTTCTCGTGAGACGCAGGAGGAGCGCGCGTCGTCCTCCTCTCTGTCATCCGTCAGACTCTCGTCCCCCTTCTCCTCCTCCTCCTCCGGCTCATCGGTCTCCGCCCGCCCGGCAAATGTCGGGGAATCCCGGTCGCTCGTTGGCACCGGGTCCGTGTGTTCATCCCTGTACGGAGGACCTATACGAGGAACGTGGGGAAAAAGAATAATATTTCATGTCCAATAGCAACAAATTATCTGACATCTTTTACGTTTTGCATCAAAATGTGCGCTTTCATTCTCCAAGATTATAAATACGCATCAGAGTGAGATTGTTGTGTGGATGCCCAACACTGTTGGCACGCTCTAGGCTGATAATTGGGGAGTTTGGGTGTTTTACGCACGGAGGGAAAGAGACAGTAAAACGTGCTACAGCCCATGTGTCATGTCCTCGTGTAGCCTATAGAAGAAGATGTTTTTTTGTGAGAATGATAAATGCTGGACTCTGCTGTTGCCTCATTTTGGTCCAGGTGGTGATTTTAGACTTTTACGCACGGATAAGGACAGGTTTTATTATGTTTTAGATGCATTGGAGATAATTGTTATCACTATCCAACCCTGTAAAGCAGGTTATCAGGCGAAAATGAGAGCAATTATTTACTCTTTTCAGATTTTTTTTTTTAATTTAAGTGCTCTTTATCAACAGATTAGGACAAATCTGAACAGGTGCACTCACTTCTTGAGTTGCCGTACGCTGTGTTTGGTGATGTCCGGCTCAAGTTCAACACCTCAGCGCCGTCCAGTCGTTGCGTTTCCAATCCCGGACAGACTACCGGGCTGTGGACGGTAACTTTCTCCCCCCGCTCCTCAGATGGAGCCTTTCTGTGCGCAGTCCGCAGCAGGTTCTCTATGTAAAAAGACGAACCTCTCGACGGAGGACGCAGCTTCGATCTCGGCGCTTCATCGTCAAGCATGTTTACTGTACTTTTTCTCTCCTTCTCCAGCTGGCAGCTTTAACCTTTTTAAAAAAAAAAAAAAAGAAAAAAGTAAAATTCCCAGATTTGGATTTTTTATAAAATCATTCCCGGGAACGCGTCTCGTTGTTTTTCAGCCAGGAGTGTCTTCTTCTCCTGCTCCGCGTGAAACATCCCGACGCGATCCATGAGAGCACCGAGAGCTCGAGCCTCCGCTGTATAAGAGATCCAGACTGAAATATCGTCTACAAGAAGAAGAGACGAGGAATTTACTCCAGAAGAAAAAAAAAACAAAAACACGAGACTGTCTCGTTGTCCGGATCCTCTCGTCTCGGCTGTGTGATAGTCTGCCTGCAGGGACCGGAGAGATGCTGTATTTAGGTCAATTAGAGAGCAGAGATGCAGCGCTGTCCTCGGGGCTGGAGACGGAGGAGAAAGCTTCATGGAGAATGGCACAGTACCGCCTATTGGTTACATCTGTCCATGCACACTTTACATTTACTATGCACACTAGTAAACCTCTTATTCTCTAAAGTCTTACTCTTATTTCTTGCGTCATGGGAAGCCACAAAAATATTTCAGATCCATATTTGTTCATAAAAATGCACTTGCTTTACTTACTTTTATTAATAATTAATATAAGCATGATTATTTCCATTATAGAGAACAAAAGTGGTTTTTTTTCGATTGTAATGAAAATGTAACAAAAACTGATTCTGATTCCTTTTTTCATCTTCTCAATTGACAAAGACGAGCACAAAAATAATAATAAAAAAATATATATATAAAAAGAAGTGAAGACGTTGGGGAAAAAAAAGCTTGGTTTGTGCTACAAATTATTATTATTATTCTAATTATTATTATTATTATTATTATTATTATTATTATTATTATTATTATTATATTTTCTGTTACTTCTTTTGGACTTTAGAATAAGCGTTTAAAAAAGCAACTGTGCATGATGAATTTGAACCCTTTACAGCTGAATAATTGTTCTTTTTTAACATCTGTTATACTGTTTCTATAAGCCAAAGTTGTTTAATTTGTGTTATTTTTAATTTTTAAGTTAGTCAGCTAGGTCTATAAGGTCTATAAATCTGCTGTAGGGTGTGATATAATATCTGCATCTTGCGTTAAAAAAAAAAAAAAAAAAAGATTAGGCCTACATTGTTTAAAGATCCCCTAAAGACATGCTTTAAGAAGTGTAAAAAAATAGGCTACTAATAAGTACTTTTCTGTCTGATATGGTCTTTCCACAAAAAAATACATTTTTTAAAACACATCTGCTCCTTTTTGCTCGTTGAAAAAAATCCAGAATCTATCAACATGCATATATTAAGTACTATTACACCAGATGTCTCTTCTTTCACTCAAAAGTTTCCACATCATAGTTGTATGTTTACTGGACCGTGATTGGCTTACAAACTAGTTGTGATGTCACAAATTCTACTCTTGTGACTCATCTAAAACTCAGATTTAAGGTGAACACTTAACTTTGAACCTTTTAGCAGTTGAATGTAAAAAACAATGGTCTTCTCCTGTCACAAAACACATTTTTGAGTGGGCTTTAATGGTTCATCACTTGCATGAATGCATTCTCCTGTAAAAAACATACTAGTTCACAAAATAATTTATGTTGCGAGTTGTTTGTTTGCAACACGCATCAACACTGGGAACATGTTATTGTTCCCTCCCAGGCCTCCAAATACTGTCTCACTTTCACACTGACTGGCAGGCTGAGCCAGAAATCTTTATAAAGCCTAACATGAACACTCAAGTGTAGCTTATCCACGAAGAATAAATGTTTCTTTTCTTTTCTTTTCTTTTCTTGGAAAGAGCCTCTGCCACCTTAAATGTCCGTAGATGGACTGCCAGCGTGTTCCAGCTTAACATGAGTTAATTAATGCTGAAGGTGGAGAATGCTTGGTCAGCTCCGAAGCTGTGAACGCTGGAGTAAAACACCACTTCCTTTGGAGTTGTAATAGGATTTAAACACTATGAAAAGCTTACTTTCATCTGTAAGTAGCCTTGGACAAAATGCTCAGAACATTCCAGGACAACATGTTGATCGACCTTCATTGAATCAAACTCTTTTTTTTTTCTTCTTCTTTTTTGCAAAGAAAACGTCTCAACACTGCAAGAAACACAAATTAAAGTATCATAAAAGAGGAAACTGAACAGTGTGAGTGGTAATCCGTCAGTGTGTGAAATCCCCGTACAGCTGACCAGCCTTCAGAGAACAACAAACCGTTTGTTTTCTCAGAGGAGAGTTAGTGGCACAATCGTTCTCCATTGTGCCACTAAATTGACTTTATTTAAGCCTCTTTTGCAAGTAATAGCCCATCAACCTAATACTCTGGTTGGGGTGTAACACACACACACGTTTTTACATGAATTCCCAAATTACAAGAGGACTGAACATAAAAGTTTAAGCCATAAACTCATTATTCAACATGCTTTATGTATATTTAGCCTTCTGTCTGTCACTAAGTAGCCTGAAGTATACATGCGGCACGGTGCTTAGTTATAGCTGTTTTGTAATTCACAAGAAGGGTTATGTATAGCTTTATATTGTGGAAATTGTATCCTAATCTGATGTTTGTGCTCACTGTTTTGAAGCTGTTTTTTTGGTTTAAGTTGAAAGAATTTGGTTTAAAATGAATTTAATACTCCAGCAAAACTATTTATTTATTTAAAGAAATGTACACACAGGATCAATTAACATATCTTTTCTATTAATAGCAAAGTTTAAAACAATGGTTTCCAACCTTTTTGATTTATGACCCCCTTAAAGCCTCTGAAAACTTGGCTTCAAATATTAAGAATTTCTCTATAAAATTAGATAATCGTAACTAAATAAGTAAAAATTAAGTAAAAAAAAAAAAAAGAGTTTAACATTCACAAGCTAATCAGCTTCGTCAGGACTGTGTTGGTGTGTTTTTTTATCAGATTTGATTGATGGTAACCAAACAACCTCCAACTGTTGTCAGATTCTGGTTGAAATGTTGCTGAATCCTGATTGGTGAATGGAAATACGTGACATCACATTTTTCCCCAAATGAAGCCCCGCCCACTTCAAACCAGTGTTTAAAAGCACAGAGACAAAATGAAATTGTGTTAATCTCTCATGTGAAATATCCCAAACCGTTTAACTAACTTAACTTAACTTTTGCATAAAACAGCGTGTTCGTGTAGGAACCATCACTCGTAGCGAGAAGCTGATGGAGAAAATCTAGTTTTCAGGGCCTTTAAAGTAAAACGGTGTCTATTTGCAACCCCTCATCATAGGTTGTGATTTCTGATTTCTTGATGTTTTTCATTTTAATAATTTTTATTGACTTCAAGAGCTACACCTATCCAATATTTAAAAAGAAAAGAACATTAGAGAAGAGAGATTAGAGAAAAGCTTCAGTAAACTAAATGGACTTTTGTGTACAACATGTAGCAGAAATGCAACTTTTCTTCTTCTTTCCTGTCTTCGCGTGACCCCCTCAGGTTTATTTGATGACCCCCTGGGGGATCACGACCGCCAGGTTGGGAACGACTAGTTTAAGATTGTCCAGGTGTGATTTCCAGCCATGTTGACTCCTTTTTAGTATGTAGATGTTGGTTGGAAATAAGTCCAAAAATGATTTGATATCTGTTTTTTTAATTGGTCTCTGATGAAGTTCAGTACTTTTTTTTTTGCGATGTTTTTCACTGATTTTGTGCACTTTTGTAGCTGAAGTGTTTTTATCCTGGTTTTTAAGTGCACAGTAATTTGTCTGTGGTCTTTCTATCTGGCTTTAGTGGAAGTATATCATGTCATTACACACTTAATGGTCAGCGGTTCATAGAGTCATACAGAGAGAGAAATTTTATCAAAGGCAGCAATTGCTTCAACTGACCTCACATCCTATTAATCTGGAACTATTTTGCGGCCTATAAAAAACATAGTGGAGAGCCCCAGTTTACAGATGCTTGCATGCAGTTGAGGTGTATTTAAAAAAGATGCAGAATGATGGGAAACTTTGCTTTCTGCTGCAACAATAATTCAGACGGACATGTTTTTGTGTCACTTTGAAGCAAAGACGACCTCGTGCCACAATAACGGAACACTTCCTCTCCCGTTTGGCCTCGTTGTGCAGCACTGCATGGAGGCATGTTCAGGATCCCTTAATTAATGGTGGCATTGCAGCTTCACAAGGTAGATATGATGCAATGAAGAACTTAACCTCAACATTTCCTGCCGCGCGAACGATCAGGATAAGGACTCTTTTCTAGTACAGCAGTCAAACTTTAAAAATAATCTCTCAGTTGGTTACTAAATGTTCAGCTAGACTCACTTCATGCATTTTTACCTACTTTTAGTACTTTTACTTCCCGATATAGGTCATTTCATATCTCGATAACGATATATATCACGATATAGAGTCTTTTCTGATAATTCAATAAATGAATAGTCTATAAGAAATAAACCCACGGTAAAGCCTATTTTGATATACTCCTGTGTGAATTAAATTCTCGACAAATGAAAAGTATTTTCTAATTTTAAGAGCTTTAGTGCAAAATGAACATAACCGTTTCAAGTGTAATTATAGAGAGAAAAAAATATATATATATCCAGCTATACACCGACTATGTTTACATGCATGCACACAAATACAGAATAATCACATTAAGACAATAGTTTGATTAACTGAGTTTGATCAGATTTTCTGAGATTTTTGAGTTAGTATGTGCTTGTTATTATCAATTTAGACGACGTAATTATACATCACGATATATGATTTCATCACGATACGATTCCATTGAAAGACGATAAATTATCATATTGCATTATTGCACAGCCCTACCTACTTTGTTAAGAATTATTTGACTTATGTGCAGTGGTGGAAGAGTAGTAAGTAGAGTAGTAGAAGTAAAAATAGCAGTATGTAACAATACTTTATTTTACTTCGATAAAAGTACAAAAGTTTCATCTGCAAAATGCACTTAATGTATAAAAAGCAAAAGCACTCATTGGGCAGAGAATATATTATTATATATATTAAATTTATCATTGCTGATGCATTAACATGTAAGCAGCGTATTAATGTTGTAGTTTGAGATGCAGCTGATTTCACTATTTTACATATTATTAGGTATTTAATAAAAAGGCATCATATTTTATAAGCTATTCATATGTTTGTATGTTAAAATCTTAATCTGCAAAGTAACTATTATGTATAGTTGTACAATATTTCCTTCTGAAATGTAGTGGAGTGTAAGTTTAAAATGCATATTAAATGCAAACTGCACATTATTTAAGTACTTTTTTCTTTCCGCCACTGACTATTTGACTATTTTTTTACTCTTTGAACAACATAAATAGTTAATTAAACATTAGCTCTGGCGAAATAGCCAGGGCAGAAAATCTCATCCCGGTCCTTGTTGCTGATTACTTTGATTTCCTGACGACAGCTCGTCCAAAAAGAAAAGCATCATGACTCTAATACATATGGGATCATTATCAGTGTATACGTTTGTCTTCCTGCAGGATGAGAATCACTGTATTAATGGGGGAATCCTCCACATCATTACTGCATATAATGGGCCTCTGTGGCGACGCGAGCTGTAGAGGTTAAAGCCGTGGCCTACAATGAAATAGTGTATATGAGGTCAGCGAGGTCCAGACATCTCAGGTCGGCCCTAAACAGAGCCAGTCAACCAGAAGGCCCCTTTAAGCCACATCAAGCGTGGAGCTGTTGACGAATCGGTCTCAGCTCTCCTGCGAACTCACCGTCTGTGTTGTTGTTTTATTTCACCACTAGCACTCCCTTTTTTTTTTTTTTTTCCTTACTCTAAATGCTGAACTAGTTCCCATCAGATGTGTTTCCCTGGCGGTTTGTGTCAAACAGGTCAGCGTTGGACCCTGCGTGAAAACAGACCTCCAGGCTCCCGCTGTCACTTATCAGAAATCTGCCTCTTAATCTGCGATTTATACCTGCTCACAAACTAAAAAAAAAGAAGACTCCGCATTACGAGCATTGAAACTGACACATACTTCTCCTGCTTAATCCCTATTAGCCTTCACCTTACTGCACCCGGAGCCCAACTCATCACTGGGACGAACCAAAAAGGCATTCTGGGTTCTGTTTGGTTTATTGTAAAAAAAAAAAAAAAGCCTCTGCAGCATGTTAACAAAACTAATGTTGTTTTTAGGTTGTTAGAATGTTTTATCTCTCAAGCCTGGAAAGAAAACACATTAGAGCCTTGGCTGGAATAAACTATTAATGCCTGTTTGTTTAACCCTTGAACGGCAAATTAACCCCTGTTAGAGCCACCTTGTCAGCTCAGCACAAAGGAGGAAAAGGCTTGATATTTTAACCACATTATGGCCTAATGCCACACATCCCCACCCCTTTTCTTTGTGCCCGCAAAACATTTTCTCCTTTTAAAAGCTTAAAACCTTCATTATAACAAAATTTATAAGGTTTTGCATCATTTTCATGCTCTTATTTTTCAGCAATCACTGGCTCTTTCCCATGCACATTAAAGTGATCACGGTTAATCACATAAGATAAGTGTAGCACGCCAGCAGGTACGATATACCTACACAGGAAACATGTTTTATCCCTGTGGGTGTGGGGTGGGAACCAAAGGAGCACTTCTGATGGATTACAGGCCCACCACAAATACCAGGGCTTATGGGACATCAGATCAATGAGAAAACATCAGCAGCTTCCCTGTAATACCACTAATGTCTTTAGCTGTGCCAGGAACTGGGGTCAAATGTTAACGTATAGCACTTGATTCTTTGGGATAATTTCAGCCGAATGATGATAATAATAATAATTGAAGGTTATTGATAACGCTCAAACTTTAAAGGCTTTTCTTGATGTCTAATAATAGAGCCTTTTTTTTTCTCTCCCTGGTGTCCCGAGCACACTCTATCTGACCCCCCCCCGAGGTTCAGATCGTTCTTACATGCAAACTTAAATAAATCTGCAGAAAAAAGACGGTGAAGTAGAGGAATCGCGTGAGAAAGAAGCACACTCAAAGGTAGCAGCTGACTGCCGTGGAGAGTGCACTGCCCCTCGAGGTCAAAGCACTTCTGTCATATTAGCTTATACACAGGGTCCATATTTTTCAATAAATCATGGCCCTGAGGATAGCTCGGAGCACACGGGCGGGCTATTAGAGCTGCAGCAAGGCTTCCTCCTGTATTACTGCTGAATTACACCTAAAGTGTGTATATGGATCATATCAAGTTTAGAGATGCAGAATATTATCAACTTTTTGAAATTGAAATTCCTCAATTCCAATAACATTTTAAACTTATAAATCTACTGAAAGAGCTATACTATTACTGTTAATGAAGCAAACGCATGTGTGTAAAATTATGTAGGCCTAAAGTTTATAAGATAAGGGTTTGAATAAAAAAAAAATATATTTATAATAATATTTCTAATCATTATTTAGACCTATAGGAAACATATCCTATATAGGTTATAAATAACCTTTTTTTTCCTGTTTGTTCCCCCCTGAAAACATAAATATTCTATATGTCCATGTATTCTCTTTGATTAGAATTAAGGCTCGATCTATGTTAAGTCTGAGGGCCATCTGATATGATTAAACATAAATGCAGAAGGGGCAGGGCCAGAAAAAGAGTCCCCTTTAATGTTTGCCTGCAGGACACGTTTCCACAGTCGTGTTTTCCCTCCTCTTGTCACGCAAGTCCTCCGCGCACTGAATGCTGCTGCTCAGGGAGTCCGACCCGACAAGGTGACATAGAGGGTTGTAGTCACTGTCACTGTGGTGCGTTTTAGTCTGTAAAAGCAGCTTTAAAAAAAAAAAAAAAAAAAAATCTTTATTTGAACACACTCGCAGTTATGTTGAGGGTGTGAATTGCACAAAACGTCCAGTGTAAAAGCGTCGAAGCCGACATGTTTACGTGATAGGCTGCTTTAAATTATGCCCATTAAACTTTTAAGAAAAGTTTTTAAGGAGAGAATGAAGACTAGAGCTAGTTTAAAAGGCGCTTTTGGGCTGTTGTGTAAGTTTTTGTTATAAGACCAAAGCTAAAACAAATCAAAAACACGTGAACCTATAGGGACTATATTTTGAATAAAGTATGTAAAATGAGATTTATTTTTGTGAAGATTTATTTAGTAGATTATCTCCTCCTTATTTTATTTTAATTAAAATAATTCACATAATTTAATTAATGTTAACATACATTTATATATAGCCTATTGTATTCTGTTCTTTGAGTTAGATCGGAACTATATAACATTGTGCACCTTGGCTGTAATTTTAGTAATTAACGTTGGCGGAGTGATATGATGATGAGGTGAAGTATCACGCTTGTTGTAAAAAGAAGACCAAGTTATCCTCAAGAAGCTTAATTCGGTGACTACAAGTTTAAAGTTAACGCTAAGAGTAATCAGCGTTACATTATTTTTTTTTTTTTCTATTAGGGTCTATAAAACGTAGTTTTATTAAAAAAACAACTTTTATTTTTTAGGGATGCGGCCTACAGGCTATTTTAACATAAACTCTGATCCCTAACCCGCAGTCGGTCCACCTTCACAAACTTATCTTTTGCGGACAAACTTTTCTCAAACTCAAACCAAACCTCAATTTAAAAGTGAAGTGAAGTGAAGTTGAGATGAAGTTTAAAGGTATTATCCTACATTATAGCATACCAGTATACTATTACTGAACACACCATCTCCTTAAGGTAAAGTTGCTCTGATTTGAATAACTTTATTTATGTATTTATTTATTTATTTATGCTCCAAAAAGCTGATAAACTCATGAACGTTAAGAGGTTAACGTGAATCATAAACAGACCGCGGTTCTGCTCGGTTCTGATTGGCTGAGCTGAAAACGTTAAAAATAATTTTAAAAAAAACAGAAACCGACGACCTTTAAAACTTTATAGAAAAAAACTAAAAAATAACTTAGAAAGAGGTGAGAATTTTAAACTGTCGGCAAAACACGTTACGGTTTTTTATTTTTTATAAAAAGATCTTTTATTGACTTTGTAAATAAACACGTTTCTCTGCAGGACGCTAGTTGACACATTTGTTTTGCACATGCTCTTTTGGAAATTAGACAACATTTGATTCTATTCTGCATCTTAATGCAGTTTACACACATTTTGACACCTAATTTCTGTTGTACTAATTTTTAGGAACTAATTCAGTTAGTTTCGTTCTCAGGAGTCTCTATTTTATTTTGAAAAATATTTTTGAAACGGATGCTTTTTGATGAAAAAAACAACAAAAAACAAATCTTAAATGGTTTGTTATGAAAAACAAGGCTTAAATTGTAATTATGAGATTTATTTAGGGTATATCTAAACATTTAAATTGTATATTTACTTCCATGGCTTTAGGTTTATAACACTGCTCACTCACACTGTAACTTTAGATGGTGAAAATCTCTATTTTATTTTGAAAATTATTTTTGAAACGGTTGCTTTTTGATGAAAAAACAACAAAAAAAACAACATTTTACTGGTCTGTTATAAAAACAAAGCTGAATATTGTAATTTGGGGATTTATTCAGGCTATATCTAAACATCTGAATTGGATGTTTACTTCCATGGCTTTAGGTTTATAACACTGCTCACTCACACACTGTAACTTTAGATGGTGAAAATGAGCTGTATGAAAAAAACACTACAATTCATCATTCTCTCAACATCTGAGTTAAATTTCTGTATAAATGCTCACTTTTGTCGACACATGATATAATTATATCAAATCCTGGGAAACAGGCCCACTATTTTGGCAAATTTGAACACATTATATCAAAATAAAAGCAGAATGTGTCCCACATACAGTAAACAGGCCAAGTTGTAAAGTTCATCACATTTAAAGCGTAAAACAACATGTGTTTCTAGTTAGAACAAAACGAACCAAAAAATAGATGAGAGACATTTTCTGGAAATGGCCAACACACACCTTTAGTTTAAACAACTGCTGCAGTGTGTGTGTGTGTGTGTGTGCGCTAATAATTTGGATGGTGTGACATGAAAGAAGCGGGCTAATTTGAAGTTGTTTCAGAGGGAGTCGGTGAGGGAGGTCAGGTCACCACTATAGAGCCTGAAGCTGTTTTCGAGGCTGGGAGGCCTAAACTTCGACGCATTGTAAAAATCTGCTGTTTGAGTTCAGTGTGTGGAAACAGAGAAAAAGGCGCTTTCATCTGCTGCCTGTTCGTGATTAATGTTACTCTGCTTTATATCACTTAATGTGATGAAGACAAACATAAATATCCCAACCGAGGAAGATATCACACTGTGTCAGGATTTGATTGGTTTGAACGTTTGGTTTTATTTATGATAATATACAGCTGAAAATCATTAATGCAAACAAAAAGTGAGTCATTGTTCAATAAACACCATATGGACACTTCTAAAATCCAAGTTTAGAAAATATATCTGTACAACAAAGCTAATTTTATTGTTCATAACAGCATTACAGTGTTTTGCCCCTATAGTCGGCCAGCTGAGGGCAGCAAAGCTCAGTTTGTACAAATCAATAAGTGTATTAATAGAATAATAGAAGATAGTAGTAGTTGTTGTTGGTATGGGTATGAGAGTTGCTGTCAATAATGGAATGATTCATATTTATTTATTTAAGATTTATATTTTTATTTATCTCTTTTTTTCTTTTTTTCCCCTGAAGGTATAAAACCAAAAGCATCTCTTGTAAAGATCCAAATGAGACCATAATGATAAAATAAATTGCTTTTGTGTTCATAATTAACGTCCGCCGTGAGAAACTGAGGAAAAATACTTAAGAAGACAACAATTATGGTGTTGGTAGATGGTTGATAAAATTAAGTTACAATACATTTTGAAATTAGTTTGAAAAGTTCATTGTGCTGCCACACAGTTCAGTGAACTGCAGACATCTACACGACTCCTGCATAGTGAACTTATCCCATGTTTGTAACACCGTACCTCTGTCCCTAGATGGCAGCGTTATACTTTAGTCGCTCACAGCTCTTTTGCTCAAAATGTCTCAATTACTGTTGTTTAGTATAGAAGCTATAATGAAGCATTTCAAAAGACATCACGTGATCACAATATGTGGCATGCCACTGATTTCAATGAGTCTCTCTTTGTTCTCTTTATACATCCATGGTGCAGATTAAAAAAAAATAACATTATTGTTAAAAGTCAGTTTTTTTTGGCAAGTTGTACTGACAAGCCACTAAGTCACTGGACCATTACTGAGTGTTTATGTTGAATTATAAAGTTTTTTTAAACTAGTTTACTAATGTTTCCAATTTCAGGCAATTTATAACATTTTAAATATTTATTTATTGATATGCTACCTAACTCTGATTCAAAGGTTGTGTTGTGCATGGTCCCCGTTAAATAAAATAAACTTGCATCATCGTATCCCCAAATATACCATGATAGATATTCCAGGATGTATATATGTCTTTCTTACCAGCCAACGAGAATGCTGTAAATCCTGAAATATAATAATACATTTTAGAAATATGTTCATATTGGAGTATAATGTCTTTGTTGCAAAACTAAAAACAATCACCTAATTGGAAACATCATCACAAGACTGTAATTCAACATAATGACTCATTAGTGACCCAGTAAATTATTGCCGGTCATCACAATTTACCAAAGAAGCTTCACTTTTGAAAACAATGTAATATTTTAGTATCACTATCAATCTGTTGTCATGGTGACTCAGTGGGCTGAGCAACATGGCCGGATAAACCTTTTCGGGGACCCTTGGGCAAACATTTGTTGTCGGCCCCTTGCTGACACCCCAATTCCACCCATAGCTACGCAACAGTCTACACATGACACCTTCATTATACGCCTGACACTAAGAAACCTCAGGGCAAGGTAGTCTTATTCCACTTCTGTTTGTTCAGTTCAATTCAAAAAGGGCTTTGTTGGCATGAAAGTTAAAAAAAAAAAAAAACAGTGTTGCCAAAGCATCCAAATACAAAAGTATAGTTGGTAAGTTCTCTGTTTCAAACACAACTTTATTTAGGCAGACAATATAAATGTCTTTAGTTTATAATGGTGGACCCAGCTTAGCTGATATTATATTTAAGTGGTATAAAAAAATTATAAAAAAAAACAATTCATATGTACTGAACCTGAGACTTTTGGGCAGTTGTATGGATTACTCATTGTGTAGAATATTTTGGTTTAACTACAGTTTGTACATTGGTGGAATAGTAGAAAATAATAGCTACTTGCTTTGCCAGATTAAAAATGAAAGTTCAGAAATGTTAAATTATTTAAGCGTTTAACTTCAAGTGTAATAATGTTGTAGGTAGTCTAATAATTTATGTTCTGCATTTAAAATTACAGTTTGCCACATAAAGGTGAAGTACAGCCATCGTGAAATTTCCTTTCGAATGTAAAAGAGGTGAAGGATAATGTGCAGTACCCTATTTTCTTACCTACTACCCTGAGTTTAAGTGTTGTAATATAGCTCGTTGTAATGTATTCTACAGTAGGCACAGTTAGTACTATGCACGGTACAGTAGCTGTTTCTTTCCCCCGCAGTACACCGAGAGGCTATAAAGCCCCAGCGCCGGCCTCGAGACAATCAATGGGAAGCTCATTAATAGATCATTTACTTGATAAAAATGGGAAAGCCATCGTCATCCATCACGAAGATTGCGCGAGCTGCCGCGGAACCGAATTACATTATCAGGTGTTACCTGCGATTATTACGTCTCTGAGCAGAAAATGTCCTCATAAAGTCTTCTTCATCTTTGAATAACGTACATCATTCATCACATGGACTTTCTCATACCATGATGGCTCTTTAAGGTGAATGTGCAGCTGATTTAATAGACTTCATTTGGCCTTTGGATTTGCCGTATTGCAACAGTTTGTCCTGCGGCTGACTATAGATCAGCTACATGTACATATTGGTTGTGATAAAAGTTGAGCCAGATTGACACTTTATTTGGAGGTAAAATTGAAAGTGAGCACACCTGAAATGTCAGTAATAATCGCTCATTGCACAGGAGAACTGTGTGTGCGCAGATATACAGTCGGTCAAACTTGAACACGGAAATCGGTTGAGATAAATGTTTACAGTTTGGTAATAATTTTACAGTCTGTTGCTCTCTTGCTTTCTTTTCCAAATAAGAGACGTGTTTTAAACAAAACTCTTTAAGTCGAGCCACATTTACAGCCACAACAACACGAACACCATGTAATTCAATCCAATGCAATAACTCTCTCAAGAATCACCACTTTTATGAGGAATATAACATTCAGTTTTTGTTGTGACTGTGTGAGGCATTATACTATTATTAGTGATATTTGGTAACATTTTTACTTGTTTACAGCTAGACGACATGCAGTAGCTTAATCACCTTATATCATCCTTTATTCCAGTTTCAAAGCAAACTACTCAAAAATTGTCAATTCATTTCTTAGTGCTTTGAAACTGGAATAAATGATGATATAAGGTGTTTAAGCTACTGCTTTGTTGTCTAGCTGTTGGACATTACTGTTGTGTTTTGGACAAAAATATCATCAACACCTCATAAAATAATGCCCCACACAGTAGCAGCAAACATTAAACTTGTTGTAGTGGCTCAAATGTTTTTATTATGAAACATCAAAACATAATATTTATATGCTTATTTTCCATATAGACATGTAAACAAACATAAGAAGAACACTCTTCAAAAATAAATGCATAATTAAAAAAAGAAAGAAAATAATATATACAATATGTAAACAGTATGTATTGTGTATATATGTGTATTGTTTACTTTCTGGAGCTTTCAACAGCATCTCACTGTCTTCATCAGCAGATTGTGTTTTGCTCATGTGACCTACGTGTGAAACTAGTGGTGGTCCTACATTATATATGGCTATACCAATACCACCTGTTATGACAACTGAGCAAAGCTAACCCGCTGATGAAAACAGAGATATGCTTGAAAGCTCCAGAAAAAGAAAGTAAGTGGACCTTGAGTCAAGATTTTTTTCTTGAATTACTCAAATATGCTAGATTGGGATTTTATTATATATAATTGTGCAGTCCAGTCACGTCATACATCTTTAAATCAGTGTGTAAAAGATTCAGATTGCTCTGAATTTAGAGATTTTAGAGACTCTTTGACTGTTTCTGAGTCGTCCATCGATAACACTTGAGGTCGGTGGTGTCCACTCCGAGTTGGACATGAACCTGTGAGAGTTACACATTACCCAGCAGCACCATGACAGGATCAAGTGAGCGGCCGGCGTCTGAGGCCCTGAGCTGTCGCTGGAATCTACAAACGAAGACAGATACAGCAGTTTGGTTATCGACTGTATTTTGCGCAGTGGAATTAACACCTGAAAATTAAGACAAGCACCCGTCTGGTAATTATTATGCATGGCTGGCTGGAGACACGGCGAGTGCACATCTGAGGCAGCGTCTAGGCCGCTGTGCATGATGTACATCTTAATTCATTACAGTACAGGGAGACGGAGGGCTCCTTTTTGCATGCACGCCGCATGCCTTTTCTCTCCGCAGCCGATCAAATCTAATTAGTCCTTCGGAGGGGCTTAGACCGAGAACATCCCCCGTCACGAGGTTCTTTGAATAGAGAAAAAAAAAAAAAGGTTATCTCTCGTAAGAGAAAACCACTTCCATTATGATGCAAATTAGTGTCACTGGGCTTTCATATCAGCAGGATTTTTTAAAAATTCAGTGTGCGGGTGGCATTGGTACTGCCAGGAGGCAGTTCCTGGGAGTCCAGTTGGACGCGGTCATTTGCATTGCCTCCAGCTGTCCGTCTTCTTCGGCAGCCCTTGCACCACCATGTATTAGAAAATCATTCAATTCTCCAGCGCAAATCTACCACGGCACAGATGCAGCAGGCACAGAACAAAGCACTGCTCTGCAGAGTCACCGACCTCGGTGCAGAATGTGCTATACGACACGAGTTTGCATAGCAAAAGAAAATAATTGAATTTCGATGAGGAATGAACCGGCGGAGCTGGGTGTTGTGTGGGTTTGCCTCGTTTTTCTACGAACGTAACATCAAAAAAAAGAAAACAGCTGCATCTGGCTGCTTTAAAACACACATATCTTATGAAATGATGGCCTAAATGTTGTGTCATTAATTTATTTGCCGGCATCTGTGTCCATGCGTCATTGCTGCCAACAATCTGTTGCTCTTTTTAGTGTTTAAAGTGATTTTGGATTACTAATATATTCTATCACCATTTTTTATTAAATCAAATGGAAACTGAATGAATAAACCTTTTAAATGCTTATAAAGAACCGCAAGGATTCATCGTAAGGAACCCAAGAAATGTTATAAAATGTTTTATGTTGAATTATTCAGGGGTGCCATACATATACTGTATATACACACATCACATTCTTCATAATTCATCACTCCTCCTTGTGCATTATTAGCATCCTGTGACGGTAAATTGGAGACTGGTCACGATACATCACAGCCGTTTCACTCTCCTCCACCCTTGCACAATACCACGGTGCCCTTTACCTCCTTATCAGCCTCCCAGATGGTGCTCTGTCTCCTAGTGTTCCCCCTGCTAATGGAGAGTGTAGGTGTGCCAGCTGCAGATGCGCGTTCCCCTCCACCTGAGTCTGACAGCGCTGGGAAGGCCGCAGGTGGCCGGCATTACCTGTCACAGACCTAAAACTTAATCACAGACGCCCACTAATCCAACAGGCGGGCAGCACCTGTGACTGTGTTGTGTTGCATACCAACACACACACACACACACACACACACACACACACACACACACACACACACACACACACACACACACACACACACACACACACACACACACACACACAAACACTGCAGTCACATTCAGATTACAGAGCAGGAAAATAGATAATGAGAGTCACTGTAATTCAAATTAATGTGTAAAGTTGAAATGCGTGATTGTTCACCGTTTGCTAGTCCAGTCTAGAGAGACTGCCTTGCTCTTTTATTTTGAAGGACTGATACTAATAGCTTACCATTTATGTTGTTGATAAATGGAATATTTCTGAATAACTTCATTATAGCTTTGCTGGAAATATTTTAATGTAACGTTACGTCATCTGTACTGACATGTTTGGTTCAGTAAATGTCTTGAAAGGATGGATTATCATGAAATTAGCCCCCTCAGGATGAATTGTAGCAACTTGTGATGCTTGTGGTGTGATGTTTAGCTTTTAGCATCTAGCGCCAGTCTTTTTTAAAAATTTGTCTAATACTTTAGTTTATGACAAAATACATACAAAATAATGATATTCAATGTCAACTTTTTTGTGCTAATTAGCAAATGTTAGCGTGCTAACATTCTAATGGTGAACAGGGTAAACATTATACCTGCTACACATCAGCATGTTGATGTTGTCATTGTGAGCATGTTAACATGCTGACATTAGCATTTAGCTCAAAGCACCGCTGTGTCTAAGTGCAGCCGCCCAGAGCTGCTAGCATGGCTGTAGACTCTTGGCCTCGTTCAAACAAAGTCTTTCTTAAACTTTCAAATGCAATCCCGAGTTAGGGTTAATTGTTCTAGCAGAAATGGAATATAATATTCTTAACTATGTTTTCATTAGTGTATAATCACCTGAAACTAAGAATCGTTGTGTTTTCGTTAGCTTAGATGGAGCCCTTCATATCTACGTAGGGAGCGGGTCCTCTTGGCGGAGTCCGCCATGTTGCTTCGCCATGTTTCTGCAGTAGCCCAGAACGGACAAACCAAACACTGGCTCTAGAGAGAGCCTTTTATGTTTTTACCTTACCTGAAGGCTACCGTAGTTCTCCGACACTCTTGTGAAACTGCGGTGACGTGATCCGCCGAGTCCAAAGAGTGAGCGGAGGGCTACTCAGTTGGTTGCAATCTGCAACCACACCACTAGATGCCGCCAAATCCTACACACTTTACCGTTTAAGGTTGAAAACATTCCTGTATCTCAGAGTAGCTGACTAGTATCTGTATCAGTTAGTAATGTTTACTCGCAAGAGTTATTATGGCTGCATTTTTTCAGCAAGTGCAAATATTATTGGATGTCTTGGGTGTCATTTTAGACACATTTCCCCTAAATTCAGCCTGAAATATTTGGTTTCTTTTGGAAAAAAAAAAAGGATCTTCACTAGAATTAGAAATAAAGTTCTGTGCGTTTGAAAAGTGTTTGGCTGCACTGCATGAGTATATATGACCATACTGGAGGGTCAAGGGGGGAGTTACTGAGAGTGATCCCTACTATAGCACAACAAGTGAATACATTTAGGCATTTATGTGATCTCACTTTCTACTTTTATAACATGTCTGCACGTGAAGACCTTCCCCATTGCTTCTGCAGAGTAAGGCTTCTATATTCTCTGCTGTACTTTATAGATGACAGGTGGGCCACATTTGCAATTTAAATCTACGGCAAATCCGCAAACCTTTTGCTGTGATAGTTATATTTAATGCATAATAGAAACATAACAATAATAAACTTAGCACCCAGGCCTCATTCAATCAATCCGTCACCACCGAGACCTTGACTTGTTCTTACCCATGCTGCTGAATTATTTACCAGTGGCCTCTTATCCTGACACTGACTGTGTGAGTGTGGGCATTATATTATGCATGAGGTAAAGAAATACACGAGGTTTCTGGAGAAACGATGACATTGTGGATAAAGCGGGACCAAAGTCGAATGCAAATCCCGAATCTCCGAGCATCAAGAAGAGTTCAGTAGGTGTCAAAATCTGCAGCAAATATATTCTCGTTTCGGATGCTGAATCTTATACTTTTATCAACCATCTCTTTTGGTTAACCCTGTCTTGCTTTAGCTGACCTTTGCAGGAAGCACTCAGCGAGGAGCGAAGATTTGCAGAGATAACAGCCACAGCAGAGGCACATGTCGAAATAATAGGAACTCTCCAGAGACTACGAGCAACATAAAATCCCTGACGATGAGCTTTCCCACGCCGAACGGCATCAAAGCTCTCGCAGACTTTGATTGTGTAGAAAACCTGGTTACTTTACAGAGAGAATGACATTAAAGTTTGCCGCTGATTGACGAGTCAACGTCTTTAATTAATCATCCGGAGCAGCTGGAGCCGCGGCCTCTCGACTCTTAACTCCGCCGCGATGAGAAATGGCGGCGAGACAAACCTTCTGTTCCTGTGCCGTCTTCAGGGGAATTAGCTCGCAGCCGGAACAAACTGACATTCACTTTATTGACTCAGAAAGCAGCGCAATCAAGCTGATGACATCGACGATAACAGCAACGCTATGTGTTGATCAGTCTAATGAAGACAGCTGAGAGCGAGTGATGAAGCAGAGTGCCGAGCAGTAAACACGCTGTAAGCTGAATCAGATCCTCTAAAAATGAAAGAAATGTGGTGAAAATGGTGAAAGTACTTGTGTTATATTTAATTAACAAGGAGTAACTGTATCATCAAAGTCAAAGCTGCTGAGCAACAGGACGCCTTTCATTGTACAACAGTTCAGTGGGGGATTTCCATTACGTCTCGGCACTGTGACACAATAGCGTTTCATCTTCCGTTTACGGCTCGTGTCAACATTTATGTGGATTATTATGTTGTAATGGTTTCTAGTTTACTGGAGACGCTGTCAGAGGTTTTTGAAATGTAATTTCAGTCGTTGTAAATTATTCCTGTACCAGGTGATAACAAGGTTTTTGCATTCTCGGAAGTTCACTGTAGCCGCATTAATCCGCCCTCTGACCTAAACTCCACAAGATCAGATTTTTGCCGTGATCGTTTTTTGACATTGAATTGAATACATGATGTGGCTATTCAGATTATTCCAGGACTGTGTTTACGTAAAGTTGATGATGCAGCCATATAGCCAGTGCACTTGTTTAACAGTGGGTTCTGGCAGTCCAGCTATTTTCTATACTTGTATATTCTTTTTTTGCACAATGCCTGAGGCAGAACAGCATCCTCAAAACGTTACGATATCATTTGTGGTTTCGTAAATTTCAGCGCTCAGACTATCAATTGTAGTTTTTGGTCGTATTCCTTCCAGCAACTGGACCTGTGTTTTATCAAGCATGTCAGAGTGCCTCCTAGGAGTTGTATTTAAAGTTAGATTTAAAACTTGTTTACCTCAGAATAGGTTATTTATGTTTGATGCATCCTACATATGCTTTTAGTAAAGAGAAGAATCACTCCTAGAAGAAAGCGTGATTTCGCTGTTTTATGACACTCAGAAAGTCACATAGTAGAAATTATGATCACGATTTGTAGTTTCTCTGATAGGTTTTATGTAGCACCTCTTTTTAATTTATATGTAGCCTTTAATGCGTGTCTGTCCGAGTAAGTAAGTTGGAAATATCTGCAAAAGTATGATGTCAATATCAATACTTATCTTAAAGGTGCAGTGTGTAGCATTTAGGGGGATCTATCGGCAGAAATGAATGTATGTTTTCTTTGGTGTACAATCACATGAAGTTGTCCGTGTTGTCTTCTTACAATTTGAACACTTTCACAGTGTGTTTTTTGACCCTCTTTGTTTTTTGACCCTCTCGTGTCACTTCTGGTTGCAAAAAAACAAGATGGCGGCGGCCAAAATGCCAAACTGGCGGCTTCAAAATGGCATACCAAAAAACAATGGGTGACTAGATCCACTTCTTATATACAGTCTATGGTTGCAATCTCATTGCTAGATCCCCCTAAATCCTACACACTGCACCTTTAAGTCTCATATTGATATTTACCAAGAAGCCATTTGCATAGTAAGTTACCACTGGCAAGCCACTATTGTAGCTTAAAAAATACATGTACAGTACAAATGAAAAGAGCAGGAAATGACCTCAGCTGTGTTAAATTACCCAAAGGAGCCCCATCCAATTGCATTTGTAGCGCTTTTTTTTTGCCCACAACCTTACACAGAGGGGTGAGGAAATTAATCAATCTGAGCCTTATGTGAGGAGCTGTAAAGTTTATTTTTTTATTTCTACCAGATGTGTTGCTTTTCCTCCCACAGACTATATCTGCTATCTGCTTGTAGCTGTTAACAGGTTAAGACCCCTCTGGAGCTCTCCTAAATGTTAATAGAGAAATGGGAGTCAATTAAAAAAAAGTTAAGAAATCGTTTCGACCCATAAACCTAAAAGTAGAACCAAATGTGCCGAAGTCTGATGCTGCATGATATTCTGGGTCGCTTTTAATGGCTCCGCTTCCAACGTCACATGACCCGTCCACGAGGTCCTCCTGCCGATAAACAGAGCTCTGTAGGTCATGATTAAGGGACTCATTTGTCTCGCCCACTCCGTCTGCTAAGTTTCAGCCTTCCAAGTAATTAAAGAGCTGTGGAACAGCGAACGCTGGATGGCCTCGGGGGTTTTCGCTCTTACTTTCATGCATCCATTAACAACATGGCCAATGGCTTCCAGATGTACGCTCATGCTTGGGGATTTGTTCCTTTCTTCACGGGAGGCCTCCGATAAATTACAATTGATGTTGTAATTATTCTTGTGAGATTTATTTAAAGAAGAGGCTCCGGAGAGTGGAAATGATATAAAATTATTACCCGATGTAGATTTCTTCCTTGCTTATAATGGCTCGCGATAATCTGTATCTCAGGGTATCACATTTCCAGTGCTCAGTCGTACAAATGCAAGGTGGATGAAAGGCTATTATAGAATACAGAAGGTATTATTCAGTCTAATCAAATCTTACAGCACATTTATCACAAGAATATCCAGGCAAGGTCGTTTTAATCTCATTACCTTTCAGCTGAAATCCCATTTCTGTCACCTTGGCTCTGGCAGAATTTGTATAAAACTCGGGTCTCAGACATCAAAAGCCCCCTGCAATAAACACAGATGTCACAAACATGGCTATTTGGCTATTCATTCAATGATTCATCACAGTGTGCAGGTGGAGCCCGCAGTGTGAACACACAAGAGCTCACAAGGCAGCAGGATGCGCATAAAGCTGGATAGGGATACCATGAAAAAGACGTAGTGGGAATCTTCTGAATTGTTCACTGACAACAAATCAGAAGTCTTAAAACTGTACATGCATGAGACAGATTTTTTTTTTTTTTTTCTTTTAAGAGATTCAGAAATACAGTTGCTATCTCCGCTGCCTTCTGCCGCAGCGTGGGGGAAATGAGGAAATGCTCCACGTGGATTTACAGCAGATGCAGCGTCTTTAAAGGAGAGATTTCTTTTTAATGTGCAATTGAATTGTAAAGAATACCTCCATGCATAGAATACAGTCTGGTATGAAAGAGGTTAGGTTAGGTCAGACATACTTAATCCCTGGGGGACATTTGAATAGCATGAATATAACATGACCATAAGTATCATTAATAACTTGACGCATGCAGGTAAGACCATTTTTAACCACACAGCGACCCAGCCTTTCAAAAAAGGGCAGATAGCAGCGGGTTTCTTCTTCATCTTCTTTAGCTTTTGTACGTCTCCCTTTAGTACACCAAGAAACTGAACACTTGCAACAATACTGCAGTAAGATATTGGCAGTATTCCATTGGAAACATTAAAACTTTTGTGCTTCTTACAGTCCAATTCAAATGAAATGAAAAAAAAGCTCCACTCCTCTTTGTTCAAATGCCATATAATTGCCATATAATGACAAACTAGTGTTCCATAACTATCCCCAAACAGGTTGTGTATAATTTATGTCTTTATTGTAAAAACTTGACTTGAGTTGCAAATAAGATTCTCTGTTAAATCACATGAATCAAGCCTGTGCAATGCCATAGATAAAGACTGCTTTCCATCTCATAGATGGTTCAAATCTTTTTTAGGTTGATAATTCTGTGAAGGATGATGGTGAAAGTGACTTTTAGTGAAATATATTGAGCTGTTTACAATCATTGGCCCACGTTTAGCGAGGCGCATTTGTGGACGCACGAATAAGAATCGGTGTTAAATCACAAATGATGGCAGGTGAATGGTAAATATGACCCAGTGGATGTTGATTGATTCCAGTTAAACCAGGAGCAGGAGCTTCAGAAACCCAGCATCTGTGGGTGCAGCTAAAATGTAATTAAAACAAGAATCTCTTATGAATGTAAACCAGGCATCTAGAAGTAAACTAAAACAAGTTTTAAGTGGTTTTGATGTCATTTCAGCCTCCAACCCAGAAACTAGAAATATCAAGCGAGGCTCTGCTGATTTCCCCGATGGCCTGGCCTGTAATATCCAACATGATATTCAATTTGGGGTAGGAGCAGTTGTTTCAGCGGCAATAAATCGTAATGGAAGATGAACACGCAGACACCTGTGTGGATGAGGCATGAGGCATATTAACTGAAAATCCCAGACCTGCCCCGAGCTCAGTTCCCATTAATGGAGGAAGCGATGAATGAGGAAAAACTGCTATATCAATAATTCCTCTCTACTCCCAGCTGACTTCAGACCTCGCCTGCTGTCTGAACTCGTTTACGGTTTATTTGCCGCTATCAGAACGATGCTGTGAGAAAATTAAAAGCATAGGCTCTTGTCGACAAGTTTTCTTTGACGCAACATGTTGGAAATAATGTTTGATTAACGGAGAGCACACGGATGTCAAAAGGAAACCTATACGATGATGTAATTGGGTGTTTTTACAATCATTAAGGCTAATTTCATTTGGCTGAAATTTTAAAAAACAATTTTAAGGCCTTGTGTTTTTCTTCAGTTCTCACCCTTTTTGGACTCGCTCACACCAAAAGCCAAGTCGCTGGGCCTGCAGGTGCCGAAACAAATCCAGTGATCAAACGGCAAAACAGTGTGTGCCAGCCGCAGTTCGACTCACTCAGCTGTGACGGGATGAGTCGTCACTCTCTGTGTGGGTGAATGGGAGAAAGAGGCCCGACAGGAACAACAGTGGGAAGCACATGAAACGCTGTTCAAACGTTGTTTTGCAGAGATAACGTCTCTGACGGAAGCCACCGCGGCTCATCTCCGAAAGTCTCTCGTGTCTCTTGTTCACATGACAAAGAGGTCACGTCACGGTCTTGTAAAAAGTTCAACTTTAAAAGGAGCTACTTCTGAAAGCTGACAACATTGTTAAATACTGTAATCTTGTGCTGCGTCCCATTTATCTCCTCCCCCTCGCATTTGAGAATGCACAAGACTTTTAGCAACCACACTTGGCGTCTACATGTAGGGCTACTCATACAACCTCTCTAACAAGTGCTTGAGTAAGTAGTTTTGTTGCCTAAACCTAACAAAGTCAATCTTTTCCTAATCTAAAATAAGTAGTTTTGTTGCCTAAACCTAACAAAGTTGTTTCCTGTGAAGACGGAGGTGTATTTTGAAAAGACTGGAGTGGAATTTGACATTTGCGTCACGTGTTGCTGGACATTCGTAGGAAAACGCATGAAGAATGAGGAATAACTTTTCGTAAGCTATCATCTGTCTTGCTTGTCTTGCTGAACTTGTTTGAGGATTTTCTTTGCTTAATGATTGTTCTAATTAGTCTCCTAACCGTTTGTCATTTTTTTCACGACAGCCACTGTTGTCAATGAGTTGTAGTCACTACTATTTTTCCGAGGTAGGGGTTACCTAAACTGCCTGCAGTGTTTGTGAATGAACTTTGACTTCATGGCTGTAAAGGAGTGACTTGAGAATTGCAGCTTGCGTGCGACGCTTTTAAGCCCCCTGTGTCCTTGGAAGAGAGGTCTGAGGATGGTGATCATCCCTGAACTCTCAAGAGTTTGTCTCTTAAATGGTTCTTTCTATCACATACAAGTGCAATCCTGATTCAGCTGAGGATGTCTGAGGAGGGAGACGATCAATTCACTGACTCATAACTCGACTGATACTACAGATGCTATTGAAATAAGAAAAGTTCCCATGTGCATATTGCAAACTGTGACAAATGAATACAACCATCTGAAACGGGTATCGATCATTTGTCGGTAAATCAACACAAACGCACTGTTAATCATCCTAAATTATACCCAACAGATCTGAAATTGTGCAACTGAAACTAAGCTCAGCTGGCAATAAATTCATTATCTGACTTCGTAATCCATTTTAAGGGGTGCAGGTTGAATTTTTTGTTTTGCTGCAAACATAATGGATCCTGTGGGGCCTTATGTTTACAGATATTTTCCTTTTAAACTCTTTATTACCCTTCCAAGTTAATGTTTTAGAGATTTGCGCCATGTTTCTTCAAATTTCTGACCACAACGGTACACCAGTATAGATGCAAGTTATCCTCACACAACTCTTATCTTCACATAATCTATTTCAGAGTCCAGTGCCCATTTCGTCACGTTTTAAGAGACTGTGTGTTGCGGGTGAGGAAACTCATGTAAAATCCTTCATGTGACACGTATTCTAATGTACTGCTGGAGGCTACACTGTGGGGTTAGTCACTTCACAACAGATACACAAGCATCGTGAGACCTTGGGGCAGATACGGGATGTTTGCTTTGATGGCGCGCAGCACAGTCCTCCACAGTTTCATTATGATGCGTTCAAGCTCTATTCAGTAAATGAGTATTGGGTGAAGGTGAATTGTAAGGTAATCATGATGTGTTCAAATGTAATCTTGTAAAATGAGAAACTTGAATATATCCAGTTGCTTGAAGGAGATGTTTTCGCAGCAATATACAATAAATATTAGAGAGGGAATTGTGACCTGTTTAACTTCTTAACACGAGCACTAAGTGTTTATTGTTTTGTTCTTTACCGTGGTGTCAAGAATCGTGGAATTTCACTCATATTGGTATCGACCACTAAATTTCTAGTATCGTGACATTCCTACTCATAGCATCACCTTATGCAGCTTTAAAGGCGTGTAATATTTGCCAAAATCTAATTGATAACTCTAGCTAATGACAACTCTAGTTTAACAGCACAAACACAACACACACGCTTATTTACTTAATATTCCTTGTTGGAGTTACAGCGTTACTCTGAAGTGTAAAGGCGCCAACTTTGACACATGAAACGGCGGCATTATGAGATAATAGATGACATCTTGTTCTGTGTCCCTCTCACGCCCTGCACAAGTAATTATCACCAAATTCACACTGTGCCTCGGGCTTTGAGTTCCAGGCGATAATTATAATTGTGAATTTGGTTTGACGAATAGGCCTTGCCACGTTGTTGGACACTGTTGACACGGGAGAATTACTCATTATAGTATATGATTGGATTTGAACAGCTGCGACTGTGTGGTTTTGCAGTAGACTTGGTGATGCAGAGGAGTCGACCTCAGCCATGCTGTTTGCCTTTTATGTCTTCCCCGAGGCTGGATGAGCTTACTGGAGCAAACAGAACAATAAAAGTGACTTATGGGGTGTATAAGGGTCCGCTTGTTCTTCTTCATCTCTGTGTTGTTCCCCACGAACACAGGATAATGAAAACAGTGCCGCCTAAATGTAGAGATAAATAACCGTCTGTTATAAGGTAGTTGGGAGTGTTTACAGCTACGACTTTACAGTTCAACAAGTTAATGAAACGCTTCCACAAAACTTTTCTTGATTTTTCTACTGATTCTACATTACATTTCAGATGGAATTCTTACACTTTTTACTCTTATGAAGCATTGTTATAGAGTAAACTACCCAACAATATATAAAACAGTTCAAATGAACTCTCCCTCACCCAGCTACAGCAGTTAAATGCTACTTGCACATTAATGCATCAGCAATAGTGATCAAATAATCTAATATATAATAGTACGACAGTCGCACAATACTTGTACTACTACCGTACGTCCTGCTGCACTAACACACAAGATGTGTTATACTCCACGGCTGAAAATAGTCGCCAAAAAATTGCACTATTTACTCCCATCCCATTCTGATAGACAAATAAATGTAGATTACTACTATCTTCAGTGCATTAAGTACACTGTGTATATGGAGAAAACTGAAACAGAAAACCAGAGTTTTTGACTCAAGCTCCTTTTTTTTTTGAAAAAGTTAAATTGAAGAGAAAATCTGAGGCAGGTGTTGTTCAGTGTGTTTCCAGTCGAGCCGTTCACACTTTGTCGTATCCGAGCCGTTTGGCAGGCCGGCTTTCAGCTCAGGCGGAGAATTGTGAGCTCAGCTGTGAGCGAGTTAGTGAACAGCGACTGAGGTGCTCTCCATCATTCTGTGCGACAGCTACACTGTGATGTATGAAGTCAACAGATGGGATAATTCATCACACACACTGAAATGTAGATTTAGGCATCATAATACTTTGATGCTGGTTCAGCAAACTCGACCTCATTACATCAAATGTTGAATAATGAGCTAAGCAGCAGCTAATATTGTAATGTTAAAAGACTAACTTAAAGTTCAATGCATTACTAACATTTTAAGAGGCGGAAGGACTAATTTTTATTGTCTAATATGTTTTTTACCAGTTTATAATGGTTAAAAACCAGTCCACCTGTAGTGTATCTTCTTTCCCACATGATTTGAGGATCTATATATGCTATAGCTGCGAGGACAAACCAAGTGTGCATTCATGGTTCAAAGAGTGAAAACTCGGAGGGAAACTTTGAAATGTGCTTTCAAAGGTAAACACATAAATTTGGATTAGACTTTTTGAAGGCCTCGGCCACCAAATAGCTCTTTTGGGATGGGTTTTGCGGTTTTGCGGTTGCAATCTCATGATGGCCGGCCCCCATATTTCCCCACCGCCAGGGTCTGATGTCTGGCAGAAAATTGAAGGCAGTCAGGTGTGGCGGCGCCATAGCCACAGGACTACGAGGCCTTTCATCTGTCACAAAATTTGCCAAGATTGATGATGACATGTGAAACCTCGTGTGCTTTTGAGGGAAGTCTGTTGAGCAGAGGAGAGCAGCAATGTGGGGGTGTTTACCCTCGAACACGGGTGTCATTTTCAACAATCGTATCTGAAAAACACTTAATATGCTAATTGCTCAGACTGACCTGACTGATTTTTAGCATCTTTCAGCTCATTGTTTTGATTTTACAGTCCGCAACTTCACTGTTTGGTTCACTCTCACCGCTCTCATCATTTACAGAAGCAGTAGGCAGCTCTTTTCAGTAAAAAAAACACTCAGATAAGACAGAATTAGTGACTAGCTTGTGAGTGTAGTGGAGCATTTAGCAGCTAAAAGGCAGCCTCAGTGTTGTTTCTGAGGGTTTGCTCAAACCAGTTGAAGGTTTTTGAGCCTCCATCTAGTGGCCATCAGTGGAACAGCTCCAGCTCTCTTGTAGATTCAAGTGAGATGCTTTGTATTCTGTTGGGTACTTTCTATTAATCCTGTGAAATGCCTTTTTAAAACACAGTTTTACCAAGAGAAACTGTGTGATTCAATCTAAAAAAGAAAGCCGTTTCTCCCGGTGACACCTTCACCTTAAAGCCAGAGAAGAAATGAACCACCTTCCATTTTCATGAATCGCTCTCTCAGCGCTGACTTTTCAAACAAAGGGCAGGCTGGAGAGTTTTTGAAAGCCCTAAAGACTTCAGCACCTGGCGAAGTTATCGTTGAGTCACCGCCATCGATCAAGAACCCTGTTGAACCGCTATTTGTTGAACCACAGGGGTTAATGTGCAGCCAAATACGTTTTACTTATCCCAGTGAGGAGGCAGCGTCCTCATCACATCTATAAATCTGTAGAAGAACAGCACGTTTAATCCGATTCATCTTTCTTTGAGCTTATAAGAAAAGCCATTTAGCTTTGGTTCAAAATTGTGCAGCACAATTTGAACATAACTCTTTTTGTTTTTGACAGTGAGAAAAGGTTTTGGCCAGCTAAATACAATATACACAGACTGGTGACAGAGATATTTCCCTGCTGTTTTCCATCAGCTACTTTACTCTTGTTTATTCTCGTTATTCAAACAATTAAACAGACCGGGATACTTTTTTTTCTCTTTCATTTTTTGGGGACATAAATCTCTGGTGGCTGCAAACAGCAGTGGGAACAGCAGCAGATGGACACGTAACACATTACTAATGGCTTTTGGCTGTGCAGGCTCGGCCACGGCAGAAAAAGTAGGCGGAAAACAACAAGAGTTTGGTGTGGGGAATCTGTTTCACCTCAGTCCTGCTCACAGGAGGGGCTCAAGGGGAATATTAAATTATGAGGCAGCCAGACCCAACATCAAACCTGTTGTGCTGAAAGGTCACAAAAGGTGCTGAAACACCCTGAAACAGACATGGCCTCTGTCCATTAGAGGGACTCTTTCTTTGTGTGACCCCATCACGGTATCCTGATTTATTTCAAAGTCCAAACTCACCCAGCTGAGAGTGTAATATTGTTTGGGCTTAAAAATGTGTCAAGCGTCCCCTGGTAGAGGTAATAAGCAGTTATAGTCACCAATCTGCTCGTGATTGTTTAATTTTTCCACCAAATTAAGATAAATAACTGCACAGTGAAACCAGATAACCGGCTTTGAATAAAGAGTTTTTTTTTCTCCTACAGCTGCACAGTAAACTGCTGAGTTGGGTTTAATTAACGTGTCGAATTCTAATTTGATGAACGGTAATTAATCATTACAGAAAACCACTGTACAATTAATTTAAAAGCAAAAGAAAAGTCATAAGCCACAAAATTAGAATGATCGCCTTGTAATTAAAACTCTGTCTTGACATTCAATAATAAAGCAGCAACAATATTTGATAGGATTGCATCTGTATTGATGTTGGTGACCGTTAAAGGAGCTTCATATCGCAACATCACAGCAAGAGTTCTTCATCTTTTATTTTTGCACGACAGCAGACAGCTTAAGCAGAGGAAAATGTGTACTGCACTTTGCAAAATGTAAATCTGAAAACAAACAACAAAAAACAAAACAAACAGAGGTAGTTTCTTGAAAAATCAAACGCTAAATAAATGCATTTGTTCCATAATACTCAGTAGTTTATGGCCACTGTGAAAATAATGTCATAAAAATAATTAGCTTATAGTCAGGAGCGTCAGCCCTTCTCAGTGCCGTCTCACATCTTTAAGGTCCAGTAGTCAGAGAGCTCTGTAGTGACTCAGTCTGCTGTTGTGCTTCGCCGTTTGTCAGCTGTTATGAATTACCATGATGACGCTTTGGTGGCACGGATACACCCAAAGCACAGCAGGTACTCAAAGAACAATTTATTATCCCTTCACTCTTACTGTTTTAGAGTCTGTTTTTACAGCAGAGATGCTCAAAAGCAGTTGTAAAAGCTGACATGGCCAACAACATCATGGCAAACAGACAAAAAAAAACAACTACATGGTTAAATTTTATCCAGCTGTTCCCTACCTGAGTCAGACCCCCCCCCCCCCCCCCCCCCAAAGAGGTTGCAAAATAAATCTGAGGGGTCATTTATTCATTTATACTTCTCTCCAATAATTCCCTTTTTCTTGTAAAATAGGCTTCTAAAAAATATTTAAATTGAATAATTTGAGAAGGTAAAATCACCCTAGACATATTAAACGTGTAACGAGGGGTCACATGTAAACAAAGATTCATTTTCAGGTGTAAAAAGGCTGGAAGCCACTGCTCTCTTTGTGTGTGTGTATGCAGGGTTATCAACCCCAAGATCCAAGAGCTCCAGGCTTACTGTGTGTAAACTGGTTTGTGCAAAAACTTTTTCACAAATATGCAGAATTAAAGCACAACACTGACATGATAAGGGGCCTTAAGATGGATTCCGCTTCGTTACCTAATCTTAAAGTTTGACATACGCTTAGTCGCTTTCTTGCTGAGAGTTTAATGAGAAGATTGGATCACTCTCGTACTGTGATGTAGCTGGAGCCAGCAGTCGGTTAGCTTAGCTTAGCATAAAAAACAGTTAGCCAGGCTGTGTTCGAAGGTAACAAAATCCACCTACCAAAACCTCTAAAGCTCACTAATTAACACGTTATATCTTGTTTGTTTAATCTGTACAAAATCAGCAGTGTAAAAACGACAATTCGCGGTTTTACAAGAACTGTACTTCATGGAGTATTCACTGGTTGCCGAGCAACTGCTCCCGTTTTTACGCTTCAGTTTTTGTTTGGATTAAACAAACGAGATATAAAATGAGCTGTAGCAGCCCGGTAGCACTAAATGGCGTACGAATGACAAGTCATTTTGCATGCGAAATGAACGCCGTTCTTGCTTTTCGCGTGTCATTTGTACGCCATGTTGTCTGTATTGACTGCAATGTAAACGTATCCACGGTGATATGCTACGCTCAGAGCTATTGAAGTAAAATAAAAAGTGAGAAAGACTACTTATGGTGGGCGGGAGGGGAGATGGATGGGTCCAACAAACACAGGACATTAAAAAAAGTGTTGTTGAGTTATTAGTTGTTGTTGAGAAGTTACGTTAGTGATGTTTGTGATGTGTTTTTTTAGTGACATTTGTGACGTGTTTTCCGTACTTCTGTTACGTTGTTTCCGTACTTTTTTAAAGCCCAAACACGATGTTTTTCCTAAACCTAACTAAGTGGTTTTGTTGCCTAAACCTAACTCTGGCCGTTACCGTAGTTTTGTTGCGTGGTGTAAAAATTACATGCAAAAAGAGGCATACAGATGACATGCGAAAAGGCGTTCTCATGACAGGCGGAATGACCTTGTAATGTTGTGCTATTATGTCGCGCCTTACCATGAGATCGGGTTGGCTTTAGACATGCTAGGAGGCAGATTTTATTACCTTTGGAGAGAGTCAGACTAGCTGTATCCACCGGTTTCCAGTCTTTATGCTAAGCTAGGCTAACCAGATTCTTGCTCCAGCTACATATTAACCGTACATACATGATAGGGTTATCTTCTCATCTAACTCACGGCAAGAAAGCGAATAAACATTTTTCCCAAACTGTCAAATATTCAGTTAAGGCTCCGTCTGGAAAACGATCCCCGTGTCAAAAATAAGTTTTAAAACCTTCTTTATTTCAGTTTTGTGCTTATGCATGTTGCATATTTCTAAATCAATATGTTACCACAAATCTGTGGCCAAGTAGTATTCTATCACAAAAATGATATAAAAATTGCACACAGTGCACGGGAGGAACTAAGTGGGGTTAACGGGGGGCCCAGGAGCTCATTTTTGCCCCGGGGCCCCCAAGCAGCTAAATCCGGCTGTGTGTGTATCATCTGTGTATGTATTAAGAGTTTGATCAATGATGATAAAGCATTACAGCACACTTCAGTAGGAAGAAAAGAATGGTGGTTCTCACTAATCAGGCGGGGAAAGCCTGTAAGGGAAACGCACTGTATCTCGAAGCTTGTAGAGACGCCCAGTAGGTGTTGATGGTGTGCACTGCCGTGACTGGATTACAACAGGACAATGAGACGTAACAGTGAGTAAGGAGTGGCAGTAATAGACAAAAACAGGCTTCTTATTTTTTGAAATTCACTTTGATATATCCTTTAAGATTGTCTCGGTGGTGGTGCAGCAGTTCACATCTTAAAAGGACTTTTTCCACGACTTGCAAAGGATCTTCTGGAAGGCGCGCCTGAAGTCCCGGTTGAAGATCGTGTAGATGGCAGGGTTTAGGGAGCTGTTACAGTAGCCGATCCAGAAGAAGAATTTAAAGAGCGGGTCGGGGATCTTGCAGGAGTCCCTGCACACGCCGTACAGGCTGTAGCTGAAGAAAAAGGGGAACCAGCACACGACGAACACCCCCATGACCACGGCCAGGACGAACGTAAACCTCTTCTCCCTGGCTTGGGACACCTTTTTCCTGGCAAAGGAGCTCCGGCGACGTTTCCTCCTGGAGGCGAAGAGGTCCATGGACTTGTTGCTGACTCTGGAGATGCGAGCGGACTGTTTGGAGATGGAGCATCTCTTTTGGCCGGCCCGCTTGGGCTTCTGGGAGTTCGTCGCCTGCTGGGCTTTTTTGTGACCTTTGCCCTCCGAGGAGGAGCTCTCCACGTCGCCGTCCTCGGTCTGTTGCGCGACGGTGACGGTGCGTTGGCTGGGCGTGGGCGGGCACTGACAGTGACCGTTCTCCCTCTCGCCGGCGCGGAAAGGGGAGGTGGCTTTGCTCAGTCCGTTCTCAGTTTGCGTGGCACCATCTGGCCTGGGATTTTTCCCCGACATGGTCCTGGTCCTGGTTTTGGCCACCTGGTATATCCTGATGTACACCAGCACCATGATTACGCACGGCGCGAAGAAGGACGCCACGCTGGAGGAGAGGATGTACCAGGTGTCGTCGTTGAGCTCGCACTGAGGCCGAGAGCCGCCGTCGGCGTTGCCGTCTATAGATATGAGCGGCGGGGACGAGATGAACGCGGATATGAGCCACACGATCAGGATGATGCACTTTACGCGCTTGGGTGTGCGCTTCAGGTTGTACTCCACGGCCTGCGTAACGGACCAGTAGCGGTCCAGGCTTATTGCGCACAGGTGGACGATGGACGAGGTGCAGAAGAGAACGTCCAGGGCCAGATAAATGCCGCACCAAACTTTCCCGAAATACCAGTAGCCCATGAGTTCGTTCGCCAGAGAGAAGGGCATCACCAGAGTGGCGACCAGGATGTCCGCGGTGGCCAGGGACACCAGGAAAAGGTTCTGCGGGGCTTTCAGCGCCCGGCTCGTCAGCACCGCGATCACCACCAGGATATTCCCAACGACGGTGAAGAGGATGAGGAAACTCACCAGGGCGGCGACGCTGGCGATCGCCGCCAAAGAATATCCGCTGTCCAGACTCCAGGAGGAATTCAGGTGGATCACCGTGAACGCGTCCATCCCGCTGGCGTTGAACGAATCCATCCGTGCGCTTTATGTATATCCCGGAGTGGCTGAACCTTGGCATGAATTCAGCCCTCTAGTGACTGAGGAGTCCATCAAAAAAAAAGGCGCATGGAAAGATCCCCCCCTACTTAACGGGAGCCTTTGCAGCCAGTTGATCGTATCTAAAGGTAGTTTCAATAATAAAAAAAATAATAATAACAATCTCCCTTTCGCCCTCTCATAGTCGTGTCACGCGTCCTCCTGGTCGTCAGGAGTTGAGTGCCGTCCAGCAAAGCCGCAGCTCTCCTTCCTTCAGCATGGTGCGCTCTCGCTCCCGATGATGCCCCATGTGTTGTTCTCATAAAAACTCACCCACTGCTGCCCCGCCCCCGCCAACACAGCATTATTCTCACACTGCTGGGATGTGATGAGGCCAGGGACAAGACTAGTATTTCAGCCCAAATGATCTCAATTTCCAAATGTATTTATAATAAATTGTTATTTTTGTGTTGTAACCCTACACATGTCCAGACCCCAAAAATGATGGAGAAGTCAGTGTTTTTAGTGTCTTTACAGATCTTTTATCTTTTTCTTTTTTTTAATTAAACCTCAACTCTCTTGAGGTCAGTATCGTTGCTCACAAATTAAGTCTTTTCCACTGTAAGATGCTCAACATTGTCCATACCCGTAAAGCAAAAGAGGATGTCAGGCTGTTTCGAGGTAAAACACAGAGAAGTGTGACCAAACACACATTTCATTTTTTTGGAGTTACGTGTGTTTACGTGGTGGCAGTTTTGAGGAGGAGAGCACATAGAGTGTGATGGGGGTGAGTTGAGGGGGAAGTTGAAGATGTGAGGCTTTTGGAGTTGAGCTCATCGGGCGAGAGGCAGGCTGCTCATTCAAACACACCGCTGTGTAAATCAGATACAGAAGGTGGACTGGAAGTTCAGTTGGCCTCGTGCTCAATTTTGGTGAGTTAAAACTGTGCATGGCCATTTTCAAAGGGGTCCCTTGACCTCTGACCTCCAGATATATGAATGAAAATGGGTTCTATGGGTACCCAAGAGTCTCCCCCTTTACAGACATGCCCACTTTATGATAATCACATGCAGTTTGGGGAAAAGTCAAGTCAGCACACTGACACACTGACAGCTGTTGTTGCCTGTTGGGCTTCAGTTTGCCATGTTATGATTTGAGCATATAGGTTTTTATGCTAAATGCAGTACCTGTGAGGGTTTCTGGACAATATTTGTCATAGTTTCGTGTTGTTAATTGATTTCCAATAATAAATATATACATACATTTGCATAAAGTAGCATATTTGCCCACTCCCATGTTGATAAGAGTATTAAATACTTGACAAAGCTCCTTTTTAAGGTACATTTTGAACAGAGAAAAAATGTGCAATTAATCATGGACAATCATGCGATTAATCATGATTAAATAGTTTAATCAACTGACAGCCCTAGTAAATAATGAAACATGGATATACATATTGATACATATACATACATATGTATATACATCAACACACAAGCACAAAAAATGACTCAAAGTCAGCTGTTCGGAAAAGCCGCTCTCTAAAAGTACGTTATAAGACGGGATTTAAAAGTTGTAACGGAGTCGGCTGACCTGATGCTCAGTGGAGCATGTACAGGTGTTTTCTGTGACCTCTGCGTCAGTGTTATAACGTCTCTGTTAGAGCTATTATAAAGGCATGGGCCTGTCAAGGTGGAACTGATTCTAATGGATAGGAACAAAATGCTGTGCTGCTGTGCAATATTAGTCAGCTAAACATTTTTTCCTCATAAAATTGTTTTGTTCTCCTGTAAAACAGTAATAGGAGTGATAGGAGAGGCTTTGATAATCATAATTTCCACACTACCATAGCAGTTCTCCACTCTGCAGAACAGCTCAGTGCACTGTACGCGCCTGCGATGGAGGTCAAGTAGCCACCTTTTTGTTTTCAAGAGTCACAAACCAAAAAATGTTCCCACTAATTGTACGGATTGTTTCATTTCACATCTACTTCATAACAGAAATGTTCAAAATGGCATCTAGGCTTAACAAAATATATAAAAACTAGAGGTTGAACAGCTTCAATTTACACAATAAACCAACCAGGTTGAGAGTTCATGTGCATTAAAGCGTATATTTAAATAACATAAAGCGAGTCCTCAGTGGATGATCTTTCACGATTCCTGCAAAGCAAATCAATGAATAACATTCATCATTCAAAAGGTAGCTGTTAATATTGAAGGTTATCTACGAGGTGAATTTGAGAAGACAAATACAGTATGTTAAATGTGGTCCTTGAAAATCCAACAGAAATGTGCGTTTGGTTAGCTGTAGCTTCTAACACAGTAATGTGAGAAAGACGCTAAAAAGGTTATCCCAGTGCAACATTTTCAAACTAAATAAAATGATTCATATATTTGCAAAATAATCCAGTGTTAATGTCCACATAAATAACTTGACAATATACGCATTGGCAGTTTGGGGTCAGATTTGACTGTTTGGTTTAGGCTACATGTTATCTTCTACAGTATAATACGCAATATCATCACAGTAAAAGTTGAGGCAAGTTGTTGCTTCATATTTCAAATCAAGACTGATGCAGTTAACCAATAACTACAGTCAGATGAAACATAGAACAAAGTTCCAACAAAAAAAGGGAGAAATCACCTTGTTATTCCCCAAAGCTTGACCCACTGATCTATTCTTCTCTTTCAAGATGCATTTATACTAGGGCTTTCAATCAATTAAAATATTTAATCGCGATTAATCGCAAATTAACGGCACATCTGTTCAAAATGTACCTTAAAGGGAGATTTGTCAACTATTTAATTACACCTGTAACAACGCTCAAAGGATTGATGTGGCTTTCTCATACAGTGCTCAGCTTTCTGTTGTTATTGAAAGTCAGCATGTCCGACTTGAGAAGTTGTGGGATTGAAAACAGAAAGGACTCTGTGTCACTTTTTGCAATTCAATGTGCTTTATTGGCACGAATGTAACAAGGACGATATTGCCAAAGCGTCAAGTAATTAGGGAAAAAAGAAGAAAATGCCTCCAATGCCGCATGAGAACCTCAAGCCTCACAACAAAATTCAAGGTTTATGTTGACATCTTTCAAAATAGTGAATAGTATGAAAGACACAAATCATCAACATGTAGTACGTCCGCCCTTGAAGAGCTTATTCCTTTTATTTTCTTGTTCATAAGTGAACATGACTTAGTGCTGTAAATACAGTCCGATAGGTTTAATAATTAAAAAAGAAGGTTAGTGTTGACTTTTTAGATATAATTGCGCAGCTTTAGTAAGCAGTTACGGCTTCAGTGTCTTCTTCAGCAGTTCGGTATCTGTTGCAGAGGGAGGTGAGAGCATGAATCACCGTCTTACCTCATCCTGGTGGCTTGTCCGGGGAGTTGAACCGGTGACCTTTCAGCTACAAGCCCGCCTCAGTCAGCTGCTCTCTCACAGCTCCCGGCAGCAGAATTGCTCCACAAATTCACAGTTGGAGCTAAATGAGAACAGAAAGGTTCTAATTCATTCTCTTTATTGCTACGCTTGTGTTGTGTGATGTGTATTCTATAATTATTGAAGCTCAGTGTGTGCGTATCTTCTTGTGATATGCTAACCGACGCACAAAAAACAAACCTTAGCATCACTTAAAGTGGCAGTAGGCAGTATATTTTTGGCATCATTGGGCAAAAAATCCTTAATAACCCTTTCAGCATATTGTAATTCAAGTGTTCTGAGAGAAAACTAGACTTCTGCTCCTCCTCATGGCTCTGTTTTCAGGCTTTAGAAAATCTAGAGGTAGACTTGGACCAATCACAGGTCATTTCAGAGAGAGAGCGGTGTGACCAGTACTTGGCATTCCTTCACCGAATTTCACAATGGCGGCGGAGTCATACATTTTCTCATTTTACAGCTAAACCGTGCACTACAAGATGATTCTGAAAACATTTGAGGAGAGAAATAGGCATTACAGTAACAGAATATTGATTCATATTTGATCAGCGCTGCCTAGTTTGACCGTTTGGTCGGAGGTCGCGAGGGATTGACAGCCGGCTCTCATAGACGGCAGACGTCAGATCAGTTCTTACTGCTTGTTTTCCTCCGGTCTGTAAAATCTTGCAGATGCCGTTAGGAGCATGATTTTTTTTCAGGTTACCTGTTTCATGCACTACTGTCACGATATAGCGACCGTTTTATAAAAATAACTTTTTTTAATCATATTTGCTCCAATCTCGCATACTGCAGCTTTAAGGGTTCTGCATAAGAGGAGATGAGAGGAGAGGGATCAGGTAGTGTTGATCTGAAGAGTTTAAGATGTGTCGAGTGCGCCGGAGGTGCGATGAGCCGTCACAGACACTTCATGTTTGTTTAAAGAGCTCAGTGATCGGAAATGATGCTTTCAGCCGTAATTACTGCTCTTCTTTTGTGCTTTTCATATTCCTTTACAAGCCTTTGTCTGCTGTTTCTTTGACTTTAGGTGTAATTTCTGTTTGGTTTAACTGGTTCGGACAGTTGGCTGTTTAGACAGAAACGTCAGTGAACTGGTGTGAAAGTGAGCGCAGGTCGGGCACGTTGGTTTTGTCTTTTGTCTGTACACAGTACATCTTGGGAACTCCACTGAGTTCTAGGTCCTATAGCACACGTGAAAAGACTTACATAACCGCGAGAGCTGCACAGAGGGAGCCGCGTGAAATAAACACATTGTGTGATATACTTGAGGTCTAACGAATGTGTCGAACGCATTCATTCCTCATAAAATATTTGCAAAGCCGACTTTTTTTTTTTTTTCAAAAGTATTTTAAATCCAGCATTGTTTGCCTCCGTGTTTACTTGCTAGCTGTCTTTGCTGGTGTTTGTTGCTGCCACTTGTAGATTAGTGGAAGAGTGTGAATCCAGGACTGTGTATTGAGTCACCTGTTTGTACACGTGCATCCTCGCGAGTGTGCAAAAGATGAACAAAACGTGGACCCACTCGTGGAAAAAAAAAAAGCTCTGTAGCACTGCTATAGATCAGAAGTGTAGTTAAAGGTTCCCGGAGGTCAGGTGTTTGCAATCAGTTCAGCTGTGTCCTTTATGTCTGAGTGAATGAGGGAAGATCTGTGACTGTAGCGCATATGTTAACAGTGAAAACTAGGGCTGTCGATCGATTAAAATATTTAATCACGATTAATCGCATGATTGTCCATAGTTATTCGTGATAAATCGCAAATTAATCGCACTTTTTTTAGCTGTTCAAAATGTACAAGGTCAAGGGACCCCTCTGAAAATGGCCATGCCGGTTTTCCCTCGTCAAAATTTAGTGTACGTTTGGCGCGTTATTTAGCCTCCTAAACAAGATATGTAGTATGGCATGGTTGGTATCAATGGATTCCTTTTTTTTTTTTAGTTTCATATGATACCAGTATCTTCACTCTAGCTTTAAAACTGAGCCCGCTACAACCTAAAAATCGCGAGTTGAGTTAATGCGTTAAAGAGATTAGTGCCGTTAAAACAAACTTGCGTTAACGTGTCATTATCGCATTAACTTTGACAGCCCTAGTGAAAACAAGTACAGTACATACAGCATTTGACCTGAAATATAGGAGACACAGAGATATCCCTATCACTCAATCGCCTTTTAATCTTTAGAAACAAGATGACAAATTACAAAGCGTTCTTTAAACTTTTGAAAAATTGGCAGCGTTTCTCCACCGCGACCACCTTTACGGAAACGGGATGCATCAACATGCGTGGAGTTGGAAAGAGGTGGAACTTGCTCCTTGTACAGAAGATAAGGTTTATATATATACAGTATATATATGGCAGCAGTGTCGAGTGGCGAGCAGCCAGTCGAGGAGAGCTGAATGAACAAACGGTCTCTGCAGAGCACCGCTGAGTGAGGAGTGAGTGGCGTATTGTTAATTGAGCACAAAAAGCACTTGTGAGGCATGACAAGGAACTGTGAGGGAGAGAGCCGTCTGAGTGCTCAGCATGAACCCCTTTTGTTGTCGATCATTCCGAGCGGCAAGCCTTACAACCCTCATTAGACATTTATTTTCAGGTAATAACTCAGAATCATTTATTTGATTTAAATATTTGGTGTCAGGCAAATGTTTTTTTTTACAATGTTAATGCGTCTCCGTCATCCACATGTGTGTGTCCACATGAATGGAAAGAACTTTTTTGGTTCGTCTGTAGCGAAATGCATCCTCCCTCTGAGCTAAATTAAAATTGGACAAATCCTCAGCTGATCTCCTTCAAGCAAAGTATTGCCATTAATACAATTACTTGAGTCTTTTGAACACCAAATCACAGAATGTTAGTTTTGTGTTTGCACTTTCATTATTTGAGTCAGAAGTGTTTTCCTTCAGTTGCAGTGCTCAGCTGGATGTGTAAATTAGGTCCTTTAAAGCTGCAGGGTAACTTTGATCAAATATGATTAAAGGTTATTTTTATTAAACTGTCACTATATCCTGACAGTAGTGCATGAGACAGATAATCTGGGGGAAAATTCATGTTCCTCTGTGTCCTCCTAACGCTCCTACTGTAATGGCATTTGCAAGACTTCAACGTGCCCGAAGGAAAACAACCAATCAGAGCCGAGCAGTCTCCAACGCAGCTGTCAATCACTGCTTACGAAACTAGGCAGATATAGGCAGCGCCGATCAAATATCAATCAAGATTCTGTCACTGTAATGCCTATTTCTCTCCTCACTTGTTTTCAGAAACATATTTTGGTGTACTGTTACTGCAAAATGAGAAAGTTTATAACCCGGCCGCCATGTTGAAAACAGTCGAGCCAAAAGCACTACTAGCCCACATCTACAGTATGTTAATGACGACAACTGATAATGCCTACTTAATGAACTGACAGCATTGTGAGTGTCTTAAGCCTTGTTAATTAATTCTTTGGACATTGTAATATGCCAACTAAAAATAGACTAGCTGATTAATAAATGCTAAATAAAGTGTCTGTGGGCCACTGAATGACATTTAAAACCTGATGTATAAAAAACTTTATTAAAATCAAGTCAGTAATGATTTTCCATTATTAGAATACTATAATGTAATAAGTGCACAAGATTAAATGGTAAAACATATATATGATAAATTGTTTCAAAGAAACCTTTTACAGATATGGCATGAATCCCCTTTGTCCAAAGGCTCTCGCCTGATTCTTCATAACCTACATAGTGATCGACAGCTAAACGTATTCTGCGTCAACATTTAATGATGTTATTTTAGATCATGATCAGTATTCAGACACTGCGGCATTAATGATGCGATAAATATTATGAAATATGCCCCCCAGCTGCCTTGTGAGATGTTACATTTCCTGCTGAAAATTTACTGGTTCAATTAGCTGTTGACCTCACACGCAGTCACATCGGTCACATTAAGTGCACCACAACTCTTCTTCATTGAATTTCAAGCAGCCGCGTGTGATTTAGGAGGCTTCTCCAGTTCGGCTTTCACTGACCAGGAGAGTTGTATGTACACAATTCGTCTTGTCCTCGTGTGGTCAGAGATACGGTGTGAGATGCGTTTTAGCCGATATCAACAAGCTGCAATTGTAAGTGACAACAGGCACAATGTGCAGGTAGTGTAAGTCAAATTTAGGGGCACTGTCAACACTTCCACATTTTGAAGTCCTGTCACTAAGAAGCATCTGTGTTAGACCTGGAGCCACTCCAAAATTTCCTTCTAACACCGAGCACAGTGTGTGCTGTTGTGACCAACAAACTATAGAGGCAGATGTCGGATCAGAAATCCAGTTGCACCTGCAGGACAGGAGGACAGGCCATTAAACATTGTGATCCTCTGATGGCAATATTTGGAACCTTAGGCGAGAATAGCCACATAACACAATTCCTAGTCACACTAGGAATGGATATTGGTATGTTCAAAAACCACTAAAAACCACTAAAAAAACACTAAAAAACATTAAAACAGGATTGGGCCTGGACCGAATTGGCAAAAAAAGTTACAGGCATAAGTTCTTATACTCACATAAAAAAAATCCCACACATAATTGTCATCATTTACTTCCTCCAGCAAGGAAATATTTCACAACACCACAAAATCTCAGAGGAACAAGACTTTTACTTATTCATCTCTGTTGTCGAATGCTGTTCTAGATGATCAACGAGCCACCTGCCCAAGAGCCAATAAAACTAATAAGCGACGGGCAATTTAATGCATCGTTGCAGGGTGTTCAGCATTGCTCTTTACTTTGATGGCTGTTTAATAAGAGCAGAGCCAAATGATCCAGAAATGCATCGGTGCTTGGTTCAGCGTCCACTCTCATTCTTGTTCCAAGGGAAGTTTACATTTTTCTCAGCGTTAACTCTCCCTTGGGGCTGCTATGAACCCTTTTTCGAGTAGTAAATCTCAGGTTCGCTGGAACCACTGTGGGAATTTTTCACAGTTTACTAGTGTTTTATAGACGGATAGAAGTATTTATTGATTAATCAAGAAAATAATATGCAGATTAATTGAAAATACTTGTTAGTAATAATCTAAATGAATGTAGCATCTTGTGGTGTGGCATTGGATGCAAACAGCTAGTTAAGACAGTGCTGATAAAGGGTTATGTTGGAGATTTTAGGAGGGCTGCAGCTTTCTGGATGAGCTGTATGTGAGTAAAAAAGGACTCAGGGAAGATGTGAGGAGCTACAGCAGATAAATGGAGGGTTTGGTAAATGTAGTACAGCAGGTGTTACTTTGGTTTGATCGATAATAATGGAGAGATCTTGTATGGGAGCAGGATTTCCCAGGGAAGAAGAACAGCTCTTCACTAAGTCGAGTGCTGAAACCCAGCAGAAATATTGCAGAGAATTACAGTACAACACCTTGCGACTGTAATGTCGGGGACGAGCAGATCACTCACATAAATTATGCACATTTTGAAGGCATTTCAACTGGCTCTCTGCTTCATTAAGATCCTTCACAAGGCAGCTGTAGAAATTTCTGCCTTTCATTTGTTCGTCTGAACAGAGTGAAGACGTTAAAAAGCTCCCAATTTTCCATCATGTGATTCTGGCAGAGCTCCATGACTAAACAAAATGAGCAGTTCCCTCCTCATTAGTAGCGTAATCTTTCACTCGGTGACGTCTGAGGCGGGAAAATACCAGCCTATCGGCACCCTTTAACTGCAGCTTGGTCTCTCTAAAACAATGTCAGTCTCAAAGTCTCTTTAAGATTGGTAGCTTGTCAGACACTCATCCATCATGCAACAAAGGTTGATGTGAGACATTGATTGATGATCTATGAACAATTTCTTAAGTGAGTTTCCAAAAGCAGCCGATGAGACTGTTGTCAGGCTATTAAATGGGCGTTATCAGTTGCTATAAGCCCCATAGATGTGGGTCAGTAGGGGCCTAACACACCCACTAGTAGGTTGTATCATCTATTCACATGTTAGATCACCGAAAGAAGGTATAAAAGAACACGACAGCGACCTCTAGCGACCGTAGTAATTATGACAGGAGCGGAAGCGAAAGTCAGGCGCTGTAGTATAGACAGTGTCAAACTCCATAAGGGGAGAAGTTCGGGGAAGATGGATGGGACACAAAACACAGGACTTTCACCCAGGACACCAGAGTATGTATCCCATGTGAAACCAACAGTATGTAGTTGTCTTTGTGTTCGTAGTTACTTTAACCCAAAACACAATGTTTTTCCCTAAACTTAATTAAGTGTTTTTTTGTTGCCTAAACCTAAAGAAGTTGTACTTTTATTTCCTAAACCTAATGAAGTTGTAGTTTGTTGCCTAAACCTAAAGAAGTTGTAGTTTTGTTGCCTAAACCTAAAGAAGTTGTAGTTTTGTTGCCTAAACCCAATGGAGTTGTAGTTTTATTGCCTAAACCTAAAGAAGTTGTAGTTTTGTTGCCTAAACCTAATGAAGTTGTAGTTTTATTGCCTAAACCTAAAGAAGCCTTTTTGTTTGTGTTCAAAACTTGACGCTTCATTCAGTTTTACAACATGTTAGAACGTGTTGCTTTTAAGCTTCACTTTCATTTTTACAACATAGTAGGCCCCTACTGACCCACATCTATGGTGCTTATAGCGATTGATAACGCCTATTGAATGGCCTGATAACAGTCGAATTGGGTGCAAAAAGACTAAGCCAAAAGATAATTAATTTAAACCATGCTATACATATTGATATCATATTAATACAAAATTACCTATACCGTGATAGAAGGAGATCCATATCGCATACCCCTAATCACAAGTGTGATTGATTTGCCAGTTAGTTGTTCTGGAGCGATCAGAACATTAAGTATTCATGTTTTTAAGGATAAAATATTACCTTAGACTCAGATGTAAAGCAGAGAAGTGAAGTCTTAGATAGTGTTTCACAACCAAGATCAGTATTCCATCTTCAGTTGTCTGTCAGTGTCCTTGTACTTAATGGTGCATTACTGTAACCATGACATCATCCATAAACATATCATGGCCGAACAATAAATTCTGTCCCTGAACACATAATTAATTTCAGAAGTTAGTTTTTATCTTTTTGTTGTCCATGCGGTTTGACTGTAAATTGATTTCCAGGTTTTAATTTTGAATCATTTTCTTAACTTATCATCATACACCTTTAAAACCTTTGCTTCATGTGACCATACATGGACGACATGAACATGCAAGCGCCTGCAGTGTAATTATTAGTGTTAATTAATTATTAGTAAGTTAAGCTTTGCTGTTTAACCACCGTGACAGCTGTAGGAGATTACAGTAAAAAACAAAAATAAAAAAAAAATCAATATTTAACTGTGACATTGAGCCTCACAGTTAATATACATGTAAATCTCTGCAATCTGTTTGCTTAGAGAATAAGATTTGCATAAAAGGATTCATAAACGAGTCAGTGTTTTGTTAATCTTTGGCTAATATGGGTACACAAAACATTTAATCAGGCCCTGGACATGCATATCCCACTGAATACTCAGCTTGACCATGTGTGAGACGGCCCTCTGCTTTGTTATGATAAATTTCAACCTTGCTAAAAGACTAGCGTGCAAATGAAATGTCAATAGGTTTCTTGTTTGGATGCACTTTACCTAATAGCTGTTTGTGCTCTTCATTTCCACCCATTGTATTTGAAGTAGATCAGTTCCAGCTGGTTTAGCTTTGATAAATTTATGAGTTATTCTTTTCAATTTTTTTCTTTCTGTGGTGGTTATTCAAGAGATTAAGCTGGCCATGATTATCTGTGTATTATGCATGTGTTTTCCAATTCAATCAAACAGATACAAATTGTCCTTTTCACACAAGCGTGAGTCACGGTGTATGAGTAACACAGAAAAATGAAGGTGCTTCGGGGACCCTTTGGGCACCAGTGTTCTGTATCTTCTCCGGTAATTTTCTGCATATCACACACGCTCCTAATTAGAAACAACACTGATTCCTCACCGACCTTCACAATGTGATATTTGTAAATCATTTCATGTCTAAAGCAAGTATCTGCTCTGCCCAAGTGTCCTTGAGCGAGACCTTGCTGCCGAGGGAGTCGTACCATAATCTCTTTTTAAAGATCAATGCAATATTACGTTATTATAATTTCTTATTTGGGGATTAATAAAGCATTGCATTGCCGTTATTATTTGTCAAATATTATATGCTGTACATACACAGCAGTATGTGAACAACTACACTAAAAAGTGAGGAGTTTATGCTTTCATATCTACCCTTATATTTTCCTAATAATTAATAAGCAAGACTCAATGAATAATTGATCAGGCACAGATTTTTTTTTATCTTAGAGGGACACTTACCATCTGCTTTGCCGTCATGACCTTCGGATACGTTCATGTCACTCATCTTAAGCTGTGCTCACCATGGGAGCAGGAGATAAAAAGTGCTCATTGAATAGCTGTGAAATAATAAGCAAAGAGAATGGCAGTGTGGATTAACCACAGGATAAACAAAGAAAATTCACTTATTATTGAGAGCTGAAATCTATTTTTACCAAAAAATAAAGAATACGGCGAGTCAGGTGAGAAATTTACAATTTTTTTTCTTTAATGTAGGAAGCATAGCTCCTTTCTTGTTACTGCAGAGTTTCAAGCATAGTCTGTTTATAAAGATGGACGATGTGTCTCCACTTCCTCCCACTGTACAGAAGTGAAGCCAAAATATCCCGGATACGGGAGCTGCCATCTTGAGATGTCATTTGGAGCCAGAGTTTGGGCAGTTTCCCTTTTTATAGCATCAAATAACTAATTAAAACCAAACTTATAAGAAAAAATGAACACTTAAACATACATCAGCGTGATAAGAACTACCTAAAATGACAGAAACCATCTTTGGGAAAAATTTGTTTGACGCTACTTTTTAGTTTGGCCCATGTCCCATCCGCTAACAGGGAGGGGGCGAGCTTTATGACCTATATACTGAAGCCAGCCACCAGAGGGCGATCAAGGTATTTTGGCTTCACTCTTCGGGGAGCTGTCATGTCCTCCATCTTTATACACAGTCATTAATGCAACAACAAAAACAACCTTAAAACTGTACTAATCTATTTTTATATATATATTAACAATGGATCAAATGACTTTGTGTAACGTGAAAGGGGTTGCTTGTAGTGATCTTACCCTCAGTTCTGAGAAGCGTTTCCCATTTGTCATTAAACCCTGAACTTCATTATCAATCATACCTGCCTGTGTCTGCCCATCAATTCACTGTGACAGGCAGGAAAATGACTGAGCGATGGAGTTCAAAATACGCTCCGTATTTGGCATGACGTGAATATATATATATACGTAAGACGTGAATAAACTAGATGTAAAACTTAATGGGATTCAGCTCTGGGGTCAGCATAGTAATTAACTCTTAAACAAACTCGTTTACAGTCCTGCAGGCTGCAGATGTTTGTTATTGTTCAAGAACAATACATTTTAAGTCATCACACGCCATTCACTGTGAACCTAGAGTGGACCTGCACGCTTTAACATCAGCGCACTGCTTCATCATTTCAATCCGTTGGGCATGAAATTGGATCTAAACAACATCAGCGCGTATTATCCTCCTCAGATTATCGACGAGTGAAGCAAAGCGGAACGATGGGATGGGGATGGAGATGGTGCGAGTGCAGTTCAGCGTGTGGTCAGATGGTTTTCACGTGCCTCATTGAATACAGTCAGTCGTCTGAGACACAGTAACAGTTGGTAGTGATGGAGATACATTTCAGTAAATGCATGTTTCGGTGTTAGGTGGATACAGACATGTAGTTGTTGTCTTAGCACCAAATCTGTAATTTCTTTTTTAAATTTGCGGTATATTGTCACATAATTTAGCTTGATTTATAGCTGGAAAATCAGCAGTTTTCTCCATCAGTCATAGTTAAAAATGTAGATTTCTTACAGTGTTTTAATGGAATTTTTACGCATGCTTTACCATTCACTAAACCCTTCACCAAACAGCCTTTTTTTAGTCTTTTACCAAAACCACAAGACAAAATTGTTTTTCACAATAAAAGCACCTTTTTTTATCTTTTTATTTTTTATTTAAGGTTAAAGAAATACATACACATACTTGTAAAGGGACATAAAAGACAGCATTAACATTGTAAACCGCATATGTGCGACGTGAGAACCGGACGCTTGACACGCAACAGTAACTAACTGAGGGGACAGGCTGTAGCAAACAACTTTAACAGCTTTAGAATAAATTAATTTCAGTTGATGCTTCTATATAGTGCATGTATTAACACATCTTTTCCTTTGTGTCTTTAAACACTGCACACAGAGTGAAGGAAATAGAGTTGCAGGCAATTATTCATCTGTTGAAAAGAACTTTACGGTTCATTCTTGCATGTGTCTCATGAAGATCTTTTAACTGATTAGGTCCAGGAGTAGATTGTGGCACTGGGCTGGGTCTCAGCCCGTACAGCATCACAGCAGATAACAGATCCAGATTAATATTAATGCACTCGTCGATGGTAATGGGGCTGACTGCGCTGCCAGATTAAAAGTTTCTCTGTGTTGAGCAAAAACAGTCTCCTGAAAGAGGGAATTGTCTTGTATTAAATGCTGCTCTGCATAAAAATCTCAACTACTAACCGCACTATTCACCAAAAACATTCTATATCATATCCATAAAGCACATATCGTCTTAAAACAAACATTTAGATTAGAAGAATTCCAACCAAAGATAAATGTTACTCACACATACATTACAACACTGCTGTAATCTTCAAGCAACATTCTTTGCAAGAGTTATGTCTTTAAAGTATCAAATGTAATTACACTCTAACTCCTCTCTGCTTTAAAGCCTGTGACTGTTACTCATTGTCGGCAGAGAATTTCGATTTCCATAAAATAATTGAAGATTTACGGCGAGGGGGGGGGGAGCGGTCAGTGTCGTACCCTGACATTATTCTTTCACTCTGGGCAGGAACAGAGGGTAATGCAAACAAGGCTGACTGCTTTGCACTTATCAGTTCATTGAGCTGTGAGCGGCTCAGCGATGCCGCACATCAGTGGATCGTCTGAGCATCTGTGCAAATAATGTCTGACGCTGCCGGTGAAAATGAAATAATGAATCACCGAATCACATCCCTCTGATGTCTCCACAACTCTATCTGTTCGCTCGCAGTGATCCGCTTGCACGAATCAACTTCAGCGAGTAGAGAGAAAGCTGATGCAGACGTGCTCCCCGTCGTCGTTCCTGAAAGGCATCGGGAGTCGCTCCGTCCACAAATTGAATTCCACTTGCAACAATAGCTCATTCTGATAATAACAATAAAACGGCGAAGGTTAATAGATCTTTGACTCAGTTGCCCGGCGTCCCGCTTTCTTTGCGGCAGCCTTGAGCTAAATTAGAAGTTGATTGCCGTTGCGTCACTGAAAATGTACCAGTGTATATTGGGTTTAAAGGTCTTTAATTGATTTCCAGAGGCAGATAAATTCACGATGAGGGCCGTTGAGACCTCTCGTGAATCATATTTATTAGTGATCACATCAACGAGCATTAAGAGATGAGGAACATCACCACATTCTGCCCTTTGGATTGAAGTAACCTGGGTTTAAACTCAGAGATGCGGAGCAAGAAATTATTTCAAAGTATTCGTTGTTCTCATTTAAGTCCGTATTTGTGTAGTAAATAAAATGAATTAGTCAGTATTAATATTCAAGTGCTTATTAGATACTTTTCAGAAAAGTCATAATTATTGTGTCTTTTCAACCCTTAAGCCAAACCCAACAAAGGAAGGAGAAAACACACAAAATGCACAAAATCTCATTACCTGGATGTCAGTAGGAGCACATTAATTTTTACAGATTACCTGTCTCATGCATTACTGTCAGGATATAGTGACCGGTTTATAAAATTAACTTTTTTTAAAAATATTTTTTCCAACTTTCCTACTCACAGTGACAATGCTAATGATGGTTAGCAGGTGCAATGTTTACCATGTTCCCATCAGCGCGTTAGCATGCTAATATCAGCTAATTATTAGTACTGTACTGTACTGTACTAATTTTGTGCCAATCTGTCTAGTAGATGTTGAGATATTTCACAGGATAAGTAAAAACATTGACCTCATGGTGGCACAAGATGAAAAGTCGGGGAGTCACTAAAGTCAGTAGGATTCATTTTCTGGGAAGCATGAATGTCTTTTCAAAATTTCATATCGATCAATCCAATAGTATGAGATATTTTGAGTAGTTTGAGAGATATTTCAGTCTGTGGTGGAGCGACCAACAGACACGTACGCCGTCATCTTATAGTTCTCTCCTAATATTTTAGTTGCAAACTGTACTGTAGCCACATGAGTGTTATGTGGGAATATTTCTCCTCATATGTGTTCAATGGTCAGTGAAGATGAAGCAAAGTTAACAGTGTTAGTGGGTACAGTCTGTTATGTTCGTGTTGGTGAACATCATCCCCTCAAGGCTACACTGTACTATCACACAAATGCTTATTAAAAAGTACTTCCAAGGGCAAAATCTGTTCGATATTTGACAGTTTGACATTTTAGATAAAGCGGCATTTACCTTCACTGCCAAGTCAATTAATATCCTGAATCGACATACCCTAGAAGAAGAAAAGAAGCTCCTGTAGCATTAAACGTAACTAGGCTGAGAATGTTTTTAAAATGGGCTCCTGACTTTCAAGGGTTTCGTGGTAAGATTTGAGAAATGGGCTCATTTTCTTTTCTAAATCCATCTTGTTGTGAAAACTCCTTGATAACAAATTTATTCCACATGCCTCAGGCCTGATAAGAGAGACACACTCAGTTGATTATTAGTTGATTAGGCCTGTTATGAATCATAGGGCACATTGTGCACAGAATGCATTTCATCTTCAGTGAATTTAATTAAAACCAAACATCACAGTGATGAAGCCTGAATTCTCTTTACATCATTTTCTGTTGCGCACAACATTGTCTCTGCTTGAAACAACATGCACTTGCGTGTTGAAGCCCTTTCATGCAGGCAGAAAGGCCATGAATTCAAATTCAAATTTGTGCCCTTTGTGAGGCCACTAAGATGCTTTAAAGCCTCAGAGCACTTTCTAGGCAGCCCTAAGGGCAGGGCCCTTAATTGAAAGAGACAAGGAGAACAAAGGATAGGTAGGGAGCGCATAAGAGGTTAGAGTACTTCCTCTCTTTCAGCCTGTCAAGTGCGGGATGAATGTCAAGCTATGGAAAAGAAGATAGCTGTTGACTCCCTGAAATGTCAGCTAATATCCCTGCATAGGAAATTCAGCATTACTACTGTACATACCCTAGTGGAAAAAAAAGTAGTCTAAAGTATACTAAATGCTGGTATGCTCCAGCACACTAAAGTGTACTAGCACACAGACTAATAATTAGTATACTTAAAAAGTTTAAGGCACTTCTTCATTGGCTTCACTTTTCAGACCCGGAGGATTCCCGCTGGATGTAATCCTTAAGATTTCAGTCCTGGTTGATTTGGCAACACCTGTTGTTACCGGTGGTATGTTATGTAAGTTATGCTAGAAAAGAACTGTTTTTTTGCTGTCCGACCACATTGGAGTGTGTGTTTTTGTAGCTGAACTGAATGGCCACTCTCGATGGCGGAGTGAAAAGCAAGATGGCGTAGCGAGGCACAATATTTTTAACCCTTAAAAACATACCCAAAGACTATATTACACCCTGCCTAATTCATGTATTTAATTCAACTAAGCTCTCAACTCCCTGGTATTCCACAAACTAATAAAAAATGGGGTTTGATATCATGAAAATCTTCAGGATTATAACCTGAATAAATAGTGACAGATGAAGCTTTGTTGTATAATGGTTGTTAGCCTGAATTGGATGAAGAAGTTCTAGCAGAAAAGTTGGTGGTGTGGAAATGACTTCAAATAGGAGTTGCCTGCTGAAAGTGAGTTATTGTGATGTTGTTATGGAAACAAAGTAAGGAATTTGATCCAGCACTTTATTTTATAAAAAAGAAAAATGTAACAAAAACAACCAGCTCTTCTCCATCAACATTAGTCTCCCAATACGTCAAACCCTGTATTTTTTTTGCAGCTGCTTCAGCCTCTGAGAGCTATAGATTGAGCTTCATGTGCTTTTTCCTTAACAATTCTCTAAACCCTCCGTGGTACAAACATCAGTTAAACTTGAGTGCTAAACCATGTCTGAACGAAGATAAGTCACTCCACTAAGCCCGAGGATCAACGGTCAAAAGCTTTTCTTGCTCTCTTGCAGAAGGGACAAGTGTCCATCGGCTCTTTGGTGGCTTTGGGATGGGGTCGCCTCGGTCTTTCTCTAAAGATTAAAAACATCAGATGTTTTTTTTGGCTTATGTGTTAACACAAAAGTTTCCAGAACTTTTCACTTCTTCTAAAACCATTCTTCTATATTTGCTATAATTCCGCTATAAGCTCACCAATACTGTAAGCTTGGAGTTTTGATAATGAAATATTTACCTCATTGTGTGCAGTATATTCTTAAAAACTGAAATATTAAGTTTTGAATATACCCATTGATTGTTCAGGCTGTTCTCATACGCCGTTCGTAGCTATGAAAAGTAATGCACTGTAATTTGTGTATTTGCCCCGCAATCAATTCGTATGTAATCCACGAAATCGTGAACCAGGAAGTATAAAGAGCGACAAACGCCGCCAAGGGAGAGGAGGTCAAGGTGGACGGGTGGGTCAAAAAACATAGGACTTTTGCCCAGGAGACCGGTGTTCGTACCCCGTGTAAAACCAAAAGTCAAAGATGATTTATTTGTCACGTAACTTCCGTACTTACGTAAATTACGTGAGCTGGATTGCTTGAATAAATGACTAAATTTTCTCTCAATTTTGATCCCACAAATTGTCCAAAACTACATGAATGGCACCAAAAAAAAAATTATTTTCCTCTTTTTCTAACAACACTGCAATCTGAATCCTAACAAGCTTCGGCATCAAAAATCCCAAAGCAGAACCAAATCCTTCAAACCAAAGCATAGTCGGTGTTTTCCCTGATGTGTCCCCCGTCTTGCTGCTGCTTTTATGTTTGCCTCAAGGACTCTTGAGAAATGGGTTGGGTTAAAAGAGGGTCGAAGGTCGCTCTTTGAAGAGTTGCCGCATCTGCGCCTGTTCCCTGGACGCCCCTCCAAACTGCCAGGCTGATTGTCGCCTTGAAAGCTCTCCTGCTGTCTCACGGTTATCACTACCTGCCGAACAAAGGACGAGCGAAGGATACATCATCAGCAACCTGCACACACGGGAATCTCCGGGCACTACAGCGCTGCTAATTTATTCAAGGGGTGAATGTAATAGTTTTCTTTTTATAATCAGTGTTTAATGCCTTTTCCTACTGCGTTCAAAATGTTGAAAACAAGTCGTTTTTTTGACCACGATCTTTCACCTTATCAAGTAGTTTTGGTTGGATAAACTTTACCAACCACCCAGAGATGTAGCAGATACGAAAATAGGAATAGTTTTGGTTATTGTCATGTCGTATGGATTGTTCTTGAGGGCGATAACAAACCAACTATTTTGTTGTTTAAAGTAGAAATGTGTAACATTTTCGGGGATCTATTGGCAGTAATGGAATATAACAATAAGTATGTTTTCTTGAGTATATATTCACCGTAGTTCTCCTACTTGCTTGGCACACGGGAGAATTTTAAGCTGGTTGCAATCTGCAACCTCACCGCTAGATGCCGCCAGATCCTACACACTGCACCTTTAAGTATGAGGACTTGTGCACCTAAAACCATATCATTATCACAGGCACGGCAGTAATCATACACATTTTTGTCAAATTTTTTTAGAGGAAATATTGTGCCAACTTGCATTGTTTTAACCCAATAAGCTAAATTAATACATTGTAGTTTGTAGGGTGTATATGCAGTGTAAAACGTATAGAGGATGAAGCTTTAACATGTAAGTGGAAACAGAGGAGGAGGTTTCCTGGATGATGGGAAACTTCTTCTCAGCCTTCTTTAGGTGAAAGAAGGTGCCGACTTGATGCCAACATGAATTCTCAGAAAAACTGAATATGGCTCCTTCGGATGCTACTCGGATGTTCTCTGTATTGTCTCATTCAGTTAGACCCTGAACTCTTGGCCTTGAGTTTGTGGCTCAAAGGATAACAACAATGAGATATGAAATAACTCTGCAATAGTTAGCAATAGTCTTTTTCTGGACTGGAAGAGCAGAGTTCAGATAAAATCATGAGACTGCATGCACATTTATTGTTTCATTATTTAAATGTTTGAAATTGCCTCTAGAGCAGAACCCTGCTTGCAATAGATGCTGAGGTAAAAAATAATCTATCATCAGGAGAGATGATACGATATTGAACGATGATGCAGAACATGTTTCCAAAAGATCTATTCAAGGACTTTGGTTTCCAGTTACAAAGCAGATCGCTGATACAAACCCCCTTGATCTCAACATTTTGCAAAAATGGAAAAAGAATTACTGCCCACTGTTGCAAATAGCTCCTGATTGCTGTTGACAGATTGCTTGAATCCGTCAGCATTAAGGTTACTGAGAGGCCCGTACGAGCCAGGTCATCCCTCGTAGATTACAGAAGTACAGCGTGCTCTCCGGTGATGGTTTCCTGGCCCAGAGTGGGGACAGCCGTATCGATTCTGTCCCCCTCTCCAATCCATTATCAAGCCTCTATCAGGATAGCCAGGAAGCCTGCGGTTATCTGATTTCCCATTTTATAAGCAGGCTGGAAAACAGCCACCAAACTTTGCAATTATAATAGGGTGGTCTCTGGATCAGTGTTTTCCCTCGTGACACTCGCACAGCAACATAATAAACGCTTTCTCGCCATACACACACACTCATACACACACACACACACACATACCTGGGAGCTGGTATTGTTATTCTGGTATTGTTGATCGCAGAGCAGTAAGTGACTCGTGTAGTCCTGAAGCCTGTTGTCTTAATTACACTGCTAAATCTGGTAATTGCTTTATAATGACTTTGCCTTTCCTTTGCTCTCTTTGTAGTTGTAGTTTCTTCTAGACGAAGCACTTTTCATAGCTCAGGGTATTTCTCCGGAGAGTGTAACCAAACCCCAGGAATCAAAGCGTCTGAGTCTGGCCGAGCCTCCTAATTGTACTAACTTAGAAAAGCATTTTTATTTAGTTGGTGCTGATTCTTTCAAGAAAATCTATGAAAAAAAAATAGATAAATACAGTTAAAGGATTAGTTCAACATTTTGGGAAGTGCGATCATTTGCTTTATTTCCAAGAGTAAGATGAAAAGATTGATACCACTCTCGTGTCTGTGTGTTAAGTATGGAGCTAGAGCCACAAGGCAATTAGATTAGCATAAAGACTGGAAACAGGGGGAACAGTTAAAGGAGAAAATACTGCATTCAAAAAACTGCATGTGATTATCATAAAGTGGGCATGTCTGTAAAAGGGGAGACTCGTGGGTACTCGTAGAACCCATTTTCATTCACATATCTGGAGGTCAAAGGTCAAGGGACCCCTTTTAAAAATGGCCATGACCATTTTTACTCACAAAATTTTAGTCCAACTTTGGAGCGTTATTTAGCTCATTCCCGACATGGTAGCATGACATCGTTGGTACCAATGGATTCCTTGGGGTATTCTAGTTTCATATGATACCTGTATCTTCACTCTAGCTTTAAACTACTAACTAGAGCCTCTAAAAGACAGTAAAGTCAGTCTGGATCGCCCACGATCCGGCGGGTCTCAGGGGGTTAATTAATGAGCTTTGGAGGTGCTGGAAGGTGGATTTTTCAGCTTTGGAGAGAGCATGGCTAGTTTTCCCCCTTGCATCCAGTCTTTATGCTAAGCTAACCTAGCCACATCCAGGCTCTAGCTCTACACTTGATGCATCGTTTTGACAGCATGAACAGCTAATAGTACACTTTGTTAACGGTGACATATCACAGGTCGGACTAAAGAAAAAACACACTCCCTCGCATGTACCCCAATTTATAAGCTTTGCAGTGCTGCCATTAAAAAAATGACATCAGTTGTGGAGCCACTATGACATAACGATCAATACTAGTGTCCATGGACTCGCATTACAGCTTTATTTCCAAAGACGTATTTACTATATCTATGGATCAACAGCTCTGTGAGTCTGGCTAATCAATGTAGAATATGACTGTGGTTTCTGTCTCCCCCTTTTACTACGGCATCACGTCAATACTGTACGCCTATACGTGAACACCCATTATCTTCTATCAACACGCCATGTCAATATCCCTTTGTGAAACCCTGCATCAAAATACATTTGTTGCAATTATTCATGAGAGGGTTCATTACAAACTGTTAGAGGTGCCATCTCGTTGCGTAGGTCCATCATTCAAATCTGTTCGTTTGAGGTGGCATGCTGTGATAACTCCCACTCGTCCTCTCTTTATGTGCAAGACAAGTGAAAAGAGAATGGAGGAAAGGACGAGAGATTTAAGTGGCTTTTTAAAACACTGCGGTTTGAATAAATAAATTGTCATTTAAATAAAAGCAACACTGAGCTCCCGATGCATCGCGCTATAGTCTTAAAACAACGGCCCCATCGTTGTGTGACAGTAATGAAGGGTTCACACTGTGTTACTGTATCCTCTACTACTCTTCCTACGTCTTTGTTTACTGATGCTTCATTCTGTTTTTCAGCTGGAGACACTTTTTCGTTTCTCTTTATAGTTTGCTCTTAGCTTTAAAGTCATAAAAGGAACCACTTCTTTAAAAGAAAATGTTAAATATCCACCTTCCGCTCCATTAACTTGTCCATTATTTCTTTCTGATAGGAAATGACGCACTTTCTTAATGCATCTGTGTTTGAATGAATTACAGAAATAGAACCAAAGTCGCAATGCCCACTGACAAAATGGCTTAACCTTGAGTACTCAATAGCGGTCCTATTCTTGGTATTTTTATAACTGCATTAATAACGTTGTAAAAAGTATTTTCAGTGTCAAGGAAAAAGCCATTCATCACCTCCAAGTGATGCATGTTCAATTAAAGGAGCAAACAGACAATTTAGCAAAAAGAAAGTATATATATATATCCATCCATCCATCCATTATCTGTAACCGCTTATCCCAAAAAACGCTTATAATGGCAGGGAAAACCCTGATGTTTATTAATTGTATCCACATTTTGGCAAATTAAACAATATTCTGCAGTTTACAATTGATTCCATTTTTATTATCAAATTCTGCAATTCTGTCCATGTTGTCCTCATCGCGGAAATCACAGGGCCCTATAGAGCTTCATAACAACACATCAAAACAACACATAGCTTCATAACAACACATAGCTTCATAGCAACACATAGCTTCCTAGCAACACATAGCTTCATAGCAACACAGCTTCATAACAACGCATAGCTTCATAGCAACACATAGCTTCATAACAGGGCATAACAACACGTAGCTTAAATGATAACACATAACAAAGCATAGCTTATTAAAAACACATAACAAAGCATATCTTAAATAAAAACACATAACAACATATAGCTTAAATAAAAACACATAACAAAGCATAGCTTAAATAAAACACATAACAACACCTAGCTTCATAGCAACACATAGCTTAAATGAAAACACATAACAACACATAGGTTCATAACAACACCTAGCTTCATAGCAACACATAGCTTAAATGAAAACACATAACAACACATAGGTTTATAACAACACATAACAACACATAGCTTAACCCCTTGCCATTCCGAACTCTTTGTTTTACAGGGTAAGGGGATGTTCAGGGGCAGATAAAAGGTCAACAGTAGATTGTTGTACAGTTAGTTCAGCTTTGGGAAGTCAGGAGAGCAGCTACCACGTGAGATGAGTGAACCTGCCTCGCATATTAATCCGACAGTAGTGCACACAGACTAAAGCGCTCCTCCTGGATTAGTGCTATCCACATAACACTGTCAGATTTGTACAGGAGGATTACAACATCTGCACACGAGTCACAGGCGCTGACTATACAGAGATAATCTTACCAACATTTTGCTGAGCAATGGTTATCTGTCTGCACAGCCTACACCGCTGAAACCTTGTGACTCATCTCCAAAATGTCAAGTCTTTCGGCAAGTTTTTCAATTGATTCTGCCTTGAAAAGCTACTAATCGAAGGCCATGTTTTCTGCTCCGCACAGATGTGCCGGGATCCCTTCAGCTGAGAAGCCCAACAGGGAAGCTGAGGATTTAACCTGATTCAAAGGTAACTGATTGTTTCTCTGAACTGAACTTTTAACCCCATCAAACTCTACGCTCTAGAGTAGCATTAATGAATTAACTATCTTTGATGACTCTATAATGATAGCGGGTAATAATCCGCTTATATACTGCTGGGGCTATGAAGCCCTCCCACAGCAGAACAGGAAGAATATAGAGATCATTTAACCACAGCATTACAAAACGGTCTGTAAAAGTCCACCCGGTCTCCCTGGACAGACAGATAATAGTGTGTTTTCCTGTGCGGGTCACACTCTATGTGTCAGATTTAATGTAACACAGCACCAATAAGGCCTGTGCTCCGGTCCCGTCTGTTGATGCTGTATCCCACCCTCTTTCACCTCATCACATCTATGGATGATGACACAGATCAGGCCTCCTCATTTCAGGGTGTCAGGGTCTTGCTTTAGGGGGCGCTAAGTGCCACATGCCCCACTTCGTAGCACAAAATGCATCATGTGCATTAATTGCGTCCCGGGGGGCGCCGCGTGTCACTCTCGATGTGATAAATGGGATTTCACGCCGCGAAAGGAAGAAAATGAATTTGGATTAATGTAATAATATCGTTACCATGGTAATTTTGAGTGAAAATTGACCAGAATTTCCTGTGGGAAAAAGTGCATTTCGTGGACACATGAAATGCTGAATGTGACACTTAGTCTGTCACCACAGTCTGTCGTAATGTGTGACTGTTTATTCTAATGAGGGGAAGCAACTGAAATACAAAAAAAGAAGAAAGAAGAAATCAGCACATGCTGTAAATCAAAGCCACAGGGTTGGAAAAAGCAAGCAGGAATCAGATGTCGCTCAAAATCCTCAATACTTTTTTGTCTACATGGCTCCACCTCACATCCCCCTTTTTTGAAAAAGTGGAAAACTTATTTCCCAAAAATCAGCAAGTCATTTAAAGCATCGTTTGTATCGTGCTGAGTTGAGTCACGCTGTGTCACACAGCCCTCGCTGTGATAACCGTTCTGCATTTTAAAGCAACTTTTCTCATGCATTTCTGTCATCCTGCAAAACACAGAAACGCAGACAGTAAAGTTAACTAGACAAAAAGAGCAAGTCGAGGTTTCGGTGAGGTTAGGTAGAATAAGGTAACCGTGAAGTGTAGAAACATACACGGAGCAGGAGCATTACGTTTAGCCATCGGCGCTCCCTTTTGTTTGAACAAAGTACAAATGGAAAATCAATAGATGCTATAGACAAGACAAAGGTGAAAAAAAACTGCTTTAGTGCCGAGGTAATGATGTCATTAAGTGGATCATTGTTGTTGCACTTGTTCTCTGAGCCTCTTCACAGTTTCTGTTGTTTTCCTCCTCTCAGTAACAGTCAGCAGATGAGGATCAAATTATCAAGCTCAAGTGTTTGTGTTTGGCTGGACATTCATTGTTGTTAACTGCTAACAGATACAAAAAAAAAAAAAAACACAGAGCCCATTTGGTGCATTACGTAACTTACACCCAAACAAGGCTTACTACAGCGATACAGCTCACTGGATGTGTCACAGAGAAACAGGGAGGTCAGAAACTGAGCGCTTTTACTGAAATACTCCCCAACGTTTTACACGTTGTAAAATGCAGCAGCTGTCGGTCCGTTTGACATGATTGCTGCAGCGATACGATGAATTTTTAAAAGCTCAAATATGTTAGTCGTCTGAGTGCAATCAATATCTGACGCCACGATCGTCTCTCCCAAAGCTATAAGTGAGTGAATCATATCTGCAGATTAGGAGCACAGCCTGGAGCAGCTTAACACATAATGAGAGAGTGAGAAATGAGAGAGCGAATTTGTTGGCTGGAGCGATCGCATCCAAATGTGTGTGGTGTTAGTAGGACCAACACAGAACATTTAGCTCCCAGAAAAGCTTCCCAAATACTGTTACTGTCTCCTTTTTACACTTTCTAATAACTAGTGCGGCGCCCGTACGGAGCGTGTGCCCGATTGCTTGGCCCCCGGAAGTGCTGCTTGCACCCGCCAAGTGTGAAGTTAATTGGATGAACGGATCTCGAGATATGCGAAGGACGGTCATACATACTTGCATACACAGACAGACAGACACAGACAGGGATTCCTTGCTTTATAGTTAGATGTTTTCATAATTTGTGTGTCCGTGTAGATATAAGGAGGCGTAGTTGGTTATCTTTAGCTTAGGCGATTAACGCAAATTCATTTTTACGCCACTAATTTCTTTAACGCATTAACGGCATCGATCTTCCAGAGGTTGTAGTGGGCTCTGTTTTAAAGCTAGAGCGAAGATACTGGCATCATACGAAACTAGAAAAACCTAAGGAATCAGCGAAGGAGGCTAAATAACGCTCCAGGCTTGTGCTATATTTTGGCGAGGAAAAACTGTCATGGCCATTTTTAAAGGGGTCCCTTGACCTCTGACCTCAAGATATGTGAATGAAAATGGGTTCTATGGGTACCCACGAGTCTCCCCTTTACAGACATGCCCAATTTATGATAATCACATGCAGTTTTGGGGCAAGTCATAGTCAAGTCAGCACACTGACACACTGACAGCTGTTGTTGCCTGTTGGGCTGCAGTTCGCCATGTTATGATTTGAACATATTTTTTATGCTAAATGCAGTACCTGTGAGGGTTTCTGGACAATATCTGTCACTGTTTTATGTTGTTAATTGATTTCCAATAATAAATATATACATACATTTGCATAAAGCAAGCATATATGCCCACTCCCATGTTGATAAGAGTATGAAATACTTGACAAATCTCCCTTTAAGGTACATTTTGAACAGAGAAAAAATGTGCGATTAATTGCAATTAAATATTTGAATCGATTGACAGCCCTAGTAGAAGCTGAAATGAACCACAACTTAATCAAGATTTATAGACCCATTCATTTTTAGGCAAGTTGGGCCATTCATATTGTTGAGCCAGTCAGCTTTAAAAAAAAAAGAAAAAGGAAGAAGAAAAACACTCATCAGCTTGTGTGTCAATGAATATATTGAGAGAGCCAATGTACCGGCACTGATGTGCGGCTTAGTGTGTGTTTATTTCCAGCCTCCAAAGTATTCAGCAGCGAGTTTGTGTGGAGATAATGATGATGTTCGTATCCTTAACTGTCCTTAAACCACCAACGATAATGTAATCAGCAAATTATAATAGACCATTATCAGCGTACGAGCACATTTGAAAGTGAAAGAAAAACACGAATAAAGACGACGTGACGGCATCGGGCAAACCGAACAGCTGCAGCTTCAAAGAGAATAAAAGCTGCATAAAAAACAAGATTAAGGCGTTTCTTCTTGAGATGCCTCGTGGGCACTGACTGCAAGAGGCTCTTTGTGTGCTTGTGTGAGACATTAGGGGTCGTAATTGAGTTGGGCTGAACGAGGCCAATGACCAGAGCAAAAAGGTCAGCGGCTCGGGCTTATTGGGTTGCCGTTTGGAAATGCTACTAAACCCTGCAGGCTTTGACCATTTGCCACAAATCAATTCCGACAGATAAACCGATCAGCTGCTATTTGTGGAAGCATAACATTTACTTAGAGGCCACGAGGTTGTAGGTTCAAGCATCAGTGCGCGAGTTAAGAGGCCGTCGCTCAACACTTAGCGAAGCCAGACTCAACACTTGTGACGTTCCGTACTCGCGAGCGTTTCAAATCTACTTTATGACTCCACTCATGACCCGGTCTCTTAATATTAACATACTGTAACGTACACAGTCTGGTCTGACATTCATTATATCGGTTTAGTGTATCTCAAGGCAAGCAGAAAAATTTACCCCACAGATGACTCATTTCCTTTATGCTCTCTTTTGCCCTTCCAGACACCACCTGCAGAACATGTGCTGCCGTGATCTAATTTATTTCCGTGCACCGCACAGAACGTGAGTTGACTGAAACACGAGGAAAAGAGTGGCCTGAGCAACGATATCGTGTAGGGAGGACAATCAAGGCAGACCGATAGTGGGAAAATGAATCTTTTTGTTATTACATGTTTGATGATTTGAATGAACCGCCTTAGGAAATACAGCACGTGATGCAGGGATGAAAAGTTGTTAAGTAGCAGATGTTGTAATTATGTACATGTCAGAAGTGATATTACTTCAGTGAGTTATGTTCTAGTTGTTTGACGATTGACATTTTGCGTGACATATTAGCACATGTTTATTATGTAAAAATGAGATGAGGTTTGGTATTAATATTAAAGTTTCATTTGTGGATTTTACTGAGCTTTGTTATAGTACAGAGTTGACGGTGTAGCTTGAGGCGTTGTGGACCCATAACATTATTTAAACTATGGACATTGTGTCCATCTGACTAATGTAAGTCTCTCTCCTCTTAGCTCGAGTTTGGTCTCCACCAGCTCCTGAGGGAAACATCTGGCTCTTTAGCTGCTAAATGCACTGCAGTGTTCAACAGATAGTTGTAACATTTGGTGCTTTTTGACTGGAGCGCAGAGGGCCAGCCCTACAAACGCAAATGTCTGTCACTCACTGACTAAGTGACACGATTGGTCAATTGAGTGTTTGAGTTTCCTCATTGGCCGTTGCTCTTTCAAAATGAAAGAACGGGAACAGTCCTTTATGCAAATGAGCCCGTCCAGCACGACTGCGTCCGGCTCACGAAACTTAGACCGAGCTGTGACACTAGGCGGTCTAGTTCTACAATGAAACGAGATCCTGCCGCGGAATAGCCTGTTTCTCGCTTATAATGTTTTCAGAAGTAGATTTTGGTGGATTGCTCAGACAGAATAACAGAATGTTTACGAGCAGGCCGCCATGTTGTTTCCTGTTTGAAACCATGGATGTATAAAGAGAACTGGATACAGCGGCGATCATCCGCATCCATTATTATCCTACGAAAACAGGGTTATTGCAGGAGTGAAGTAACTGATTATGATCATTGGACATTAGATGCTGAACAAACAATAATGTATTTAACGTTCTTGGAGAATTATTAATGCACTTTGTGGCAGGGATTTCCTGTCTGGACTTAAAGTGCTGTTGCTTGAAAATGATCCTTTCTCCTGGTTCCTGCATAATTTATGAAATTTAATCTTTATTCCTTCTGAGTCCTATGAAAGGAGCAGTGTGATCAGTGATGAAGCACCAAATAGCAGAGGGGGGAAAAAATAACCTCGCATGAATAATGAAACAGATTCAGTGGTTTGAATTTGTTTTCTGACAAGTAAGTATATGATTGACAAAGTAAATCAGACAGTTTGGTTTGCAAGTACCAATTACTTATTCAGTAGATGTAATTTTCTACGAGGCGAAGGGGAGAAGGATAATTAAACCAGTACAAAGAACAGAACAGAATGGCCCCGAATCTTTATTCGCTGCCTCTACAGCCTTTGTTCTTTCAACCTAATGTACCCGAGAATCTGAATACGGTGGCTTGTATAGTTATACAATGGTACAGTAGGAAGGCAGCCTTTATATGCTTCCTGTACGGTGCACTCCCTAATAGACTGACGGTGTAGATATCACAGCTGTTTTTAAGTCTTTGAAGGAAAAAAAGACTAGTCTCAAGTCAGTAGGGACGTTTAAGTCCAAGTCTTGTCAAAGCAAGTTGCCAATCAAGGCTCAGTACTTGTGAGTGAGTCTCAAGTCAAATTTCAAATCTTCTTCTTTCAAATCAAAGTGAGCTTCAGATCAAGTCTGTGGACTTGTCAAAGAAATTCAAGTTTCAAGTGACGTCAAAGCCAGTCTCACATTCGGTCGAGAGTTAGTTGAGACAAGTCCAAGTAAGTCTTATCAAAACAAGTCTCGAGTCTTGTAAGATTTAGAGTACTTACAGTACTATTGATAAGTACCTCATACAACCCCACTTCAAAACACCCAAACTATCCCTTTAATACGGGCCTTGCATGTGGCCATCCAAGACCCGCCTGCTATTGTCTGGATTTTACCAGATCAAGTCTCAAGTGGGTTAAGTCTGACTCAAGTCCGAGTGTCGAGTCTACAGTTCTGGTAGACGGATGGCAGTCCTGAATTAGACCTGTGGTGTATTCACTGTCGGTGGGCACAGTGGGAAAGATTAAAACTGCACCCTCAAGGACTAAACCGCAGTTTCTTACATCAAAACAGGCACTGCAATTACACACAAGCTGTGTGTGGATTTGCATAGTTCATTTAACTACTGCCACCAGTGTCTCAATGGCATTAACATTAATTTATTTATATCAATATTTGACCACCGAGACAGCCAATTATGCTTTATTCCTCTGCTCTCTCCGACTAAATTTAATGAGTAAATTAGTTTTCCGAGACACGCTTCGCTGACCTGTACGTTGTCATTCCAGGTCAGCGACGTTGATGTCTATAGTGCGAGGGACTGTGTGACAAGTCAATGCGAATCATGTCGCTCTGAGAGCTGAGCAGACAATACATTACCATCTTGGAAATGTGTGGAACAGGAACAATCCCTATTAATAGTACCTCTGTGTGACAGCTTTTAATTTGGACCTTTTGCAGCCTGATCTGTAGCTCACTGTCTCACAGTGAAAATCATGTGCGCTGTGTTTCTCTTCCAAAGCTTTCACACTGCCAAGCCGGGGCTCCCAGATCCTTTCCTGCAAAGATGTTTTGACTGCGGATACAAACTGAGTCTCCGCTTGCCAGCACTGGTCCTGTGACGGCGTCCAAACAAGCTCTGCAGCCGAAGCACAAATACTGTAAGTCAGGGCTTCTTTTTTTTATATATATACAATATATACTGTATAAAGGGAGCCAGCATATGATTGAGGAAAAGTGCACACATAAAACAAAATATCTTTTCCATCTCACTTCCACATTAAGTTGCAGAGTTCTCCACTAAAATCGCTAACTTTAGCTAACAACACTAGCATTGATAATTCCAGCGACACTCGCAAGATGCCAGTAGTTGCAATGCAACTAGTTGTCATCCCGAACCTCACAGATGCTTGTTAGGGGGGTGCAGTTTGACGCAGTAGCCGAGTGGTGTATTAAATGTAAGCCATTGAAAGTGAAAGTGCTGAAATGGACCACGGATGATTAAAATATAATGCATGCATTTCATGTCTTGTTCAGGGGCCGCACAAAATGTTTTTGAGGGCCGCTATTGGTCTGCATATATTAGTATTCAACATACTATAGTAAGACTTTCTTTTCATAAAGTTTTCGACATACTATACTATGACCTTTTTTTCATAACATTTTCGACATACTATACTATGACCTTTTTTTTCATAAAATTTTCGACATACTATAGTATGACTTTTTTTTCATAAAATTTTCGACATACTATACTATGACCTTTTTTTCATCAAATTTACGAAATACTATAGTATGACTTTTTTTTCATAAAATTTTCGACATACTATACTATGACTTTTTTTCACGAAAATGTTCGACATACTATACTATGACCTTTTTTTTCATAAAATGTTCGACATACTATACAATGACCTTTTTTTTTATAAAATTTTCGACATACTATAGTATGACCTTTTTTTCATAAAATTTTCGACATACTATAATATGACCTTTTTTTTCAAGAAATGTTCGACATACTATACTGTGACCTTTTTTTTCATAAAATTTCGACATACTATACTATGACCTTTTTTTCATAAAATTTTCGACAAACTATACTGACCTTTTTTTTCATAAAATTTTCGACATACTATAGTATGACTTTTTTTTCATAAAATTTACGACATACTATACAATGACTTTTTTTCGACATACTATACTATGACTTTTTTCCACATACTATACTATGACCTTTTTTTTCATAAAATCTTCGACATATTATACTATGACCTTTTTTTTCATAAAGTTTTCGACGTACTATAGAATGACCTTTTTTTCATAACATTTTCGACATACTATAGTATGACCTTTTTTTCATCAAATTTACGAAATACTATAGTATGACTTTTTTTTCATAAAATTTGACATACTATACTATGACCTTTTTTTTCATAACATTTTCGACATACTATACTATGACCTTTTTTTTCATAAAATGTTCGACATACTATACTATGACCTTTTTTTCATAAAATTTTCGACATACTATACTATGACCTTTTTTTTCATAAAATTTTCGACATACTATAGTATGACTTTTTTTTCATAAAATTTACGACATACTATACTATGACTTTTTTTCGACATACTATACTATGACTTTTTTCCACATACTATACTATGACCTTTTTTTTCATAAAATCTTCGACATATTATACTATGACCTTTTTTTTCATAAAGTTTGACGTACTATAGTATGACCTTTTTTTCATACAATTTTCGACATACTATACTATGACCTTTTTTAAACGAAATGTTCGACATACCATACTCTGGTATACTCATGTCGAAAAATTTAGTAAAAAAAGTCATAGTATAGTAGTTTGACGTACTATAGTATGACCTTTTTTTCATACAATTTTCGACATACTATACTATGACCTTTTTTTTCACGAAATGTTCGACATACCATACTCTGGCATACTCATGTCGAAAAATTTAGTAAAAAAAGTCATAGTATAGTATGTCGAAATTTTTTTTTTTTGTAAAAAAACCCATAGTATTGTATGTCGAAAAAAAGTCATAGTATAGTATGTCGAAAAAAAGTCATAGTATAGTATGTCGAAATTTTTTTTTTTTGTAAAAAAACCCATAGTATTGTATGTCGAAAAAAAGTCATAGTATAGTATGTCGAAAAAAAGTCATAGTATAGCATGTCGAAAAATTTTGTAAAAAAAGTCATAGTATAGTATGTCAAACTTTTTTTTTTTAAAAGGTCATAGTATAGCATGTCGAAAAATTTTGTAAAAAAAAGTCATAGTATAGTATGTCGGAAAAAAGTCATAGTATAGCATGTGTAAAAATTTTGTAAAAAAAGTCATAGTATTGTATGTCGAAAAAAAGTCATAGTATAGTATGTCGAAAAACAGTCATGGTATAGTATGTCGAAAAATTTTGTAAAAAAAAGTCAGTATAGTATGTCGAAAAAAAGTCATAGTATAGCATGTCGAAAAATTTTGTAAAAAAAGTCATAGTATAGTATGTCGAAAAAGAAGTCATAGTATGTCGAAAAAAAGGGCATAGTATATAGTATGTCGAAAAAAAAATCATAGTATAGTATGTCGAAAATAAGTCATAGTATATTATGTCGAAAAAAAGTCAGTATAGTATGTTGATTTTTTTTTTTAAACAGTCATAGTATAATCTGTCGAAAAAAGTAAAAAAAAGTCATACTATAGAATGTCGAAAATTTTCATGAAAAAAGGCATAGTATAGTCTGTCGATTAATTTGGTGGAAAAAAAACTCAGTTTAAAATTTCGAAAATTTTCATGAAAAAAGTCATACTATAGCATGTCGAAAATTTTCGTGAAAAAATGTCGAAAATATTCGTAAAAAAATGTCAAAGTATAGAATGTCGAAAATGTTCATGAAAAAAGGCATAGTATAGTCTGTCGATTAATTTGGTGGAAAAAAACTCAGTTTAAAATTTCGAAAATTTTGATGAAAAGTCATACTGACTTTTCATGACTTTTTTCATGAAAATTGACGAAATTTTAAACTGAGTTTTTTTTCCACCAAATTAATCGACAGACTATACTATGCCTTTTTTCATGAAAATGTTCGACATTCTATACTATGACATTTTTTTACGAATATTTTCGAAAATTTTCATGAAAAGTCATACTATAGCATGTCGAAAATATTCGTAAAAAAATGTCATAGTATAGAATGTTGAAAATGTTCATGAAAAAAGGCATAGTATAGTCTGTCGATTAATTTGGTGAAAAAAAAACTCAGTTTAAAATTTCGAAAATATTCGTGAAAAAATGTCAAAAATATTCGTAAAAAAATGTCATAGTATAGAATGTCGAGAATTTTCATGAAAAAAGGCATAGTATAGTCTGTCGATTCATTTGGTGGAAAAAAAACTCAGTTTAAAATTTCGACATTTTCATGAAAAAAGTCATAATACTTTTCATGAAAATTGACGAAAATTTAAACTGAGTTTTTTTTCCACCAAATGAATCGACAGACTATTCTATGCCTTTTTTCATTAAAATTTTCGACATTCTATACTATGACATTTTTTACGAATATTTTCGAAAATTTTCATGAAAAAAGTCGTCGAAAATATTCGTAAAAAAATGTCATAGTATAGAATGTCGAAAATGTTCATGGAAACAGGCATAGTATAGTCTGTCGATTCATTTGGTGGGAAAAACACTCATTTTAAAATTTCGACATTTTCATGAAAAAAGTCACACTATAGTATGACTTTTTTCATAAAATTTTGGACATACTATACTATGACCTTTTTTTTCATAAAATTTTCGACATTCTATACTATGACATTTTTTTTCATAAAATTTTCGACATACTATACTATGACCTTTTTTCATCAAATTTACGAAATACTATAGTATGACTTTTTTTTCAGAAAATTTTCGACATACTATGCTATGACTTTTTTTTCACGAAAATGTTCGACATACTATAGTATGACTTTTTTTCATAAAATTTTCGACATACTATACAATGACCTTTTTTTTTATAAAATTTTCGACATACTATACTATTACCTTTTTTTTCATAAAATTTGACAAACTATAGTATGACTTTTTTTCATAAAATTTTCGACATACTATACTATGACTTTTTTTTCATAAAGTTTTCGACATACTATACTATGACCTTTTTTTTCATAAAATTTTCGACATACTATAGTATGACATTTTTTTCATAAAATTTACGACATACTATACTATGACTTTTTTTCGACATACTATACTATGACTTTTTTCCACATACTATACTATGACCTTTTTTTTCATAAAATCTTCGACATATACTATGACCTTTTTTTTCATAAAGTTTGACGTACTATAGTATGACCTTTTTTTCATAAAATTTTCGACATACTATACTATGACCTTTTTTTTCATAACATTTTCGACATACTATACTTTGACCTTTTTTTCATAAAAATTTCAACATACTATAGTATGACTTTTTTCATAAAATTTTGGACATACTATACTATGACCTTTTTTTTCATAAAATTTTCGACATACTATAGTATGACTTTTTTTTCATAAAATTTTCGACATACTATACTATGACCTTTTTTTTCATAAAATTTTCGACATACTATACTATGACCTTTGTTTCATAAAATTTTCGACATACTATACTATGACCTTTTTTTTCATAAAATTTTTGACATACTATAGTATGACTTTTTTTCATAAAATTTTCGGCATACTATACTATGACATTTTTTTTCATAACATTTTCGACATACTATACTATGACCTTTTTTCTCATAAAATATTCGACATACTATAGTATGACTTTTTTTTCATAAAATCTTCGACATACTATACTATGACTTTTTTTCCAAAAAATTTTCGATATACTATAGTATGACCTTTTTTTCACGAAATGTTCGACATACTATACTATGACCTTTTTTTCATAACATTTTCGACACACTATACTATGACCTTTTTTTTCATAAAATTTTCGACATACTATACTTTGACCTTTTTTTCATAAAAATTTCAACATACTATAGTATGACTTTTTTCATAAAATTTTGGACATACTATATTATGACCTTTTTTTTCATAAAGTTTGACGTACTATAGTATGACCTTTTTTTCATAAAATTTGAATACTATGACCTTTTTTTTCATAACATTTTCGACATACTATACTTTGACCTTTTTTTCATAAAAATTTCAACATACTATACTATGACCTTTTTTTTCATAAAATTTTCGACATACTATACTATGACCTTTTTTTTCATAAAATTTGACATACTATAGTATGACTTTTTTTCATAAAATTTTCGGCATACTATACTATGACATTTTTTTTCATAAAATTTTCGACATACTATAGTATGACTTTTTTTTTTCATAAAATTTTCGACATACTATAGTATGACTTTTTTTTCATAAAATTTTCGACATACTATACTATGACCTTTTTTTTCATAAAATTTTCGACATACTATACTATGACCTTTTTTTCATAAAATTTTCGACATACTATACTATGACCTTTTTTTTCATAAAATTTGACATACTATAGTATGACTTTTTTTCATAAAATTTTCGGCATACTATACTATGACATTTTTTTTCATAAAATTTCCGACATACTATACTATGACCTTTTTTCTCATAAAATATTCGACATACTATACTTTGACCTTTTTTTCATAAAAATTTCAACATACTATAGTATGACTTTTTTCATAAAATTTTGGACATACTATACTATGACCTTTTTTTTCATAAAATTTTCGACATACTATAGTATGACTTTTTTCATAAAATTTTCGACATACTATACTATGACCTTTTTTTTCATAAAATTTTCGACATACTATACTATGACCTTTTTTTCATAAAATTTTCGACATACTATACTATGACCTATTTTTTCATAAAATGTTCGACATACTATACTATGACCTTTTTTTCATAAAATTTTGGACATACTATACTATGACTTTTTTTTCATCAAATTTACGACATACTATAGTATGACCTTTTTTTCTTAAAATTTTCAACATACTATACTATGACCCTTTCTTCATAAAATTTTCGGCATACTATAGTATGACTTTTTTTTCATAACATTTTCGACATACTATACTATGACCTTTTTTTCTTAAAATTTTCAACATACTATACTATGACTTTTTTTTCATAAAATTTATGACATACTATAGTATGACTTTTTTTTCATAAAATTTTCGACATACTATACTATGACCTTTTTTTCTTAAAATTTTCAACATACTATACTATGAGCCTTTCTTCATAAAATTTTCGGCATACTATAGTATGACTTTTTTTTCATAACATTTTCGACATACCATACTATGACGTTTTTTTCACGAAATGTTCGACATACTATACTATGACCTTTTTTTCATAAAATTTTCGACATACTACAGTATGACTTTTTTCCAACAAAATTTTCGACATACTGTACTGTGACTTTTTATTTTTTCGATATACTGTACTATGACTTTTTTTTCCACATACTATACTGTGATTTCTTTGACTTTTTACGATATCCTGCCCTTTTTTTTTTACATACTATACTAATTTTATTCGACATACTATACTATGACTATTTTTATGGCATTCTATGGGCTACTATAGCATATTATACTATGTCGTACAATGCCTTTAGACATCTAACATGGCCACCAAAGGGTGTATAACATCAGGCAGACACATAACTAAAAGGAATAACAACAAATTAAATGATGATGATTCATGATTTTATTTAAATATCCAAAGTTCAATTCCAAGACAGATTAAGGAAGGAAGTGAAACTGGGTTATATAAATAAAATTGATTTGAATTATTTATTTGCAAATGATTTATATTGATTTAATGATCTTATATATATATACATATATATATATATAGTATATTCCCTTCATACAGTAGATCAGTCATTAAAATGCTTCATCGTAGTGTATCTTACCAAACTGGTTAACAACTGTACATGGGGGAAAAAGTCCCATATATTATCTACTCTAGAAAAAATCAACGCACACATCAAAGTAGTGATTCAGGTTATAAATAATTAACAAGAAAAATAGTATTACAAGAAAAAAAATAGTGCCTTAGGGAGCAGGCACTGTCTGTTTCCATACATCTTTTCTGTACATACGTAATGTCTCTAATGTCTGTATATTTTATAACAATCCACATCACCGAAATAGAAAGGAAATGTATTTACAGATATGAAAATAGAGTGTAATCCGAGACTAAAACAATACATTGACTAAAGTTGTTTACTAAAATAGTTATACAAAACACATACTAAATAACCATTTTTTTTTTTTCAAAATTGCAGTTTCATTAAAAATTGCAATGTGCACACACACAATAAGGAATAATAATAAAAAGGATTTAACCACTTCAGTGAGTAAAAAACAGAAAACTTCAAACTTATTTTAAAATACACAATTTTGACAAATGACGGCCGTGAGGGCCGGACAGTCAGTTCTGGGATATAGTTGTTGTTGCAGAGTGATTTTCACAGTCTCTGCGGAGAAAAAACAATAGCAGCATTGAGATTCTGTTCATGATAAACACAGATCCATTAGTTACACCCAGGCAAAAAAAAAAATGTCACCATGTAGAAGAATTGATTATCCTGTTCTTACAATTTTTAATAGTGAGCCTGAAATTTGCAGCATTCTGAGTAAGACTAGATGAAAAGTTAACCCCAAATATGAATACAATAAGTGAGTTTCATGCAACTACATGTGGAATTACTGATGTGGTTGTCACTGAGGAATATGACTGTGAACGCCTCGTGAGAATAAACACCATCTCTGCTTCTTCTCCTGCCGCCACCCTACCTCATTCTCCCAAACAAGGCCAAAAACAGCATATTGCATGTTATTAGGGATGGCCTGAGTGAGCTGTGAAATGCTTGTGCTCTGGGGGTTTATCAGGGCCAGTGACTCAGCTCAGGACTAGCACATCTTCTTTCAAGTTAGGCTGACCTGAGGCTCTGGCACTGACATAATGCCATTTAATGAGATGCCCGAGTCCACAAAGGAGAACAAGACTAAAATGTTGCTCCTGATCCTGTGTCATACCTTTACGCGGAGGCTCCATCTTCCAGTTGCTTTGTGATTATAGAAGCTAGTCTGAATCTAAGAAAATGGACATTGGGAAGACAACATTTTCTGGGATTGAAGTATGTGTAGACTGAACGAAGTGACTCCCAGGAACAGAACAGAGAATGAGTTCCACAGTAAACATTAGAGGACCTTTTGGGAACAGTCTCAACTGAAAACCTCCTCAGAGATATTTCCTGAAACTTGATAGTTTGATGTAGTACGCTGGTATTGGGCAAGAAACATCCTGCTGAGATCAACAGTTCAGTGATGAAGATATCAATGTGGTGTGCCCTTTCTTCTCAGATCCAGAGTGTGCAGGCCCTCCTGCCGACCCAGGGCGTGCTGCGTTCCGACTTTGTGGGCCGTCTCCGTAGCAGTGATGTCAATCTGGGCGTATTTGGTGGAGCTCTTTCCTGTCAAGATACAGAACAAGACCTTCTTTTAGCTTGAAGTAAGTCATAGAAAGTCTAAAAGTCTAGTATGTCGAAAAATGTTGTGAAAAAAGTCATAGTATAGTATTTCGAAAAATGTTAAAAAAAAAAGTCATAGTATAGTATGTCGAAAAAAAATCATAGTATAGTATGTCGAAAATAAGTCATAGTATAGCATGTCTAAAAATTTTGTAAAAAAAAATCATAGTATAGTATGTCGAAAAAAAAGTCATAATATAGTATGTAAAAAAAAAGGTCATAGTATAGCATGTGTAAAAATGTTGTAAAAAAAGTCATAGTATAGTATGTCGAAAATAAGTCATAGTATAGCATGTCTAAATATTTTGTAAAAAAAGTCATAGTATAGTATTTAGAAAAAAAGTCATAGTATAGTATGTCGAAAAAAAGTCATAGTATAGTATGTCGAAAAAAAAATTCATAGTGTAGTATGTCGAAAAAAAGTCGTATTATAGTGTGTCGAATAATTTTGTAAAAAAAAGTCATAGTATGTAAAAAAAAAGTCATAGTATAGAATGTCGTAAAAAAAGTCATAGTATAGTATGTAAAAAAAAAAGTCATAGTATAGCATGTCGAAAAAAAATCATATAGTATGTTGAAAAATTTTGTAAAAAAAAGTCATAGTATAGTATGTCAAAAAAAAGTCATAGTATAGCATGTGTAAAAAAAGTCATAGTATAGTATGTCGAAAAAAAAGTCATACTATAGTATGTCGAAAAAAAGTCATAGTATAGCATGTCAAAAAATTTTGTAAAAAAAGTCATAGTATAGTATGTCGAAATTTTTTTTTTTTGTGAAAAAACCCATAGTATTGTATGTCGAAAAAAAGTCATAGTATAGTATGTCGAAAAAAAGTCATAGTATAGCATGTCGAAAAATTTTGTAAAAAAAGTCATAGTATAGTATGTCAAACTTTTTTTTTTTAAAAGGTCATAGTATAGCATGTTGAAAAATTTTGTAAAAAAAGTCATAGTATAGTATGTCGGAAAAAAGTCATAGTATAGCATGTGTAAAAATTTTGTAAAAAAAGTCATAGTATTGTATGTCGAAAAAAAGTCATAGTATAGTATGTCGAAAAAAAGTCATGGTATAGTTTGTCGAAAAATTTTGTAAAAAAAAGTCAGTATAGTATGTCGAAAAAAAGTCAGTATAGCATGTCGAAAAATTTTGTAAAAAAAGTCATAGTATAGTATGTCGAAAAAGAAGTCATAGTATGTCGAAAAAAAGGGCATAGTATATAGTATGTCGAAAAAAAAATCATAGTATAGTATGTCGAAAATAAGTCATAGTATAGTATGTCGAAAAAAAGTCATAGTATAGTATGTTGATTTTTTTTTTAAACAGTCATAGTATAATCTGTCGAAAAAAGTAAAAAAAAGTCATAGTATAGAATGTCGAAAATTTTCATGAAAAAAGGCATAGTATAGTCTGTCGATTCATTTGGTGGAAAAAAAACTCAGTTTAAAATTTCGACATTTTCATGAAAAAAGTTATAATACTTTTCATGAAAACTGACGAAAATTTAAACTGAGTTTTTTTTCCACCAAATGAATCGACAGACTATACTATGCCTTTTTTCATTAAAATTTTCGACATTCTATACTATGACATTTTTTTACGAATATTTTTGAAAATTTTCATGAAAAAAGTCATGTCGAAAATATTCGTAAAAAAATGTCATAGTATAGAATGTCGAAAATTTTAATGAAAAAAGGCATAGTATAGTCTGTCGATTCATTTGGTGGTAAAAACACTCAGTTTAAAATTTCGACATTTTCATGAAAAAAGTCATACTATAGTATGACTTTTTATGAAAATTTTTATTTTCGAAAATATTCGTAAAAAAATGTCATAGTATAGAATGTCGAAAATTTTAATGAAAAAAGGCATAGTATAGTCTGTCGATTCATTTGGTGGTAAAAACACTCAGTTTAAAATTTTGACATTTTCATGAAAAAAGTCATACTATAGTATGACTTTTCATGAAAATTGAGGAAAATTTAAACTGAGTTTTTTTTCCACCAAATGAATCGACAGACTATACTATGCCGTTTTTCATTAAAATTTTCGACATTCTATACTATGACATTTTTTTAAGGAATATTTTGGAAAATTTTCATGAAAAAAGTCATGTCGAAAATATTCGTAAAAAAATGTCATAGTATAGAATGTCGAAAATTTTAATGAAAAAAGGCATAGTATAGTCTGTCGATTCATTTGGTGGGAAAAAAACTCAGTTTAAAATTTCGACATTTTCATGAAAAAAGTCATACTATAGTATGACTTTTTATGAAAATTTTTCTTGTCGAAAATATTCGTAAAAAAATGTCATAGTATAGAATGTCGAAAATTTTAATGAAAAAAGGCATAGTATATTCTGTCGATTCATTTGGCGGGAAAAAAACTCAGTTTAAAATTTCGACATTTTCATGAAAAAAGTCATACTATAGTATGACTTTTTATGAAAATTTTTATTTTCGAAAATATTCGTAAAAAAATGTCATAGTATAGAATGTCGAGAATTTTCATGAAAAAAGGCATAGTATAGTCTGTCGATTAATTTGGTGGAAAAAAAACTCAGTTTAAAATTTCGAAAATTTTCATGAAAAAAGTCATACTATAGTATGACTTTTTTCATGAAAATTTTTCATGTCGAAAATATTCGTAAAAAAATGTCATAGTATAGAATGTCGAAAATTTTAATGAAAAAAGGCATAGTATAGTCTGTCGATTCATTTGGTGGGAAAAAAACTCAGTTTAAAATTTTGACATTTTCATGAAAAAAGTCATACTATAGTATGACTTTTCATGAAAATTGAGGAAAATTTAAACTGAGTTTTTTTTACACCAAATGTATCGACAGACTATACTATGCCTTTTTTCATTAAAATTTTCGACATTCTATACTATGACATTTTTTTACGAATATTTTTGAAAATTTTCATGAAAAAAGTCATGTCGAAAATATTCGTAAAAAAATGTCATAGTATAGAATGTCGAAAATTTTAATGAAAAAAGGCATAGTATAGTCTGTCGATTCATTTGGTGGAAAAAAAACTCAGTTTAAAATTTTGACATTTTCATGAAAAAAGTCATACTATAGTATGACTTTTTTATGAAAATTTTTCTTGTCGAAAATATTCGTAAAAAAATGTCATAGTATAGAATGTCGAAAATTTTAATGAAAAAAGGCATAGTATAGTCTGTCGATTCATTTGGTGGGAAAAAAACTCAGTTTAAAATTTCGACATTTTCATGAAAAAAGTCATACTATAGTATGACTTTTCATGAAAATTGACGAAAATTTAAACTGAGTTTTTTTTTCCACCAAATGAATCGACAGACTATACTATGCCGTTTTTCATTAAAATTTTCGACATTCTATACTATGACATTTTTTTAAGGAATATTTTGGAAAATTTTCATGAAAAAAGTCATGTCGAAAATATTCGTAAAAAAATGTCATAGTATAGAATGTCGAAAATTTTAATGAAAAAAGGCATAGTATAGTCTGTCGATTCATTTGGTGGGAAAAAAACTCAGTTTAAAATTTCGACATTTTCATGAAAAAAGTCATACTATAGTATGACTTTTTCATGAAAATTTTTCATGTCGAAAATATTCGTAAAAAAATGTCATAGTATAGAATGTCGAAAATTTTAATGAAAAAAGGCATAGTATAGTCTGTCGATTCATTTGGTGGGAAAAAAACTCAGTTTAAAATTTTGACATTTTCATGAAAAAAGTCATACTATAGTATGACTTCATGAAAATTGAGGAAAATTTAAACTGAGTTTTTTTTCCACCAAATGAATCGACAGACTATACTATGCCTTTTTTCATTAAAATTTTCGACATTCTATACTATGACATTTTTTTACGAATATTTTCGAAAATTTTCATGAAAAAAGTCATGTCGAAAATATTCGTAAAAAAATGTCATAGTATAGAATGTCAAAAAATTTAATGAAAAAAGGCATAGTATAGTCTGTCGATTCATTTGGTGTGAAAAAAACTCAGTTTAAAATTTCGACATTTTCATGAAAAAAGTCATACTATAGTATGACTTTTTATGAAAATTTTTATTTTCGAAAATATTCGTAAAAAAATGTCATAGTATAGAATGTCGAGAATTTTCATGAAAAAAGGCATAGTATAGTCTGTCGATTAATTTGGTGGAAAAAAAACTCAGTTTAAAATTTCGAAAATTTTCATGAAAAAAGTCATACTATAGTATGACTTTTTTCATGAAAATTTTTCATGTCGAAAATATTCGTAAAAAAATGTCATAGTATAGAATGTCGAAAATTTTAATGAAAAAAGGCATAGTATAGTCTGTCGATTCATTTGGTGGGAAAAAAACTCAGTTTAAAATTTCGACATTTTCATGAAAAAAGTCATACTATAGTATGACTTTTCATGAAAATTGACGAAAATTTAAACTGAGTTTTTTTTCCACCAAATGAATCGACAGACTATACTATGCCTTTTTTCATTAAAATTTTCGACATTCTATACTATGACATTTTTTTACGAATATTTTTGAAAATTTTCATGAAAAAAGTCATGTCGAAAATATTCGTAAAAAAATGTCATAGTATAGAATGTCGAAAATTTTAATGAAAAAAGGCATAGTATAGTCTGTCGATTCATTTGGTGGGAAAAAAACTCAGTTTAAAATTTCGACATTTTCATGAAAAAAGTCATAGTATAGTATGACTTTTCATGAAAATTGAGGAAAATTTAAACTGAGTTTTTTTTCCACCAAATGAATCGACAGACTATACTATGCCGTTTTTCATTAAAATTTTCGACATTCTATACTATGACATTTTTTTAAGGAATATTTTGGAAAATTTTCATGAAAAAAGTCATGTCGAAAATATTCGTAAAAAAATGTCATAGTATAGAATGTCGAAAATTTTAATGAAAAAAGGCATAGTATAGTCTGTCGATTCATTTGGTGGGAAAAAAACTCAGTTTAAAATTTCGACATTTTCATGAAAAAAGTCATACTATAGTATGACTTTTTATGAAAATTTTTCTTGTCGAAAATATTCGTAAAAAAATGTCATAGTATAGAATGTCGTAAATTTTAATGAAAAAAGGCATAGTATAGTCTGTCGATTCATTTGGTGGGAAAAAAACTCAGTTTAAAATTTCGACATTTTCATGAAAAAAGTCATACTATAGTATGACTTTTCATGAAAATTGACGAAAATTTAAACTGAGTTTTTTTTACACCAAATGAATCGACAGACTATACTATGCCGTTTTTCATTAAAATTTTCGACATTCTATACTATGACATTTTTTTAAGGAATATTTTGGAAAATTTTCATGAAAAAAGTCATGTCGAAAATATTCGTAAAAAAATGTCATAGTATAGAATGTCGAAAATTTTAATGAAAAAAGGCATAGTATAGTCTGTCGATTCATTTGGTGCCAAAAAAACTCAGTTTAAAATTTCGACATTTTCATGAAAAAAGTCATACTATAGTATGACTTTTTATGAAAATTTTTCTTGTCCAAAATATTCGTAAAAAAATGTCATAGTTTAGAATGTCGAAAATTTTAATGAAAAAAGGCATAGTATAGTCTGTCGATTCATTTGGTGGGAAAAAAACTCAGTTTAAAATTTTGACATTTTCATGAAAAAAGTCATACTATAGTATGACTTTTCATGAAAATTGACGAAAATTTAAACTGAGTTTTTTTTCCACCAAATGAATCGACAGACTATACTATGCCGTTTTTCATTAAAATTTTCGACATTCTATACTATGACATTTTTTTAAGGAATATTTTGGAAAATTTTCATGAAAAAAGTCATGTCGAAAATATTCGTAAAAAAATGTCATAGTATAGAATGTCGAAAATTTTAATGAAAAAAGGCATAGTATAGTCTGTCGATTCATTTGGTGGGAAAAAAACTCAGTTTAAAATTTTGACATTTTCATGAAAAAAGTCATACTATAGTATGACTTTTCATGAAAATTGAGGAAAATTTAAACTGAGTTTTTTTTCCACCAAATGAATCGACAGACTATACTATGCCTTTTTTCATTAAAATTTTCGACATTCTATACTATGACATTTTTTTACGAATATTTTCGAAAATTTTCATGAAAAAAGTCATGTCGAAAATATTCGTAAAAAAATGTCATAGTATAGAATGTCGAAAATTTTAATGAAAAAAGGCATAGTATAGTCTGTCAATTCATTTGGTGGGAAAAAAACTCAGTTTAAAATTTCGACATTGTCATGAAAAAAGTCATACTATAGTATGACTTTTTATGAAAATTTTTCTTGTCGAAAATATTCGTAAAAAAATGTCATAGTATAGAATGTCGAAAATTTTCATAAAAAAAGGCATTGTATAGTCTGTCGATTCATTTGGTGGAAAAAAAACTCAGTCTTAAATTTCGACATTTTCATGAAAAATGTCATACTATAGTATGACTTTTCATGAAAATTGAGGAAAATTTAAACTGAGTTTTTTTTCCACCAAATGAATCGACAGACTATACTATGCCTTTTTTCATTAAAATTTTCGACATTCTATACTATGACATTTTTTTACGAATATTTTCGAAAATTTTCATGAAAAAAGTCATGTCGAAAATATTCGTAAAAAAATGTCATAGTATAGAATGTCGAAAATTTTAATGAAAAAAGGCATAGTATAGTCTGTCGATTCATTTGGTGGGAAAAAAACTCAGTTTAAAATTTTGACATTTGAATGAAAAAAGTCATACTATAGTATGACTTTTCATGAAAATTGAGGAAAATTTAAACTGAGTTTTTTTTCCACCAAATGAATCGACAGACTATACTATGCCTTTTTTCATTAAAATTTTCGACATTCTATACTATGACATTTTTTTACGAATATTTTCGAAAATTTTCATGAAAAAAGTCATGTCGAAAATATTCGTAAAAAAATGTCATAGTATAGAATGTCGAAAATTTTAATGAAAAAAGGCATAGTATAGTCTGTCGATTCATTTGGTGGGAAAAAAACTCAGTTTAAAATTTCGACATTTTCATGAAAAAAGTCATACTATAGTATGACTTTTTATGAAAATTTTTCTTGTCGTAAATATTCGTAAAAAAATGTCATAGTATAGAATGTCGAAAATTTTAATGAAAAAAGGCATAGTATAGTCTGTCGATTCATTTGGTGGGAAAAAAACTCAGTTTAAAATTTCGACATTTTCATGAAAAAAGTCATACTATAGTATGACTTTTTATGAAAATTTTTCTTGTCGAAAATATTCGTAAAAAAATGTCATAGTATAGAATGTCGAAAATTTTCATAAAAAAAGGCATTGTATAGTCTGTCGATTCATTTGGTGGAAAAAAAACTCAGTTTTAAATTTCGACATTTTCATGAAAAATGTCATACTTTTCATGAAAATTGACGAAAATTTAAACTGAGTTTTTTTTCCACCAAATGAATCGACAGACTATACTATGCCTTTTTTCATTAAAATTTTCGACATTCTATACTATGACATTTTTTTACGAATATTTTCGAAAATTTTCATGAAAAAAGTCATGTCGAAAATATTCGTAAAAAAATGTCATAGTATAGAATGTCGAAAATTTTAATGAAAAAAGGCATAGTATAGTCTGTCGATTCATTTGGTGGGAAAAAAACTCAGTTTAAAATTTTGACATTTTCATGAAAAAAGTCATACTATAGTATGACTTTTCATGAAAATTGAGGAAATCATAGTATAGTATGTAAAAAAAAAAGTCATAGTATAGCATGTCGAAAAAAAATCATATAGTATGTTGAAAAATTTTGTAAAAAAAAGTCATAGTATAGTATGTCAAAAAAAAGTCATAGTATAGCATGTGTAAAAAAAGTCATAGTATAGTATGTCGAAAAAAAGTCATAGTATAGCATGTCAAAAAATTTTGTAAAAAAAGTCATAGTATAGTATGTCGAAATTTTTTTTTTTGTGAAAAAACCCATAGTATTGTATGTCGAAAAAAAGTCATAGTATAGTATGTCGAAAAAAAGTCATAGTATAGCATGTCGAAAAATTTTGTAAAAAAAGTCATAGTATAGTATGTCAAACTTTTTTTTTTTAAAAGGTCATAGTATAGCATGTTGAAAAATTTTGTAAAAAAAGTCATAGTATAGTATGTCGGAAAAAAGTCATAGTATAGCATGTGTAAAAATTTTGTAAAAAAAGTCATAGTATTGTATGTCGAAAAAAAGTCATAGTATAGTATGTCGAAAAAAAGTCATAGTATAGTATGTCGAAAAATTTTGTAAAAAAAAGTCAGTATAGTATGTCGAAAAAAAGTCATAGTATAGCATGTCGAAAAATTTTGTAAAAAAAGTCATAGTATAGTATGTCGAAAAAGAAGTCATAGTATGTCGAAAAAAAGGGCATAGTATATAGTATGTCGAAAAAAAAATCATAGTATAGTATGTCGAAAATAAGTCATAGTATAGTATGTCGAAAAAAAGTCATAGTATAGTATGTTGATTTTTTTTTTAAACAGTCATAGTATAATCTGTCGAAAAAAGTAAAAAAAAGTCATAGTATAGAATGTCGAAAATTTTCATGAAAAAAGGCATAGTATAGTCTGTCGATTCATTTGGTGGAAAAAAAACTCAGTTTAAAATTTCGACATTTTCATGAAAAAAGTTATAATACTTTTCATGAAAATTGACGAAAATTTAAACTGAGTTTTTTTTCCACCAAATGAATCGACAGACTATACTATGCCTTTTTTCATTAAAATTTTCGACATTCTATACTATGACATTTTTTTACGAATATTTTTGAAAATTTTCATGAAAAAAGTCATGTCGAAAATATTCGTAAAAAAATGTCATAGTATAGAATGTCGAAAATTTTAATGAAAAAAGGCATAGTATAGTCTGTCGATTCATTTGGTGGTAAAAACACTCAGTTTAAAATTTCGACATTTTCATGAAAAAAGTCATACTATAGTATGACTTTTTATGAAAATTTTTATTTTCGAAAATATTCGTAAAAAAATGTCATAGTATAGAATGTCGAGAATTTTCATGAAAAAAGGCATAGTATAGTCTGTCGATTCATTTGGTGGTAAAAACACTCAGTTTAAAATTTCGACATTTTCATGAAAAAAGTCATACTATAGTATGACTTTTTACGAAAATTTTTCTTGTCGAAAATATTCGTAAAAAAATGTCATAGTATAGAATGTCGAAAATTTTAATAAAAAAAGGCATTGTATAGTCTGTCGATTCATTTGGTGGAAAAAAAACTCAGTTTTAAATTTCGACATTTTCATGAAAAATGTCATACTATAGTATGACTTTTCATGAAAATTGACGAAAATTTAAACTGAGTTTTTTTTCCACCAAATGAATCGACAGACTATACTATGCCTTTTTTCATTAAAATTTTCGACATTCTATACTATGACATTTTTTTACGAATATTTTTGAAAATTTTCATGAAAAAAGTCATGTCGAAAATATTCGTAAAAAAATGTCATAGTATAGAATGTCGAAAATTTTAATGAAAAAAAGGCATAGTATAGTCTGTCGATTCATTTGGTGGGAAAAAAACTCAGTTTAAAATTTTGACATTTTCATGAAAAATTTCAAAAAAACTCAGTTTTAAATTTCGACATTTTCATGAAAAAAGTCATACTATAGTATGACTTTTCATGAAAATTGAGGAAAATTTAAACTGAGTTTTTTTTCCACCAAATGAATCGACAGACTATACTATGCCTTTTTTCATTAAAATTTTCGACATTCTATACTATGACATTTTTTTACGAATATTTTGGAAAATTTTCATGAAAAAAGTCATGTCGAAAATATTCGTAAAAAAATGTCATAGTATAGAATGTCGAAAATTTTAATGAAAAAAGGCATAGTATAGTCTGTCGATTCATTTGGTGGGAAAAAAACTCAGTTTAAAATTTCGACATTTTCATGAAAAAAGTCATACTATAGTATGACTTTTTATGAAAATTTTTCTTGTCGTAAATATTCGTAAAAAAATGTCATAGTATAGAATGTCGAAAATTTTAATGAAAAAAGGCATAGTATAGTCTGTCGATTCATTTGGTGGGAAAAAAACTCAGTTTAAAATTTCGACATTTTCATGAAAAAAGTCATACTATAGTATGACTTTTTATGAAAATTTTTCTTGTCGAAAATATTCGTAAAAAAATGTCATAGTATAGAATGTCGAAAATTTTAATGAAAAAAGGCATAGTATAGTCTGTCGATTCATTTGGTGGGAAAAAAACTCAGTTTAAAATTTTGACATTTTCATGAAAAAAGTCATACTATAGTATGACTTTTCATGAAAATTGAGGAAAATTTAAACTGAGTTTTTTTTCCACCAAATGAATCGACAGACTATACTATGCCGTTTTTCATTAAAATTTTCGACATTCTATACTATGACATTTTTTTACGAATATTTTGAAAATATTCGTAAAAAAATGTCATAGTATAGAATGTCGAAAATTTTAATGAAAAAGGCATAGTATAGTCTGTCGATTCATTTGGTGGGAAAAAAACTCAGTTTAAAATTTCGACATTTTCATGAAAAAAGTCATACTATAGTATGACTTTTTATGAAAATTTTTCTTGTCGAAAATATTCGTAAAAAAATGTCATAGTATAGAATGTCGAAAATTTTCATAAAAAAAGGCATTGTATAGTCTGTCGATTCATTTGGTGGTAAAAAAACTCAGTTTAAAATTTCGACATTTTCATGAAAAATGTCATACTTTTCATGAAAATTGACTAAATTTTAAACTGAGTTTTTTTACCACCAAATGAATCGACAGACTATACTATGCCTTTTTTCATTAAAATTTTCGACATTCTATACTATGACATTTTTTTACGAATATTTTCGAAAATTTTCATGAAAAAAGTCATACGAAAATATTCGTAAAAAAATGTCATAGTATAGAATGTCGAAAATTTTCATGAAAAAAGGCATAGTATAGTCTGTCGATTCAATTGGTGGGAAAAAAACAGTTTAAAATTTTGACATTTTCATGAAAAAAATCATACTATAGTATGACTTTTCATGTAAATTGACTAAAATTTAAACTGAGTTTTTTTTCCACCAAATTAATCGACAGACTATACTATGCCTGTTTTCATGAAAATTTTCGACATTCTATACTATGACATTTTTTTACGAATATTTTTGAAAATTTTCATGAAAAAAGTCATGTCGAAAATATTCGTAAAAAAATGTCATAGTATAGAATGTCGAAAATTTTAATGAAAAAAGGCATAGTATAGTCTGTCGATTCATTTGGTGGGAAAAAAACTCAGTTTAAAATTTCGACATTTTCATGAAAAAAGTCATACTATAGTATGACTTTTTATGAAAATTTTTCTTGTCGAAAAAATTCGTAAAAAAATGTCATAGTATAGAATGTCGAAAATTTTAATGAAAAAAGGCATAGTATAGTCTGTCGATTCATTTGGTGGGAAAAAAACTCAGTTTAAAATTTTGACATTTTCATGAAAAAAGTCATACTATAGTATGACTTTTCATGAAAATTGAGGAAAATTTAAACTGAGTTTTTTTTCCACCAAATGAATCGACAGACTATACTATGCCTGTTTTCATGAAAATTTTCGACATTCTATACTATGACATTTTTTTACGAATATTTTCGAAAATTTTCATGAAAAAAGTCATGTCGAAAATATTCGTAAAAATGTCATAGTATAGAATGTCGAAAATTTTAATGAAAAAAAAGGCATAGTATAGTCTGTCGATTCATTTGGTGGGAAAAAAACTCAGTTTAAAATTTCGACATTTTCATGAAAAAAGTCATACTATAGTATGACTTTTTATGAAAATTTTTCTTGTCGAAAATATTCGTAAAAAAATGTCATAGTATAGAATGTCGAAAATTTTCATAAAAAAAGGCATTGTATAGTCTGTCGATTCATTTGGTGGAAAAAAAACTCAGTTTTAAATTTCGACATTTTCATGAAAAATGTCATACTATAGTATGACTTTTCATGAAAATTGACGAAAATTTAAACTGAGTTTTTTTTCCACCAAATGAATCGACAGACTATACTATGCCTGTTTTCATTAAAATTTTCGACATTCTATACTATGACATTTTTTTACGAATATTTTCGAAAATTTTCATGAAAAAAGTCATGTCGAAAATATTCGTAAAAAAATGTCATAGTATAGAATGTCGAAAATTTTAATGAAAAAAGGCATAGTATAGTCTGTCGATTCATTTGGTGGGAAAAAAACTCAGTTTAAAATTTTGACATTTTCATGAAAAAAGTCATACTATAGTATGACTTTTAATTAAAATTTATGAAAATTTAAACTGATTTTTTTTTCCACCAAATGAATCGACAGACTATACTATGCCTTTTTTTCATTAAAATTTTCGACATTCTATACTTTGACATTTTTTTACGAATATTTTCGAAAATTTTCATGAAAAAAGTCATGTCGAAAATATTCGTAAAAAAATGTCATAGTATAGAATGTCGAAAATTTTAATGAAAAAAGGCATAGTATAGTCTGTCGATTCATTTGGTGGGAAAAAAACTCAGTTTAAAATTTCGACATTTTCATGAAAAAAGTCATACTATAGTATGACTTTTCATGAAAATTGACGAAAATTTAAACTGAGTTTTTTTTGCACCAAATGAATCGACAGACTATACTATGCCTGTTTTCATTAAAATTTTCGACATTCTATACTATGACATTTTTTTACGAATATTTTCGAAAATTTTCATGAAAAAAGTCATGTCGAAAATATTCGTAAAAAAATGTCATAGTATAGAATGTCGAAAATTTTAATGAAAAAAGGCATAGTATAGTCTGTCGATTCATTTGGTGGGAAAAAAACTCAGTTTAAAATTTCGACATTTTCATGAAAAAAGTCATACTATAGTATGACTTTTTATGAAAATTTTTCTTGTCGAAAATATTCGTAAAAAAATGTCATAGTATAGAATGTCGAAAATTTTAATAAAAAAAGGCATTGTATAGTCTGTCGATTCATTTGGTGGAAAAAAAACTCAGTTTAAAATTTCGACATTTTCATGAAAAATGTCATACTATAGTATGACTTTTCATGAAAATTGACGAAAATTTAAACTGAGTTTTTTTTCCACCAAATGAATCGACAGACTATACTATGCCTTTTTTCATTAAAATTTTCGACATTCTATACTATGACATTTTTTTACGAATATTTTCGAAAATTTTCATGAAAAAAGTCATGTCGAAAATATTCGTAAAAAAATGTCATAGTATAGAATGTCGAAAATTTTAATGAAAAAAGGCATAGTATAGTCTGTCGATTCATTTGGTGGGAAAAAAACTCAGTTTAAAATTTCGACATTTTCATGAAAAAAGTCATACTATAGTATGACTTTTTATGAAAATTTTTCTTGTCGAAAATATTCGTAAAAAAATGTCATAGTATAGAATGTCGAAAATTTTCATAAAAAAAGGCATTGTATAGTCTGTCGATTCATTTGGTGGAAAAAAAACTCAGTTTTAAATTTCGACATTTTCATGAAAAATGTCATACTATAGTATGACTTTTCATGAAAATTGACGAAAATTTAAACTGAGTTTTTTTTCCACCAAATGAATCGACAGACTATACTATGCCTTTTTTCATTAAAATTTTCGACATTCTATACTATGACATTTTTTTACGAATATTTTCGAAAATTTTCATGAAAAAAGTCATGTCGAAAATATTCGTAAAAAAATGTCATAGTATAGAATGTCGAAAATTTTAATGAAAAAAGGCATAGTATAGTCTGTCGATTCATTTGGTGGGAAAAAAACTCAGTTTAAAATTTTGACATTTTCATGAAAAAAGTCATACTATAGTATGACTTTTCATGAAAATTGAGGAAAATTTAAACTGAGTTTTTTTTCCACCAAATGAATCGACAGACTATACTATGCCTGTTTTCATTAAAATTTTCTACATTCTATACTATGACATTTTTTTACGAATATTTTCGAAAATTTTCATGAAAAAAGTCATGTCGAAAATATTCGTAAAAAAATGTCATAGTATAGAATGTCGAAAATTTTAATGAAAAAAGGCATAGTATAGTCTGTCGATTCATTTGGTGGGAAAAAAACTCAGTTTAAAATTTCGACATTTTCATGAAAAAAGTCATACTATAGTATGACTTTTTATGAAAATTTTTCTTGTCGAAAATATTCGTAAAAAAATGTCATAGTATAGAATGTCGAAAATTTTCATAAAAAAAGGCATTGTATAGTCTGTCGATTCATTTGGTGGAAAAAAACTCAGTTTTAAATTTCGACATTTTCATGAAAAATGTCATACTATAGTATGACTTTTCATGAAAATTGACGAAAATTTAAACTGAGTTTTTTTTCCACCAAATGAATCGACAGACTATACTATGCCTTTTTTCATTAAAATTTTCGACATTCTATACTATGACATTTTTTTACGAATATTTTCGAAAATTTTCATGAAAAAAGTCGTCGAAAATATTCGTAAAAAAATGTCATAGTATAGAATGTCGAAAATGTTAATAAAAAAAGGCATAGTATAGTCTGTCGATTCATTTGGTGGGAAAAAAACTCAGTTTAAAATTTCGACATTTTCATGAAAAAAGTCATACTATAGTATGACTTTTTATGAAAATTTTTCTTGTCGAAAATATTCGTAAAAAAATGTCATAGTATAGAATGTCGAAAATTTTAATGAAAAAAGGCATAGTATAGTCTGTCGATTCATTTGGTGGGAAAAAAACTCAGTTTAAAATTTCGACATTTTCATGAAAAAAGTCATACTATAGTATGACTTTTTATGAAAATTTTTCTTGTCGAAAATATTCGTAAAAAAATGTCATAGTATAGAATGTCGAAAATTTTAATGAAAAAAGGCATAGTATAGTCTGTCGATTCATTTGGTGGAAAAAAAACTCAGTTTAAAATTTCGACATTTTCATGAAAAGTCATACTATAGCATGACTTTTCATGAAAATTGACGAAAATTTAAACTGAGTTTTTTTTCCACCAAATGAATCGACAGACTATACTATGCCTTTTTTCATTAAAATTTTCGACATTCTATACTATGACATTTTTTTACGAATATTTTCGAAAATTTTCATGAAAAAAGTCATGTCGAAAATATTCGTAAAAAAATGTCATAGTATAGAATGTCGAAAATTTTAATGAAAAAAGGCATAGTATAGTCTGTCGATTCATTTGGTGGGAAAAAAACTCAGTTTAAAATTTTGACATTTTCATGAAAAAAGTCATACTATAGTATGACTTTTTATGAAAATTTTTCTTGTCGAAAATATTCGTAAAAAAATGTCATAGTATAGAATGTCGAAAATTTTCATAAAAAAAGGCATTGTATAGTCTGTCGATTCATTTGGTGGAAAAAAAACTCAGTTTTAAATTTCGACATTTTCATGAAAAATGTCATACTATAGTATGACTTTTCATGAAAATTGACGAAAATTTAAACTGAGTTTTTTTTCCACCAAATGAATCGACAGACTATACTATGCCTTTTTTCATTAAAATTTTCGACATTCTATACTATGACATTTTTTTACGAATATTTTCGAAAATTTTCATGAAAAAAGTCATGTCGAAAATATTCGTAAAAAAATGTCATAGTATAGAATGTCGAAAATTTTAATGAAAAAAGGCATAGTATAGTCTGTCGATTCATTTGGTGGGAAAAAAACTCAGTTTAAAATTTTGACATTTTCATGAAAAAAGTCATACTATAGTATGACTTTTCATGAAAATTGAGGAAAATTTAAACTGAGTTTTTTTTCCACCAAATGAATCGACAGACTATACTATGCCTTTTTTCATTAAAATTTTCTACATTCTATACTATGACATTTTTTTACGAATATTTTCGAAAATTTTCATGAAAAAAGTCATGTCGAAAATATTCGTAAAAAAATGTCATAGTATAGAATGTCGAAAATTTTAATGAAAAAAGGCATAGTATAGTCTGTCGATTCATTTGGTGGGAAAAAAACTCAGTTTAAAATTTCGACATTTTCATGAAAAAAGTCATACTATAGTATGACTTTTTATGAAAATTTTTCTTGTCGAAAATATTCGTAAAAAAATGTCATAGTATAGAATGTCGAAAATTTTCATAAAAAAAGGCATTGTATAGTCTGTCGATTCATTTGGTGGAAAAAAACTCAGTTTTAAATTTCGACATTTTCATGAAAAATGTCATACTATAGTATGACTTTTCATGAAAATTGACGAAAATTTAAACTGAGTTTTTTTTCCACCAAATGAATCGACAGACTATACTATGCCTTTTTTCATTAAAATTTTCGACATTCTATACTATGACATGTTTTTACGAATATTTTCGAAAATTTTCATGAAAAAAGTCGTCGAAAATATTCGTAAAAAAATGTCATAGTATAGAATGTCGAAAATGTTAATAAAAAAAGGCATAGTATAGTCTGTCGATTCATTTGGTGGGAAAAAAACTCAGTTTAAAATTTCGACATTTTCATGAAAAAAGTCATACTATAGTATGACTTTTTATGAAAATTTTTCTTGTCGAAAATATTCGTAAAAAAATGTCATAGTATAGAATGTCGAAAATTTTAATGAAAAAAGGCATAGTATAGTCTGTCGATTCATTTGGTGGGAAAAAAACTCAGTTTAAAATTTCGACATTCGAAAAAGTCATACTATAGTATGACTATTATGAAAATTTATCTTGTCAATATTCGTAAAAAAATGTAAGTATGAATGTCGAAAATTTTAATAAAAAGGCATAGTAAGTCTGTCGATTCTTGTGGAAAAAAACTCAGTTTAAAAATTTCGACATTTTCATGAAAAGTCTATAGACTATCAGTGACGAAATTTAAATGAGTTTTTTTCCACCAATGAATCGACAGATAACTAGCCTTTTTCATTATAAATATCGACATTCTATACTGAATTTTTACGATATTTCGAAATTTTATGAAAAGTAGTGAAAATAAAAAAAATTCATAGTAAGATTCGAAAATTTTAACTGAAAAAGGCTAGTATATCTCGATCATTGTGGAAAAAAACCAGTTTAACATTTGAACTCATGAAAAAGTCATACTATTTGACTATTCATGAAAATTGAGGAAAATTTAAACTGAGTTTTTTTTCCACCAAATGAATCGACAGACTATACTATTCATAAAATGTTCTAATTTATACTATGACATTTTTTACGAATATTTTCGAAATTTCATGAAAAAGTCATCGAAATACGTAAAAAAATGTATAGTATAGATGTCGAAATTTAATGAAAAAGGCTATATAGTCGTCGATTCATTTGGGGAAAAAACTCAGTTTAAAATTTCGCATTTTCATGAAAAAAGTCATTTTATAATTTTTCTTGTCGAAATATAAAAAAATGTCATAGTATAGAATGTCGAAAATTTTCATAAAAAAGTGTATAGTCGATTCATTGTGGAAAAAACTCAGTTTAATTTCGACATTTCATGAAAAATGCAAATAGATACTTTTCATGAAAATTGACGAAAATTAAATGTATTTTTTCACAAATGATGACAGATAACGATGCCTTTTTCATTAAAATTGAGTTCTAACTTGCATGAATATTTTCGAAATTTCATGAAAAAAGTCGTCAAAAAAAACAAAAATTCATAGTATAGATGTCGAAAATTTAATGAAAAAGGCATAGTATTTCTTCATTAGTGGGAAAAAAAGTTAACAATTTCGACTTTTCATAAAAAGTCTACTATGTATGACTTTCATGAAAATTGAGGAAAATTTAAACTGAGTTTTTTTTCCACCAAATGAATCGACAGACTATACTATGCCTTTTTTCATGAAAATTTTCGACATTCTATACTATGACATTTTTTTACGAATATTTTCGACGACTTTTTTCATGAAAAAAGTCATGTCGAAAATATTCGTAAAAAAATGTCATAGTATAGAATGTCGAAAATTTTAATGAAAAAAGGCATAGTATAGTCTGTCGATTCATTTGGTGGGAAAAAAACTCAGTTTAAAATTTTGACATTTTCATGAAAAAAGTCATAGTATAGTATGACTTTCATGAAAATTGAGGAAAATTTAAACTGAGTTTTTTTTCCACCAAATGAATCGACAGACTATACTATGCCTTTTTTCATTAAAATTTTCGACATTCTATACTATGACATTTTTTTACGAATATTTTCGAAAATTTTCATGAAAAAAGTCATGTCGAAAATATTCGTAAAAAAATGTCATAGTATAGAATGTCGAAAATTTTAATGAAAAAAGGCATAGTATAGTCTGTCGATTCATTTGGTGGGAAAAAAACTCAGTTTAAAATTTCAACATTTTCATGAAAAAAGTCATACTATAGTATGACTTTTTATGAAAATTTTTCTTGTCGAAAATATTCGTAAAAAAATGTCATAGTATAGAATGTCGAAAATTTTCATAAAAAAAGGCATTGTATAGTCTGTCGATTCATTTGGTGGAAAAAAAACTCAGTTTTAAATTTCGACATTTTCATGAAAAATGTCATACTTTTCATGAAAATTGACGAAAATTTAAACTGAGTTTTTTTTCCACCAAATGAATTGACAGACTATACTATGCCTTCTTTCATTAAAATTTTCGACATTCTATACTATGACATTTTTTTACGAATATTTTCGAAAATTTTCATGAAAAAAGTCATGTCGAAAATATTCGTAAAAAAATGTCATAGTATAGAATGTCGAAAATTTTAATGAAAAAAGGCATAGTATAGTCTGTCGATTCATTTGGTGGGAAAAAAACTCAGTTTAAAATTTTGACATTTTCATGAAAAAAGTCATACTATAGTATGACTTTTCATGAAAATTGAGGAAAATTTAAACTGAGTTTTTTTTCCACCAAATGAATCGACAGACTATACTATGCCTTTTTTCATTAAAATTTTCGACATTCTATACTATGACATTTTTTTACGAATATTTTCGAAAATTTTCATGAAAAAAGTCATGTCGAAAATATTCGTAAAAAAATGTCATAGTATAGAATGTCGAAAATTTTAATGAAAAAAGGCATAGTATAGTCTGTCGATTCATTTGGTGGGAAAAAAACTCAGTTTAAAATTTTGACATTTTCATGAAAATTTCAAAAAAACTCAGTTTTAAATTTCGACATTTTCATGAAAAAAGTCATACTATAGTATGACTTTTCATGAAAATTGACGAAAATTTAAACTGAGTTTTTTTTCCACCAAATGAATCGACAGACTATACTATGCCTGTTTTCATGAAAATTTTCGACATTCTATACTATGACATTTTTTTACGAATATTTTGGAAAATTTTCATGAAAAAAGTCATGTCGAAAATATTCGTAAAAAAATGTCATAGTATAGAATGTCGAAAATTTTAATGAAAAAAGGCATAGTATAGTCTGTCGATTCATTTGGTGGGAAAAAAAACTCAGTTTAAAATTTCGACATTTTCATGAAAAAAGTCATACTATAGTATGACTTTTTATGAAAATTTTTCTTGTCGAAAATATTCGTAAAAAAATGTCATAGTATAGAATGTCGAAAATTTTAATGAAAAAAGGCATAGTATAGTCTGTCGATTCATTTGGTGGGAAAAAAACTCAGTTTAAAATTTTGACATTTTCATGAAAAAAGTCATACTATAGTATGACTTTTCATGAAAATTGAGGAAAATTTAAACTGAGTTTTTTTTCCACCAAATGAATCGACAGACTATACTATGCCTTTTTTCATTAAAATTTTCGACATTCTATACTATGACATTTTTTTACGAATATTTTCGAAAATTTTCATGAAAAAAGTCATGTCGAAAATATTCGTAAAAAAATGTCATAGTATAGAATGTCGAAAATTTTAATGAAAAAAAAGGCATAGTATAGTCTGTCGATTCATTTGGTGGGAAAAAAACTCAGTTTAAAATTTCGACATTTTCATGAAAAAAGTCATACTATAGTATGACTTTTTATGAAAATTTTTCTTGTCGAAAATATTCGTAAAAAAATGTCATAGTATAGAATGTCGAAAATTTTCATAAAAAAAGGCATTGTATAGTCTGTCGATTCATTTGGTGGAAAAAAAACTCAGTTTTAAATTTCGACATTTTCATGAAAAATGTCATACTATAGTATGACTTTTCATGAAAATTGACGAAAATTTAAACTGAGTTCTTTTTCCACCAAATGAATCGACAGACTATACTATGCCTTTTTTCATTAAAATTTTCGACATTCTATACTATGACATTTTTTTACGAATATTTTCGAAAATTTTCATGAAAAAAGTCATGTCGAAAATATTCGTAAGAAAATGTCATAGTATAGAATGTCGAAAATTTTAATGAAAAAAGGCATAGTATAGTCTGTCGATTCATTTGGTGGGAAAAAACTCAGTTTAAAATTTTGACATTTTCATGAAAAAAGTCATACTATAGTATGACTTTTCATGAAAATTGAGGAAAATTTAAACTGAGTTTTTTTTCCACCAAATGAATCGACAGACTATACTATGCCTTTTTTTCATTAAAATTTTCGACATTCTATACTATGACATTTTTTTACGAATATTTTCGAAAATTTTCATTAAAAAAGTCATGTCGAAAATATTCGTAAAAAACTGTCATAGTATAGAATGTCGAAAATTTTAATGAAAAAAGGCATAGTATAGTCTGTCGATTCATTTGGTGGGAAAAAAACTCAGTTTAAAATTTTGACATTTTCATGAAAAAAGTCATAGTATAGTATGACTTTTCATGAAAATTGACGAAAATTTAAACTGAGTTTTTTTTCCACCAAATGAATCGACAGACTATACTATGCCTTTTTTCATTAAAATTTTCTACATTCTATACTATGACATTTTTTTACGAATATTTTCGAAAATTTTCATGAAAAAAGTCATGTCGAAAATATTCGTAAAAAAATGTCATAGTATAGAATGTCGAAAATTTTAATGAAAAAAGGCATAGTATAGTCTGTCGATTCATTTGGTGGGAAAAAAACTCAGTTTAAAATTTCGACATTTTCATGAAAAAAGTCATACTATAGTATGACTTTTTATGAAAATTTTTCTTGTCGAAAATATTCGTAAAAAGATGTCATAGTATAGAATGTCGAAAATTTTCATAAAAAAAGGCATTGTATAGTCTGTCGATTCATTTGGTGGAAAAAAACTCAGTTTTAAATTTCGACATTTTCATGAAAAATGTCATACTATAGTATGACTTTTCATGAAAATTGACGAAAATTTAAACTGAGTTTTTTTTCCACCAAATGAATCGACAGACTATACTATGCCTTTTTTCATTAAAATTTTCGACATTCTATACTATGACATGTTTTTACGAATATTTTCGAAAATTTTCATGAAAAAAGTCGTCGAAAATATTCGTAAAAAAATGTCATAGTATAGAATGTCGAAAATTTTAATAAAAAAAGGCATAGTATAGTCTGTCGATTCATTTGGTGGGAAAAAAACTCAGTTTAAAATTTCGACATTTTCATGAAAAAAGTCATACTATAGTATGACTTTTTATGAAAATTTTTCTTGTCGAAAATATTCGTAAAAAAATGTCATAGTATAGAATGTCGAAAATTTTAATGAAAAAAGGCATAGTATAGTCTGTCGATTCATTTGGTGGGAAAAAAACTCAGTTTAAAATTTCGACATTTTCATGAAAAAAGTCATACTATAGTATGACTTTTTATGAAAATTTTTCTTGTCGAAAATATTCGTAAAAAAATGTCATAGTATAGAATGTCGAAAATTTTAATGAAAAAAGGCATAGTATAGTCTGTCGATTCATTTGGTGGAAAAAAAACTCAGTTTAAAATTTCGACATTTTCATGAAAAGTCATACTATAGCATGACTTTTCATGAAAATTGACGAAAATTTAAACTGAGTTTTTTTTCCACCAAATGAATCGACAGACTATACTATGCCTTTTTTCATTAAAATTTTCGACATTCTATACTATGACATTTTTTTACGAATATTTTCGAAAATTTTCATGAAAAAAGTCATGTCGAAAATATTCGTAAAAAATGTCATAGTATAGAATGTCGAAAATTTTAATGAAAAAAGGCATAGTATAGTCTGTCGATTCATTTGGTGGGAAAAAAACTCAATTTAAAATTTCGACATTTTCATGAAAAAAGTCATACTATAGTATGACTTTTTATGAAAATTTTTCTTGTCGAAAATATTCGTAAAAAAATGTCATAGTATAGAATGTCGAAAATTTTAATAAAAAAAGGCATTGTATAGTCTGTCGATTCATTTGGTGGGAAAAAAACTCAATTTAAAATTTCGCCATTTTCATGAAAAAAGTCATACTATAGTATGACTTTTTATGAAAATTTTTCTTGTCGAAAATATTCGTAAAAAAATGTCATAGTATAGAATGTCGAAAATTTTAATAAAAAAAGGCATTGTATAGTCTTTCGATTCATTTGGTGGAAAAAAAACTCAATTTTAAATTTTGACATTTTCATGAAAAATGTCATACTATAGTATGACTTTTCATGAAAATTGAGGAAAATTTAAACTGAGTTTTTTTTCCACCAAATGAATCGACAGACTATACTATGCCTTTTTTCATTAAAATTTTCGACATTCTATACTATGACATTTTTTTACGAATATTTTCGAAAATTTTCATGAAAAAAGTCATGTCGAAAATATTCGTAAAAAAATGTCATAGTATAGAATGTCGAAAATTTTAATGAAAAAAGGCATAGTATAGTCTGTCGATTCATTTGGTGGAAAAAAAACTCAGTTTAAAATTTTGACATTTTCATGAAAAAAGTCATACTATAGTATGACTTTTCATGAAAATTGAGGAAAATTTAAACTGAGTTTTTTTTCCACCAAATGAATCGACAGACTATACTATGCCTTTTTTCATTAAAATGTTCTACATTCTATACTATGACATTTTTTTACGAATATTTTCGAAAATTTTCATGAAAAAAGTCATGTCGAAAATATTCGTAAAAAAATGTCATAGTATAGAATGTCGAAAATTTTAATGAAAAAAGGCATAGTATAGTCTGTCGATTCATTTGGTGGGAAAAAAACTCAGTTTAAAATTTCGACATTTTCATGAAAAAAGTCATACTATAGTATGACTTTTTATGAAAATTTTTCTTGTCGAAAATATTCGTAAAAAAATGTCATAGTATAGAATGTCGAAAATTTTCATAAAAAAAGGCATTGTATAGTCTGTCGATTCATTTGGTGGAAAAAAAACTCAGTTTTAAATTTCGACATTTTCATGAAAAATGTCATACTATAGTATGACTTTTCATGAAAATTGAGGAAAATTTAAACTGAGTTTTTTTTCCACCAAATGAATCGACAGACTATACTATGCCTTTTTTGATTAAAATTTTCGACATTCTATACTATGACATTTTTTTACGAATATTTTCGAAAATTTTCATGAAAAAAGTCATGTCGAAAATATTCGTAAAAAAATGTCATAGTATAGAATGTCGAAAATTTTAATGAAAAAAGGCATAGTATAGTCTGTCGATTCATTTGGTGGGAAAAAAACTCAGTTTAAAATTTCGACATTTTCATGAAAAAAGTCATACTATAGTATGACTTTTTATGAAAATTTTTCTTGTCGAAAATATTCGTAAAAAAATGTCATAGTATAGAATGTCGAAAATTTTAATAAAAAAAGGCATTGTATAGTCTGTCGATTCATTTGGTGGAAAAAAAACTCAGTTTTAAATTTCGACATTTTCATGAAAAAAGTCATACTATAGTATGACTTTTCATGAAAATTGACGAAAATTTAAACTGAGTTTTTTTTCCACCAAATGAATCGACAGACTATACTATGCCTGTTTTCATTAAAATTTTCGACATTCTATACTATGACATTTTTTTACGAATTTTTTCGAAAATTTTCATGAAAAAAGTCATGTCGAAAATATTCGTAAAAAAATGTCATAGTATAGAATGTCGAAAATTTTAATGAAAAAAGGCATAGTATAGTCTGTCGATTCATTTGGTGGGAAAAAAACTCAGTTTAAAATTTCGACATTTTCATGAAAAAAGTCATACTATAGTATGACTTTTTATGAAAATTTTTCTTGTCGAAAATATTCGTAAAAAAATGTCATAGTATAGAATGTCGAAAATTTTAATGAAAAAAGGCATAGTATAGTCTGTCGATTCATTTGGTGGGAAAAAAACTCAGTTTAAAATTTCGAAAATTTTCATGAAAAAAGTCATACTATAGCATGTCGAAAATTTTCGTGAACAAATGTCGAAAATATTCGTAAAAAAATGTCTTAGTATAGAATGTCGATTAATTTGGTGGAAAAAAAACTCAGTTTAAAATTTCGAAAATTTTCATGAAAAAAGTCATACTATAGCATGTCGAAAAATGTTGTAAAAAAAGTCATAGTATAGTAAATCGAAATTTTTTAAAGTCATAGTATACTATGTAAGTCGAAAAAAAAGTCATTGTATAGTATGTCGAAAAAAAAGTCATAGTATATTATGTCGAAAATAAAAAAAAGTCATAATATAGTACGTCGAAAAAAATTAAAAAAAGTCGTAGTTTAGTATGCCGAAAAATGTTGTAAAAAAGTCATTGTATACTTTGTCGAAAAATGTTGTAAAAAAAGTCATAGTATAGCATGTTGAAAAAAAGTCACAGTATAGTATGTCGAAAAAAAGTCATAGTATAGTATGTCGAAAAAATAAAAAAAAAGTCATAGTATAGTATGTCGAAAATAAAAAAAAGTCATAATATAGTACGTCGAAAAAAATTTAAAAAAAGTCGTAGTTTAGTATGCCGAAAAATGTTGTAAAAAAAAGTCATAGTATAGCACGTCAAAAAAAAAAAAGTCATAGTATTGTATGTGGAAAAAAAGTCATAGTATAGTATTTCGAAAATGTTTGTAAAAAAAAGTCATAGTATTGTATGTGGAAAAAAAGTCATAGTATAGTATTTCGAAAATGTTTGTAAAAAAAATTATAGCATAATATGTAGAAAAAAATAAAAAAGTCATAGTAGTATGTCGAAAATTAATCATAGTATAGTATGTCGAAAAAATGTCTGAAAAAATGTCATTCTAGTATGGCATTAAAAAGTCAAAAGGCAATACTGGTGAAATATGGCAGTCAGCAATTATCAGTTAAAAGAGGACAAATACAATAATGCAACGTCATTATTATTACTGTAATATTACCACTACCCTCTAGGGCTGAAAATGTCACCTGAAAAGGCCACCTTGACTGTTCAACGTGGCTGCTGTCTGAATAAGGTAAAAACTAGTCATAAGTGCTTTAAAGAGAAGCCGTTTGTATATGCATGACTTACTCTGAGTCGGGAGATGTGTGACAGTCCCTCGGGGCCCAGGACCCGTCTCCTGCAGCTCCAGCTCCATGTAGTTCAGCTGCTTCTTGGATGTGGGACTAACAGGAATATTCACATACGTCACACCTTCGCTGCGAGGCCTGTCAGGAAGCGGTGCCTCCGGTGGGAAAACGAACACTGACCCTGTCAATAGAAGAGCAACAACGTGTTAATTCAGCTCAGGGGTGGTTTTGTTCATTTGTGTCATCTGCTTCTTTTAAAAGGTGTGAACACTCATTTTTATCAACAAAACCCCAGAAGACACCAAAACCAACAAGTAATTCATTCTGCTAACAAGATCTTTGAAGCCACGGCCTGATAGCTTATACTGCCAAACAACACGATTGTCATCCAAAAAACATTTTAAACTCATAAAAGAGGCATGCAGATGACTATTTCTTCATTACAATGAACATAGCCAGCATTTTGAATGAGAGAGAGGAAGAGAAAAAGAAAGTGAGAGTTCATGTCTTTAATGAAGGGTTATTTGTTTTTCTGCTATTCAACAATAAAGAACGTAATTTTAAAGAGGACCTATTGTGCTTATTTTGAGGTTCATGCTTGTATTTTGGGTTTCTACTAGAACATGTTTACATGCTTTAATGTTCAAAAAACGCTTTACTTTTCTCATACCGGCTTTGCTGCAGCACCTCTTTGGACTCCGCTCTAGCTCCACTCTAACTAGCTTTGTTTGTTTTGTTTGAATTTGCCTTTTCATAGGATTGTTGATAATATTAAAAAGATAAAATAACACCAGCCTTACTCTGACACTTCCTTGAAAGGAGGTGATTTGTTTTTGTCATTATGACCTTAATTAAAAGATAACAATGAAGAAATCAAGAGGTATGGCTGGTGTTATTTTAACACGTTGTCATTATAACCTTCATCACAAGCTAGACGATCTTCCCTTCAAGGTTTAGGAACTCTCGAGGCAACAGTCCTTATCAACAGCATAATGTTAATTAGAGTCATTCAAATACAGACATCTGCATTAAAGTCACTGTTCTTTTCAACAGTAAAGCACAGCAGCAGATCTGGGATCAACAGCTACACTGGCACAAAGTGTATCCCACTGAATTGCCCTTTCCCCCCTCCAGAGGCTAATTATACATAATTAGTAAGGCCCCAGGGATACATTATGAGATGCATTATGGTCATTTAATGTTATGAGGCAGTAAAAACCGTAACTTATTGCCCTTTTAATTCCACCATCAGCGCTCCATAGCCAATATCCAATTCCTTAAACATGCGAATACTTTCTGGTGCGTCAACTGACCCAAATTTCATGTTTTTCTTAATCAAATTAGTGTTAAACCAGATTAAATTAGGTAAAACCCAAACAGGAGCACCCACAAAGCTATGATAGCAGCATAATCTCACATAAAAAAAAAATCTTATTTTGAAAATATTTTCAACAACTTTGCAAATAACAAAATCCAGATAAACTGGTTTGATTTTCCAATATTTCCAACACCAACAGATGTACAAATCATTGGCAGATTTCTCTATTTAAAATGAGTAAAACACTGTTAAACAGCATACGCATTTGCACAATTGGTCTAAGACAAATGTACTAAAAAAATAAGCACTTTTAATTGCAACCTGACTACAGTTTAACTTTGAGCTGATGCTGCAGTGTTATGAGTAAAAACAGCTAATGCTTCAAGAATATATGCAACTGGTTAAATAATGTAGTAAGCAGAAAAAAGGTGTCCAGTAAATCCAACAAGAAACGTCGCCTCAACCCATTTCAACTGAATAGCTTTTCCTGTCAAACACAAATTATAGCCACGGTGTTGCCTAAAGCGCGTTGTCCGTGTAATTCATTTCATTGTGCTTGATAGATGGTTTCCAGTGAAAACAGGAAGCTTTACCCGTCATAATAAACCTAAAAGCCAGCCAGCGTAAAGAGGTGCAGAATAAGAGCCGTTGAGCTCAATCTCTTATTGATACGGTTTCAGAACAACTGCATTAAATATGTGCATATATCTCGGCTCTGTGACACGTATCGTCCAGTGCTCTTTTTTTTTTATGCCCGTGTCTACAACGCCGGCAAAGATAGCTACAACCTTCAAAAACAGGGGGAGCGTACACTCAAGGATATCTGACACATTAGCATAACCTGAATACTTCTGTTCTTCCCCCATGAATAGAGACTAGTGAAAAGCAAGATATACTGAATTTCTCCTTAACAGTGACATATACATTTGTTAATTACTTGTGTGCAAATAGAACAACTAAAAGAAAAGAAAGCCTAATTAACTGATACATTGCTAAAGTTAGATCACCTACATCAGCTCTATTCACCGGAATCACGCATTCAAATATCGTTATTGTCATATTGCAGCACTGAGCTCTTCCAGCAATTAACAAGGCTGTTCATTACTTTTAGCTCCTAATAGCTGACAAAATGAACACTGGTGTGAGGCTACACTGCCCATACAGAGCCTATGTAATTCATTTCAAGCACCGTACATCAGCTAAAACTACACTGATTAACCGATAAACTCCTCTTGAGCTCTACCACTTCATAACAAAACAAACACCATGTATAGTTAGCAACATAAACGCTGCTGAAAAAAATCAGTTTGCTTTATGTCACTTATTGCAAGACTGATGTTGCAGCTGATGCTGATGTTTGAAGATTAAAGAGAATATCTAGATCACAGAAAAACTGAACGTTTAACTACAGCTGCTTTGTGTGTGTGAAATAAACCCAACAGCAGTAGGAGTACAACAACAGAAAGCAGTTCAGCTGGGGACATTTACTGCTCAGAGCACTAATGAGGCTCAAGAAGACTATAGCCTATAGTTATTTTATGCACCGTCTTGTGTTAGAATCATATTGTAAAACTATGAAATGCTGCATAAAAATACATTATTTTAGTTTTAGTGTCATGGATTCGTAAGCATCTGTATTTGACAGCTACATCATCATGTAGATAAAGCGCTGTAAATTTTGTTCAGAGGCTGGGTAACGCGTGACATTTTGGGGACAACAAAGATTTCACCTGCTGTTGACTTCCTAAATGGCAGCAGGCAGCGGCCATTACCAGCAGCTCGGAGGCACTAACCCCAGGGGGACGCTCGTACAAACGGCGAGAAGCCATTAGACGCCAGCAGAGTCTCGGCGGGTGCAGCCCTTTGGCAACGTCTAAGAGGCCCGATCCCTAATTGATCAGACACCAAGCAGCCCTCGTGGTGTTTTATAATGGCTGCCGTTACAACAGTGGGTTTGCCCACAGCTATAAAGCTGAAAGACTTTTTTTTTTCCATAATACACTTTGCGAAGCCTCCGGGGGAGATCTCAGAGGCAATACCTGGCTGAGCCTAGTGACCCGAACTCACAAAGTCAACTGCTTTGGAGAGGAAACATGACGGGTCTAATGACAGCCGTGTCTTCGGGGTGAGAGGCCTGTTCAAGCTGGTTCTCCACCTTTCGCGTGTTATTCTAGCAGGCAGACATGGAGGTGGAGGTGGAAACATGGCTGACTGAACCCAAAGGAGTAACGACTTCACTCGAAATGCCAACACTTGAGAGATTTCTCACATACAAATCCAAATTTCATGCTACAGTGTGTCATATTTTCTCTTCTTTTAACAGATTACATAAAAATGACTCTTGAATTAACGAACGGCAAAAATTCCTCATGATGAAAACATTTTTTTTTTCTCTCTTTCTCCTCAGTTTCACCTGCAAACAAGGACTTCACCGGGACAACACTATCCCTTCCCAGATCCCATCCTCTGTGCAAGAGACCAGACCAACCAGGAGGTGTCACTGACAAAAGCCGTGCTCCCTCACCAGCTTCCCACCAGAAACTTTGCACATCAAATCACATGACCAAGCCAAAGATACTACTGCCACGGTCTCTGACCTGCTAAACTTCCTAACAAAAACCAGTATGAAAAAGGTAATAAAGCGGTGTATGTTTGAAGCACATCGGATTTATTGTTTCACCTTTGTTTTTTTCCGTGGTATCAAATTGGTATTTTCACTAGTATTAGTATTGACTGCTAAATTTATGGTACCTTAACGTCCCTGTTCCACTTAGCTAAAGCTAATGCATTCTAACATAGAGTCCTGCAATGAATCCTCCCTTCATGAATGTTGTAATTTGTTTTAGAGAGGTGTTGATTCAGCTCATTTTGGAGGATGCAGTTTGTGCTGCTGTTGAACTGTATTGCATCATACAGACTTGTGTTTCTGTTATTTAGCCTATTTTCATCAATATAAATGGGGTGGACAAAATGTTCCTGAAGCTGAATCAACACCTCTCTAAAACAGTTTCAACAAAAACTTCATAACCCTCACAAGGGATTCACTAAAAAAATCTGACATACCTCTCAAACTAATCTCGCACACTGTGCAAAAATGGGTCCAATAAAATCTCGGTCACAAACTATGTCAAAGTGACAGACAATGAACCTGCAGAATTGCTGTTATTGCACCGAGCATAGTGGCCTCAAGAATAGTAGTGCCACAGGGAAATGTCCCACCGAAAACCGTAATGATCTCGCACTAGAATAGCCTGAACAAATGTCTCAATATGGAGCCAAAATACGGCAGTATAACATCATCAGTCGTAGCTACTCACCGTTTCATTAAAGTGTTACTAAACTACTAGAGCATCACATTAAATCTTTTACTCATTTCAGTTGCCATCGAGCCCGCACCCTCGCGTAAACCTCAGCTACCGGACTCGGCCGCCTCCTGCACCTCCCCGTCCATTAACTGCTCGCTGAGGCAGGATGATGGGAAAGATGACATGGGAGCCGAGCCGTGTGTGTGTGTGTGTGTGTGTGTGTGTGTGTGTAGGTACATGACGGATGGGTTTGGTGCCACATGGTGACAGCTGCTGGGACTTCCTAGAGCAGGTGTGCATTAGACTGAGGGCATGTTTCTAGGTGTGGGGATGCTTAAGTGGCCAAACGTCCCCCGACAACTGTCCTCTCACCTCACTATCAGGGCAGGTATCCTGTCGCGCGTCACTGCACTCTCTGTCTGGTTAGACATCTGTGTGTGCTTTCTCTGGACACAATTGGTTCTTACGTAACTCGAGTTTATGGCGTTGCATAAAATGCAGGCGGATGAATAAATGTTCGCGCTGCAGTGAGCCCTCCACTACACAGGTCGCTGAAACGCATCTTTTATTCTAAGTTATGTTAATGGTAACACAATTTACATACATTATGTGACTTATTTGTGTTTTATAGATTCGTATGTGATTCATCTGGCATCATGAATAACATCAATTAACACAATTTAAACTGGTGTTTAGCCCCAGTTTGTCTCTTTGACGTACGATCATTACATTCTAGCCACAGACCTAAGATTCTGTTTCTCTTTCTTTTTTTGACCAATTTCTAATGAGATTTAACTTTACATGTAGTAACATACAAACAAGCGTTTAACTGCAAATGCCAATGTAAAATTTAAAGAAAATTATCAACAACAAAAGTAGAAGTACAAGCCCAGAGACCACCTTACTAAAAATTTAAAAAAAGAAAAAAAAAAGTTTTTCTGAAAGATAAATGTAACTATTTTATGGGTCAGTTATTTCCTGATAATGATTTAATCTTTCCTTGAAAGTGTCCAGAAAAAGAACCATAAGGATGAAATCAGAAGCACCTATTGATTTGCAGAGGATTTTCTTTAAAAGAACTGCTCAATTTAAACCCAGGGAAATATTAAATCATCGTTGATTAATTATTGGAAACTCTAGGTTAGGCTAGCTTTGCATTTAAGTGAAATTAATTAAACAGAAAGTGTCTATTTAACCTTTAATTAGTTGCCAAATTACATAATTCTTTCCAGAAAACCTCCTGGGAGATTATTAGAAATGTACGGATTCGTAAAATAAATTGATACCAATTGATGTGATGTGTAAATCTCCACTTATACTAGGCTACGTTTGAATTTACGAAGAGCTGGTGCAATTGGCTCCAGATATTATGACTCTTTATGCAGCACTGTACAGTACATGCTATATACTTTATGTAAACAACTTCAATGTCACAGTACATTACCCTGAATAAAGTCAAGTAAACATTATGTGTGTGGAGTACATGTCTGTTCCTAACATCACCCCTGTGGCTGCAACGCCTCGTGCCAGTCTGCTATTTCAGACACCGAATGAGCCTCATTACATTTAGTTATTCATGCACACCAAGTAAACAGGTGACGTGTTAATAGCCTTTGTTTATTCAAGGGCATGACTCATGAATTGAATTCACTTTTTGTAAGTGAGCCCTGGTTATTGTAAGAAGCCAGCCTGGGTAATACACGGCTGAAAACGTCCATTCCCGGAGCAACGATCTGCGTGTTTGACTGGTTGAGAAAAACAACCTGATTAAGTTCATTGCTCGATGTCTCACTCACCTTCAGTCTCTTGAAGGAACCTCTGCTGACCACAGCTGCCCATCAGCTCGTACTTGCTTTTTTCTTCTGCCTGCGAGACACACAGACCGTAAGGTTAGAATTTGCAGTAAACCCACAAGTTCATTGCATAAGAAGTGTGACTTTCTCCTCGACAGCTCGGTGGACAAACCGGGAGTATTTATAGGCCGAAATTCAAGATTTACTGAGAGCTCAGGGCTACGTCTTACATGTAGAGACGCCGTCTGCAATGGCTCATCGTTACGGATGGATAACCATGCCTTTTAAATTGTAGTCATGCAATCTCTGATTCAGTAAGCACAGCTAGTGTGGTGTGAAAATCGGTGGTGGAGTGCAGCCATATTGCTTTCAGTCTCATGAGAGGCCACTGTTTGCACACAAAGAGGGATTCCTTGATCGGACCATCGTCACGCTGAGAATGAAGGACGCTAGTACATAAAAGGGGATATATGTAATGGACATTAGCTGATTACTGTATATTGGTGCATTTTCAAGCAGTATTCTAGCATTGTTTTTTAATATTCATGTTCCAATTAGAATTAGAAAATTAGAGACTGCACACATTAAGTACAGCGCTTTAACGCTTTGTTTTCAGCTCATCACATAGACTTGCGAACGTAACCGAGACGATCCAGACTTTCTCAACAATCCACGCAACTAACTGGACAAGTTCAAACCTACAAAATGCTGATTTAACATATTTTTTCGTGTTCAATTTCAGATATGACTCAAGCCTATCATTCCCACGGTATTCCCACGATATCAGACGTTTGCCAAAAAAATGTTAAGCTGTACTCAGTCCAAAATGTGTAAGTGGTTGATAGCATAAAGCCGATTAGAGAGTTTGGGGATTGGCCTACCTCCGAGTTCCTCTCCGGCGTCCGACTCTCCATGAACTCATAAGCAGGATCAGCTCTGCGTCTTTCCTCTTTACTATTAAGCCTTTTGTCTGGTGAGAGAGCAAAAAATATCGTGCGTTTTAAATACAAGAAATTAAACTGCAATTTCTTGTGCCAACTGCCAGGGCAATCACCCCACATTGTGCTTTTTTAAATCCTCTCTGGGTATTAATGCATGAATTTGTCCAGATGCGGTGTTGGGAACAAATAACACTGGATTGATTCATCATCTGACAATACCACAAACTATTACAAATGGAGAAATAGCATCCCTGGTGCTGGAAATAAGAGCTGTATTGACAGCGTGATACCGTGCAAGGGACAAACATCACAAAGAGGTTCAACATGCAGCAGATATTTAGTGTCATTCATTTCCTGTCCTGTGTAAATGTAAAACCCAATCTAAGTACTACCATTTAAACACAGTTATCAGTGATACTTTCTGTTTTATAATGTAGATAGCCTTTATAATAGCTGGACTGATATATCAGCATTGACAATATCTGACTATTTAGTTTATTACAGATATATTAGTGTTGACGTTATAGATTTTTAAGGTCAATACCAATAGATATCTGAGAATTAAAAAAAATACTATATATCTGCCAATTGTCTATTTTTATTAAGGATTCCCTCTGTTTCTTCTTTACAAGCATGACATTTTACAGACACAAACTATGGACTCTAGCGGATCATTTTTGTGTCAAATTATTGATTTCTTAAGTAAGTAGCCGTGTAATAAATGGGATAATGTACAGTGAGCCGGTCATTGTTGTGAAATAATCCCCTTCAGGGCGATGCGGCACCCCGACGCGACAATGACCGGCTCGCTGTACATTATCCCTTATCCTAAATTTCAGAAGAGAAATGCTAAGGATAATGTATGTTTGAGGTTCTTTACAAACACTGTGACCAGTACACAGTTTGTCCACCAGAGGGTACACACAAGTTTGTTTTTTTGCTATTTTTTAATAACCAAATTTCAGTATAAGCCATATCAAAAATATTTTATGTTAAAAAAACAAAACAAATTTTGTCCAATTATTATCAGATTTTTGGGAACCACTTCCCAACAAGGCAGCTTTTATAAAAGTTTACTGATGACTCATTGGTGGCTGATAAATAATTTACTAATTAATAATTTACAATTTGGATAAAAGCTATTGATAAGAAGGAAGAAGTTATGGGTTGACAGGTTGCGGTGTTAATTCTTTATATTTGGTATTAATGCTTTTGGCTGTTTTAATAACGTTGTAATCGACAAATAAATGCTTACCAAGTTGTTAATAAATGCTTTCCTAAAGTAAGCAATCATAAGGATCTTTTTCAAAACCTGGCTTACAACTAATTCAGAAGGCATAAATAAAGGATTTAATAACCAGGACTTAGTTACAACTTATAAACCATTACAACATTTTTTAGCCTTGGTATCAGTCAGTCTCTAGTAGAGCCTATATGTCATTTATGATTTCATAACTCATGCAATAACTTTCATCTCCACTTATTTTCACAGTCGTCAAGCAACACAACTAAAGGAAAACATCACAGAGTGCAGAGAGAAAACAAGCAGTTGATTAAACAAAAAAAAATCGAGTAGGAAAGTGTGTTTTTATTGATGATAACGAGGTCGGAAAAAAAGAGAAGATCCATTTCATAGCAGTGAAGAGGAAAAGGACACCGTGGGATTCGAAGAAGCTTTGAGTTGAAGAGGAAACTGGAGAAGAGGCCTCTTACCTTCGCTGGTCGCCGTCCGACCATTCGTCTCTTCGTACTGACACCGCCCGTCCGCGCTCCGTGATCCATCACCGGGAGCTCGATGGAGCAGCTCCTCATTAGCAGCCGCTTCGTGTTCGGGGCTTTTCTTCGGGTGCGGAAAGGTTTGTAAAGTGGAAATGTTCCTGTCGCGGTGCATTTCAGCAGGTGCGACCCGTGGAGCAGGGTGGCAGCGCTCCCCTTGACACTTTAAACAGTTTTCATAGATGACGGCTCTTTTGTCTCTCTGTGGATCTCGTAATGGTCCACAGGTGCCAGTTGGTGCAGATTTCAGCTCATTTGCAAATCTAGGGCTCATTGACTCATACAGGTTCAGTCTGTTAGCGTTCGCCTCGGGCTGCCTATCTGCGCTCGGAAAGCCCAACAGATCAGCTAAGAGACTGGCTAATTTCTCTCTTCCTTTCTTCGGCGTCGGCGAATCCTCACTCGTCTCCAACGTTGGCTTCCCTGAGCTGTGGATGCTTCCAAAGCCAGGAGAGGGTTTCTCCACAATTTTCTTCACTGCAATACTGTATTCACCGGTAGTGCAGGGTCTGCATGGTGATTTGTCAACACTTTGATCTGCTGGATTGAAAATATGATGTTCTGGAGGCAAAAAAAACAAAAAACCTTCCAACACACTTTGATTTCTGTCCCGAAATCATATCAGCAAGCTGCTGCTGCAAATTATGAATGTTTTCTCTCAAACGTGCATCAACTCTGTTCATGCATGCAAGAATCAATGCATGCAGTGTGCATACATACAATATTTCAACTGATTACACTTACCTGGTATGGCAGGTATCGCTGAACCACTTGCAGGGATGTGCGGCGTCCCCTGAGAGATGAAATGGAAAATTATACAAATTATATTCTTAACGCAAACTGGCTTAATTAGATGAATATTAGGCATTTTGAAGGAATAGCTGGCAATGATGTGTAGTTTCAATAAATTCAATTTCAAAGTTGTGAGGAATTACGGCTGTGAATGCTCTGAATGTCAAGTCTACGGCTGTCAGATGACTACATCCATCACACAGAGCATATTTCACTGTGACTTTTCTTGTAGATTTATTACCCACAATCCCCCTTCTTCAAACCAGCCAGACGAACCCTTTTTTAAGCCTGTTGACAACAGCGTGATTGCAATTATAATACAATTAATTATGATAAAATTATCTTTATACATTCATAAATATACTCCACAATGTGAAATGACACGTATTTAGTTATGGTTTGGTGTTTTCTGTTGAACTGGCCCTTTAACTGTGAGCCAATAAACACTACAGGGGTGGATTGTGTTGCTCAGGCGGAGGGTGATAAATGCCCTCCCACACTGCTCGTGCCTGATCCATCAGCTTCTGGCCAATAACTCTCATGTTTAATTTAGTTCACCGAGGACTGAACGAAGGGAAACGAAGAGAAAGAACATTTGGTTCAGGTAATCAAATGCAATATGCTTTCTTAACTAAATGCACTACCAGCAGGTGGAGCTACATGTTTAGAGTATCCAATAAACAGGACACGGACAGACCCAGAACAAAAAAGCTTTTAAAAGGGATTTACAAAAAAGATTTCATTATAATCAAGCTCAGCCTTAAAGATTGCAAGATGATATTTGATAATATACTGCAGGTTTCTACTGAAAATCATCATCATACATGAGGAAGAAATAATAAGTATAAAACTGGTATAAATGATGGAAGACTATTACTGAATGTATCACAGCCAAGCAGGATCCATCTCCAAATCAAAGGGCAAAAACTGATTTATCCTAAAATCCAACACGTCTTTCTTCACTTACAGCAACTTAACACGACTAAACAACTAAATCTATCTATAAGATTTACATTTAAACTGTAACTCCTGTTAATTTTGAAGATTTTTTACCGAGCTGCTGGTGTACAATTTATTATTTTAATAATAAATAACAATTCAGTAAATTTATATCTATGTATTTATTGGTCACATTTTGTTTTACAAAGTTAGTAAAGCAATGTTTTAAGTCAAGCCTGATGTTGCCTTACACATAAAAGAACGATCCCAGTCACTTCTACACAGTGAAGCTTATTAATTAAACACTGGTATCAGATCGGTTCTCAGTATCATCCGATACCCAAAGCCCGGGTATCGGTATTGGGACTGAAAAAGTCGGCTCGGTGCATCCCTACCCAGGTTGATCGATAATGAAAATAATCATTAGTTGCAGCCCTGAAACAAAGACGAATCAAACCCTGAACAACAAATCGCCACCTACTTCACGATCGTCAAGCCAAGGAGAACCATCACCTACCTACCAGACAACTGAACCTCATAGTTCATATTGAGATGTTTTTACTAGAAGATTAATTTTTTTTAACTTGGATATAAAAGCCATAAATATATTTGGATAACATTAATAATCCCTTAGCTCAACAGCATTAAGTTGAGCAAAAAATATGAGGTAGAAAGAAAAACTGCAAGTCACCAACAAGGTCTAAATCTGCTGGATACGATGACAGCGTCGACCTCAATTGGCTGCTGAAACGCTAGCTTGTTAGACAGATGGGCAAAGGGACTGTTGGTTGTTCTGACACCAAATGCAAAGCGGCTTCACCGTCAGCCTGCACGACACCGCAAAGGTCATATTGACAGCGGGCTACAGAACAGATGATAGAGTGATGATAAGGCGTGCTCACACAAGCTGCTACTGTATGACAGGGAGTGATATAACGGAGCACATTCAGGAAGACCATTTGAAGATGGAGGATTTTTTTTTTTTTTTTCGAGGCAAACAGATGGCCGACGAGAATAGAACTACACTTATATCTGAGCTTAACCCAAGTCTGTTTCTGGCCAAACGATAAAAGGACGCAAAATATATTCAGAAAACTGAGCACAAATGACAAGAAGATATTTTTCTGCTTACCTTAAATCCACCACAAACTGAGCAGATCGTCACGATGGTTTTGGAGACAGATGTGCTGCAGATGTGACAGGAGTCTGGGTGTTCACTGGAGGCCGCCTTGGTTTTCTTACTCTCCTCTGAGGGGCCTTGTAAGTGTTCACTCGACGACTGTCTTTCAGTGGTTTCTGAGTGACCCTCAGAGATCACGGCGCTGCTTTTATCCCCCTTTGTTGAGTCTGTTGTGAGGCTTGGAGAGGCAGGAGCGTCCTTAGTTGGCGTGGAGGGTTCATTGTCTTTGGCACCCCCACTTCCCTCCTGTAACAAACTCCTGGGGCTGTCGTAGAGATATCGAAGTGACGTTGGGACTTGGTACTCGTGTCCGGTGGCGCAAGTACAAGGGCTCAGGTCTTGAGCCAAGTGGGGAGGCAAGCTGAAAACGGACCCGAAGTCCTCCCCGGGGGTGATGTCCAGGCTGCCCGTGTAGGAGGAGAAACTCCCAGAGTAAGAGGAATGGCTGCCGGTGGCGATGCCGCTGTCGGACGAGCTCTGGCGGCCGATCTCCTGGAGCTGGCGGGGGGGCTTGGCGGCGGGCCGGTTCCCGCCTCCCTGGTTGACGGAAAGCTTCTCCATGCTCTGCAATGCAGCTTTGGCTCCCACGTGGCCGACGCTTTCAGAGGGGTTGGAGGCCGGCTCGGTCCAAATGGCCATCCGGCTGCCGACGCTGCAGTCTGACTGGCTGGTGTCCGACGTGTCGGAGGAGCCGGATATGCTGCGGTCGTCTCCCCCAGCAGACGGGCAGTACGAGGACGAGGAGACTGCCGAGAAAGACAGCATTAATACAACTTTAATGAATTTAATCAACAGCTTTAACGAAAACATTGCTTTCATCAATAAAGCATCATTATGCCTGTTTTCCTCCCGAGTACTCATTATATAATAGGAGCAATAAATCACCCGAGTTAGTAGCGTCAAATCTGCCAACTTAATTTAAATCTAAGTGCTGCATTATTAAAAGCCAATATATCATTTATACTCTTTGGTGGGGAAGAGAGATCACTGCAGTAAAAGGGTGCTTTGAGATAAGTATATAAACAAAAGATACACATTCAGAGCATAGACTGTATGTAAAGATGGACGACATGACAGCTCCCCAAAAGTGAAGCAAAAACATCACAATCGCCCTCCAGTGGCTGGCTGCAGATAGGTCATAAGTCCCGCCTCCTCCATGTTAGCGGATGGGACATGGGCCAAACTAAAGAGTCACATCAAATACATTTTTCCCAAAGATGGTTTCTGTTATTTTAAGTAGTTCTCATCACGCTGATGTATGTTCACGTTAATTTTTCTGATACGTTTGGTTTTAATTAGTGATTTGATGCTATGAAAATGCGGTGAGACGTCATGATTGACAGCTGCTCTGAGTGAAGTGGTCGCGGAGTTGGAGGGAATTGTACGAGAGAGGAGATGTAACTTTAACTTTCCAAAACTGTCACGAGTCTGTGTCATAGAACATGTGTCAACTTGATCATAAATGTAGTTATAGAGATATTACGGTTAGTTGTTGTGTCCTTCTAGCCAAACAGCTACCGTGGTGCTAACGTAGCAGCTAGGTGGCTCACGCTAGCAAGCTGCGGTCGTGCTCGGCTCGTGATTGGCTCGAGCAGGTACGAGCCAATCAGGTTATATATACAGTCTATGATTCAGAGCAGGAAGATTTGTGAAATTGGCAAACTTTTAGCTGCAGTGTCGTCTTTTTTTTTTTTTCTACTTTGAATCTGAGCGCAGCATTACAGTAACATGCTCTACTGTACCTGTGCTGCTCCTGTTAGAGAGCATGCTCAGTCGTTTCTCCAGCTCCTGGGCCTCGTGGTTCAACCTCTCCTCCAAATTCGTCTGACTGGCGTTGGGGTCTGTAGAGAAGAGCATCCAAAGAATAATCCACAAAGGCTCAATTTAATATACATACATATATATAGACTTATATTGCAATCATGAAAACTGACTAGTGTCGACTAGCGACGTGGGATCAAACGTGATGCAGCCGAGGATTCGACACCGCGGTGACACAGGCCCAGCTGTGAAAACACATCCAACAACAAAACCAGAGAAACAAGAAAAGGACACTTTAAACCATGAGGGTCTCGCTCATGAAAAGCTGTGGCATCAGGAAAATAAAATGTCAGCCACAAGATGTTAGTGAAAAGACCTAACAAGCACTTTGGCAGGAGTGTTGTGTACTATTATTTGGCCTGTGAGCGTAACAGGCCTCAGAAAAGGGTCACACAGGGGAACACCTCGCAGTATTTGCGCGACACTACAGGGTTTATTAATAGCGCTGCCACGTGGCTCTGTTGGTACGCGCTCTGCTGCTGCTGGCTAAAGATTGTTGGTGCTGTTCAAGGATCTTATGTACCTCGGACCGCCAAGGTCAACTCTGACACTGGATCGATTTTTTTTTTTTTCTCCGAAGCCTGCAGCAGTAACGGAGCAGAACTCTGCAAAAGGTTGAGATCACATCCTACATGTGGAGTATCGACTTACAGTACGCAGCAGTCTCCTCAAATTAAAAAATAATAGACTTGGACAAACTTTTAAGATAACTCATGCACATCATACTCTAACTGTACTCTAGCGTATACAAAGTAAAGTTATAGTCAGAGTTTGTAGGTTTAATACCAAGAAAAAATGTCAAATGTTTGTACCAACATTTAACGTTTATATTCAGTCATACAGTTATATGTTGATTATGAATTTCTTCTCCTTCCTTTTGAACTTCTATCTTGAACCAGAAGACTAAAGCTCTTTGTCCTGCTATTGTGTACCAAGAAGCACATCACACAAACATCAGGAGGCAAAGATTCCCTGCTGAAAAACACATGTACAACAATCCAAAGAGATAGAACTTTACATTTTCAGGAAATGCACTTGACCTGGGTAAGCTAGTATAGAGGTAAACTCAACATCTGAACTAGTTAGATTCAAACTAAGACTTGAATGTTTTGATTTCAAATATTTGTTCAAATTAGAGCTGCGCGGTTAGTCGACTCATTGGCAATTTTGATCTTAGTCGATTAGTCATTTTTTTATGCTGAATTACTTATTTTTGAAAAACTTATGCGCACATCTCTGGTAAACACAAGATTTAAAGTGGTGCTTTTGTGTGATTCTTTCTGGAGGAATTCGGTTTTAAAGATCTGTCGATTAAAATCAACTAATCGATTAGTCGACAAAATCGTTTATTACATGGCTTTGTTGAATACCTGATTCTGATTGGTCAATCACGGCGTTCTACGGTCTGTTATTTCTTTAGAGCAGACCGTTGCTATGTATAACAGACCGTTGCCACGGACGCAGCTCTGATCCCGGATTCCAGCGGACCGCTTTTGTGTTAAATTATTGATTTCTTAAGTAAATAGCCGTGTGATAAGCGGGATAATGCACAGCAAGCGGGTCATTGGTCACACAACATTGACCCGCTTGCTGCACATTATCCCTTACATGAGTGTTAGTCGACTTAGAATTTCTTTGGTCGAGGACAGCCCAAGTACAAACATTATAAAATGAATGTTCCACATTTGTAATGGTCACGCTTAATATTTGCAAAATCTAGCCAGAATGTTCCCATTAAAATAACGGTTTTCTCATTATAACTAGATGTTTTTCCTCATGATGAAAAGATACTTTCATCTTAATATGACAAAAAATGTGAGAATGTTTATTTTAATAATTACAGCTCTAGTGTCTCGGTTGTGTCAAGGACCGAAGCCTCTGTGTGGCGTGGAAAATAAAGTGCACCAGCAGCATCGTAAACAACACAAACTGATGGACATATTTCACATCAGTTGTCATGGCTGCATCCAAATAGTAAAAGGTATCGTACTGACTCTGCCAACACTTGAAAAAAAATGAAATTACAGTTTACCGCAGCATCTCCACTGCCTGCTGCTTTTTGACTGTCAGCTGAATAGAGATTCAACATCATATGACGCCTGCGCTCCATTTAAGTAGGTTTCCCTTTGCCATTGTGACAAACAACACGCCAGCACGACTAAATGGAGCGCAGCCAAAGACATCAGAAATAAGTGGGCTAATATCTGCCTGACTGACGGGTGTCGCAGCCCATCACGCTGTTTTTTTGTTGCGGCTTGCTCATCCCAGCTAAGCTCCACTAACACCTCGTCCCCTTTGACTAAATCAGGATTTTCAGGCTACTGTAACTGTCAGTCCTCACTGCATTTATCTCATGTCTATGGTTATGAGTAGGGCTGTCAATCGATTAAATTATTTAATCGCAATTAATCACAAATTAATCACATTTTTTATCTGTTCAAAATGTACTTAAAGGGAGATTCATCAACTATTTAATACTCTTATCAACATGGGAGAGGACTATATGCTGCTTTATGCAAATGTATGTATGTATTTATTATTGGAAATCAATTAACAACACAAAACAATGACAAATTTTGTCCAGAAACCCTCACAGGTACTGCATTTAGCCTAAAAAAAATATGCTCAAATCATAACATGGCAAACTGCAGCCCAACGGGCAACAACTGCTGTCAGTGTGTCAGTGTGCTGACTTGACTATGACTTGCCCCAAAACTGCATGTGATTATCATAAAGTGGGAATGTCTGTAAAGGGGAGACTCGTGGGTACCCATAGAACCCATTTTCATTCACATATCTTGAGGTCAGAGGTCAAGGGACCCCTTTGAAAATGGCCATGACAGTTTTTCCTCGCCAAAATTTAGATTTGAGCGCTCCCTTTTGCGACAAACTAGTAAGACAGCACTCCAACTATATGTTAAAGAAAGGATTTTAATTACTATGCATAAAATTATAATTTATAAAATATACATTTTAAAGGACTAGTATGACATTTAGGGAATTGCGATTGATCTGCACGCTAAATATGAAGCTACAGCCAGCAGCTGGTTAGCTTAGCTTAGCATAAAGATTGGAAACAATCGTATACATTTTCCACTTTATCTTGAGGAAGCCTTTGTAATCTTCATTCCCTATAGTTTATAGTCATCCACTGGGCGGCTTGATTACATGTTATGCAATTTTCCTAGATGAACGTTCTAGTAATGTACGTTCAAAATGCTCCCCGTGGGAATAAAGTTTGTATCCTGGAGACTAAACAGAGTGAAAGGCAGAGAGAGGTGGAAACCTTATAGCACGCAATGGTGACAATACAGATGAGTGAGTGAGCCCTGGGAACATTACAGCAATTAATCAAAACAGAGGCGGAGACATTTAGTGAGGAGCTGAGACAAAGACAAGGACTGAGAGGTGAACCACGAGTGAGAGTGAGAGACCCAATTAAGATAACCAGAGAGGAATAAGAGTATAAAATGAGCGAGAGGGGAGGGGGGAAGAGTGGAGCGGTGGGCGACGGAGTATGAAATGAAGAGGGGGGGGGGGGGAGAGTCGGCAGTGGAATCCTGTGGATGAGGTTACATACATGCCCGGAGTGATTAGGAGGCTTTGGCTGCTCCGCTTGTGTGAACTGTGACTTTGACCCCTTGATCTCCCTCCGACATCCTCCCTGCTATATATTCTACTACGCACCACAATAATAGGAGTATGAGCTCAACCTGTGATTGGGCGGCGAGATGTGTGAAAACCAGAATATCCACGAGACCCCACAGCTGCCCGCGGTCCACATTTCTTGTTAAGTTGCACGCTGGGTGAGACTTTGTTTTGTTTTTCGTTTTTTTTAAACTGCTAGCGTGGAAAATCGAAGGTGTTAAAGTGGACAGCAGGAGAGCAGATAATGTTTAACAGCTTTCGTAATATTAGACCTAGCATCCAAATGCCTTGTTAAATAATAAGAAGAATAATAAGAGCAATCACAGAGATGAGGTTTAGACAATATATGGTGGATAGAGACAGGAAGAATTTGAAAGTAAGAGTTTACACAACATTTCTCTAGGACGGTACATTGTGTCTTCATTTATTTATCCATGTGCCATGTTACAGTTTAGAGTTTATTTTAAATTAAAACCTGCAATATTTTTTAGGCCACTTGGGCGCACCAGAAACAAGCTGTAAATACGATATTGACATATTATCTCTTATAAAAAAGTATAGCTAATGTGTTAGAAATAGAGCTGCAACGATTAATTGGTTAGTTATCAACTATAAAATTAATCGCCAACTTTATTTATTTATTTATTTTTATTATAAAAGTCAAAATTCTCTGATTCCAGCTTCTTAAATGTGAATATTTTCTGGTTTCGTTACTCGGGGAAACACTGATCGACATTTTTCACCATTTCCTGACATTTTATAAGCCAAACAACTGATCGATCAATCAAGAAAATAATCGGCAGATTAATCGACGATGAAAATAATCGTTAGTCGCAGCCCTGGTTAGCAAACAGTTGCTTATTTAGACATCCAGCAGATACGGAGCAACAATGCTGATGTTATCTTACAAAAACAAACTCTGCACTGGATAATAAAACTTTTTTTTTTTAGCAAAGAAACTGAGCAGATGCTGTCAGGCTTTCACAACGGGTGGCAGAAGAGCAGGAGAGCAGAGGGGCCGAGGGTGGACATGCTGAAGCTCAGGGCTCATTATACAGACAAACCTCGCTGTACACACACAGTAAATATTAAAATATTCTGCCCTATTAACTCTTTGGAAAAGTTATTATACTTCTAGTTCTCAAATATTCCCAAATGGAGATCACGATGTCCACATTATTAGGTCTATCATTTAACTAGTGTGCTTGGCATCTTTTGACAAATTCAAATCTTCGGACAACCCTGCTGTAATAAAAACTAATGGCTATTTGGAACTCGGCCCATCCTCCCGCTCGCCCGCCAGTAGCACGACACCCTCAACTATACATAGACCACAATTGAATTTGCCTTCCATAATCACAGTTAGTACAGTAGTTATCCTCTTACTGATGTTTAAGGTGACCCTAAGCTTTACATTCGCCACAGTACACTTAAGACAGGGGTTAAGGCGTTTGACTAAAATTATAAATTGCTTCAGAGGATTATCCAATTACATAAAAATAAAACAGCTGTCAGTGATAATTTAGTCACATCAAAGCACATCCATCCGCGGAGGAATCCTCTGACTCATTCTGCCAAAAATGGTTGAATACCAGGAAGGCAGCAAACCTGACAGCTATGATAATCCCTGGAGGCACAGGAGGGGGGGAGAGCCATGCACGGGTTTGCTACCATTTCAAATTACAAGTGTTGACTTAAGTGTTTTCTCACACTCCTTGGCAACAGCGAGGATCATTAATCACCCAAATAAGCACCGCAAAGATCCACCTTCCTTAAATAATAGCCCTCCCCCGTCTCTTGCGTACGGCTGGTTTTCCAGTCCTTTCAAGCTAAGCAGCTTTAAACACCTCCGGTACTGACCTGGCAAAACTGGCCGCAGTCCAAAAGGGCCTCTGGTGGGGGAGATGCCTCTGACGATGCAGTCGAACAGAAAGCTGATCTGCTCGCTCTCGGCAGACGCGAGCAAAAACACACCGGCCCCTGTGGAAAGCAGACTTTGTTAGTGTCACGTTGGTTTTTGCAGCACTGTAATATCCACCACCGGGTCAAATATACTGTAATTAATACAATGTTATTACACAGGAGGAGGTGTTGAACAAGAAAGTTATCACAAGATTTGCTAGGTGTCATTTGAAATTCTTCAATTGTAGAACGAATATGATCGATACCTGCTAGTAACTTCAATATTGTATCGATACACGGACATAAAGTATCAATCTTTTATATATAAACTAACAATATTTCAAATACAATGTAGACTCTAATACAAACAGTTCAGTTTGTCAGGTGCATGATGCAACATGTATGTCTGTCTGCTTGACTGAATATACCATTTTGTTTCAATAAAGATTATTGAAGTGAGATGAACAGAGTTAAAACTGTGTCATATTAAAACAGATGTTGACAAACTGCATTATTTGCAGTTGAAAAAAAGTAATAAATGGCAATATATCTTATCGCAATACTATGTTTAAAATCACAGTAAGATCGTAACGTGACTCGAGTATCGTGATAATATCGTGCCGTGGGGCCTCCGGTGATTCCCACGCCTACCTGCTAGGGCTGCAACTAACAATTATTCTCATTATTTATTATCCATTTAGTCTATACACGTCTAAAAAATTTGAAAAATGTCCATTACATTTGCATAAAGCTGAAGCCTTTACATTGTTTGTTTTGTGTGATCAACAATCCAGAACCCAAAGAAGTGCAGTTTACTATCAAGTCCAAAAAAAAAGCAGGAAATTATTTTTGTGTTTACTATGTTCACCATTAGCATGTTAGCAAGCTAATATTTAAAAAATAGCACTAAACACAAAGTACAGCTGAGACTGATGGGAATTACCTTAGTTTTACAGGTATGTATTTTATTGGAAAAAAATTGTGATGGGGCTCAATAAAAGTCACCAAAGTTGTTACAACTCATCCTGAGGGGGACATGAATGTCTGAACCAAATTTCATGGCAATCCATCTAATAGTTGTATAGACGTTTCACTCAGAACCATAAATATCAACCTCATGGTGGCGTTGGAGGAAAAATCAGAAGATCCCCAAAATCATTAGGAATTAATTAACTGGGCACCATAAATATCTGCTATCCCTCGAGCCATGCTGCTACCATGGCTAAAAATGAGAAATTAATTAAATCGAAAAACGGTTGCTAAGTACTTTTCTGTCGAGCAAAAAAAAATAGATTAAATCAACTCATTGTTCTTTCCGTATCAATACTAAAATGTCTAAAACTTTTCATGGTAACTTAATACAAGCATAGTTTTATACAATTTTTTTTTTTTTTTTTCCATTTAAAAGAAGAAACCACTTGGGGGCAGATGTACAATAACTTCGTATAAATAAAATATAGACAAACATTTAAAACAAGAACGATATGATCGAAGAAGAAGTGAAAAAATCTGAACAAGCATTCAGTTTAAAAAAAAAAAAAAAAAATCGAAAAAATCATTGAGGTTTGATCCTCTGCCCTGGTCATGGCTGCTGTTATACATTTCATATTAAGTCACAAAAAAAACAAATTTCCTCTTTACTGCTCCCAGTTTGTCTTTCACATCAATTTAGACTGTCATCAAAGGTGATATAAGAATGAAAAGGTTAAAGGTCATGCTCCCCTGAGGTCTCTTGACCTCGCTCTGACAAAACAACTGGTTGTCCGTTACAAGGTGTCACCATTAAACTGTCGTTGTGTCGCCCTGTCCCGGAGACCACCCATGTCAAGGTAAGCCTCGATCACATTCCCAACACTCCCCTTGCAGTGAGCAGGGTCAAAGGTCGGCAGTAAAGTCAGCACCAGTCGAAATTGAACATGTATTGCCTGCTGATGTGGATGATATGGATCTAATTCAGTTTTATATTGTACTCTCCTCTGGCACAGAAACTGTTTCGGTGAGACTCTGAGGCTGAATTAAATCTCTTCAAATCTTTTTTTGAGGAACAACATCCACTCGTGTCATGCTTTTGATAGCAGGTGACTAAACATCAGGTGCACTGCCAAAAGCTGGAGCACAAAAAAAAAACACAAAGCAAAACAAAGGACAGGTGGCTGAGCTTATTTAGTTTACAACGAATATTCTGTACAGGAACAAAAACAACTCAAGTGGACCCTTCTGGTCTCTCCTCTGAAAAGTGATAAAAACACGGCGTCATTACAAAGTAACAGAACTTATTAGATTGTGTTCGGTAAGTGGGAAGTGTAAATTAGCTCGAGTCTTCGCTGGAGCGAAGGCTGGCCTTTTTTATTTTCACACCAGCAAACTGATCCAAGCAGGCAAACTTTAAAAAAGATAGTTTGTTTTTTTGGCAAACCCTTCCATTTCTTTCTATTCTTTTCTATTCTCGAGTGAGACAAACTCATAAATCTATGGAACCGGTGCCAGCTTCCCTCAGGGAAACAATACATTACTTCTCCATCACGTGGATCTCTTCATTAATAGTGAAATTAGAAACTCTATATATACATATACACACACAACTACCTAGTTTCATTCCCCCGCAAAACGAATAAAACTATCCCCTAAGCAAGTATTGTGACTTTTTAAAGCTTCTTTAAAGTCTCTAAAGCAGCACAACACGTTATCACACGTTTAAAACGTCAGAAAATAGTTGCCTTTTCGCACATCCATGCAACATTAGCATTCATTCGGAGTTGTGTTTGCGTCCACGTCCAATAATTATTCTCCTTTTAGCTCCATTTTTGGTCTCCACCAACTACAGAGAGAAATATCTGGCTCTTTAGCTGCTTAATGCTCCACTATGTACACCAGCTAGTCACCAACTTTGTCTGTCTGTCTGTTTGGTGCCACGAGGGTAGTGAACATTGGGGTTTTTAGAGCTTTTTCACTGCAAACAGTTGATGAAATCAAGTTAAACGAGTGTGAACCAAAACAGTGAAGTTGGGAGCCAGAAAAACGTTAAGCCTCATGCAGGAACATTTCGTATTCTTTTCTTCTTGTTGTATTTTTTACTTTCTCTTACTTTTTTCGTACCGTTCAAATTGTAGAAGCTGGAACCAGGAAATGTTTGGCATTTTTACTTGATAAATTACTAAAATTAGGAATTGTTAATCTAGTCTGATAATTTAATTTTTAGTGTTAGTTCAGGTTCTAGTAAATTAGTTATTTATGTTTTTATTATTCTATTTTCTTGTCTACCTCTTTGTCCTTACAGTAGGTTTTGTTTGATTTTGTCATGACTTGACTGCAATTTTTCCATTTGGGATTAATAAAATATTAATCCAGTTGATTTTCCAACTCGTTGCCGATTCATTTTCCATCTATCATTGCCCATCTGACTCATCATTTTAGCCTTTATATCAAGTGTGATATATATACAGCACACTTTGGCTACTGAAAAACAAGAATCCTTGAGGATAAACTATCAAGAAGGACGTGGACAAAAGGTCGGACCAGTGCAGCTTCAACCAGAAGTGAGAGGTTAAACGCCGTTACACCGCTTCACCCTCTGCCGTGGATAAACTGTGCCGAGAGATTACATGTCACAGGAATGCACGCCCTTCAACACTCAAATCATTTAGATGCACCTTCACGTTCACACACACACGTTTTTTGTTTTTTTTTGCTCTTTTGCTGTACGTGACGTCTGACCGCCTTCATATTATCTGCGATCCACCGCTGAAGATTTAATGGAGCTAAATAAATCACACGTCGCATACCGAAGTGTCAGGTTTCCAGCGGGGTCATCGTGTGTCCGTAACGCTCTGATGTCTCTGGCGTTCCCCTCGTGTCTCTCGGTCCCCTCCAGGTGTTGACATACGCTCGTCTCTGCTTTAATGGTTTCGTGTCTGTTCCAAGTGCAGACTGTGGTTCATCTTATCACGGAGGGGGGGGGGGGGACACACACACACACACACAGCTAGGGCGGTTATAATCGAGCTCAGGGGGTATCTTCTGTTTCTGAAAATCAACTTCTCTGAAGTGACGTGTGATGTTGAATTTGGGGAACAGCAGGAGGAGATCCTTCACAGACTGAATAATTTCCTCCAGCAGGTTTCTTGTTGTCGTGAAGCAGCTGTTTTTCTAACGCACAATCCGCCGGACAAAACACTAATGAGAACGAGTGAAAAACTATTTTACTGCCATTTACATCATATGCTTGCTGTTACTCATCTAAGTAAAATTAAATTACCAATAACGGCCAACTATTTCACATTAGACAACATCATTACACCCATATGTGGTTGTTAAACACCTCACTCCGACACAATGAGCCTGAATCTGCTGCTACAGGCTTTCCGCAAGATTTGGAAACCAGGGATTTGGTCCCACTCAGCAACATGAGCATCAGAGAGGAACTGTTGGGCAATAAGGAAAAGCTCAGCTGGAGTTGGTCAGGCCAGTCCAAGTTCTTACACACCAAAATTGTTGCCACAAAGTTGGAAGCGTCTGTCGTTGTTTTAGGAGGAAAATACAAAAATAGGATTACAAATTGGTGCGACTTTGAAGTATATTTAATGTCACAATAACCAACAAACTACCAGCTGTGATAGGCCGACTACACAGGACACGCCTCAGCTTCCCAATGACCTGAGTCAGGTGTAACACCTTAACATTGTGTACAGGGATTAACAGTGCATGAAAACTATTTGCAAGCAAACACGAGAAGTAGGGGTGGGGGGTTAAAAAAAAAAATCGAATCAGCATAATATCGTGATATTTTGCGTGGCAATATTGTATAGATACACGGATGTCAAGTACTGATCTTAAACTATTAACCACTTAACAATCCGACGGCAGGCCCGGCCACTATTCTGTCTTTCAGAGGTTGTAGCGTGCTCGGTCTTAAAGGTAGAGTGAAGATACGGGTATGAAACTAGAAAACCTAAGGAATCGATTGGTACCACTCATGTCATGTTAGCTTGTCGGGAAGAACGCTAAATTACGCTCCAAAATTGCGCTAAATTTTGTTGAGGAAAAACTGGCATGGCCTTTTACCAAGGGGTCCCTTGACCTCTGACCTCAATATATGTACAGCTTTAAGTAATGGATAAATGGTTGAGACGCCCAGCTACTGCCACTCCAAGTGGTCGCAGCATGAATGACACCTTGACTGAAAAAAAGAGACCAAACCTAAACATCGACAGATCCCAGGATCACTATGACTTGTATGGGTTCACATGAGCAGTCACAGATCCACCAGAGGTACCTGAACTCATCTCATAAGGCTGTGGAGTTAAAAGATACTAGCCCAAAAAAATAATTGTAGTCTGCAGCATTAAGATTTCCCTTAATTGGAGCTAAGTAAAACCATGAAAAGCAGCCCCAGACTAATATTACACAGCTGGCTGTAAAGCATGTATTTAACTCGGAGTTGCTCATGACATTATTGTACAGATATTGTTGAATGAAAGCTACAAATGAAACATCTCGAAACACAGCCGGTGATTATTTGGTCTGAAAAAGACAGGGCTCAGACAGTAATTTAATGAGCCATTAACCTCTAATGATGCGACCCAATTTTATTGTGCTCGCTCTCTTATTTTGTTGTTTGCTTTAATTTATCTCCATTTTGCGGTTGATGTTCTGTTTTATAATCCTCCCACTTTGTCAACCACTCACTGTTATTTGTGGTATCGAACGTCCAATGCTCATTAAACTTAGAACTGTTTATAGCTCCTTTAGTTCCGCTCATGCTTCCCATAGCACAAGGGCGCTGTTTCAGCCCAATAACCAATTACCTAGAACCATCTGCCAAACACAAAATACAAGTTTATGGAGCCACATAATAGCTAAATGGCCAATTTACCTAAACGCATCCAAATGGAGCATAAAAATCAACAACATGAAGAGCAGTAAACTTACAGAAACCGCATCGTGTTCCTCCCTCGAACACGAATCCATTGGGTACGGGCCCATATCTGCGCAGGTCTGGGAGGTTCCAGTGGCCGATGATGACGGGAGGAACGTCCCTGGCGAGAGCCAGTAAGCTGTTGCACAAATGAAGAGTTGCAGGTCCGCTCTCCAACTTGGTCCCTGGTAAGACTCCAACACTGAATCTGTGAACTAAGCAAATAGAGAAATTCGTCAAACAATGAAAACTTAAGTCTTAAAACTTCAAGCACAATCTAACAATTCTCAATTTATTTTCAACACAATCTCTTCAGTAGAGAGTTTTGCATCTTTCTGTATGCGGCTCTCTGGACAGTAAAGTCTCCCTAAGAAGTATTGAAAGCATGTGTTTTGTAATGTATTGACATTCACTGTAATGAGGTGTTCAGGAATGAATACAGAGTTTAAATCATGCAAAAGCAAAAGTCAATGTAGCATACACATTTTAAGAGATCGATATTTGTCTTCACAGCCTGCACACATGTACATATTTCATCAGCATACATTATTAAATAGTCGCACACAATAATACACATGAACACATATGAACATACCCATACATACCATATATCCTTGCTATGTACTAGCATACACATATCCACATGCATACAAATCTTCACATTCATACATACAGTAATTAGTAAGCCATTTCATTCAAGGCTGCAATGGCAGATGGGACAAAACTGCCATATAACCCCCGTCAAAAACCCAGGAAGGGCTGCAACTAACGATCATTTTCATTGTCAATTAATCTGTCAATTACTTTCTCGATCAATCGAATAGTTGTTTGGTCTATAAAATGTCAGAAAATGGCGATCAAAGCCCAAGATGACGTCCTCAAATGTCTCGTTTTGTCCACAACTCAAAGATATTCAGTTTACTGTCATAGAGGAGCAAAGACACCAGAAAATATTTTCATTTAAGAAGCTGGAATCAGAGCATTATGACTTTTTTTTTTTCTTAAAAAATGACTCAAACCAATTAATCGCTTATCAAAATAGTTGGCGATTAATTTAATAGTTGACAACTAATCGATTAATTGATTCATTGTTGCAGCTCTAAACCCAGGCTAGCTGTTTCCCCTTGTTTCCAGTCTTTATGCTAAGCTAGGCTAACCAACTGCAGGTGGCAGCTTCAGATTTACTGCACAGACATGAGATTGGTTACAATCCTCTTATCCAAGTGTATTTCTCAACATGTCACTGGAGATAAAGGCATGCTTTATTTGTTTGAGGGTTCACTTGAGGAGCTGCACACCTTCACAAATCAAGATTTAAGCAGCTTGACAGGAAACAAACTGTCTAGGTTCTTGGTCAGAATCCACTGACATGAAGGGGAAGAGACTGAGTCCAGGTTGGCAATAGTTGCATTTAGGCTTCACAGGGGATAAAAAAAACACATTGTTCTTACAAAATGATTACTTCAGCACGGCTTCGATTTCATTCAACAATAAAAAAAGGAGAAACAGCTGCACGCAAGAGAATGAGATCAGCGAGCCGAGCTCCGAACACAGCAGGTTCAGATCTGAAGCCCAACGCAATCAATCACAGCCCTGTCATCATAAACATCTGTGTAACTGAGTCTGTGTACTGTTGCTAATAAGAAAACCATTGAGGAAAAGTGGATGTAAAATTAGAACTGTGATCGCCGCATTTGTGTGTTTATGGAACTTCATTCAAGCGCATGTGTGGACTTCCACAGCGGCACCAAGCCAAAGACTTTTTACGGCGCCGAACAAACTTTGCCAGGTGAGATTGATGGCGTCGATGACGAAGAGATGTCGGCAACATGCGTCACGTCGTCGCTCGGGTTAAGAAAGATTCATACACGACAACAACAAAAGCTCTGCGCACGGTGGCCCTCAGCCTGGCAGGAGACATTTCTTACATACATTCAAGGACAACACACACTTTTATCTAGCTCTCTCAGAAAACACGGGTGCATCCATACAAGCAAGCAGACGCATACTGTATATCCTCACATGCGCACACATCCAGATTGGAAGGAACAACTGAGATGCAATCTGTCTTTAGCACTATGTCCTCTACCATAGTCAGGTCCCATAACTCCGTCATTAGTGACCGCTTTAACATTCAGCTGGACTGCAGCCACCGGCCGAACAGCCCAATGCTATTATTAGCGCCTATTTGTTTATCGCTTATATAACTTTACAATAGATCCACACAGTAGACTGTATACATGTTGAGTCTCGACGCTTGGCTATGAATTAAATTATCATTCATGGAGCATGGAGATTTGAACAACAATGTATGTATATCATAATAATAATTATTATCATGCCATCATTCTCCTAAACTTGTAATCAACTTTAAAAAAATGTTTTAAAATCATCATCCCTGATAATGAGAAGTTCACATGATGCCTCCAACCATATATAAAAGAATGGTTGAATCGTTTTAGGGATATTTCTCTCATAGAAAGATCATTAGTTGTGATTCATAAAGCGTGGGCATCCACTGTGGTGGCTTGGGATGTCCTCATTGGTTCTCTTTCAAATCCACATTGTCTTGCACAGATATAATGTGTCACTTTGATAAAATGTAAGAAGACCGGTCTGTCTTGTGTCTTATTTTTTGTATTTCTTATTTTTTTATTTCTTATTTTCTGTATTTATTTTTTATTTATTATTTGTATTACATATTGTTTTATTTATTTGTTTTATTTCTTATTTTTATTTTCTATCTTTTATTTTCTATCTTTTCTTTCTTATTTTTATTTTGTATCTTTTTTTTCTTATGTACAGGACAGGATGATGACATTGCTGTTGTTTTTTTAGGGTCTGAGACCTTTTATGTGTAACGTATCAGTAGTATACAATTTAGTTTAGTTTTTAGTTGAACTCAAATCAAACAGAAGTAGAAAGTTGGTAAAAACACCACAGTTCCTATTGATGCGACCGAGTCCAGTCTGCATCTTCATTAAAACTGTTTTTATGACTCATAATATAGCGTCTGATATTTAAATATGGATGAGAATGTGTTTTTAAATTCTACTTTTATCAGAGAAGCCTAAACGGCCAACAGCAATTTAGAAAATCATGCAGAACCTCAATAAAAACACCCCAGATACGTCACGACCAGCTGCAACTTGCCAAGTCAAAAGAAGTATAAACATAAATTAATAATCGCTTGCAGATGCATCTTTCTGAAGCTAGGAGTTATTTTAGTATATCAATCTGTACCGTGTTGTTATCTCGCTGCAGGATTCTAAGATCATCTGACAATACCTTACCGTATGGTTTGATTAGACCGCTTTAAAGCCCTGTTGTACAGACATTATCGTGGTAGTTTGTCTTACAACTCTTGCATTTGTTGACATGTGAACTTTGGAGCTCTTGCTGTAGAAAGGTCCAAACATACAAGCGATTGAAATCGCTTGTTTCCTAATTCTTTGCATAGGTTTGGAAAGTTTGCAGGACACTACTTTTCTTCGACTCCAGTGAATTTCAAACACTGAAACCTGCCAGCATGATGGATGAACTAATCCGCTCGTTGAGAATTGCTTTGATATCAGTACGGTGAGGTCAAACGTGGTATTACTTCTGTAAAAGTGATTCACATTCCTTCAAAAGTTTTGAGTAACCGGAAGAAGTGAAGCACAGGCGGATCTCCTCACCTTCTCCGAGGCTGTATCGTAGGCGGGCGTCCCACGCCTGCAGGGCCTCCTTGCTGTCGAAGCCCAGTAGAGTGGCCTGGTTCAGGCAGAGGACGGCCAGAGTAAAAGCCACGCCTTCGTACCACTGTCCCGCTTCCAGACCGCAGATCTCCTCCAAGGTGACACTGGCCCTCTCCTTGTTGCCCTGCGCTTTGTCGGACTTGTCTTTAAAAACCAGCAGCACGAGGCAGTCTGGAGGAGTCAGAGAGTACGTGTGAGACATAACAACAGAAGAAAAATCTGGTGTCTAAGAAAGAGTCTGCGCTTAAACTGCAGTTCACATTTTTGTATTATTTTAGACAGAACAGTTCCCTAAATATAACTGGAAACACCACCCATAATTACAGTTACATTTGTCAAATACTAATAAGATGTATTCTGACACACAGTAGCTGTTGTAGTGTCCTGTAGTCTTTTGGCACCTTCAAACAATCAGTGTCAACTGACAAAACAAAACCGTGTGTGTGTGTGTGTGTGTGTGTGTGTGTGTGTGTGTCTGTGTGCATCTCAGTCCTTCGCACACACACCTCTCAACCCACATAACTGAGGCATGAGCGCAGACAGCTGTGATAACACTGTGACATCAAAGATCTGAAGAGGAGCAGCACTCAACCCTCGGTCTAACCTGTGGAGCACGTTAAGCTGTCCAGCACCAGATATCCAAAGAAACCGCTCTGGGTAACGCAATACAGCCACTTCTTCATCACTTTGAATCCTAGTTTCTTATTCAGCAAATATATAAAAAAAAGCCAGAGGTACAGTATGGTAGCTTTAGATGACCTCGAACTCGGGCATGCTGAAGCCTCCTCAGTAAATGTGATTAATAACAAGAACAAATTCACTAAGAGCACACTCATGGTGCGTCTAAAAATAAAAACAGCAGGGCTCAGACTATCAGTCTTTAGCACATTAACATTGAGGCTGTGCTCTAATATGGGTCAATAATATTGGGAGCTCGTGGAATCATGTTCGGAAATATTTTCAAAATTGTGGTTGTATATCAGCCTTTGGAAATCTGAGAAAAAAAGCTGCATGGGAAATTAAATTCTTGTGAATATAAAGGGAAAACAATAGTGCTATAAAAAAAAACTGAGAATTTCAAAATAAAATTTGTGCACAAATGATATCAACAGTAAGTTGACACAAGAATGAAGTAAAGACTCAAGAATAATAATAATAATAATAATAATAATAATAATAATACATTTTATTTGTATAGCGCTTTTCTAAAAACTCAAAGACACGTTGCACAGATAAAAGGATCATAAAACAAGGACATCATAAAAATTATAAAACACACAGTATTAATCACACATTAAAAGCAGTTCTAAAAAGGTGAGTTTTGATTTGTGATTTGATACACATGAATGCACAATTTCAAATGACACGAACCACTTTTAACCCTGCTTTTACAGCCGAAATCAGGGCAAATATATGCACTTTAAATGCACTTGTGTAAAAATATACTTGTACCTTCTGCTTTGAATCTGTACTCAAATCTTCACAAAAACTGTTGTTTTCTCTATGAGATTTGGTGTAACCTCAGCTGTTTCTCGTTGTTGTCTACTAAAATAAACTTTTTCTAGTACTTTAATTATTCATGTAGTTAGTTAGGTTTTCAAACTCCTTTTCTACTAAATTTCACAAGCTTTTTGACCCTTATTTGAGTCCAAAAGGCCCAAATATACGCGCACACACACACACACAGCAGGCCTCATCAACACAGGAAGGGTCTGTGCAGCAGGACCACACACACACACCTGATACACCAGCTAGCTTCCTCTGTGGCGCAGCTATTTGTTTACACGCTGCGCCGAAACTTCACACATTATTAGTAAGAAACAAATGTGAAATGTGCCAAAAACTGACCGGTAATAAAGGGTTGTTGTTTTTTTTTTACCTGCTACAGGCGACGGCTTGCGAAGGACGAGCCACCTAGTTTTCCACTGTGGAAAGGAAAGAAAAAGTAGACACAAACTTTTTTGTTTAAGCACAGATTAAAGAGCGTTGAATTACTTCTGCCAATATCCGTGCGCAAAATTAAGTCACGCTAAAAACACCTTTTTTCCATCTCTGAGTCTGGCATATCCCTCCACGACAACAGAATCCGTCATCTTCAGTCATGGTTCCTGACAGCTGCACAGTCGCTGCCTGAATGAGGGGGTCACTTTCAAAATAGCTGCTCTCTGCTGCTGCTGCTGCTGCTGGTGGGGCGAAAACTCGCCCCCAACGAGGCACATGGAAAATGGCATGACCACTATCTGTCTGTCTGTGTGTCTGTCTGTGTGTGTGTGTCTGTCTGTGGGCACCAGCCAGCCAGCCGACCATGCTGCTGCCACCTGGCCGGTTTACACCACCTGCTACTGGAGGTCACAATCACATGATTCTCATACCACAAATACCACGTTTCATTAAGTAGTTCTGAACGTTAAAAAGCATCTTTACCTTTGTAGATTTATGTTTTTGGTTTCTTAAATAAAATTTAAATAAAATAAAAATAAAATATTAAAATAAAGTATTTTTTTTTTAAATAAATTTGATGATAATCCAAGCAAACTATTGTATTCATAAAAGTACACCTTGTTTTGGTGTTTTCTTGAAGGATGTTAAACTATATGTAAAACTCATTTCTAATTAGACTAACAAAAGAGGCTATTAAGACAATTCATTTCTTTGTTTCATAATATTTTTGTCTAGAGTGTTGTACCCTGGCTGTTTTGTTTTGTTTTGTTTTGTTACTGTTTTGTTGTGTTATTGTCCCCTGTAATGTATATTGATTTTGTATTTTTATTATTATTTTATTTATTTATTTTGTTTTGTTTTGTTACTGTTTTAATTGTATACTGTCCCCTGTATACTGATTTTGTATTTGTATTAATATTTTATTTATTTATTTATTAATTAATTAATTGATAGATAGATAGATAGATAGATAGATAGATAGATAGATAGATAGTCTTATATATGTATGTATATATATATATACGTGTTTACATGTAAACACGTATATATAATATACAAAATAATAATTTATAAAATAAATAAATACAAATATAATAATATAAAATACAAAATCATTTATATATATATATATATATATATATATACACATATAAATATATACATATATATACACATATAAATATATACATATATATATTTATATATATATATTTATATACACATATAAATATATATGTATAAAGCAGTATATGAGAAAAATATTTTGTGTGGTTTTTGACAAAGGTAGTAATTGCACCTTGAGTTGGGATTGTTTTGTGAAAATACTTCAACTGTCCAAACGGTACACTAAACAGTGTCTCAATGACACTCAAAGCTTCAAGTCAGTGAAGGTTTATTCAGTCACAAAATGTTTCACAGTTAAAAAAAGATAAAAATCTATAAACTTCCTCGAGCATTACAAATAAAAACAGACATCTATATAAAAACATCTCATATATTCAAGCTACCGTCCAGGTAATGTCCGTTCATGAAGCCTTGGCTTTGCGTCTGATCACTGAATTGATCCAATCAATATAGTTCACCACTTTAGTGTAAACACCAGGTTTTCCAGAGCGGCCGCAGCCTTCTCCCCAGCTGATGATCCCATACAGGAAGCTGACATCATCCCTCGCACAAGCCAGCGGGCCCCCGGAGTCGCCCTGGGGAAACACACACAAGTAGATACAGTTCACACGTGTAAACATAGCATGCACGGATCAAAGCGGAGTCGCACAAACAGCTGAATCACACACTTGAAACCTAATATATTAGTAAAAATTGCACTCTGCCCACGAGGTAAAAAGATAAACATGACATTTAATTTAAAAGGAAGGAGGTTAAACATTTTTACACCGCAGGTTGAGAGGGTTGTCTGGTCTCTGCAGTTTTCAGATCCTGGCAGGGGTCAGTCAGGGGAATCCCTGCTGCCGTCCTAAGTTTGATACCTCGAGTCAACTTTCTGATATCGACCCTTTCAGATTCAAGGGAGGATTTCAACAACTGGGTGGGCTCCAGGAGTCTATTTTGCCCAGAACACTTTAGGATCAGTCGTAATTTCCAAAACTAAATAGGAGCCGGTTGCACCAGCTCTTCGTAAGTTCAACCTAGACTTGTTTTGTGTGTGGAGATTTATGCATCAGTAAATTAAAATGAACGAATATTAAATATGCGCTGATTTGCATACATTTCCAGAACAGAAATCTGAACATTGGATAAAACCAGGTTCAAAATTCCTCTTTCATTTTGTTGACACATGAGAGTCAAAGGTTTTTACAGAGGGAATTATGTATGTTTTTATCACTACATAAATCAGAAAATACTGTCAACAGCAATAAAAATGTTCGCCATGTTTGTAGGAATAAAATGTTGTATAAATCAGGCTATGAATGATGGGTTGTCTCGCCTGAACTAAAATACCAATAATGTCAGACTAAAATGCTTATATTTATTTTTCTGCCATCCACTTGGCAACCTTGGATTGAATAATCACCATTATGTCTCATAAGGCCTCTTAGTCCTGGGTCTTCCTGGAGGAAGACCCAGGACTAGGTGGAGAGATTATATCTCCACACTGGCCTGGGAACGCCTCGGGATCCCCCAGTCAGAGCTGGTTAATGTGGACTGGGAAAGGGAAGTTTGGGGTCCCCTGCTGGAGCTGTTGCCCCCGCGACCCGACACCGGATAAGCGGTTGAAGATGAGATGAGATGAGATGTATCAAAATGTTTTCCTACCTGGCAGGCGTCGGCACAGCCGTGGAGCCCCGCACAAAGCATGTCGGCGGTGACGTGGTTGCCGTAAACTTCTGGCTTCTTACAAGCGTCGTGAGGAATCAGCCTCACGCCGGCCTCCTGCAGACTAGAGTAACCCTTCGCCTCTGTCAAAATAGAGCACAAGAAGAACAATTTACAACAACAATTTACATCAGTGTTATTAGTTAATAAAGATTTATGACAACACATAATTTTCCAGCATAGCTCTGCCCGATTTCAACCTGACTAAAGGTTTACTTAGTCAGAATACAGACCTCTACACACCGGGGATGTTTTTTCGTGACATTAATTCGCATGTTAATATTTGTTTTGTTTTTGTCATGGGTACTTTCACAAAGAACACGAATATTATATTATTATCTATTATTATTATCGATTTTTCTGAGCTTTTGTAACACGAATAAAAAGGCTTCAATCAATCACATTGTACGGTGCGGGATATGTTGCGTCTATATATACACATATATATGGATTATAACACAGAGGCTCCGCAGTCCAAACCAAGACGGCAAACTTTATTACTACTTTATACTTTGACAATGGCAGCACATACCACATTCACTCCTTACGTTCTTACCTTTCACAATAAAAGCCATATAAGATATATAATAAAAGCCATAGAAAGACATATAATATTCGCAGGGGAGTTTTTCGTATTTTCGTGTTGTTTATTTGTCACGCCCCCAGGTGTGTGAAGGCCTTTATCGAAAACACCTGTGTGGGTGTGCGGGGCCTTTAAGTGCAAAGTCAACAAGTACTTACCAATAAACTTATTGGGAAATTACTGAGTCATAAAAGTTTCCATGTTATTTCCCAACATGAAGGTCTAACGGTAGAACGTAGACACTTCCAGGTTGCTAATACCCTGAAAAATTGCCATTTCTTAGCTCTCAAGTGTTAATGGTACAACCCGATACTAAATTAATTGATTGAAACAAGCTAGTAGTTTCTACGAACCTTGGAAGAACTTTACGCAGAAATAAGTACATTGACAATGAGGACAAAACTTTTGTCAAAGAAGCTAAAGTTTTCAACAACACTGGCTCTGCTCTGACAGTTTAAAACAAGCTAAATAACTTATTGGCGTTGCACTACACCACACCAAATAAACTGTTCCAGTGTGCGAATGTAGAAAAGTGTTATCTTGATGACATGATTTCCTCATCACTCACTCTCATGCATGTGTCCCCAGCCGCTAATAGTACAGCAGTAGTCATCGGGGAACGTCATGCTTTTGTCTGGGAGACAGATGGGTCTGATGAACGGGGTTCTCCTCACACACCGCCCGTCCTGCTTCGCCAGTTTGACCAGAACTGCAAAACAGAAATGCAATGTTACGAAACGGGCAAAGAGTCGACAAAAAGTGTAGTTAAAATTGATGAAACAAGTGGTAGACTTGGAGACTCCGTCGCCCAATGAAAACGCCAGTGTGTGTGTGTGTGTGTGTGTGTGTGTGTGTGTGTGTGTGTGTGTGTGAGAGAATGTGTGTGTGTTCATGCGGGGGAGCACAGGGACACAGCTGCTCAGTGACGCACAGCTGTGCACGCACACTGGAGTTTGTGTGTTTCCTGAATGGGGACAGGAGGCCTCTAGTTTATGTGAGTCACTGGTATATGTGTATGTGTGTGTGTGTGTGTGTGTGTGTGTGTGTGTGTGTGTGTGTGTGTGTGTGTGTGTGTGTGTGTGTGTGTGTGTGTGTGTGTGTGTGTGTGTCTGTGTGTGTGTGTGTGTCTGTGTGTGTGTGTGTGTGTGTGTGTGTGTGTGTGTGTGTGTGTGTGTGTGTGTGTGTATTTAATGCTTACCAATGTCATGTAGTGTTGGATTAAACACTGAGAACTGTTTTGGAAAGATGTACTGCTCCACGCCGAATGTCCTGGTGTTGGGACCGGTGATGTTGAAATGCTGCTGGCCGAGCACCACTCGAATCTGAGACCTCAGGGGGCTGAGGGAGGACGCACAGTTATCAGTCGATGGGGCTGCAAAGTATGTACTCATAACAATACTCGTGTCCATCTGTCTGTCAAACATTTTAGTCCAGAGCCAAATTACCTCGACAACTACCAGCTGAATATCCTTGAACTTTGGTCCCCAGAGGATGAATCCCGAGCTAGGGGTGGGCGTTACATCGAATATACTCCACGTATTGCGGCTTATTCTACTAAATGACTATATCGCGAACATTGTGTACAAAGGGAAGCAGGGAAAGAGCAAGACGCTAGCGCCTGCAAACTGTATTTCGGAGAAAAATTGAATTTCACTTGCGTGAATAATTAGTCAAACTTAATGAGAATACATTTCCAAAGACCAATCTGACTTGTTCAGATTAGTTTACCAGAATGATCACGCTGATATGATCATACGCATCAAAGGGTTAAATCAAACAGTTATGTTATTCTAGAGAAAATATGGAAATATCGAGATATATATTGTCTATCGTGACATAGCCTAAAAATATCTTGATATTATTTATTATCTATATCGCCAAGGCCTACAACAACCTTTCTTTTAGCACCACCATTAATCTAAACTGTCCGTGTTTGCACAAGAAATATCAAAATCTAATGAGCAGATTTCTATTAAATTTATCTAGTACATGTATGCTCCCAAGAGGATGAACCCTTTCCATTTTAGACCTGATTTAATGATCTCTCGGCTTTCCCCGAGGACAAATATTAACACCCAAGACTGTAATAATAGCTAAATCTCCAGTATGTTGTTCATCATGTTCTGACGTGTTTGTACTTTGGGGGCATAAGGAACATTGTGGACTCTTGTTCTGCTTGAATTAGTTTAATCAAATCCCAGCTGATACTAAAACAGTTTAGCAGGAAGCCTTGCAGATACACGTTCTGCATCCTTTTCAAAAACCAGTGAGATGGCTGTTAAAACTGCTAAAATACTGTGCACTTGTTTACTGCTAGTGATGTCCAATTCGGTCATGTAACGCTTTAGCTTAAGATCTTTGAACTTGGACAATGACAACAGATGCCTGTTTGCTCACATCAAAAGGGAAATGTATGCACTTGCATGTAAACAGCATCTGTGCGTGAGATGTTTTTAGGTTTTCCTCGAACTGGGCGTCTAAATATAGTGCGTTCGTGAAGCCGAGGAGTCGGAGTCAAAGTTGAATCACGTGCCTTTTGAGTCGCGACCTCTTGTTCGGCTGCAACGGTCGGAAAACAGAGTAACGCTCCCCTCTGATGTGTGAATGTTTTCTGAAGGATAATGTTTCTTACATAGCTGACTCAAACTCAGCGCTTTCGGCCTTTTATAGACGGGCTGAAAAGGGGCTCCCACTCATCTCATACATTCACTCATGGCATAAATACAAAAACCAGCGTCCACTGCAGCCGAAGTGACATACTTGCGGAAGAAGCAGTGAGCCGCAGAGACGATCCAGCAGGAGGAGACCAGGGTGCCGGCACAGAAGTCCAACTTGCCGATGTAAATGGCCACCATCCAGGGGTGATGGCCCGGCAGGGCCGAGTTTCCGCCCATTATCCGCCCCCTGGCTATCGATAACCTCTTCTTGTGCTTTTTCCCACACACGTGCTTCTTGGCGGGCTTGGCGGGCTTAGGTTTTGTAACAGCGGGCAGGACATTAAACGGGATAATCCTTCGCGAAGAAGCTGCACGAGGAAACAAGTCAATGATTATTTCAAACTTAAACAGCATAATTGCTACTATAGGCTACAATTTCAAACAAGAACTACAACAAACTAAAGCTAGTCAAACTAAAGCTAGTCTAGCTAGAATATTTTGCCAACACACTTCCCGAATACCTCTTCTGAGTATTTTCATTTTTGTCGCTGGCTGATTCTCCCCTGCAAGAAGCAAAAAAAAAAAAAGCCGTTCTATAGGGTGATGATGATGATGATGATATGATAAAAATCATATGTTGAGGAGGGCACGGCAGATAGGAGAAGCTTGTGGATCCTGTGCATACCCCTGGCATCGTGACAGACGGCCAGCTGTGCCAGATCCCACTCACCACACAAACACTTGGCTGCACCTGACATGACATGTTGATTCAGGGTGAGTCATGAATTATTTCCCCTTTTATCTCATCTAGCCCACGTTTATATAAAAAAAAAAAAAAAAAAGCTCTGCCAAAACCACTCAAATTGGCCAAATTCATCTTTTCGGAGCAGCGTGACTCAACGGAGATTAGCTGTATTCTCCGCTTTCCGTTTTTATCACAAACGCTGGATTTCTAATTAAAAGTCGAGGCATTTACTGAGCTTTTGAATGTGTCGCACATAATCAAGGCTGCGAGAGATTTCGAATGATGCAGCGAGCGGCCTTCGCTAATAGTCTTAGCTTTTCATACTTTATAATGACAAGTTCAAACGGGGGTCTATAATAAATAAAGACAGCTAAATGAATATGCCATCCTTGACGAGGTACATGAGGAAAGATTTTTTTTTTTTTTTTTCTGGCTTTGACATACCTAAATAATACGGCTAATCATAACCGAGGCCAACAGTTATTAAAAAAAAGAACACAGTTATGGCAAGAAGCAAATGATGAAAGCAAAATCAAGCTGCTACGTCTTGCCAAGCTAACAGGTGTATCACGCTTTAAACCATATGGCAGAGCATCAAAGTATATCAATACACCTGTTCTTCGGTGATGACTACATAACAAACTGACTACAGATGCAATTAGGTTCTTTAACGCCCTGTGATTTCAAATAAAAAAAATACACAGTCCCGCTGACGACGACAAAAAAAAAAAAAAAGAGACTCCTTTTCCTGTGCCCCGTTTACTCACACACAGGCATCACACAGTTGGGGACGTCACAGTACTCCCAGGAGATGGCGCCCTCATTTAGCGTGTAGCACCACGGCATCTTGTCTTTATCTGGGTTTCTGCACACACACAGCGGGACAGAGTGTGTGTGTAGGTGTGGAACCGGTGATTACAACACCACGCGTTACTCAGCACAACACAGTAGCTGAATGGCTTACAGGGGGGGCTACGTTGCTTTTGAAGCCTGAAAATGATTCTTGCTTTCACATATATATATATATATATATATATATATTAGGAATAAAGTTTCACTGAGCTGCAATATGCAACTTTTCTGGCAATAAACTAACCATAAAGGCACAGCTGAGTCTGAGCCTTTCACACAGTCTGACTCACGGACTCGTGTGTTTGTGCATAGATCCCAATGTTTGCTTGAAACGGGCTTTTCTTGGATGTTTGGGACATTTTTGGGGAATATGCCATTTGCTGTAGGCACGCCATATGGCTGCTGGGTAGTCATGGCAACGACGACGACTGAGGAAAGCTGTAAGAAATGGAGGAAGAGCCAATGTGGAGGAGATAAGTTGGTTTTTTTTATACACAGGCTGGATTCACCATGTGCTCCTTTAATGCTCATGGTGGTTTTATGGACTTCTTCTGAGGGGCTCATTCACATTTGTTGGCACGTGAACTATACAGATAAGGGCTAGCACTAGCAGGCAGCTTTTCCTAGCTCTGGGTAAAAAGTTGGATATTGCAGCTTTAAAGTCAAATTTATGGGAAAATCAGGCCATGCAGATACTGTAGCGACCACATCATTAACACAAAATCTACTCAAAAACTAGAAGTAGCGTTCAATTGTTCAGATTTAGCGGGATGTCTCGACACACACCTGCAGTAGGCGTGCTCCCCGAGGCCCCTGAGGGGCGAGGCAACCACCGTGCCCACGTGGAGCTCGTCGTACAGCAGGTCTGAGTTCCACGCCACGCAGCGGGCGCCGGACACCGTGGTGCCCGCCACCCCTCTGTAATCTGTGCCCCTGCTGTAATAGCACTCTGTCTCCGGCTCTGCACACACACACGACGCACGCACACAAACCACAAGCGGAAACACACAAAACAAACAGATCACGTCTCGATTTCCGCGGTACAACACACTATGTAAACAATACGAATGCAATCAAGACAGTTTCCACATGTGCGATGACAGATGTCTTACTTTCTTAAATCAGTCGGAACAAGTCCTAAAAAAACAACCTCTCTGTGTGCATTAACAACAGCTACAACAACTGAGTACAAGTTTAGCAGCTTGCTCGTGTCTTCACTTGTCATGCCCATCATGAATCAAACCATTATGACACACACACAAATGCACGAACACGCATGCACTGTACGAACATGCATACATGACAAATACACACATTAAGAACATCAACGCAATCCTGCTTTTACTCACCGAAGCTGCAGTCCGAGCCGCTGTAGCCATGTCTGCAGTTGCACACTTCCTTGCCGGTGGCTGTAATCAGTCGACACGTTCCTTCATTCTGACAAGGGTTTGAATGGCACACTGGACACATGGAGGCAAACCAGGTCACATCTTAATACCACGCATACTGTATATTTCCACAATAAGCTATATATCAGAATATGTCTGGTTTACAAATGGTTTAAACTTGCAATAAGAGATTTTTTTGGTCCATTTGGGGGACAGCGAATACAAGTCGTGAACATTGACATATCATATATGGCGAACTTGTTAGCAAGCAGTTGGTTATTTACACATCCAGCAGTTACAAAGCCAAATTATCATTCATTTGAAGTCGTGTTGTGAAGTCTCTTATAGCTCTGTTTTTGGTCTCCACCAACTCCTGAGGGAATTATCTGGCTTTTTTTACTCGCACCGCTCTCATAGCGCCGTTTTCAGCCGCAGCAGGCAGCTGTTTTCAACCAAAAAAAAGCTCTGATAAACCGACTGTACGCTTCCTGCCCGGCGCCAAACACCAGACAGACAAAGTCAGCGACTAGCTGGTAAACACAGCGGAGCATTTAGCAGCTAAAGAGCCAGATACTTCAATCAGGAGTTGGTCTGCTGGTTTTGTAAATGAGAAACTGTTTGCCAACATGTTCGCCCTGTCAACTTTATAAAGTGATAATACTGCAGCACGTCAATGTCATTTCTTCAGCATGCCGTGCTGCCCTCAAGTGGCAAGCAAAATCAATGAATGCAGGTTAAACAAGATAAATCTTGCCACTGAAATGCAACTTTTAAGTTCTTCACCAATTGCATAACAAGTACAGCGCAAACTGGTCTGGTGCTCTAATGTACAAACAGTATGAGTATCCCCTTAAGATCTATTGCAACATCTGTGAAATATGCCGGAGAATAGTGACGCAACATCTGCATTGGGGTCGTCTAAAGGGCCAAAAACACCAGTGTTTTAGGAGTTGAACTCAAAGAAAATTTTAGTTTGAATAAGCTAAAAGATAAAATTGATCTTAGTCCAATTTCATTTGACAGCCAAGTCAAAGAGCATTCAGGTTCATTTAGCTTAGAGGCCTGATTTTTTTTTTTTTCCACTGTAAGTTAAGCCCCCATCATCATGACAAAAAACAGTTTCGGCTCAGGGAGCATGAAACCACCTCACTGCCTCTCTCCTTTATGCCAGGGAATCTGTTGAATGCCCATGAACATCACCCCCCCATTGAGATGAAAGCACCTTATGGACCCATGGGGTGTGTCCTAAAACACCGTTCCTGAGTCACAGTGAGTCATATAATCTGTCTTTTCTTCCATGGGAAGGTTAGTCTTGTAACTATGGAGCTGTGATCAAAGAGAAAAAAGCGCGTCTCCGGGCTGGGAGGAGACCTGATATTTGTATCTTTTGAGGCTTGTGAGTAAGAAAAAGCTTGTGAAATCAAAAAAACCTAATAACGTCTTTCCTTTGAGTGCACTATTCTCCTTTTTTAGTCAGTATATCAGGTGTATGTGATGTAAGTATTAAAAAAATGCAGTGTCTGCTGCAAATTTAGCTAATTCTTAGTAACTGCATTTAAAGAAAAGAAAGTTCACTTAACTGACAATCAGCTCAACAGTTTGTGGAAGTGCATAGTGTTTACATCCCCTTACTGGGTTTCACTCCCTTCATCTCAACAAAAGCAGACCACAGAGCAAAAGGCGAGACACAATTGAAGCAGAACAACAGCTGAAAGCACGTCTTACTTGTGTAGCGAACTCTTTCACACTTGATTTCCCCTGCCACACATGAGCACTGTTCCACATTACGGAGGTGAATTCGTCCCCAAGACTCTCCGATGTCATAATGGCGCAGGTGTACGGTTTCATAGCACTTCTCTGAAAAGGCGAGACAACACATAAAAGGCGACGGTTTGAAATGTGAGGAGGTTGAAGTGCTCGATGGAGCGTGCAGAGCGAAGTTTGACGGCCGAGCCGTGCAACATTCCAAGCGGAAACATTTTATTTGGCTTTTTTTTTTGTTGTGAAATCTTTTTGCAAACGACTCATAACAGACTTGTCTGAAACTAAAGGCGAAACTTCTTTAAGGGAGGCGAGAGAGGGGAGAAGAAGTAGAGCGGGAAATTTCATTCTTGTTCTTAGACATAATAGTTTGACAGAAAAAGATTTCAAATGAAAAGAAGAAGTAATTTAAATATTAAACATGTGTTTAAGCATGTGGAATTATAATTCTCATTCATTAAACAGGCTAATAATAATCACCAAGTGTACATACTGTGCTCACAGAGTCTCCCAGTGAAGCTCTCAGGACAGGAGCACTCGAACGAGTGCATGTGCGGGATCAGCGTGCAGACGCCTCCGTTCTGACACGGATTCACCTGACACGGATCTGTGATTCTGCGTGACGTGTGGACGAAAACTAAAAACACATCAACAAAGAAAAGCGCAGTTAAGGGGGATAAACATTATAGCATTATGACTGAATGATTAAATGCACACTATGTGTTTAGTAAACTAACCATCTGGCTGAGTTTCCTCTGGTGCACAGAAGCCCCACTGCCGGTCCCGATCAAAATTATGTGTGAGGGAGCACCTACAACAGAAGAGACAGACATATAACACAGTCACCAGCATGTCACCTGGATTACTAATAGAAGCAACATTTGGGTTGGGCAATATGACAATTATTACAGTGAGAAATTCATCAACTGTACTACATGGTTCCCAGAAAACCAAACGTTTCCTCTGGCCCCGTCATCACGGGGAAATTTCAATTTGCCTAATGCTTTGGTTTTTGATCAAACACCTGCAAAACTAATAACATTCCCATCAGCCTCAGCTGTACTTTGTGTTTAGTGCTAGTTAGCAAATATTAGCATGCAAACCATCTCAGTTTAGCGTGGTAAACATTACCTGTTAAACATCAGCATATTAACATTGTCATTATGAGCATGTTAGCATGCTGATATTAGCATTTAGCTCTAGTACAGCATCACAGAGCCTTAAGCAGGCTGTCTTCTCGTTATAAGACAAAAAAAGACGATACTATCTGGTTATTTTGTCCATTAACAGTTTCATAATCGATTTTTCTGAAAATTTACTATGCTGATGTCGTGACATAAAACTATTTATACCATGCGGGGCTCAACAATAGTGACATTTTACTTGCCCGGGGCAAGTAAAATGCCATGTCAGGCCAGTAAATCTAGCAATTGAAAGTGGTCAAAAAGAATTAAACACAGTTTTTTTTTCTAGCTGATGATGGAAGTAGATAAGGAGTGAGCCATCTCGCTTCCTTCTCATCTCTGTTGAGAGTTGTACATGCACAGCACCGATCGGGCACTCACGAGAAAATGCCGGCGGGTAAAAACGAAGTTTACGAGCTGAAGCGCAATTGAGCGTTTATAGTTGGGTGGTGTTAGAGGATGTGGGCGAAACTCCAGATCAATTTACTTTAATAAAGATTAAACATGACAATTAACTTAAGTCTTTGTTGCTATTTGATAACCGATAATGAATTAAACAATTTGTATAATGGCAAAGTAAAAATGGACTTCGAGGCAAGTAGATTTCCGAAATACATTAACGTTGAACCCTGCCGTGAGAGAGGATTTCATCCACCCCTAAATGACATCTCTGAAACCTACAAGTACCAACAGGCCGCTCTAACTCTCTCTCTGTGACGGAAATGCTGCACTTTTAGAGGCCAGTTTGATTCTGAGAAAAATCTCTCAACCATAATCAATTACACTCACCAACTCTATCAATCATCTACTACTTTAACCAAAGTAACATCAGCATACTTGTGGACCGCTCACCGAATCTGCAGCACATAATGATAAACCCATCTTGACACTGAGCTCATGAGCACATCGCCAAAACACGCACAGTCATATTGTGTTAACTTTATATGTAGGTGGACCAGAAATGTTGGGCCATATATAATTGCATTCATGTTGCTCCAACTTGCTGCTGGCACCCACCCTGCTTGCCTCAATTCCAAAGAATGATGACTGGAAAGCCCTTCAGCGAGTTGTTTTTTTTTCCCTCCGAAATATAAATCTAATAAAAGGAAGATTTCGTTGCTGTGTCACAATCTGAAGCAATTAAAAATGCACCATGATGGTTTAACTGTGACAGCTGTTTATCCACCCGTAGGAAGTAGGAAATGTGTTACAGCCGTAGTCACAGTTTGAGATGGATTTTCTACATTCTATCTTGTGCCACCTTTAAAGAGGACCTATTGTGCTCAATTTCATGTGCATACTTGTATTTGGGGTTTCTACTAGAACTTGTTTACATACTTTAATGTTCAAAAAACGCCTTATTTTTCTCATACCGGCTGTGTTGCAGCACCTCTTTCACCCTCTGTCTGAAACGCTCTGCTCTGATTGGCCAGCTGGCCCACTCAGTTGTGATTGGTCAACCAAACTCTTCAGACTCCGCTCCAGCTCCGCTCTAACTAGCTTTGTTTGAGGGCATGCCAAACTAGCCATTATGCAAATGTGTTACTTGGTGACATCACCACGTTACGGAAGAAAAGGCGACTTCAAGCGAGGCAAAAAAAATTATAAAACACACTAAAGTAAAGGGAAAAAAGCAAAAAAAAAGTGTAATAGGTCCTCTTTAAGATGGATTTTCTACATTCTATCTTATCACCTTTAAAAACCTTTAAAAACTGCTGCTTATAATAACGCCATATTATGATATTCTAGTTGGGGCACACAAATCATTGCAAGGCCCACCGACGATTCAGCGATGAGCAATTTATTGAAGCAAATCATCTCATTACCTCATTAAATATTTCATTAGCATAAGTCCCTCATTACTGCGAGCTGTAATTGGCTGCAACTACACAACCCAATTACACACTGCATCTGTGTCCCTTCAGTTGCCATTATCGCATTGCATGATGAAAAAAACGGTGTTTTTGTTCATTCTGAGATCGTCACAACTTGAGGACAAGTCATACGCAAACCTGTGATGTAGAGTGACGTAGACAGGGTGTGTGATTCCCGAGTGATTGAGAAAACCAAATATGACGAGGCAGCACTTCTACCTGTCAAGTGCTGAGACGTCTCTTTAGTTTAATTCAAGTGCGATTACACACACATAGTGACTGTTTGTGTAACCAAAACAGCAGATCCAGACAAGCTGGCAAATAAGGACTCACCATGGTTTTGAGGATAGGATGGTGAGGCAGTGATGATGAATCCTTCCACCCTGACGAAATGGGAATTTACATTCTTTGCCCATTGTAGTAAAAACTGCCAACAGAGCAAAAAAAAAAAAACAGCTTGTTAGTGATTTTCAATGAACACAGATGGGCAAAACACAAGAGAGTGAAATCAGAAACTGCCTGAAAAACATTTGTGCGGTTTCCCCCCTGCACCTCACACACAAAGACTGCTTTGACTTTGTACACAGCTCTGATCAGAGGACAGTAGATCCTCTGCTCCAATAGCTAAATCATGTTGTTATAAGGCAGGTTACAAGCAGCTATCTTCCACATACTTTAGCTTTTGTTGCACCAACACAGCTGGAAATCACATTCACTGCCAGTTCAATGTGCACCCCCCCCCCCCCTCCCTCTTTTCTCCTCTAAATCAAATACAGGAGGTAAAACCTACCTTTCCGGCTTTCCATGTATGGCTCTTTGGAGATGACTGTTTCATACCCAGGGACTAATATGCGCTGAAATCAAGTAAAGAGAAGTTATTGCACTTTTTCTTGGCTTTTTACGCACGCAAAAATGGATGGAAAAAAGACGCACAGAGGTGAGTGAGTAGGATGGTTGAAACTTACCGCCCGTGTACTGAAAACACAAGGTAGAAAAAGCAATAGAAGGTATGCCATCATGAGAGTTTGCATCTGTTGGTCCCTGGTAGTCCCGGAGAAGCTTGTTTCCAGAAGTCGGGAGAAGAGGGTCTGTCACGTTATATCTGTCAGTATCCGAGTCCTCAGCCTGCTTTTGGTCATAGGAAACGTGGGAAACCCTGCAAGTATTATCCTGTCCCTCACAAGCCGTGTTGAGTAAACCCCTTGCGTCATTAGGCTTGTCTATCTGTGAGGCATCCTACTGTATATCCCAGGCTGGTGTTCCCTCTACACCTTCTCTGCAGACGCCCACGGTTATTATTGTGAAGTCATCCACGGAGAGACCGAAACTTTCCAGAGGCAGAGATAGAGGCGGGGGAGCCACCATCCCCTGGGCCGGGAGATGGTGCTGCAAAATCCCTCCTTTTCCAGCCTCAGGGACCCGTGTAAACAGTACCGCGTTACTCCCGGTGTGACGTTACTTTTTGCTTGGGTCGCAGCGGATCATCTGTTCCCATCTAACGTTAGAGTTAACGCTAGCTGGTAATGTAAAATCTGTTTAAGCTGTAATATCTGGTTGTTATAATATATACCAACATCTACGTTTGGCAGGTCATTTTACGGTGTTGACGGTCATCGTCAGCAGTGAATTGCAGGTTGACGTTCAGTAATGGGGCTAACGCAAAAAAATTGCTAACGGTAATAGCATCGTAGGCTCGGAACGACAAATACATTTAACTTATTACACGGCTGTGTTGAATACTCTATTCTGATTGGTCAATCACGGCGTTCTGCGGTCTGTTATTTCTGTATAGCAGACCGTTGCTACATATAGCAGACCCGTTGCTATGTAACGTATAGCAGACCGTGTATGGCAGACCGTTGCTATGTATAGCAGTATGTATAGTATAGCAGACCGTTGCTATGTATAGCAGACCGTTGCTATGTATAGCAGACCGTTGCTATGGGCACAGCTCTGATGTCTGACTAGCTAGCTAACCAACCACGTTTACTAACGCTAGCTAGTTAACGTTATCTCAGTAATCCTAGCGCAAATTAAGCTAACTGCTACTTATGTTTAAAATACAAATATCTAGCTATGTTTAATGAAAAACGACACAACACTTTACTCCCCGTAGAGTTCTTTAACGTTGCTCCATACTCTCATAATGACTTCATAGTGAACTCAACAGTGAGTAAAGTTTCGTGCCGGTTTTCATTAAACGTATTTTAGCCTACTTAGCGGTTAGCTTAGTTTGCGCTAGGATCGCTGGGATAACCGAGGCCTATTTAAAGAGGATGGGACAAGCGTCTTGAGCTAATGGGGGTTTAACACATGCGCAGTGTAACTGTAGCTGCGGTCGTGCGTTGCTATTGGCTCAATTTCGACGTGCAGACTGCGCATGCGTTTTATCCCAATAACTCCTCCTCTTTTCCACCCACCCTCCTTGGGGATAACTAGCGTTAGTAAACTTGGTTGGTTAACCTTACTGGGAAATGTCAAAAAACAAAAGTTGTAAAGTCTCTCAATATTTTAAAGGAAGTACATTTTCTTGAACTCTGAAAAGACTTGAAATTAATGTACATTGAACTCCTCTGGCATTAAGGTTTTTTTTTGTTTTTGTTTTTTTTGTTTGTCTTGTTTGTTTTGTACTTTTTATTGTATTCCCTATACTTTTGTACTTTAACATTACCCTGCATCTTACTGTTGACAAAAAACATAATTACCTGTCAGAGGATGTGACCCAAGCAAGAGAATCTAATGTCAAGCTAATGTCTCCCCCAGTTTTCGTCCCATCACACATACTGTAGTGCCAAAGTGAGCAAGGTTGCCAGGTCTGTGTGACAAAACCAGCCCAAAACCAGCCTAATACCAGAACTCAAAATATGCCCCTGCCAAACCACAAACACTTCTTTTAAAGTCCAACAGCAAGTTATCATTGCTAAAAGTATTGTAATATATCCAAAGTAACACCACAATAATCATGTGAATGTGAATTTTTATTTATAGAGGCTAATATTAGGCTATTATTTATAGGTCTACCCAACCAACGGACAAAAAAAGTCAATTTCAAAGGTAGCCCAAAAAAAGGCACAGACCTGGCAACCTGGCAGTCTAGACAAGAAAACATCCACAGGTGGGTTATTTAGTTTTATCTCAAGTTTTTAAGATAAGTTAAATGCAATTTGGGGGTGTATATCAAGGATCTGGAAGAAAGTACTGTACTAATGAAGAATCCAATAATGACAGTACCTTTGAAGAAAGCGCAGTATGAAAGTGAAGAGCCCAACCAACCACTTATAGGCCTCATGTGCTGTCAGCATTCCAGCAGTGACATGCTGCGTCAAGACAAACTCCCCAGTCCCATAATCTAACCTCTAATTTTCACCAGCTGTAATAATCTCTCTCCAGATGCTGGGCTAAAAATACAAAGAGGAGGCTGGACGACTGAACAGCACGTCCACATCGGCGACAAACCCCCAGCTCGGTGAGGCAGTGCAAAGAGGAAACTGTTCAACTAAGACAATCAGACCGTTAATTATTGACAAATCTGACTAACTAAGCAAACACATTTAGCTGGCCAAATATGACAAGTAGGAGAATTCAGGGCTGTGAATGTCTTACGTAAGACTTGAGGTTATAAACTACAACAGAGGAGTATTTCAGGGATTTTTTTACAAGGGAGGTAGAGGTTAGGATGGGATGGTGAGGATTTCCCTGCTGTCAGAAATACCAGAATTACATGTACAAAAAAAAAGAGCATCAGGTTTGTTGGAATTACAGCCATCAAAGCTTTTTAATCATTCAAACATGTGGACAACCTCAAAACCACAGAAGCAGGAAGTAAACACTGGAAGAAGATATACAGAAAATATTTAAATATGCAAGAAAAGTGTGATTTGCCTCCCTTTTGATCCTAAAAACAGAGTCCTGTCTAGCATATGGTCCAACAAAAGTGGGTACCAATTTCTAATAGGGCAGCAGTAGTTTGACAAAATAAAACTTAAGGTTCACTTGCTAGTATATTTTGGAGCTTTCAACTGCATCTCACAGCCTTCCTCAGCAGAAGACTAGCTGGAAAAGCAAGTAGGTGGACATTAAGTCAAGATTTTTATGTCAAACTTTATAAAAATCTTTATACTGTAAGTTGTAATTAATCGTTTAATTAATGGTTAAGAAATTCAGCCATTAAATAATGATTGGTTATGCTTTAGAGATCAGTTATCAATAAGGACATTTACAAGCTTTTTTCAGGTCTTTATACCGTAGACTGTATAGAAAGATGGACGACATGACAGCCAAAAGTGAAGCCAAAACATCTCGATCGCCCCCTGGTGGCTGGCTGCAGTATAGGTCATAAGTCCCGCCTCCTCCTTGTTAGCAGATGGGACACAGGCCAAACTAAAAAGTGAAAGTACACATTAAATACATTTTTCCCAAAGATGGTTTCTTTCATTTTAGGTAGTTCTTATCACTCTGATCTATGTTCACATGCTCATTTTTCTGATAAGATTGGTTTTAACGAGTTATTTGATACTGTAAAAAGGGGATGTGACGTCATGATTGACAGCTGCGATTCTCTCTCTCGTTAGCAAGCTGCGGCCGTGCTCAGCTTGTGATTGGTTTGGATAGGTGTGTGGGTGGGACTTCGATACCGCTACTCCACCGCCCAATCACTACTGCGCAGAGTGTCTGAATTATAATTGAATTATGAATGAATTATAATTAATGGTTAATCCCTTGGCTTGTACATATTGTTCGCTAACATAACTTAATTTTTAGTTAGCTCTTTAATACATTTTGATTTGACTTATAATAAACCCATTAATTACAACTTAAAAACTGTTTGTAATGTATGCCTACTTAGAAACTGGTACCCAAAAGTTCATTTCAGGCTTCTTCCGTGGTTGTCCTTGGTCTAACATGGCTCGTAATAGAATTGCTTTGCACTTCATTATTAAACTAAACCATAACAAAAACATATCACTGTCCAAAAATTACAACCAGTACTAAAAATCAACGAGAAGACGCCAGAATTCGTAACAAATATACAATATCTATCACCATAATATTGATTTTTTTTTTTGGAGTGTACATGCAGCCTTTTCGTTTGACTAATTCCCTTTCAAAAGACAGTGCCTCAGGCTTAAAAAGTGCAGCAGTGGGGGGGTTCCCTTTTAGACAATTGTGGCCTTGTAAAGGTCTGTCTTGCAGTCCTTGCCCTCCGGTGGGTTGCGGCCGTTCTGGGGCAGCGTGGCGTTCCTCAGCTTGCTCTGGCACTGCCGCAGCTCGGCGACGTAACCCTGGAAGCTCAGGCTGAGCTCAGATTCCTCTCCCCGGGACGTTTCGAGGATTCCCTCCTCTAGATGAACCCCCTCCACGTCCATCACCTCCTGAACCGTCTGTGCAGCGTCGGCTCTGTCGGCGGGCGATTTGGTGTCAGGGTTTGGGTCTGTTCTTCCCTCTGTGCACGGCAGAAAAGAAAGACATGGAAGACATGGAATTACAAAGAGGCAAACACTTAAAGCTGCATGCATTGATTGTTTTGGCCACCATATTATAACCAAACATTTTAGCAAACAGTTACCTATTTACACATCCGTAGTCATGACAACATTATATCGTTCTGATAACTTTCTGTGGGTTTGCCACTGCGAGTGATCCCTGTCACATTTCACATAGTAATTTGATCAATTGTTTATATAAAAATATTGATCACTGCAGCTTTAAAGACGACCTATTATGCTTTTGTGCTTTTCCCTTTCCTTTAGTGTGATATATAGTTTTTTGTGCATGTCTGTAAAGTTACAAATTACTCGTCCCCACAGACACACTGCTCCTGAGCTGCCTGAAACGCCTCGCTTGAAGTCCCGCCTTTTCTTCCGTAACGTGGTGATGTCACCAAGTAACACATTTGCATAATACCTGCCTAGCTGCTAGTTTGGCACGCACTCAAACAAAGCTAGTTAGAGCGGAGCTGGAGCGGAGTCCGAAGAGTTTGGTTCGGTCGACCAATCACAACAGAGTGGACCAGCGGACCAATCAGAGCAGATTGGGCTTTTCGGGGCAGTGGGGGGGCGGGAGCTCAAACTGAGCGTGTCAGACAGAGAGTGAAAAGAGGTGCTGCAGCACAGCCGGTATGAGAAAAAAAAAAGCGTTTTTTGAACATTCAAAAACGTAAATATGTTCTAGTAGAGACCCCAAATACAAGTATGAACCTAAAAATTAGCATGATAGGTCCTCTTTAAATAAGCAAATTACAACAGATAAAAAATATGTTTTCATATAACAGTGACTAAACATAGATACAAAACAATTATTCCGTCTCTTTGCATCTTTGACTCATGTGGACCTGCAGGCGACTGAGCATCGCCTTCTCATTAGATGACTAGATGCTTAGCATGTCCATATGAGATTTCAGAGCATCTAAGAAACGGAAACTTTGTCACCCATGGCGTGGGTGCACAAGCACATGCATTTTAACTCGCTACTACGCCGCTCAAATGAACACATCAGCTTAGAATATGTTTGTGTAATCTGACAATAGTTGTGTAATCTGTACAGCTGCTGTCAAGACGAATGCGATGACATAACTGCTTCAGCTCAAACTTGCTGAACTCGCTTGCCAAATCAAGGGAAGGAACTGAATGAAGGATTAAATGCATTAATTCGTCGACTCGTTGTCACATGTGGTATATTTCAACGTTACCACTTCCTTTCAAACAATTCAGGGCGGCATGATCTCATCACAAGGCCCCGGACACAAGTTAATGAAACATTAAAATCACATTTAAAGAGTGTGTGTTGGGCACAGAGACTCCAACAGCCCCCTCTCCTCATGCAAGTGCTCTCAGAGAGGCTAAAAAACGAAGTTTCCGGGATGTTGGCGTTACAGTTATGACGACTGATAAACTCTCCACTTCTCATGTGAACCCTGTGGCCCCACACACTCTAAACACAGAGGCCCGAGTGACTCAAACACGGCACTTCAACACATGGACTCTCCTAAAAACTCCGCTGACTGTGATTCACTGCTGTTCAGCTCGGATGTAAACACAGCCTGTGAGCTCCAACAGCTGACCTTACCCTCAGCAAAACAGCTACGGCACAACTCGAAGGTGAAACATATTCAAGGACTTTTCAACAGCTGTCAAGGTCTTGTCTTAAGTTCGAGGACATGATACTGACGTGTGTTTGGCAATTAGGGGCGTGACATTGATTAGAATTAATTATAACTGATGAAATATAAACATCAATCTCCATCACAGGGTTTTCCACAGGATGTGATGTATTGATGCTGGTATGCAGAGCTGCTAGTTGACGCATTTTGATGAATTGGGCTTTGTTGATGATTAAAATAAAAGGTGTACTTTCGAAGCCATAAGTGTATTCATCCATCCATCCTCTACTCCACTCTCAACCTGGGTAACCTGGGTATCAGGACCCCCCATGGAGCCAGAAGATAGATCTTAAAGGTGCAGAGTGTAGGCGAGGTTGCAGATTGCAACCAACTGAAACTTCTCCCGTACGACAAGCGTGTAGCAGAATTACGGTGGGCGACGCAAAAACATGATAAATACACTAAAGAAAACATACGTATTAATTAATAGTACATTCCATTTCTGCCAATGGATGCCCCTAAATGTTACACACTGTCCCTTTAAGGGTCATGAGATGATTAGCAATTTAGGCAATATGAAAAAAATCCTTTATTATTTAAAATGAGTTTATAATTGCAATTTTCCTGTGAAATACTGGATAGTTTCACCTCTTCAGAGTTACAAAATGTATTTAAAAAAACAACAATATGTGAAAGTAAAAATCAGTTTACGCCTCAGGTGCTCATAACTCATAAAAATATTTAACCTTTGACAAGTCAGGTCAGTTAAATTCCCTTCTTTATAAAGGGTCACAAGTAGAATCTGCAACCTCACTGCTAGATACCGGCAGATCCGACACACTGCACCTTTAAGTGTCAGGCAGGGGGTGGCAGCCAATCCCAGCATGCATTATCCAAAGGGGGACAGGGAAACACCGTTTACAGGATCCCAATCTGTCACAGGGCAAATCCAAGATGTTGAAACTGAGAGGAGACAGTCCTACTGTCACGACACTCCATGCAACCAGTTTTGTACAAAAAATAACAATAAAAGATATTCAGATAGTTCAAATATGCCTGGTTTGCTCACTCATTATGTCTTTGGAAGGAGGGGAAACTCCAATGCAATCTTTTCTATTTTAAATTCTATGGATCAATCTGTACACCGCACTAGAATAAGTTGTGTTTTCCTTCAGGTCTTCATTATTTACCCATAAACCCTCCTCAAACATGTTTTCAGTGTTCAAGCTTGCTGACTCTGCCGTGACGCGTAAACATGATGCGTCTCGACACAGCCGTTTAACACAGCCGGGCCTCCTGTGGCGAGTCTCGTCCACAGACACGGGCAGCAGCCGGGACAGCTGAGACAGACCAGACCAGACTGGAACGGACCCAGTTAACGTCCTCGCCGGGGCCGACTGCCAGAGATCTGTGTCGAGCCCTCCTCTGACCGCCAGATGGATGACAAGGCCGGTCAGAGGCTGCTGCCAGCTTTGAGAGCTGACACGGTGACACGAGGAGGAAGACCGAGCCATATGGTCCCTCTGGTCAGGTGTGCTGCTGAGTCATTACAGAGCACTTTTTGTTGATAGCCTGGCACTTCAGGCTGGATGTCCCATTTACTCCCAGGGATCCTTTAATCTGAATTAAAACCTTCAGTAAGTAACCTCTGACCCTGACTGAGGGAAAGTGAAACACAATTTTAATCATTTCTACAATTTCTGTCTTAGCTTTATTTCTGACTAAACTAAAAACTCCAGGCATTGAGTCCAAGTCAGTCATACGAATGGAGTTACACTGTGTGATGTCGCCCTCTAGTGGACGTCCTAATCCCTGTAAACTAAGCCTACAGACCTTGCCAGACAGGGAGAAGTGATTACAGCCATGATTAGAAAATGATGGTGGTAACACAGGGCAGCAGTTCTGGTCCTCTGGATACAGACCAGAGGCCTTCTGGTTTAGATTTTAACGGCCTAATCAGGAGCTAATTTACACCTGATATGCCAAGTAAATGCAACTACATGTAAGGCCAGAAGTACACTTGGTACTATGGACCCTGTCTTAGAGAAATGCTTATACTGATGTCAGGGCGTAGTGCAAGAGAAATTGTACCCTCAATAAAATGAATCTATGCACAAATTTTAATGTACCCCATAAAGGAACAGTGTGTAGGATCTGGCGGTATCTAGTGGTGAGGTTGCAGATTACAACTTCTCCCGTTTGCCAAGTGTGTAGGATTGCTACGGTGGGCGACGCGAAAACGCGAACGGCCCTCTCTAGAGCCTGTTGTTGTAAAGTCGTCTACACGTGATCAGCGGTATAATCGCTCTGCTGTACCATTGTTTTGCTATGGGGAGAGCGGTGCCGCCGGACTAGGCAGAAGAGCTACCCTTGGCCCGAAATAGCCACCGAGCGCTGCGCTCAAAGTTCAAATTATTTCGACTTTGACCTCGGTTGCCGCTGACCTTTCAAAGCGCAACCAATGAGAACAGCTGCAACTGTTTGTTGTTGCCTAGAAACAGTGAACGGCGTTCCTTTGCGCTCTTTTTGGGGAGATAATTTACCAAAATCTTAAATCTCTTATCGTGGGAAGGCAGCCTTAGAGTAGAGTGCGTAGAGTGTGTGTGTACGTGGGAAGTGAGTGGTGAAGCAAGAGAGAGAGAGCGGCTGCCATGGGAGTGAGTATCAATTCCGACCCAAGCAGGAAGTGTTTGGTTTGTCCGTACTGGGCTACTGTAGAAACGTGACGGAGCAACATGGCGGACTCCGTGAAGAGGACCCGCTCCCTGTGTAGATATAAACGGCTCATTCTAAGCTAACGAAAACACAAAGATTCCTAGTTTGAGGTGATTATACACTAAGGAAAACATACTTATAAATATTTTATTCCATTTCTGCTAATAGATCCCCCAAAATATTACACACTGTTCCCTTAAATGCATTAATTAACTATAGTATAGTTTGTTGACTTTGCATTAGAACTGGAGGACACAATAAAGAAGAAGAGTAAGCAGCTGGATTTTTATCCTCTTCCTTTCTATAGTACTTGGCATGATGTCTGAGGAACATGTTGCTCCACCTCAGCAGCAATTATTTATTCCCTCGGAACAGCAGAGGGCGTCAGTTTAACAGTAATACCCAAACTGGAGACGACTGAGATCCAGCAGACTGACACAGTAAAAAGAGCGTAATTGCTACTGAACCATTGTTAATTTGTTTGGACTGATGGCCTCTGACTTATCCTGTGGGCGTTTGTCTCTTAAACACATTATTAAGCCTGTGTGAGCGTGACTTTCCAGCCAGGATTTAAAAAGCCACAACTTCATAAAGTCTCTAAAAAAGAAGTGGAGGCGTGTTAATCTTGCTTCGTTTCCATGTTTACGGATTCTCCCCGAGGTGGCCAACAGTGTTGGAGGTACGGGTATAGTTTCTATTTTAGCTGGGTGGGAGAAATGGAGAGACAAGAGAGGAATAGGCTGGGAGATAGGATGATAACCAGCAGTGACAGTCTCTATCTGTAGCTCAGTCAACCCGTGGATAAGGTTACCATGGCGCCCAGTGGTGGGAAGAATCGGGCTGATGCGCTTAGCAACCAGAAAAGAGGCTGTGGAGGAGCTCCGATCCTTCCTCATCGTCTTGTGTGCATTAAAGCCTAAAAAAGTCCTTTGAAGTGAACTCATCGGCTCTGTTGTTGGGAAAAAACATGTGATTATCGTCTCTTTCTGTAGACTTTCAAAGAAGGCTTCCTGGGATTTTCAAGAATCAAACAAACATGTCGCCTCTAATTGGATATCTGAACACAGAAAGCTTTTGGCCTCAGTTGATGTATTTCTGGCGACTGTGAAAAAACCCACCACCATTACAAATCAATGATTGTTTACCTAAAAATCTCAAACACAGCAGAGGAGTGTGGGAGGGGGAAATGACACAGATGGGGAAATAGAAAAAGGAAATCCATATGCAGGAGATGATAATGACGTCACACTCCATACACAATGAGCCAACACACCAACAGCAAAGCTTTGAAACACGCAAGTTTCAAAAAAGGATCCACAACGCCACGCTAAAAAAAAGCCACACACACAACAGAGCGGTGACCCCCACTCCCCCACCATGAAACGACAACACACACCAAGCGATGTTTAACGACAACGCGCACACTGAACACACAGGCAGCGACACCCTGAAACGAACGCACGCACACACACAGGGGAGAAAAAAAGTACACAAAAGGAGTGGGAGCTGATGAGAAGAGGAAGCTACAAGAAGACAAAAATGAGACGGAGCTGAGGGAGAACGGGAGGGAGGCATGCGGAGGCGGAGAGGTGGTGGTAGAGGTGGTGGTGATGGAGGAGGAGGAGGAGGAGGAGGGGGGAGAAAACAGAGCTCACAAACGTGTAAAAAGACAGACGAGAGTGATTTCCAATTCTAACATTTATTAGATCGACTCAATCACAGGTACAGAGTTTATTGGCAGTGATTATCTACAACAGGCATCTAGAAAGAGAGAGAGGGGGGGGGGGGGGGGGGGGGGAGTGAATGACCCAGATAGAGAATGACAGGCAATTCAACAATGTCACCAGCGCTAAGGAGGAGCACTCGTCCTCCAATGACTAATTATTTTTTTTGCTCAATTCGCTGACACCGTTTAGTGACTCACCGGTTTTTGACATTGTTGAACTGCTCTTGACTCGAGGTGGTGGTGGTGGTGGGATGGAGAGGAATACAGCATTTGTTTTTTATAATGAATGTTCAGGTCCGACACTGGTAAACAATTTCACGGGTCTGGTTTGCTGCGATGTTTTTGTCTAATTGTACATAATGAGCCCATAATGCCAGGAACACACCGCTGCTAATCGCATCACTTTCAGTTTCACTTCCGAATTATAATCTTCAGCACAACATCCACCGACTACAGCACCGTCAAACGTTGAGCATTAATCTGTACGCACTGTGCATACAGTATTAATATTCACAAGCTCTGCAATCACATTCTCGTGCACCCAAATATATTGAACTGGAATAATCCCAGTCAAGTGTGGCAAAACCCGACAAATTTGTGGCGTGGGAAGTAAACGTTACTCACTGAACAAAAATATACACATCCCTATTTACAAGGTGATCCGAGTGTGATTAAGGTCAATCGCACACGTGCTTTGCTAAGTTTAATAAAAAAACAGTTTAAATGAATGGCAAACTGAGGGAAAGAATCAGTATCAATTTGTCATTAAAGTGCATCAGAGTCAGTGTAGAGGGATCACGAAGGCGCACACATGCACATACGACACACACGCAAACACACGGAGCACTGGTTTGTTACACTGTAGAAATACCTGAAGTGGACTTTCCCTCTCCAGCTGCGTCTTGAGGCTGGGGGCAGGGCGGCGGCGGCGGCGGCGGCGGGGTGAAGTTGGCCTCGGGCAGGCTGCTCTCGAAGGACGCCAGGGGGGGCGGCGACGGGGGCAGCAGGGTGCTGTTGGGGCTGCTGATGTCGCCCTCCCCCACGAGGGTCAGGTCGCCGTTGGCGTCCTCCTCTACGGTGCGGAGGATCGGCCGGGTGTCCGAGGGCCGGGGGATGGGGGACAGGTGAGTGCCGAAAGTCGGGTGGCGGGGAGGGGGCATCAGGCACCGCCTGGTCCCGGAGTGTCCATTGGCACTGGAGCTGAGGGAGGAGTCCAGGCTCTCGGAGCGGAGGCCGGCGGTGAGCGCCCCCCGCGAGGGGACGCCGTTCTCCCGGCTCTGTCTCAGGGAGTCGGGGGTGGAGCAGGCCAGGTCGGAGGAGGAGACGGAGCAGGAGGACGCGGGCGGGGTCAGGCGCAGGAAGTCGGGAAGCACCAGGTCTTCTTTGTTCAGGAGTCCGCGCTGGTCGTTGGCTCGGGCGCTCTGTGCCCGGCTCAGCAGCTCAAAGAATTCTGCAAAAAACACATCAAACACTTCAACTTTCCACATACGGTGAGCACCTGGAAGAAAAGAGATTAGTCGAGGTTTGACATGCAGCGGAGCAGAGATATATAACCCCTCCAGAGCTGCCAGTTAGTCCTGACGCAAAGCAAAGCTAAGAAATCCACCAACAAGTCAAAAGAAAGAAGAGAGAGAAAGAAGGAAAGGAAAAGAGGGATTTACCTTCAGCTTCATCTATATTAATCTTTTTCTGTTTTCTCTTTTCCCCTGGGAGTGCCGAGTCTGGTCCACTTGCTCGCACAGAAAAGTCCTTTGGTGTTGACCTCTCATCTCCCTGCAGATGCAACAATAACAATGCACTCTATTAGGGGATGGAGGGCTGGGGAGGGGGGAGCGGGGGGGGTCGTGAGGGGGGGGGGGGGGATCTAAGCATGAGCTGCCGAGCACCCTACTGAGCAGAGTGTCCATTTACTGAGACCCTCACGTAAAGATGAGCCGCGTCCATCTGTTGGATCTTCGCTGACCTCGCTAGCATCCAGGCCGAGCGCTATCTGCCTACATACGGCGCAATAACTCAAGCATGGAAAATATGAGCGTGAGTGAGTCAGCCACAGGCGGTGTGTTAGGGCAAAGAATTAAAGAAACAAAGCCCACCAATTTAAAGCTTTTCAAAGATTGTAAATGTTAATAAAAACGTGGGGCCACTCATTAAATGACACTGAATGTTGCAGAAGCAGCGCAGCAGCAGGAATGGACAAAACACGTGGACGTTTTAAGCGACACGTATGAGAATAGAGACGTCGTTGAGTACTTACTGCAGCAGAAAAACTCCTGGACGGAGGGTGGTTCTTCAGGGAGGAAGACTTGGATTTGTCTATTTGAAAGAGAGACACACAGAGAGAGATGAACATGAAAAATTCATCAGCTCGAGAAATTGATGATGACGAGAGGGCGAGACGGAGAAGAGACGAGAGGACACTTCTTCAAAATTTGAATATGTTAATCGGTGGAATAACAGAGGTGGACATGATTTGCAACTGGCAGTTAAACAGTTGTTTACAGGTTCTAGTCGGGGAAAACAACTTGTCAGATCCATTTAAAATTTAGTCAAGCTCTTATTTTAGGTAGTTTGTGCTAGGGCTGTCAATCGATTAAAATACGATTAATCTCACATTTTGTATCTGTTCAAAATGCACCTTAAAAGGAGATTTGTCAAGTATTTAATACTCTTATCAACATGGGAGTGGGCAAATATGCTGCTTTATGCAAATGTCTGAATATATTTATTATTGGAAATTAATTAACAACACAAAACAATGACAAATATTGTCTAGAAACACTCACAGTTACTGCATTTAGCATAAAAAAATATGCTCAAATCATAACATGGTAAACTGAAGCCCAACAGGCAACAACAGCTGTCAGTGTGTCAGTCTGCTGACTTGACTATGATTTGCCCCGAACTCTATGTGATTATCATAAAGTGGGCATGTCTGTAAAGAGGAGACTCGTGGGTACCCATAAAACCCATTTTCATTCACATATCTTGAGGTCAGAGGTCAAGGGACCCCTTTGAAAATGGCCATGACAGTTTTTCCTCGCCAAAATTTAGCGCAAATTTTGAGCGTAATTTAACCTCCTTCACAACAAGCTGGTATGACATTGGTTGGTACCAATGGATTCATTAGGTTTTCAAGTTTCATATGATATCAGTATCTTCACTCTAGCTTTAAAACTGAGCCCGCTATAACCTAAAAATCGTAAGCTGCGTTAAAGAAATTAGTGGCGTTAGAACGAATTTGCGTTATTATCGCGTTAACTTTGACAACCCTCGTATTAAACATTGGGTTACAGTGTGTTACCTTTCCCTGAAGCTGTTTCAGTTCGCTCCAAAACAACTCGCAGGCCGTCCAAACTCGATATGGGTGCGCCCAGGTCCAAAGGCTCAGTTTGTCCGCTCTGAAATGAAACACAATTTGACGGTCAACACGTTGGTATTTTCACCTGCAAGTCTAAATATGTCACAATATGCGGCTGATATTTGAGTTCACAAGGCCCCTTTGCTTAATTTATAAACCATTTTCAGCTCTGTATAATACAGATATAATGCATGCAAACCCACAGGACTAAAATAAATCATCTGGCAGGGGTTCAGGGGAGGAGTTGGCGTGTTTAAGGAGTGTCGTCATTCTTAATTATAGCCCCAGCGCTCCATCCTCGGAGGCCCCCGGGCTGAGTCAGAGCGCTAACCACCGTGTAGAGATGGAAAAGGATGCGGTCGCTTCCCTCCCCTGACCATGATACTCCACCCTGTGGCACTGTCACACACTGCACGGGCTGCTTCCCCCCCACCCCCCAGGACACACAGGAGCTTCAAAAAGGATTTAAGGCATTGTAGCCGCCGGGGACGACTTACTATTTTGGCCACGAGATCGCTGAGGTGGAGGCCGTATTTGGCCACCACGGGACGCAGGACCTCGGTGACCGGTTTGGTAGGTTTGGCTTTAAGCCCCACGGAGCGGTTGATGGGCACCAGGTCCAGTCTGGTAGCAAGAGACGTGAATGTCAGCACAGACACAGACAGGAAATGTGATATTCAAAACAAACTTTGATTTGAACATTCGTACCTAAACAAGGTCCGCTTCTCCACTCTCAAATCCCGTGAGCTGAGGGTCATGCAGTCTTGGTCCAGCACCAGAGGCTACGAGGGGAAAAAAGCATGACACACATAAAGCACCAGTAACAAACCAAAAACACTACAAACTCTTTATACAGTAACTAAAAAGACACATTGTCCACTTTAATCCTCTGTAATCTTTTCAATTCAATTTGGTTGAATTCAGCTTTTTGCACTTAATGATACCTCGCAAAATAAAGCATGTTTAAATGGTGTAGTAGTACTGTATTTACCAAATTTATAACAAACAGAGGGTGGAGTCAATTCATTCAAGAGGTGCTCGCAGCAGTTGATCTATTAGAAGCAGATGTATTTGTAATTTGTTGGCCGCCTCCCTCACCTTCTCTCCTCCCACCAGGAAGAGGTCAGCAGCAGCGATGTTGACGTTGATGCTATGGCAGAGATCTGTGAGGACTTCCCTTATGGAGGCGCCGGGCCGAAGACTGATGGAAGAGCAGGAACCGTCGGGCACGATCACGGTGCAGCTTTTGGGGGAACGCTCCCATACCGAGTGGCGATTATCAGACTGAAGACAAAAGATTGAAAAAAAAAAAATGAGTCAAAGGACTGGCTCTTAAAGTGTTAACTATAAATAGATTCAGCTTGTCTTTACTCTATGACATCCGTAAGCAAACAATGAGTGGGCTGACAAGTAAAACAAAAAATATAAAAAACTCTGGCCTATTATGATGGCTTCACCAGACACCGGGCTCTGTGTTGCCATGGTGATCTGTCCAGAGGAATCTTACCTCAATCTTGCCACCAGAGCCGGAAGGGGCCATCTCCAGACTGGTACCGGACGACAAGGAGCCCTGGGACTCCCTCCGCCCATTACTGCCCCAGTAGTCTGCAAAAAAAAAAAGCGCACAGAGGATGAGGACTTCATGCAGATAAGAGACACACTACTTGCTTTAAATGACACTTAAGATATGTAACACCAAGACAGCTTTAGCTGAAGCACGAATAATAACAATGTTTTTTTTTTTAATTTATGATCGTAGTTTAGCACCACAAAAACTTTGTAGGCAAAAAAAAGTGTATTTGTGGTGTACACGCTTTATTTGTGAGTAAACAGTGGGTATTTCATTAAACCGAAGTACAGCTACATTTAGTGAGACGTTTATGTTAAAGCACCGGTGTGTTCCCTTGGGGGGGCTCCAAAGATCACAGGGGGTGCACCAGGATTGGTCTGCTCTGAGGTTGTCAAAATTAGATTTGTCAAATCATAATAACACATACTGTATACTGGATAATTTATACCACAGTCTGTATATAGAACTATTTAAAAAGATATAGTTTTGTTACGTAGAAGCAAAATCGAATGAAATATTCAGCTTTAATCCATATTTGTTGGCGTTTAGCCTTTCAAAAACAACATTTTGACTGCAGTCAAAAACCTAGAGGCAATCTAACGATACCATAAATTACATTTGTTTAACCACAATAACAAAAAAATGTATTTTGGCTCTAACGCTGTTATAATAAATGAATTGAGTCATTAAAAAAAAAAAGAGATGGCGAATACGTCAAGACGTCATCACTTTATTTATGCTGACGAAACTGACGAGTTCTATTCATTAATTAAAAAAAAAAAGACTAACTATGCCGACAGAAAATTGTGCTATATCTACAATATTTTGTATACCTGAATGACTACTTGTACTTTCAGAGGATATTGCCAAACAAAAAAAGGAGGAATGGTTACTAATGTATTTCACAAAGCTTGAAAAAAAACATTTTAAGTCAATTGCAGCCTCTAAAATAGACAAACTTTAAGCTATAATTTGATGTTATAACAATCAAAATCACAAACAAGTTTCACATCGACATCATATCAACCTGTTTTTGGTACTTTGACACTTTTAAAACACCTCTGTGGAAAACCGTTTTATTTACGTGTTTTATGTTTTTGCTTCTTTACCAGTACTGTGTGTGTAATACTTTGATGACTGCGGAGCAGCTGTGTTTCTACAGGCCTCCCCCGCGTGTAGCTCATGGCAACCCTGGAGCTGGCAGCGATTGTTCAAGGACACATCAGCACTTTGGAAGTTTGTGTGTTGCAAAAGCTTTAAACTGCGGGGATCTCTGTAACCAGAAGTCAACGGGCTTGTTAATCAGATTCTTACCGAGGTTAATGTCGCCTACGTCCTTCTTCTTCGGGCCCTTCCCAAAGCTCCTGTTGCGGGACCACGAGAAGATGCCGCGTTTCTTGTCCACGCTCTCATCCCTGCTCTCTTCGGTCAGCGACCTCCCTGACCTCTGCTTTCTGCCCTCCTGTCGGTTGGAAAAACAAAGATTTACCCCACCGTACCGGACCGATGAGCGATGCGAATGACGTATTTCCATTCAAATACAGTCAAAAAAAGCAATAGCGGCACCTTTTTGGGAGTGGAGAGGCCGGAGCGGTCGGAGCTGGCGCTGTGTTTTGAGGGCGCGGGACTGCAGGGGATCTGGTACGGGTCCGGCAAGGATCGGCCATCCACCTCGGCACGCATGCACTCTTTGTAGAGGGAGGACTTGAGGAAGCGCGAATAACTGTCAAACTTCATCAGGTTGAAGATCTGTAGGCGCCGAGTAAAAGAGGGGGTAAGTAAAAAAACGGTGAGGAAGAGACACAAAGAGGCATGTAGGGTCAAAAATACGGGAGTGAGGGAAGAGAAAATTAAACACTACTAGTGTTAACATATGGTTACAGCTGATGTTATGACAGGTGTCTCAACAGTTAACATTCTATCATGCTCGTGCGCCCGGCTGAAAATATACAGATCTCTGACTGCGTGTCGATGTGTCTGTGTGTACAGTATGCGCTAGATTCTCTGTGGGTGTATGCCAGTTTGTGTTTATCTCTCTGGTAGAGGCTCAGAGCCCTTTCGTAAACAAACCCAGATGGCCACCGAAAAAAACCAATATGCTTGTGCAAAGTGACTAAAGGCTAGATGAGAACAAAACCCCCCTACTGTCAAGAAGAACATCTTGGTCTTCGGTGTTGATACGGAACAAATGAATCATTTACATAAAGGGAAAGTCGTAATTAGCCAAAGACATGAAATATTTAAATTATTATTATTATTTACCAACCAATAGATGGTGGTGTCTTAAAGGGATAGTTCGGGTGTTTGGAAGCGGGGTTGTATGAGGTATTTATCCATAGTCAACCAAAGTAATGTACTGCTGTGGACGGGGCCGGCAGCAAAACATATTTAAACCACCTAAAAGAAAGGCCCACCTAAACAAATCAATATCAGCTTAAGTGTACGTTATATTTAGAATATTTTCACCGCTTTACCTTGCCGACAGACAGTCCTTTCCGACAGGGGAACTGAAGCTGTTGTATCCATATATGCTCTCCCCAAAGCCACCAGACTCCATTGACAAAAACAGTAATTTTACCTCGCGGAACACTGGGGGCTGCTGGTCTACCGCTGCCTCGATTCCCTTGTTCTGCGAGGTTAAATTGCTGTTTTTTTCAATGGAGTCTGGTTGCTTTAACGAGAGCTAAAGCAAACTGCTTTTTCGTAAACGTAGACTGTATAGCTGTCTCACAGCAGCCTCGATCGGTTAGTTTTTTGTGTTATTGTGTGACACATTTGTGTTATTGTGGGTTTTTTTTTTTAAATGGAGTCTGGTTGTTTTGGAGAGAGCACAGATAACGGCTTCAGTTCCCCGTCGGAACCAGACTGAATAGCTGTCTCATGGCAAGGTAAACTGGCGATAATATTCTAAATATATCGTACACTCAAACTGGTATAGATGTTTTTAGGTGGGCCTTTCTTTTAGGTGGCTAAAAAACATTTTGCTGCCGTCCACAGCAGTACATCGCTTTGCTCCCGTGCCGTAACTCCTGTCTGCTTCTCCAAACCGACCGTCATCTACTGTAGGTAATACACTGACTATGGATAAGTACCTCATGCAACACCACTTCAAAACACCCAAACTATCCCTTTAAGAGATGAGATCACTACTACTACTACTACGGTCTTGTTGGTACCTGTAGCTGCTGCGTCTTGAACATGTCGGGCCGCGGGGAGGTGAGGACGTCATCAGCCAGCTGAGCTTGGCTGTCGATGTTGATCGGCATGGTGGCTTTGCTGGACAGGAAGCTGTTGTAGATCTCCCCAGCTCTCTGGGACAGCTGCGGGACAGAGATTTGATGAATGCAGAGAACTTCAAGAACAACTGCAGAAAACGATGCTGCTGCATGTCTTCTTATGTACTCTTTTATTAACGTATTTTCCACACAAATTATATAAGATTCAAGATGTAATTTAATGTGGATTGACCGTTTGTTTATAGCGGCCTTCTTACTGTGGTTTCAAACCTGGAGGTCGAGACCCACAAAGGGGTCTCAAGGTAAATTTCAGGGGTCAGAACTAATTAAAAGGAGAATCAAAAACTTATTCTTATTCTTATATCTAATTATTTATTTTTCCTACCCCCATTCAAGCCTCTAAAAAAATATTAAAATTATGTCATTTGAGAAAGAAAAAAAAAAATCACTTGATATTTAATCTGGGAGGAGAGGTAACACGTAGACTTTATTTTGTTTAATTGCTCTACTAAAAGGTGCCATCTAGTGGTGAGGTTGCAGACTGCAACCAGCTGAAACTCTAGAGCCAGTGTTTGGTTTGTCCGTTCTGGGTTACAGTAGAAACATGGCGGCCGGCTCCGTACGTAGATATAAACAGACTCATTCTAAGGTAACAAAAGCACTTATTTTCAGTTGATTATACACTAAAGAAAACATACTTATTAATATTATATTACATTTTTGCCAATGGATCACCCTAATTTTCACACACTGTTGCTTTAAGTGGATATAAGACAAATAGGTCAGGAACCATTCCAATCAGTTTATATGTTTTTAGCAATGGGATTTGCTTTCCTACTGCGGACTTACCTGTTTTTTATCAGTTGCAGGGACATGACTGAAGTATTCGCAGGCCTGCCAGAACAAGATGTTCTCCTCACTGAATTCTTTCTTGAGAAATTCCTGCGGAGAAACACAGTACGAGAGTTTCTATATGATCTCAACCTCAGTTCTTTCTCATCTCTTCCGGTGCTGTTGTGTGTTGTCGAGGCCAGTAGTGCGGAAAAAAGAAATTATCGGGCGTAATGTTGTGAACAAGATTGGTGTAAGTGTAGGCGGGGGATAGTGTAGGCGCACAGCGCGGCTCCGCTCGGTGCTGAGGGGAGGTGAGGAGCGAGGTGGTTCTGGGACGCCACAACTTAATGCGGAGCCTTCGGAAGGTGTCGTGGGCTAAATTCAAAGACACATCTTTTGTGTGGGAGGTAACATAAATGAGGTGCCTGTACTCGGTGAGGTTGGATATTGAGAAATGGTTCTGCTTGAACCTCTTCCAAATCTATATAAATCTAGGAAGAAAAAACGGTGATACAACAAAATATAATGACTGTGTGAAAATAATTTAATGCATAAAGGAAAGTGCTCCAACATGATACAGCGCTGTATACGAATGCAGCAGTTTTTTATGTCATAATGGTCAGCTAATGGAAGAGCACCAAGCAAAAGCAAGTGTAAAACTAAAGAGAATATTTTTCTTCATTGCTTCCGAAATATATTTTGGTTTCCTTTTCATTCTCAAGTAACATGTCACGAATCAAAACAAGGCTTCAATGAGAAACAGAACTAATAAAATCCAAACAACACACAACCCTACTGCTTCTCTTGAAGTTCTTATTGAGAACATTTTTATGTAGATGAATGTTTTTATACTTTTAGAAAGGTGCTGAATTAAAAGTATGGCTTTTCCTGAAAAAAAAGGGGATGATTGTGAATTAATCATCTTAAAAAATGTTGGCGGGTCCAAAATGAATGTTTTGTTTATCTCTGCGGAAGATATATCAGTGTGGAAAAAACGGAGAAATGGCTGAGATTGACGGTAAGTGCCTGGCAATGACTTGTTGTGAAGTGAATGCAATGGAACTGGAGAGGGAGAATGAGACATCTAGTGGCTGAATGTTATCAATGTTATCAATAGCACCTTTTAAATCTCAAGCACACTTCATGTCAGCTGTTTTTGACAACACTTTTGGTTAAGTCTGACGGGATTCAATCAGCTTTAAAGAAGCTTTTTTTTATTTTCTTACCGAGAAGTAGCGCACGCCCACTGGGTCCTGGAGGAGGCGTTCGAAGCAGGCAGCCCAGCTGGCCACGCGCTGCTCCGCAACCCCTCGGAGGCTGCCTCCTCCTGGAAGACTGCCATTACTGTTCAGGCTGCTCTGGCTGCAGCATCCCTGCAACTGGATTCCGCTGTAGTCTGCAAGACGGGGAGGGCGAAAACGCAAAGGTTATAGACGGCTCTAATGTTAAAGGGTAATTCCAGCCAGGGGGGGAATGTTAGAGCCATTCTCCTGTGTGCCCTTTCAACCTTCTACATATTCCTGTGGATTTTAGCATTTTTGTGTGCTTTTCTTCCTTTTGATCATTTTTGAGAAGACAGTTAATCCTGTGGAGGAGAACGGAGCTTTTATTAAGACTTTCCTCTAAGAAACCAGCAAAAAATAATCTTGTGTTGGTGCACATCTTCAAAGGGCCCTCACAAAAGTAGACATGTCTATGATTTTTCTGGTGGACGTGAAAGCAACAGAGCACAATAAACAACAATTTTTTAACATTGGGTTCTAATTCTAATTTAAAGGGGACCTATTATATTATATTTTATGCTTTTTCCGTTTCCTTTAGTGTGTTATATAGTTTTTTGTGCATGTAAAGTCTCTGCAAATTTACAAAGCCCAAAGTTCACGCCAAAGGGAGTTACTTTCCCCCACAGAAACACTGCTCCTGAACTGCCTGAAACGCCTCGCTTGAAGTCCCGCCTTTTCTTCCGTAACGTGGTGATGTCACCAAGTATCACATTTGCATAATGCCTGCCTAGTAGCTAGTTTGGCACGCCCTCAAACAAAGCTCTTTAGAGCAGAGCTGGAGCGGAGTCCGAAGAGTTTGTTTTGGTTGACCAATCATAACAGAGTGGGCCAGCTGACCAATCAGAGCAGACTGGGGGTTGCAAGGGGCTCAAACAGAGTTTTTCAAACAGAGGGTGAAAAGAGGTGCTGCAGCGCAGCCGGTATGAGAAAAATAAAGCGTTTTTTAAACATTAAAGCATGTAAACATGTTCTGGTAGAAACCCCAAATACAAGTATGCACCCGGAAATAAGCATAATAGGTCCTCTTTTACTAATGGCAACTACTACACCTAAAACTCGCACTACAGTTTTTAAAAACTTTCCTTCCTAGGAAATTGCAGGAAAAGTGAAAGACAAATAAGTTGTCTGCAATTTAATAAAAAGTCTTGATCCTGTTGGAGTTAAGAGATAAAAAAGGCTAGAACTTGCAATAAAGTGATTTAGACATAATTGGGAGCCAAAAGGTGCCCTATATCTGCACCAAACATAATTACAAACAGAAAATCGCTTCGACTATTAAGGTAAAGGTCGAGGGATTTGAAAGTAAAGTTAATGGCTCTTTACTTTACCCTTTGCTACGCCTCTCACCGCCGAATGTCACACAATAAGTGGGTGTCAAAGGTCAAAACATGTTATGAGGGAAGTGTGGAGCGCGAGGCTAACGGATCTGATTGCATCCGAGGAAACAGCAGATGTCACTCAGTTGGTGAGAGTGGAGCGAAGAGGGGGGCAGCGAGGAGAGAATAAAAGAGGGAGAAAGAGAGGAGACATGGATGATTGAAGGGACACAAGGAGGGGGCTGCCGGTCAACTAAAGTGGGGGGCATTGGCCCTCGCGGTACCTGCTATCGTGGCGGCAGATGGCCACTTTAGAGCTGTGGGCCGAGCAGACGGGGAGCGTAAAGTAAAAACCAAAAAAAAGGGGTCACAGTGAGATTTGTTACAGACACATAGCTGTTGTCATTCTGCTGAGAGTCAACTGGTTGGCACGGGTAACCGGTGTTATTAACAGAGCGTTCATCATCGCTGGTGAGAACAGAAATGTTAGCCAGGTCAAGTAAGGTACAGAGCCGCATATCTTCATCTCGCACATTCCGCCTGCACAGGAAGTAGGGTGGATTTAGAGATAGGTGGCGAAATAAAAAAGTACTGTAAATAGTACCTTACAGTGAGGTCTTTCAGATTATTACTAGCCTCTACACGACCTTTCAACACATACTCTTAGCATCCAACTGAATGAGTAGATGTGACATTAAAGTTGCTATAGTTAAGTATGAGAAACTGTGAGGCTTTTCTTTCTCACAATAAGCCCCAAATGGCCGTTTTTCCTTGTCTAAACTTCGCTGACGAGCCATTTGTTTGGACCGGGTTTAATGTATTAGGACTGAGGCTCCGGGAGACGTGTTTACCACATTGTGTGCCGCTCAGTTAATGAGATGGCTTTAGAAAGCAAACAGCCATACACGTCTGATGCACAGCCACAGTGAAAAGGGGGGGGCACTCCTCGCCACGGCCTCGGTCAGCCTGTTACCAAATGTTATTAAAAAAAACTGCTATGAAAGGGAGGACCGGACAGCGTGCGCGCTAGCCCCTCGACTGTAACCCAAAACACGCTCGGCAAACATCCTTTGTTAATGAGGCATGCTGCCTGCAGTGAATACATCATCCTCGCCGAGTCTTTTTATTTGACCATTTTATTGAGCAACTACAAAGTTTTGTGTGTCGAGCAGATAACGAGAAACAAAAGGGAAAAAGCCGGACAAAGCACCGCGAGCTGGCAAAGATCAAAAGTTTCACTGTGTTAGTAAAAAAGCGATGATTAAGAAAAAGCCCTCAAATTTAGATAGCTGGCATTATTTTCTACACTTCAACTCAAATTATCCCATTTAGATTTTTTGTTTTTATCGCAGTAAAGTGTTTAAAAGTGAATGAATTGTACTCACCGCCATCTGAGGAAGCAGCAGACTGTAAGAGAACAAAGACAGACATGAGTGAGAGGCTGGCCTCATGACCTCCCGCGCCGAGACAAGAGACTGGAGATAGCAGCGTCTCTTCAGGCATCCCACCGGTCGCTTCTGAGGTGTGTGTCTCTGTGGTTTGCAAGTGAGAGTGTGTGTGTGCTACTGGGGAAGGGTTGGATCTTGGGTCCTTACACAAGGCCATTAATTTGTAAGTGGGTGGACCCCGAGCCTCTACCACACACACAGCTGTTCACACCTCCACACCGGGACCCACCCTTCATTTTATATTGTCCTCACACACACACACACACACACACACACACTCACTCACAGCCCTGAATGTGCGCATTCCTGCTAAACTGCAGTCACAAAGATCAGAGCTCGTCGAGGCAGAGCCACTCGAGAAGCCATCACAGGCCATAATGGCCCTCTTTTCACTCGCTAATTCAAGGTTTACGCATGTGTAGACGTCCCTGAATAAAAGGCAAACGGCACCAGCACCCCCCCGGTGGGCATGAAAATTCCACGGTGACAACTTTCCATAATTGGGTGCAACTACAGCCGAGGAATAACGCTAAATAAAAACACGTCTGATCTTATGATGGATCAACAAATATTCAGTTGGCAGAGCTTCAATTTTTGGGGCTTCTCCAAAAACCAGTAATTTTGGTTGGGCTAGTAATAAAGAGAGATTTAAAAAGCCCCATAAACTGTGAAGCCGCTGTCGCAAAACATATTAAAATGCAGGGGAGGAATATGAGAGGCGCATCTTAGGGTTCGGTCCAAGAACACTCGAAAAAAAAAAATCGGTGCGTTGGAGGATTCATCTGAAAAGGGGAGACTATTTCCAGAAGAGTGTTTTCTGAGCTGCCACTTCAAAGTGTGAATATCCAAGGCTGATAATACGTCTAAACAAGGCTCTTATTGCCAGGCTGGTGCCTCGGTGCGAGCGATACATACAGTTTGTACTTTAGTGGAATTGCATAATACTCTCTGCAATATTACAGAACAATGGAAATGAACAGAAACGATGCACCCCGATGAGATTTTAAAGTAAAACATTGAGGATATGGTTTAATAGTGATCAATCAGCTATAGGACAAGCCCAGACGTATTGTGGACCAGCCCATTCTTTATAGTAGTGATTTTCAAAGTGGGGTCCGTGGCCCTCTGTCAGGGAGAAATAATTTGCTATCTTACGAAATTGTGTTGTATCATTAAAAAGTTCATATCTACAGATGGGGACCATTTGCGCCAATGAAACAAGCATATTGTGCCCATTACTCCCACGTTACCTCTGGGCCGATAGAAACTCTGATATTATTGTGACACAGAGCAATAAGTTTATTATTTTCAAGTTGAAGCACTTCCTGAAAGTCAGCTTTAGAACGGTAGGTTTAAACATCTGGATTTATTAGGACTATGCCAGTGTTGCTGCTGTTCATTTTCTGAAAACTTTTAAGATAATTTACTTGAAAAGTGTAAACGCTGCCAAGTTGAGTCCAAATGCAATTTGGACAAATATTTTTTACAAAATATATAAGCGGTATTAACATGATTTAAATTGGAACGTGTTTCTGTTTATCCCCATGAAACACGTCTGAAGTATTTGGTTGAAAAAATGATATCTAAGAGTACAAATGGTAGTAAACATAATCGGTTTTATGAATAAAAGGGGGTCATTGGAACATGTTCCTGGCCCCCGAAAGTTTGAGAAACCCCTTCTTTATAGTTGTCGTTGGTGCGACTGGTCGTCTGAAGGCAGGGGGGTGTACTGTAACCACGGTCATGTGCACTGACGTGACGCTTCGTTCCATTTTTGGAAGTGACCACATGTAAAAGCTCTATCAGACACAGACCGCCAAACCACTAATTGTCCGTCGCAGCCTCTTTACAACTCTGCTGCTGCTGCTGAGTCCAACCCCACGTAGTCAACACCCAAAAAGCCACCCCCTTGTGTGGTGGCTAACATGTGTACAGTAATCATGGGCGGGTAGGATGAGGAGGACCAACATGAAGCTGGAACAGAAGAGAGAGAAACGAGAGAGAACGCCCACTCCATCTGTGTGTCCCCTTTGGCTTCTAAAAACAGCTGAACCTCAAACTTTAAATACATAGCGTTGCGGTTCATTTAAAAGAATCGGGCAGACTTCACACAATGTGACGTAAACTTTTGGTTTCTAACGAACAAAAGGTCCCGCAGGCTGAAAAAAGTGAAAAGCTGAAGAATAAAAAGCTGAAAAGTGAATTGCTGTATTCGCTAATGTCCGTTCTTTGGGTGTCAACGCTACTTTTAAAACCTACACATGGAGAGATTTTCCTTCTAAACGGTGACAAATATGATAGACATCCACTTCCTCTTATTCACAGACTTGTGATACGAGTGGGAGCGTTGGCGTAATATCTCATCATGACAATTATGTCGATGACAAGCATGTCATAAGTTGCGCAAGCAGGCTGAAACGAATGGGAATGTTGCAAAATCCTGCTACTGGTCTGAACCGACAGCGACGCATTTATTATTTATTAGATTTAGTTCAAATTCGAATTCTCAAATGAATAATAAACTAACGATTATTTTCATTGTTGATTTATTAGATTTTTCTTTTCAAATAATAGATTAATTGTTTGCGCTGTAAAATGACAGAAAGAAATGATGAAAGATGCATGTTACAAGTTCCCTGAGCCTGATGTAGGCGGTTCAGATGGCTCGTTTTTTCCAACCCAGTGGTCCAAAAACTTTCAGTTTACAATTATAGAAAATTATAGAAAAGCAGCAAATCCTCACATCTGAGAAGCTGGAAACAAAAAAATGTTTGTGCGTTTTGCTTGATAAAATGTCCTAAATGATAAATGAATAATGACATTTGTTGTTGGTTAATAATTTGTAGATCGACTGATCAATAGGGCTGCCCCCCCTCTTAGTCGATTAGTCGCATAATTGGCCATTTTGCTCTGAGTCGACTAAGATTTCTTTAGTCGATTAGTCTTCTTTTATGATTTCTTTCATGCTGAATGACTCATTTCCAAGAAAGTTATGAGCACATCTCGGGTAAACAAGAGATTTAAAGTGGTGCTGTTGTGTGATTCTTTGTGGAGAAACTCAGTTTTACAGATCTGTCGATTAAATCAACTAATCGATTAATTTTTTAGTTTTAGTTGACTAAGAATTTCTTTGGTCGAGGACAGCCCTACTAATCAAGTACTATGAAATAAAATGACATAATGATCACGCGTCACACTTAGAGCTGGGCAATATGACCATATATATCGTCAAAACAATATTGAATGTCAATTGTATATATTTTTCTATATTGTTTCTATCGCGACATAGGCTAGGCCTTTACATATTTCTTTTTTCTCTATAATGTCACTTAAAACTGTTATGGTCATTTTGCTCTCAAGTTCTTGAAATGAGAAAATACTTTTCATTTGTCAAGTATTTAATTTACACAGGAGTACACAAAAATAGGCTTTACCACATGAATATTTCATATAGACTATTTATTTATAGAATTACCGGAAAACATGCTACAGTATATCGCGATATATATCGTTATCGAGATATGAAATGACCTATATCGTCATTATAGCTCAGCCCAACTTGATAAAGGTCCTAAATGATAAATGCAAAATTGTTGTTGGTTAATCATTTTAGATCAACTAATCAAGTACTTTCAAGTAAAGTGACATAATGATGGCATGTCACACTAAAAGTTGACCAGGTAGGGTTAACAAATATACAGAGGGTGGTGTGTGTATGTTTGTATGTATTAGGCTGCAGGGGTTAGACCACACACACCACTCGTTATTACTTCCTCGCCCTCAAGTCCCCTACAATGAGGCCGAAGCGATGACCCAGGCACACCGTCACCTCTTGTCCTTCTTCTATTGACACCTTTGGTGACGAGCCGGTCCACCACGGGGTGTCTCCGCGGTACCGCAGACCCCTCTTTGATCCCTTTCATGTAAAGGCTAAATTGCAGAGATCCCATTGCCCAGCTGGAATCCCTCTGAAAGCTGTCCATGTTAGGTTGTTATCAACCAAATGGACCAAAAAAAAAAATCACAATTCAAGTCACATCGAGTACTCTGGCTCCAAAACGGAGCAGGATTTGGCTCTCCGGTTGGAAAACGCTCTCCCAGCTTTACTGTGGTACGGCCCCCACGCCGCACAGTCTGGCATCCCGAGACACCACATGCCAAAAGAACGTAGATGATCCCACCGAGACAGATTTATGTGTTATCTGAAGTGAGCCACCGCGACAAAAACACACTCTCACCCGGTGTCAAACAAGTTGAAGGATAAGCCACATTTGCACAAATGTTAATGTCACCCATTAACACCTCTCACAGAGTGAATTTCTGATCTTTTAAAAGGGATTTCTTTTATCTTTTGGGCTTGTTTAGGCATGTTCCCTTTCCTTCAAAAACTGGCTTGAGATGTACCGTGCTCAACGCTTCACCACAGTCTGTTAAAAAAAAAAAGGCTCTTCTAAACTTTTACACAAGTCAAGGCTGATTCTAGCACCCCGCAAACAAACAACCGCGAGCCCCCGCCACTTCATACAGCTGTTCTGAGAGTGGAGGGAGACGCGCGACAAAAGGGGAGATTAATGAGAAAAGCAGCTGACTGAACAAAAGGAGTCTCCCCGCTTCGTACGGAGGAGGAAGAGAGGAGGCTCGCTCGGGCAAACCGCAGCTTACTTACAGCGTTGAAGTTCCAGGTCCGCTTGAAGGAAAGTCTCTTTTTGAGACTCATTGTTCCCTAGTCTGCTCCACCAGCAGCACATAGACAGATTATGTGTGTGTGTGAACGCATACCTGAGCATTCCCCACCCAAAAACTCCGCAAACCATGTCTGTACAAGTCGGAGAGAGGGGAAGAGCGGGAGGGAGGGAGAGAGGAAGAGATCTGACAAGGTACTGGACAGAAAGAGAGAGGAGGAGGAGGAGGAGGAGGAGGGGAAGTGAGAAGGAGGAAAGAAAGATTTCCTTACGCCGCAGCTGTTGCCATGGCAACGCGCCCGGCAATACATACAGCCTCTGCCACAGTGGCATGAAGGAGTCAGATGAATTAACTCCCCCTTTATCCCCCCTCACAAAAACACACTCACACTGGCCATGTCAAAACCACACGGGCCTTCCCCCCCTCTTTTGTTTCCAGTTTGGGCACTCGCTCTTTATTTGAAAGAGAGAAGAAATACCCAGTCAGTTTAAAATTGAAACCAGATGAATTTTTGTTTAATCAAAATAAAAAGTTTGGTAACCCGCGAGTTGAACTCTGAGCTTAATTATCCGCCCGTCACAGAGCACCGTTCTTACTCCCCCAACGTTCATCATGTCAACTGGCGTTCTCTGCGAGCAATTTTGCCGATGTAACGGCAAAAGAAAATAGCTTTTTTTTATTCTGGCATCACTCCTCGTCTCCGCTGCAGCACTGTGCCTACACATTTCTGACAAATCACTACAATCAGCATGCCGACTGGTTTTGGACCAACTATTATTCTTAAAGCGTCGGTGGCTCGCTCGGAGGTTTTTCCCATGGCACACGAGCTAGCGTTCTTTCGACTTAATTTTACCGTCAATAATGGATGAGATGGTGTTTATTGACAGCGTGGTTTTCACGGTAGGCTTCTCCTGTTTAATTGGATTTTCACACGGTCTATCACTTTGGAAATTGGATGTCTGTCATATGTGCATGGGCTGTGTTGATGAATCGGAGGGGGCAATCGCAGATGACGTCTTAACCCCCTTGGGGAGGGCTGTGTGTGTTCATGTATGTAATGAAAGAGAAGGAGTGACAGAAAAAGGCCTCAGTGTGCTTCAAACAGGTTGTACGATTTGTCCAATGGCACTGAATTGTACAAATGCGGATAAATAGCAACGCACACTTCTGGACAGCCTCTCCTCGAAGGCGGTCACATGTTGCAACAGGAAAAGTGACAGAAGTGTAAAGATTGATAAAAAAAAGAAAGGTTGAGAGTTACCTGGCCTATTACTGCGTAAAGTGTTTGTAAAATTGAAGATTTTAGAAAGGTAGAAAATGGTCAACCTTCCCATATCTGCCGTCATTCAGTCTTAAAGGTTCCATGTGTAACTTTTTACATGTATTAATTGTTTTTTATTGCCAATGGGTGAACAGATTGTAACGCAACTTAAAAAATGACACCTCGCCCGACAGTCTTGGTTGCCTGTAACAGCCTGTGGACTGATTTCACTTTAAAGGACTCGGGGCGTTTTTTCCAGGAAAATCCAAAGGATGTGACGTTTATGCGCGATCCTGAGTGCCCTGCCTCTCTTCAGCTCCACAAGGTGCGCTAGGTAGCTAATTCTTGTCTCATTTGTGGTCTGATAAACAGTAAATTCGTAAAATTCAGTGCCCCCATATTGATATGTTGGAAAATGGCTGTCATGTTTCATGGAGAGGTACAGCAAAACTCTTTACAGGATGCAGTTCACTTTTCTGAAAGTTACACACAGAACCTTTAATTAAATTAACGACGCAACTGCTTTTTTTTCCACACAGAGCTCAAGTCAGTCTGAACGTGGCCTTAAAGGATCCGATGAGCGAAGAAAAACAAATAAGCTACGCTCCAGTTCTATTCTACATACTACTTCAATCTGGAGTACACACAGCATTCACACAGAAAAAGCGGCAAAAAACAATTTACTTAATTTTTGGGCAACACTAATGTCCCATAATGCAAGGCACAAAAGAAATAGACGAGCTTTTCACAGCTGGAAAAATGTATACTAATTGCGAACAGCGTTGATGCAGCTCCAGGAACATCTCAAAAATCGAAAATAAAGTATTAAATCTCTAGAGGAACATCTTGTTTTCTCTTTCCAAATTTTGAATTGGCAGTAGCTCTCCAAAGCAGTTGATGTTCATCGGCGCACGTCTCGTATCATTTCCTGTTAGTACAAAACGGTACAGTAATTTAAAACACTGCACTATTCAGATAATTACATAATACAGGCCTATACGTTATGCTAGGATTGCAACACAGGAAGACATCATGCGTATGCTTTCGTGTGCAGATAAAATCAGTCACGCAGTAATTAGAAGCTATTCTTGGTGCTAAGCTGAGTCATAACTGTGGTCACAAAATCAGAGGACACAGAACAGTCTGCTTCAGCCCTTCAGGCCTACTTTTGCCCTTTGACCTCCCCGAGGCGGGGTGTTCAGTGCGGCCAGGTGAGCACATCTGTATGCAGACAACAAGAGCAAAGCATGTTGGAACTCTTCAAACCAAAAAATGCCTCCAGGAAAAGCATATTTCTATTTCTTGCTTCAGCGTTGCAAACCGAAGAGTCTGCTCCCACAAAGTAAACAGGTTTCACGTGAGCTCCGAGCCTCCGCTTGATTTAATCAATTTGTGAAACTTTTTTTCTAGACGGGCTTCACGGCGACAACGAAGCGGCGCTTGTCACAAGACCTAACTAATTGCATGTCAAGTTCTCCACCAGGCAATCTTTAGCGAAGAGGGAAAATAATCAGGGCCCGCTATCTGAGGCAGACGACAAACTATTCCCCGACAATAACATCAACAAAGGGCCTTGCATGGAGGCGACTTCCTTTTGAGGGAGAAAGGGGCAGGGGCGAGGGCGAGGGTGCGGTGACTGATAAGATGGAAGAGACATTTCTTTCCAAGCAAGGAGCGTGGGGGAGAGAGAGGCTGATTTAGAGAATTATGAAAATCCTCTGACAATATCTGAGTGAAGATAGCGTCATAGACAGACAACCGGGTGTTTGACTTCAGGAGCTTAAGGAGGATCCAGTGTTTTTAACTGTGGGAAATCGTGTTTGTCACAGCAAATCTGCCAGACGCTCTATCACATTAGCAAGGATCTGATGAGGTCAGCATGCTTATGTGATGCTAGGGGGGGCAGGAAAGGTAAACAACATTAGCGTCTCCTTAGATTTCCTATCTGCATTATGTCCATAGATCAAGGGCTGTGAAACTCTGTATCAAGTCCCTTCAGACTACAACATGTTTTCGTAGCATATCTTAATATGTGACATGCTCCGTTGAGAAATCTTATGTTTGTCATGAGAGGTTCCGAAATGATGCCAGGGGTGTAATTCAACTTCACTCATGATCTAATTTAGTGTCACATGTTCTTTGAAATAACTTAATTCGATTTTTAGTTTTATTGAAAAACAAATTGCAAAACAAATCATTAAAATCCAAAGTCAAATTCAGAACCCACATTTAACCAGCCAATGGGATTTATTTCCTCCAAATTTCAGCCAAATCCGTTTGCGTTGTTTTTATTTTACAAACAGAAAAAAAGATACAGGAGTGAAAAGAAACAAAGGTCATTATCTTACCCAACTAGCATCGTGCCGGCTTAAGGCCTAGGCCATATAGGCGGTCGCCTAGGACGCCACCTTCTGGGGTGCGCTGGCTGCCCTTAAAAAAAAATAAAAAATAAAAAAGGGGGGAGGGCACCAAATACAAATTTTGCCTACCAAAAGGGCTAGAACTTACCCTGGTTGTTTATAAGAAAAGATGAAGAATTTAAACGAGCAGTGTGAAGGATTTAGCGACATCTAGTGGTGTGGTTGCAGATTGCAACCAACTGAATACCGCTCCGCTCAGATTTACATGAAAACCTCAAGATCTATTTCCACAGTGCACAAATTCAGATGTAAAACCTTGTCATGTTATCCACACAAACAAGTAAGACTGTAATCCAGGACGTGAGTGGGAAGCCAACACTCAGTCATATTGATTTCTGAAGAGTTTAATCTAAACAGAAATCTAATAGAAGAGAGGAGGAGGAGGGGGAGGGGGTCTATTAAACACATAAACAAAGATCTTCAATCAAACATTACAATGATGCAAGGTAGATACATATCCGGTCCTCGGCCATGAGCCACGAGGGTCCAGGATTTGTGCCGAGGCGTTTTTTAAGCGTAACCCCCTCAGATAACAAATGGGTTGTTCTCAGTGACTTCAAAGACACGAGTGATTTGCATGCAAACAGAGGCCATCGCCACAATGCGTTTCATCTCTTAATCCCCCTGATCGGCAGTAATCTACTGCCTGTTCCCCCAACTCTAACCGGTTAGCCACAGCAGATGGGTACGGCTCTGCTCCAGTCTGGATTAAAGTGGCATTACTATGATTTGTGCACTGTGCTGCCGGTGGTGTGTGTGTGTGTGTTGTGTGTTGTGTTTGCCACTTGTTGCTGATAAAAAAAAAAAAGCTGACAGGGAGTACGAGCATTCCTCTGGATGGAGTTGTTTACCTTTTTACACCTCTGCTGCCCTACTTCTCGCAGGGTCAGGAACGTGGCGCTTTAACCAACATCAGAATGTGTCTTTCCCAACTTGTGACGACAATCTGATCTTGTTAACTCTGCCTGAACCTGCACAGCTCACGGCACCGGGCTCACCACCTGTAGCTTAAATGCGAAGCACTAAAAGCAAACACCACGTTTAACTCCCTTTGTTGGGTTGAAGTAACATAAAGCAATGCCCGGTTTTGGAGTACAAAATGACTAACAAATAAAAATACATTTGATTTACAAAGCCCGGCTACACAAAAATAGAATAACTTCAGAGAGGGAAACAAGAACCAGACGACCCCTCCCTTCTCGATTTATTATCATAGAGAAAGGGCTGCGCTCACATGAGCCTGGAGGGCTCGAGGTGGGTAGACCACATAAGATACCACCACACCCTATTACCGCTCTCTTTCTCTTCCATAAAAAACACCAGAAATGGACTTTCCAACCTGAAACCCGACACTTGTAATTAGCCCTGTGAGGGTTTTTTTACTCCAAAGCAACTTACACGAAAGTTCCGCGCACGGTGTTTTGCAAAGTCTGGGCGCTTGGCTACATTTGTTGTGAAGGCCATGATATGAATGAATATCTGACCTCCTGGAAGTGTACAAGGCTTTACGTTGCCAATGACAAGGAAGTGCCATAATTGTTTACTTCCTGTGTAAGTCCTACTGACCTTACAGCCCCCTGGTAATCCTGTTGGTCATGCAGGGAGGGAACCTGAGCTGGTTGAGTGAGACTGGGAAAGAAGGGAAGGCAAGTTTGGCTTAAGTTTATCCCCTCTAGGCAAAAGGCTATAGGATGGCGTTCTGTCTCTATGAGTATTTGGCATGGCGACAAGTTCATTGTGATGATAACAGTGGCAAAAAATGCAGAAAGGTGTCAATTGAGACATTTTGTCTACACACAATGTATATCTGCATTTTTCTTTAAAGACTCATCATATAACTGTGCTGGTCGCCTTTTGCTTAACAATTTAAAAACAGACCTTGCATGATCCTGTTTAAATCAATCTAAAATAAAAAAAAACATAATTGCTAGAGCATTCATTCTTTTTGCAGCGGAAAGCTAAGGCTTCTGTCGTTCGTGTCATCACGCTGTACGCTCACGATGACATCATTACGTTACATGCACTACAAAACAGGTTTGCTGCATGATCCCGTTTAAATTGATGTAAAATTAAAAACCATAATAGCTAGAGCGTTCATTCCTTAAGCTAAGACTTCTGTCTTCCACGTCATCACGTTGTGCGCTCACGATGATGTCATTACGTTACGTTAGGAACTTATTGAAAACGTATCAAAACCTTTGCGCTTGTTCTGCTCATAAAAATTAGCATATACGCAAAACTAAAAAAATGCGCGTAGTCCAAATGTGTTCAAAACATTGTGAACAATATGTCGCATTCTATTCAACCTAAAGCAGCGAGGTCGTGCAATAACAAAGCCATATAAACAGATGTATCGTATTTCTTGAAGCCGACCACAGGATGATGTGATATAGAAACAGTTCACGAGGGAAAGTTAGTGTTTAGACTGCCAGAGTAGAACGCCAAGCCGATCTCTCACAACATCACACGGGGAGAGTAACAATCCGTGTTTATGACTTCCTCAGTGCAAAAGTAGACAAGGCTTTGGCCTGGTTCTGCAGCGTCTTGCGCCAACACAAGGTCAACAAAAAGATACCACTTTCCGAGCCTCCCCTGCAATCCGCTCCGGTTCAAGCGAGACGAGACGTCTTGCTCAACGTCCCGCAGACGCGAGGCAAGCAAACGCGCCCTGGCGTCGTCTGAGCCGCAGGTGTGAGGCAAAGAGTTGAGCGCGGCGAGCCGCCCCGCCGTATCCCAGACATGTCTAAACTGTTACCAGGGAGGTGATACAAGACTTTGGCACTTCTGAAGCCGTTCCTTAGTTGAGCAACCTCCACACCCTTGGCAGCAGATTCCCTTTCAGCGAAGCAGAGAAATGTAATAATAGCACGATTGAGGAAGGTAAACATTGTGTGGGGAATGAATCACCTCCAGAAGCTGTGCATCACATACACACACACACACACACACACACACACACACACACACACACACACGTCCTGGTTCATACACTCTTTCCTACAGCCAATCAACACGAGGATGATGGAAAGCTGTGTGGTTAACTAAAAAAAAAAAAAACACACATCATAATCCCTGAATGTCGCTAGATGATGTCATAGCGTTGTGTGTGTGTGTGACAACAGCCAAGAGTGTGCGTCTCCGTCCAGAGATGGCGAGGCGGCGGGTATTTTCCGTGGTCACAGTTTTGGTCAAACAGCGAGCTCAGCAACCACAGCCACATCTGGTCATCCGGTTATTGAGCTGTTGCGTATTCCTGCTCCCGAGCAGCTGGATGGTTAAACAACTTCTACTCTAAGTTTTGTTGTGTTAATATACTGTTTTTCCAGTCGGTGGGTTTGGAGAGAGACGTCTGCGTAATTGCAATAAAAACCTCTTGCGGTAGAAGAGAAGGAATCATAGTGGAGGAGACATTTAGAAAAAAGTCTTTGCAGCCCATAACGCCACGAGCCCGAGGACACATTTCGTGAGCGCAACTGTCCACCCACACTCCAGAGCTGGCCATGTGATGTCAGCCGGATAAAAGTGCGTCGTGTTCTGCTGCCTCTATACAGCTAATCCCCGGGAACACACCATTCCTGCTCGTCTTCTCAAATCATCAAAACACCCACATGAGAAACAGAGGGACGAATTTATATAATGAAGCATCTAATGTTATTCAACTTGTGAGTGAATATAGGTTGCTTGGATATATACCGTATGGATGTAAAAAACACTGAGCAACATGCAGCAGTCATGCAGCACCAAATAAAACAAACAAACAAGATGTCTTTTTGAGATAAGTGAATAAGAGGGCTGGTGAATCAGAGCGGGGACATGCCTGCACAAAGGCAAAAACCACAGATTTCAAGTTCAAACCAAACTGCGGCTATTACGCGATCGCCTCCTCCGAATACAATGCGAGAGAGCGTTCGCCGAGCATTTAATTCTATCTGACAACCTCGGACCTCCGCTTCCCTCGCGCTGAATCCAACTTGCCACCAAGCGATTGCAAAAAAAAAAAAAAAAAGGGGGTCACTTCTCAGGGCGACAGGGCGCAACAGAGCGCACTTCATTCAAAAAGGCCCATGAGCGACCCCTCGATGTGCTCGTTTGCAAGAATAATCCTCACAAAACCCCTTTTGGTACGACTTCTAATTTAAAGTCAGCGTGCATCCCGATATAGATGCCGTATAGAGCGGCGCAGTGTGTGTCATGCAGCACATGAAGAGAGTTCAGCTGGCACTGGTCAAAACATTCCTCTGACAGACCACACAAGCTAACCACTGTATGCCACTCAAAGAGCCCCAAAGAAGACGGGAGAAGAAGTAACGGGGAAGGCGGGGAAGATGAGGATGGCACCGCCAAACGGGAGAGGAGTGAAGACGATACAAAATAATGATTTTGTGGCCGAGACTTACAGAGTTGAGAGTCAAAGTTTGCTCCATGTAGGGCGCTGTGTGTCCTCAGCGCTGCTCCGCACGCCTGCTGTGTGTAAACCAGTCCATCCGCTGGAGCGCCGCGGTGCGTGTGCGAGTCGGTGTTTGCAGCGCAGGGAGACAGAGCTCGACGGGGGGAGGAGGGAGCGAGCGCGCAGGAGAGCCGAAAATCCTGACAGCTACTGGGAGTTCAAAAGCTCCCTCTCTCTCTCTCTTCCTCTGCCTGCCGGTTCCTCTCTCTCTCTCTCTCCCTCTCCCTCCCCTCTGCTGTAAATTCCTCCTCTCTCCCTCTCTGTGTCTTCATGCCTCCTCTTGGCTTCTGCTACGCCCACAAGATAGATCTATTACCCGCAGGCGTGCAAACGGGAGCCACTGCCGTCTCCACACCCAAAAGGAGAGGAGAAAACTTCACACTCTCGGGAGCAAAAGAGGCGAATTTTCCCAGCAGGTACGCAATGTGCTTCAAACTAACTCACATTAACAGATGTTTTCACATGCAGCAGCAGCAGCAGCAACACCTCAGAAGACTAGTCAGTGTCGGGCACAACATGCCCGCTAATGGTGTCACCTCTGCAAAGTTGAACACATCTGCAGAGTGTCGCCGAGCGCAAAGCATCTGTCTGTGATGAGCAGGCTCACGGCGGCGGAGAGCGTTGCGGTCGGTGGGATGTGGGGGCCCTTTTGCGGTATAGGGCTCTGACAAGCTTATGCATGGAAAATTAGGCAAGGAGGCACAAAGCAAGCACATTCTTCGACATGCCCAAACATGAGGGGATCGGACGATAAAAGCTCAGCTTGCATCAAAACAGCCTTCATCAGAAGATGAAGAATTGTGCAGCAGTTTCCCCCCCCCATCTACTGAACCAGAAAGACACAAATAAAACGCACGAGATTACATATACGCTGTTGTGCGTGGGGTCACAGAAGCTACGTGTCAGAGCCTTTGTAATAAAAAAATAAGCATTTGCTCATTCCTGCGCTAGCCACTGTGACGCACACCGCCGACCGTGGAAAAAAAGCAACGCGGCCACACGCGTCCAAATGGTTCCGGGCTCGTCCACGACATGCAGCGAGGCCACATGCGGGGGGTTATCCGCAGGGGTCTGCCCCGAGCACTGGTTGTGAACTCCGAAATAGTCTCACGGTGTCCTTGTGAGTCCAGATGCATGCGGCTGACTGAGAGCTTATCACGTATTTTTGCTTAACTTGCCATGAGAACAGACCCTCGGAACATCCTCCACAACAAGTTGGAGAGCGCACTTCAGCCCCTCGAGTTTGCACCCGCGCCGTTATCAATATGTGAATATGTAGAAGCAAGGAGTCATTTAAGGTCAACAGCTTAGTGTCAGTTGGCTTGATGGGTTGATTGTTCATTATCTGTATTCTCTCTGGCTCTGAAGTGGAGCACAGCCTTCAAACGAGAAAAGAAAAGTTCTCCGGCTTCGCTTTCTAGTCCGTCTCTCCTGTAAGTTCTCCATATCTGTTGCTAAAGTAAAACCACCAACTTTTGCATATATGTAAAGTCTTCATGAGGACACGCCATAGACGGTACATAAGAAGTGGACGTAGTCACCGTGACACCACCCATCGGTTTGCGGACTGCCATTTTTGAAGCCTTGAGTTCAGCATTTTGGCCGTCGCCATCTTGGTTCTTTGCAACCAGAACTGACACGAGAGGGTGGAGCTAAGTACAACCGAACACTGAATAAGGCATTTTTAGGCGACCAAAATGTTCACCCCTGTCTCCTAAAAATCGCGTTCCCGTTCAACTAAATTTTCTCAATTATGTTTGGAAGGAAACGAATTTTGCCCTAAAGCATACCCTGCTTTATGGTCTATTTGACTCTAAATGGGACCATAATTTACTAAATGAACATCATGCTGTATTGAAGAAGACTTGAAACTAGCGATTGAGACCATAAACTCATGTTTACAATGTTCACTGAGGTAATAAATCAAGTGAGAAGTAGGCTCATTTTTTCATAGACTTCTATACAATCGGACTTCTTTTTGCAACCGGAAGAGTCGCCCCCTGCTGGCTATTAGAAAGAATGCAAGTTTAAGGCACTTCTGCATTGGCTTCACTTTTCAGAACAGGAGGTTGCCCACTGGTAAGGACACACTTGGTAATGCCATTGGAGTGCACCGTCTGATCTCTGACCCAGGGTGAAGCTCAGCCCTTGAAACAAGAGTCCAGGGGAAAGTACTAGGTGAAGATCTAATTGCCTTTGACAACCATAAAAGATTTCCTATGGTGTTATTATTACCTGGAATGTATAGGCCTACCGTGACTTGTAACTGCACAGGGTAAAATTACTGTTCTCGATTAGATGCGGTCTGAATACCTACAGTATGAGCTGGATGCACCATGACAACTGATTTTCTGATCTGACTCACAGGAAGTAGAGTGATATCTCCAGACATTAGCTAGTTTAGTTTATTTTTCAACAGTAAAATATCCGGATCGGGACATACGTAATTCTTTGCGAAACAAATCAAAGGGATCCTTATCAAAACTGCCTTGTGGGGAAATTGAACATCTACCTCTCTTCACTCCTTCAACAACTGCAGGCGATGCGGCTTGGTGCAAAACAAACAGCAGACACCTCTGTTTGCACAGCACTGAATGAATATGTTCAACTGTTTGGCTTCCAAATGGCTTCCTACTAGTGTTTTAAAAACTGGTGTTTCCCAAGTTGCACCAGACGATTAAACCGTTTTCTGTTTGTCTTCAAAAGGTGTATAAAACATGGTGACATATCTGCACCAAGAAGCATTAATCCAGCTTGCCGAATGCAGATTTAAACCACTTGACAATGAGAAGTTTGAAGCAGATAAATGCATTTTAAAAGCCAGCTCAACACAATGTGTGCCTCACTCTCATAACTCAATAATTCCAGCATGTAAGTCTTGTTTAATCGAACACAAACTGTCATTATACGGACAACCACATTCTATTTTCCATAATACATAAATGCCAAACCAAACTTCAGCTGTTTGAAGTCAGTTTTTTAGCCATTTATTCAACAGCCAAAATGTCAAAAATCATGTTACCCATGATGCACTCTGTCTCTCCCTGTTGGTTTCATAGCAGCTCCTGATAGAGTAGCTGCGTGAAGTCCAGGTATTAGGTTACATGTGCACAAAACATTATTATGTACCAAAGCAAACTCAAGGTGTAAGAAAGAGAACTCAACACAATACCACAAGTGTGAAAGCATCCTGCTTTCTGCCCAGTTATTTTGTTCAGTGAAAAACAGCTCCACATAATAAGTTTCAAATAGAAAACTGATTACAGCAGCCTGAAGCTCTTCAGTTGTTTACATTTTAAAGAGGACCTATTGTGCTTTTTCCCTTTCCTTTCATGTGTTATATAGTTTTTTGTGCGTGTAAAAGGTCTGCAAAGTTATAAAGCCCGAAGTCCATGCCAAAGGGAGTTACTCTTACTGCCTGAAACGCCTCGCTGGAAGTCCCGCCTTTTCTTCCGTAACGTGGCGATGTCATCAAGTAACGCATTTTCATAATAACTGCCTAGCGGCTAGTTTGGCACGCCCTCAAACAAAGCTAGTTAGTGAGGAGCTGGAGCGGAGTCTGAAAAGTTTGATTCGGTTGACCAATCACAACAGAGTGGGCCAGCTGACCAATCAGAGCAGACTTGGCTTTTCGGGGGCGGGGGCAGGAGCTCAAAAAGAGCCGGTATGAGAAAAATAAAGCGTTTTTTGAACATTAAAGCATGTAAACATGTTCTAGTAGAAACCCAAAATGCAAGCATGCACCTAAAAATGAGCATAATAGGTCCTCTTTAAACTTTTTTTTTAACGTATAACAATGCTTGCAAAAGTAAAACAGCTGCATCAGTTGTTTGGGATCATTGTGAACTCAGAAGTAATTATACTCTCCATAGATGCAACCGAATTTGTAACTGCTGGGAAATCATAACCATAGCAACTAAATATAATGAAACACAAAAACATGGCAAGGGGGATCTCTGCACTTCAGCCGACTTGGAGCACAGGAAAAAAAAAATACACGATTTACAACTTGTTTAAAAGTTTGTAGCTTTACAAGACCCACTGCCCAGAATTAGTCAGAAGAAAGTAACCCCAACAAGTTTCTTGCAATTTGAACATACAGTAAGGGTAATTACGTAAATCGACAATGACCGTTGTGTCATGCAGCTGTCCTAACCTTTTATAGCCATCTTTAATCCTGTGGCTGTACATTTAGGGCAGACCTGCTCAGGACCTGGATCTTTTCAACAACAGTCTTGTTGAGTGTGTTGGGACAATCCTGAGGAGAGCCTCTTTGAGTACAATGTGTGGCCTGCGGGTGTGTCTCGTGTGACTGTGACTAATGTGTGGATAATATACAATACAGTGCGCCACTTCTTGGTTTGTTTTTGTGTCCGTCCGTGTGCTTTCAGAGCAATTACGAGATGTAGGACTGCCCAGTGTGCGTGCGTTTTTTGTGAATATGAATCAGTGTGCATGAGTAATGCATGCATGCAGAGAGCTCCTCGGCAACATTAATATGAGAAAAAATGTGAGCACGATATATTCAGTGGTGCAGCAGTGCTCATTAGCGAGGCCAAACAAACAGGACCACGCCTCTGGCCCACACAAAGGGCGCTTTGTGAGTCGCCCCGTGCCACAAGTGTAGCAGCGAATGCAGAGTTCAAGGCAACGGAAATGAGAGGTTAAAAAGGAGCCGAAAGTGGAGCAGAATGAGAGAGCTGACTGTCCACATTAATGTGGAAGCAGACAAGTGAAAACCACTGATGGTTTTCCGTTTTGAAACGACTTTTGTTAAAAAGACAAACAATGGCAAAAATGAATAAAATGAAAAAGCTTAAAATGTATGAACGTTTTGATTCAAATTAAATGAGAAAAATAAACCCAGTGAAAAAGAAAAAAACTTGGTGCTTACCTCAAGGTCATCCAGGGATCGTGCCAGGCTGATACGTTTGGCAGAGCGGCGTTTAGAGGTACGGGCAACACCCATACTCCAAAGCCTGGAGACCTACGAGAATAAAGGCGAGACAGATGAGCGAAAACACAAAGACCATTATACTATACTATACTATATAATACTATAGACAGCATAATTAACACTCTTATGTGAATTAATGGACCCTCAGTCATCAATACTAGGTTCAAGTTACTGTAATTCAATTAAAAAAACTGAGAACTAAAACTAGAAGGTAAGAAAGAGAAGTTGTAATAAATAGTTGTTCATTATCATTTTAAAATACTATGCATACATACTTTACATACTAGTGTCAGGGCTCAACAATAAGGCTTGTCCGCTAGCCCGGGGCGAGTAAAATGCCACGTCGGGCTAGAAAATCTAGCAACTCACTTGCACAATCGGGCAACTTTTGGTCAACTTTTGTTGTTTTTAAATGTGCTTTATAAATAAACTAAACTTGAGCCATCTCGCTTCCTTCTCATCTCTGTTGAGAGTTGCACATGCTCAGTACCGAACCGGGCACTCTCAAGAAAATGGCTGCGGGTAGAGGCAAAGTTTATGAGCCGAGGCGCAAGCGAGCATTTCAATTCTCCCGGAAACAGGAGTTTATTTGGGTGGCGTTAGAGAGGATGTGTTGGCGAAACGCCAATAATGTATTGCGCAGTTTGCCGCAAGTTTGAGAGCAAGGCGGATAAAAAATAATAATTAACTTTAGCCTTAGTTGTCATTTGATAACCACTAATAAATAAAACAATTTTATATATATATATATATATATATATATATATATATATATATATATATATATATATATATATATATATATATATATATATATATATATATATATATAGGGGCAAGTAAAAATTGACTTTGGGCATGTAGATTTCTGACCCACACAAGTTTTAAAAAACATTAACGTTGCACCCTGAGTGTACGGTATAATTTTCATCGACTTAAATTTCTTAAAAAGACATAATGAAATAATATTCCAAGACATAAAGTGTTTGTGTGCATTTTATGACTGAAGTCTAAAGACTGAAAGATGATAGAGTTACACAGAAAGTGTAAAAGAATTGAAAATGTACCAAAGATTACCAGTGAGAGGTAACTTTTAGGTTAGTCAGCTGAAGTAGATAGTCTGGGAAAATCAGGCTTTGTACTAGATTTGAGTGATTTCCCTGCTAAAGCTTCCGAATTTACATATAAAGGGGGTCGATGTCACACACAGTCCTCTATGGCACAATGCACATAGAGTTAACCTGAACTACTACAGCTACGTTTCAAAAGTACCGAGACAGCAGCACTAATTTCACAGTCTAACTGTTTAAAAAAGAGATCAGACAGATTCCCCGTGGTTTTCAGCCTAATCATCACTCCGGAAAAGATGAAGCAGTTTCACCAGCCAGCCCCTATTCTTATGATCGGAGAGGCTGTGTGTTGTGTTTGAACGAGAGTTTAAGAATTGCCGATAATTACCGCTGCATGACACGAGCTCTACCCTGTAATTTGCCTGGCTTCCTGTGCAAGATTGTCTCTTCTCTGATCTAATGCAATGTGGCAGAGTGAGGACACAATCTGCTTCTGATTTTATAAACACAGCAAAAATACTTTGCTTAAATAAGGTTGAAAACACCAATAAACGCTGTGAATGGAAGTTGAAAAAGTTTGTAGGTGACCCGGCATTGCATACAACTATTTGCATTCACCGCCATGGCTGGGAGAAATAAATAAATGCAGAAATACCGCACACACATCCTTTGGTTCCCTGAGGGAGGCTCATTTCCGGGACTACATGGATACACAGGGCCATCTTGTGGGCAGAGAGGACAGTAACAGTTTCCCTCTCTCTCTGCACGTTTATGACAATGGCATCATTGACTTAAAACAGGTGCTTTTTTTTTTAGTTCATTTCACAATCCGCACCAATTGACATGTTTTAAAAGTGGCATTGTATTTCATAGTAAGTCAGGCTTACTAACACCCCCTCAATGTCTGGAAACTCAACTCCGTGTGACCATTTAATACTTCCTGCGTCGCCGTGTTAAACATGAATGAAGTACAGAAACAGATGTCTTGGTGGGACTGGGTGCTTACAATGGAATAATTCATGTTACTGTGTGTGTGGAAGGATTTCTCATCAACACATTGCCAAGAAATTATCTGCAAGGAGGCAGTGTACATGAGCAAAAATCGGCATATATCGTCTAGAAAAATTACACACAAATCACGTTTTGAGGTAAGGTAAATAGGCATGGGTAAAATGTTTTTTAATGTAGCCGTAATTTTTCACATATTCAAACAGCAGCAAAGATGGCAGAGCATCTACTGTTGTATTTTTTTAAGCTGGTTCCCCTAATTGTTGTCGCAAAGCAGTGAAAATGGCATTGACTGACCAGTTAATGTCACTGAAGGAATTCATTTAGACCAGAATTTAGACCCTACATGTGGTCACAAGATGGTTAATGGGACAGGAACCAGATAAAAACCTATTTCTGCTGCACAAAATGAAGTTTATCTTGTTAGGCTTCTCTAATCTTTGCCTTTTTTCTAATGAATTATTGATTTTGTTTTCCCTCTTCAGGCCTCTACAAATAAAATAAAAGACATAAAATATCATTGTTTAGTTCAACTGGTCACAACCAGAAGACATATGCATCCATTTAGGGGTAACAAATCAGCACTGCCTTTTTGAAATGCTGCAGATTTTAGTTTTAAAATGTAAAAAAAAAAAACGTTTTACTTACATTTTTGGTACCACCATCTTTCCGCTGTTTCTCTCTCTGTTCCAGAAACCTTTGGGTCCATTCCTCTCTGGGAGGGAGCATCATGACCTCTGCTGAGCAGTACCTGTCTGAGGGGATCTGGCTCATGGGGGGAGGCAGGTTACTTGTGCCGGTGCCGAGGCTAACGCTGGAGGACCAGTTGTTGGTCACCTGAGGCTCAGGATCGCCGCTTGGCACTTTAGGCCACTTTGGCTTTGAGAACCACCTTTGGCTTCCTCGGAGAGGGTCTCCCAAGAAGTTTGCTTTTTTACCCAAAGGCAGAGGAGGTGGTGGGGGCTTGAACTGGAACTCGAGCCTGGGTGGGGGACCTCCATAAAAGCTATGAAGAGAATCGGGACCAGGCAGTGACTCTGAGAGGGAATGCGTGCTGGCGCTGTTCCCCGGGTTCAGTTTTTGGCCATTCTTGGAGAGGTTTATTGGGATGAGGTCTTCAGCCAGAGGATAATCCCATGGACAGCTGGGGAGGTGGGCCCCGGGGTGGTTTCGGATTGCGGAAGGGAAATCCCTGTCCGCTCTCTCCTCGGGGGGCGACGCATTTCCAATTCCACTGTCCCCGTTGCTGCTGGCGCTGCCTTGTTTGCCCACGCTGCCCATCTCCTTTGCTTGCTGCTGAGCCTCCATGTCCAGTTTGAGTCGAAGCCTCTCCACAGTCTCCCCCATGTCACTGTACAGGACTGTGACAAATTGAAGAACATCTGCGGGAGTCTGAGGGAATTCCAGGCAGCCCAAGGCATCTGGATCCGGAGTGCAGTCGAAGCCAAAGCGTCCGGCGATGCCTACATGGTCCTCATGGTTTCCCAGCTCTGGGTCGATGAAGAAAACATGGCAGGAGGCCCGCAGAGGACCATCGTCGGGTACACGGCCGTTGATTATATGTGCTGTAGTGACCAGGCATAAAAAACGTGGGTCTTCAGCACACACAGCCCCTAAAACCAAGTTCTCGGCAGGAAAGGCCGCCAAAACGGCCCCTGCGTCGTCACAAAGTCGGATGCAGTCGAACATGATCTTCATCATTACCAGAGTGTGGGTATTCTGCTCCGTTCCCAACAGTCGTATTCGCTCCCTGATGGCTTTTAAACAGTCCTCCTCTGACTCTGTAGTGTTTAAAATCAGCTCCGTGGAGCTCAAGTAGCCCACCACCAAGGTCATGTTTAGCATACTCCAGTCTGCATTAGCTTCCTCTGTGTCTGTGAACACAGAGTCGGCGTCCCCAACTCCCTCCTTTTGCCGCTCAGCCAAAGAGTTCCACTGTTGCGACCACTGCGACATATCAGGCTCTGACACCGGCCTCTGTTTGGTGCTGATAGCGTGGCATGAGTTAAAGGAGGAATTGCTCGAATCATACGAGATAGTGCGGAGAACACCCGCCTTTTGGAAAACACCACTTTTCTGGGCAATCCCAAATTTTTCATCATTAAGAATGGGGTTCTCCATGATTCGACTCGCAGCGCGCACCACCAGCCGCAAGGGTCCTTTGCAGCTGCCAATCAACTGCACCACAGTCTCGTGCAAAGCGGTGGACACGTCCGCCCCGTTGATGGCCACGATGTGATCCCCCTGTTTGAGTCCCACCAGCTCGGCGGGGCTCCCCTCCAGGATGCCACTCAGCAGACACGGCCTCTGTCCCGAAATAGTGAAGCCATATCCTGCCCGACCACGGACGACCTCCACGCCCCTCAGCTCAGCGACCGCGTTTAAATCCAGACGCCTCCTTGCGCCCTCAGGCTGTCCCTGTATCCTCATCTTTGTTGTAGTAGGGTGCTGTGAGATCCAGTGTGTGCGTGGGAACTGAAACACCTGCAGGTTGCCAACACTTATTGTGTTGTTGTCATCCTACAGTTATGTAAAAAAAACAGGAAGAAACATTCAATTTCATGAAATGATATAAAACATTAGAACAGAAGGAATGCACAATAAGTCAGTTGTTCATCAGCTTTCAACAGACATGTCGTGGTGAATTACTAATTTTGAAGCATTATACTAAAGCTACAACACTTATTTTCATTATCCCTTATTCTGCCAAATTCCTTGGCAATTAATTGAGTTTGGTCTTGTCAAAATAGTAAAAAAAAAAACATCCATCACAGTTTCCTGATATTATGTTCAAACAATACAACAATACCCAAAGATATTTAGTTTACAGCCATTTGAGACTAAATATAGCAGGACATCTTCACTATTGAGAGGCTGTAACCAGCAAATTTGAGGCTTTTTTTGCTCAAAACATAACTTAAACAATTAATTAATGAATCATCAAAATTGTAGCTGAATAATTTCCTGGTGATCAACTAATCGATTAATCGGCTAATTTTATTTATTTATTTTATGCTACAGTAAAGCGTCTTTGAGAATTTTGAAAAGCACTATATAAATCTGATGTATCATTATTATTATTATTATTATTAGTGTTAGTAGTAGTAGTAGTAGTAGTAAATTAGTTTTTACTCCTGGTTAAATAAAGGTTAAATAAAATAAATAAAAAAAGTAGTAGTAATTGTTTCAGCTCTAGATTACACAGTATAATAATTACCTATGTTAAGTTATTATTTTACACTTGAATAATACACACATTTAACACATGAACATATAATAATACATACTTCTTGTTGAGACCAGGTGTTGAAAACATTATTACAAATACACTTTGCAATGCACACACTTTTTAAAACAAACAAAAATAAGAGGCTGGGGGTGTCTCTCTAGCTCCTTTTTTTTTACTCGTGTTAAAGTAAATTATAAACCAAATAAAAACACTGGTATCAATCTTATTTAAGCAATTATCTGTCAGAGATAAGACACAGGCAGCTTTTATCCGCCCCTCCACCCACCAAACTCCCCCCAAAACAAGAGAGTGCCAGCTGGCTGCCTACTCACCAAACAACCACACTCATTGGTTTCGGTCAAACCACTGTTTTTAAATGCTCCAACACTAAACTAACTACATAAGTTAACATTTTTAACACCGGAAACACCTAACGAAACCTTGTGGCTTCTTTATTTTGTACCACTTTATAACTAAAAAGTTAGCTAGCTTAAACTAAATGTTACGCCAAACCCGAAACTATCACCACAACGAGGCTGAGCGAGGACTAACTTTTTAAAATTACCTTTTTTACGGGGGTGAAAAGTTCCACAAAAGCTCCCACGGGGTTTACATTCACGGTGCTAAACGTCCAAACATTACACGTCCATTTTTTTTAAATAATTCAAAGCAATATTTCTCCCTGCCGTGATTCAGTAGTCCCATATGAGCACCTCCACCCTCCTCCATTCGCTCACCGCGGCGGAGATCACAAAGCGTCTTTCATTTGTAACCATGACAGCGTAACGTCTCCCGAACGTGTGACGTCCCTTTCTGGCCAATCACGACGCGTTTCGCGTTCAATATTCAAACCATTGGAGTGACGCTATTGGCTGATGGTGATTACTGCTGACAGTCTTTATTTTTGCAAGTAAATCTAATTTAAAAGCCTAGAGGTTTTTTTTTTTCTTAAATAAACAGCACCACTTAAATATAGAAATAGTAGGATTTGAACCACACTGTAAGCTTTGTAATCATCCCGGAAATATATCACATTTAAATTTTAAAACACATGCACACATTCAATAATGATAAGTTCTCAATATGATAAAAAAAAAAATGAAAATTATAAGTCTTACCCGTATGATTTTGCTGTTATCTCTCAGTCACTTTGCATGTGGGACGCCCCCTGTCTCTTCCACACTGGAGCAGGTGCGCTTGTCTGTAAACAATACCTCTCTCTGGTCAAAGGGCTGCAACGGTTGCACACACTGTCACATGGCTTTATTACACATGTGCAGCAGCCTACACATTAACAAAAAAGAGGGTTTGATGTTACTGATAAATAGCCTAATGCTATTTACCATGAAGCAATTGTTTATTTTTTATGTATAGATTTTAGTAATATAGCAATATTTTTTTACATCTTGAACAAACAGTAATGCATTTTCATGAAGCAGTGACTTTCGTGGAGTTGGTGTTAGTGTGTGATGGAACTAACTTAATCCCCAGTTTCTCCAAATCCTCTTAAAATAGGCTGAAAGGCAAAGACCTCAACATTTTTGGCTCTATCGGGCCTTACCGTCTGTGTATTTTGTGTGTCAACAATTACTCTGCAGTAACAATGAAAGACAGTAAATAATGGTAGACTGTGTGTTGTTTTATTCAGCAGAAATGCAAATAAGAACAGAACATCTTTGCATATAAATGACTGAAATCTCAGGGGAAAAAAACAGTTTTTCTGTTTCTGTCTCCAAGTTTGCATTTAGCCTAGTCCTATATCTAATCCTAAAAGCACAATGCAACCCACGATCAAACTGCATCTTATTTGTTTGTCCTTATCAGTCCAATTAGTGTGCAGGCAGAGAGCCAATCTGTGTGGTCCCGGTGATGCACAATCTGAATTTGCTGGATATGAAGTGAAGAATGAATCAGTGGACTCAATATTTGTCCTTTATTTATTGCATCTAAATTAGATTCACTTTGAAAAGTCGAAGACAGGAGATGTACCTTAATTAAACTCCTCAGCTGGTTATGCTGCCATTTGCTGAAAGCAGCAGGCATTATTGCCTCAACTTCTGGTTCATAATGCTACAAATTGTACTGTTTTGGCAACAAACATTTCCAACTTCTAATTATCCTGGCACGGAGAAAAAAGTGACAAGATAAGTCCGTTTTTTTGCAAGGCTGTTGTTCCCACAGTGATTTTAATAGGGTACTTGACAAATTATCAAGACAGACGATCTGATGGGGCCTGGCGTACGGTAGATGCTAAAGTGCCAGCATGTGTCATTATGGTTATTACAGTAACATTGTCCATTCCATTAATGATATTCAGGCTGATGACACCTACTGCTCTACCATCTCTGCACTGATAAGAGCTACACTTTGATATATGCAACACGATAAACGTAAAAAATGTTCCATGTCGAACTGAAATCCAAAATAAATATACTTTATTCTTGCTTCAACAAGGCTGTAGGTGAGGCAAGACCGTGATCTCTCCCAGACAACCGTAACCCTCACACTTCACGGCTCCACCGGGTCTTTGACCTCGCTCTGACCCCGCGATGCTGACGTGGCGGAGGGCGTCTGGATCATCTTCTCCAGGAGGTTCATCATACGCTCCTGCAGCTGCAGACACTGGACCTGGAGGAGGTTCTGTTGGTGCATGGCTCGACGGACCTCTCTGCACGTCTCCTCTATGGCCCGGCTCGACCTCTTCTGTTGCTGTAGCATTGCCTGCATCAACCGCAGTTTCTTTCTCTTCATGGACAAGTGTTTGTTGGCATGTCTTGTCCTGCCTGAAGTAGGGTGAGAGCTGGAGAACAGAGAAAGGACCTTTTTAGAGCAGTCTTGTAGTAACAGATCACCTCTGGGTGCAAGTGCTCATTGTTGGTCCTTCGATCTAAAACAGTTAATTAACATCAGCAACTCTCTCCCCAAAGCCAGAAATCATAGAACTAAAGCACCAAAAGTATTTCAAAAGTAATGAAAAATACTGAATAAACTAATTCAATTTGCATTGATTAAAGTAAATGTTTTACCATATAGCCTAGACCTCATTTTTCATTGTTATGTCATATATGTATAACTTCAAAGAAAACATTTTAGGCCTATAGAATGTAAAGCTGTCAGCTATACTAAGACACAGCTAAACACCAAATCAAACGGTCAACTACAACTCGAGAACCAAACGCTAAAGCTAGCTGAAGATAATCACATCTAAGTTAGCCTTGGCTTAAGCCAAATGTACTTACTTTTTCCCCCTTTCCCCCTTGTTATGTCATATATGTATAATTTCAAAGAAAACAGCATATAGAATTTAAATCTATCACTTACTAAAACACAGCAAAACACCAAGCAGTCAACTAGAGCTCAAATGTAAAGCTAGCTGAAAATAATCACATCTAAGTTAGCCATGCTAAGCCAAATGTACTGACTCCCCCCCCCCCCCTTCCCCCTTGTTATGTCATATATGTATAATTTCAAAGAAAACAGTGTGTAAAATCTGACATTAAGGCAGTTAAACACCAAACCAAACTGTAAACTACACAGCAAGAGAGCCAAATCCAGTTCAACACAGCTAGCCTTTGCTAAAGCTACATTTACGTCATTTTCCCCCAGCTGTTTCCAGTAATTGAAACATATCAATTTTGAATAACTAACATCACAGTAATTTAGTTTGTTGTCCCAAAGGCAGCAGCTAAATCTACTCATGGAGAATAAAAAACGGCGAAACTACTCCTGCTAAAAAGCTAACTAGCCTAGCTTAGCAGAGTAGCAGTATCTGTCAGCTTTTGACTCTAATTGAATTCATGATTTGCTGTGGTGAGGCTACTTTTAAATAACATATTTATGAAGTTGTAACAGCATGACAGAGTAAAGCCATGTAGGGGCAATTGTGTCAGCTTAGTTGAAGCTGAACAATAGAATACAAAGGTCAGTTTATCTCACCCTGTTATTACCTTTATCAGTGACATACACACACACACACCCACGCAATATATGTCTGGTCTACTTCCTGTTACCTGGAGCCCTGTGTGTGCTCACTGTTAGAGCTCAGAGAGTCCAGCTCTTGTTTTATCTCCATCTCATCTGAGGAGCCCGTGTACTCTGGCAGGAATCCCATCACCCCCTCCTCCGACTGGGGCACCAGGTTGTCCGTAGACTGGGAGGAAGTGGAGGGACCTGCGGCGGAGGCCTGAAACTCCACAGAGGTCACCCGCCCGTTCTCCAGCGGCTTGGAGAGGATCTTCTCGATGGCGTTGTAATACGGCCAGTCCGGCGTCTCCCCACTTTCACCGACTACGGTTTTCAGCCTCCTGTTGGAGCAGAAACAGATGTTTAAAATCATGCAACAGCTGGAGTTTGAAATGGACACGTGGACGTGGTGCACTTGCCTGTACTGAAATGACATGTTGGTGATTTTCATCTTGATCTCCTCTTTGAAACGCTGCTCCCCCGTCAGCTGGAAAAACCTCTGGGACATCTTCTCGTAAACCTTGGCGTTCCTCTTGCTCATTTTCAGCTCGTGGTGGTGTTCCTCCCACACGTACAGGAGGGCTTTCATTTCGCCGTCGGTCCAGTTCGGGGCCCGCCTGTGTTTCTCACTGTGACCTGCCATTAGGTAGCTGAAACCGTCCTCTGTTGCCATTTTTTTTTTTAAATGGCCTGTGCTGGCTGTGCTTGCAGAAATCTTTAGTGGTTTGAATTTGAAATTCTTTTTACTGTGCTAGGAGCTGTGTTGGATCTGCAGTAGGAGAGTGATACATGCGAGCAGGCACACACACCGTCCTGCCTGTGCCCTTCCCCCTAGCCTCGCTGAAAGAGGACTCAAAATGGGGCCTAAGGCGGGAGAGGAATCCGGTTAAAAGCTTTTAGTGGTGCGTGATGTCACTGTGACATCAAGTTGCCCTGGTAACGGAGAGGGAGGCAGTGCTCTTCATTTTCCCTCCCTCTCCTCTAACCACTCCCATCTGCTCTCCTTTCCCCTCTGCTCTGCTCTGCTCTGCTGGCAGCACAAAAAGCTTTTAGCTGAAAGGCAGCAGTGTGAGCGCATGAGATTGCTGACAGTTTTGAAATATGAGCCTCTGGGGAGTAGGGTAAAAAAAGGGAAAGCCGAGGGTATGTGTTTCCCTGGCAACAGGGCTCTGGATCTGGTCGTCAGCCAGCACACTGCTCCATTTAAAAGCTTTTAATAATAGACAAGTCGTTTTGAGACGGAGGACAGAGGATTTGCTTTATCTGGCGTGATGTGGAAGAGAGGAAAACGCTTCCTGTCTGCAGTTTAGACCTAAAAGGCAAGCAAAAACCTTTCACTGGAGAACTGAAACCCTTTAGGAGGAACAAAATGGCAACATGTGGTGATCGACCACAACGGAAAACCAAATGCTGACTCCTCTGTAATCTGTAATCAGCTTTCTATTCATAGCCGTGGATTGTAGACAATGGACCCCTGCAGGAAGGGTTTCTCCGACCAGTTGGAGACCCCTCCCCCCATTCAGATCTCAGCAAGGGGAGGATCTTTGTCTACCCCCACCTCAAGCACCCCCTAATCTGCCATATTATGTGCATTTATTTCTCCCTTGTCCCTCACTCCCCCCACCTCCCTCTCTGTTCCTGTGCATCAAAGCTACAAACACATAGGCAGTAAAACCCCTGCAGCCTCCTGCTTCGTCTCTCCATATTTACTTTAGCCGCCCCAAAAAGCTCAGAAATGGTAATGCACCACCCTCACTTCATCTTTATTAGTGCCACTAGTTGCTGACAACCCGGCTTAACTCAGTTCTGGCCTGATTAGACCCTTAACCCATCTGTTCCTCACTAACCTGACAGGCAACCGGTGCATTTTCATACCACAAATTGGCAGCTCGGCCCAATCCATCACATCTGTCACTTAAGACAACTGTTAAGCTTCGCCGTTATAGAAATTGAAGGGCAAAATGAAAGTTGGTGTGAATGTTTTTTTGTTTGTTTTTCTACTGTTGCCTCGAAGAAATTTGATTAGTATTTTGTTCATATATATCACTTTACTGACTTCCTGAAGGTAAAATATTATTTATGCAGGGTTGTGACTGTTGCCTCGCTCAGAATTAAGCAGGGCCGGTGTTTTTTTCACAGACAAATGTCTTAAAATTACCTTTAATAAGACACAACGTGAGCCTTAAATGCTTATGTTTAAATGAATAGTCACTAAAATACTAACCTAACTCTGTTTCAATATCATGACTAAATCCTCTAGCTGGGGTCCACTATAATTGTGTTTAATTATCTCCGTACATTTTTTCATTCACTAAAGTGGAAGTAATCCAGACTACTAATCCAGGAGCCAGACTAATCTACAGATAAACTGGTCATGCGCCGCTCATTTCTTGAAGTAGAAGTCAGTAAATAAAATCACACCACATTTTAAAATGGAACTATGTGACAAGACTAACCAGGATCAATTCTACAGGTTTCTAATGGAGGAGAATGTCTCTATAAATGAAAATGAATTATCTATATTCATTCCATGAATATTTATACAAAGGCTAAAATCAAATGAAAACGTGGTTTGACAGCAAATTCAACAATCACTCAACACATATTTATTAAAAAATCTAAAAACACTAAAACCCATATGATGGGTATGATCCAGCTTTTAAAAAAACATCTAAAACACTTTAAATCGCAGTGCCAGGATGATCTGGCCAAAACATTCTGGTACTTTTTCAAAAATGTAAATTGAGTCAAACATACAATATAAAACTGCAGCTTTACCTTTAGTTGCATATTGCCATAGTGAGATGATGGACGGTAGAGTCGCGGTATCGAGGTCACCCTCCCGAAACCAATCGCGAGCCGAGCACGGCCGCAGCTTGTCAGCAAGAGAGGCTCACAGCTGTCAATCACAGCTGTCAATCACAGCTGTCAATCATGACATCTCACCCCCTTTTTATAGCATCAAATAACTAATTAAAACCAAACTTATCAGAAAAATGAACTATTGAACATATATCAGCATGATAAGAACTACCTAAAATCTCAGAAACAACCTTTGGGAAAAAATTATTTGACGTGTACTTTGACTTTTTAGTTTGGCCTAACATTGAGGAGGCAAATGTTTTGGCTTCACTTTTGGGGAGCTGTCATGTCGTCCATTTTTATATACAGTCTATGTATTTGCCACTTGTGACCACAGTGTCTGCTCCTCGGATTACAAAACACCCAAAGGGACAGCGACTTCATTCTCTGCTCAGGTAGCCATTACTCTTCTATATCTTTCTATTACAAATAGTTGTTTTATGCTATATATATATATATATATATATGCTCTGGATATTGTATAGAGAACCTTTAAAGTAATAAAAACTGGCACATCGCATAATAAACCTTACATAAAATGAAGGAGTAAATCAGTAAGTCCCGTTATCTCTTTGAACCTTAGAAAAACGTTTAATGCAAATTTGTGCACATAAAACACATACATACAGTACAGTGCATACATAAAGTATCATAAAGTATAAATGCTTTTAATGTTGGCCTACATTAGTATGTCAACACACACGGTTGTACATCTCGTCTATCACACCTCATAATAAACCCGGCCCACAGTGGACCCAATGCAAACTGACTGGACCACTTTGGCCAAAGCTGGATCCACAACCAGAGATAGTCTTCTGCACCTAAAACTAAATATGACAAAAAAAAACAACCGATGAGCACATTTTGTAGTGTGATTAGAGCATTTGAGGCTGGTGTGTGTGTGTGTGTCCTACACAATAATACAGTAGATACAAGCTGTCCGGTTCATTTTGATACTAAGTAGAAAGCTCTGTGCAAGTCTGAGCTCAGGCAGGAGGTCCAATCCTAGCTTTTGGGGAATTTACTCCTCCTGGGGGGGGGGGGTGGTGTAATCCATAGTAGCTGTTCCTCTATCAGTCCTTAACATTAACGCAGACACGAGAAGACACAGAAAGCTATTAAATGCACCCATGCTCTGAGGGCAGAACAATTAAGGAATGTCAGTTTGTGAAGCTATCAAATACAAAATACTGAAAATGATTTATTTTTTTTAAAGAAAGGGGGGCTGGCATATGGCATATAAAGTGTCAGGCAAACTCTGGTACACCAGCAGCTCATCTTAACTTCACCCCACGCCCAAAAACAATGCAAAGAAACACGCCATATAAAACAAAACAAAAAATAAAATATAAAAACATGATAGAATGGAAACAATATCATATAATATATCAAGTATTCGTAATATACAACAATACAATTGAATAAAAATCAAACCTAAAAAGGAATGTAGTTCTGGAAAAGTACCACTAGAGGTCAGCAAATATTCATGCTCAGATATCCAGTTATACATTTGAAATATTTATCTGCAATGACACGTTTCTTCTGCTTGTGGACTAAACAACTTACAGACCTCTTTTCACCTCCTTTCAGTTCCACATAGCAGCAGCAGTAGTAGTAGTAGTAGTGGTAAACACTTCATCAATTCAGCAAAATTCACTTAGTTACATTCTTGAAATGAAGTCTCACAGTATAAATGACAGTTTTTTTTTTTTAATCTAACACTGACTTGTATGTGCACAGTGGTCTCTCACTGAATAACATCTGCGATCTTGACACTGTTACTGCATTGGGAGGAAAAAAAAACGATTTCCCACGTATCGAAACTGACTCATGCAGTCGTAAGAGAAATTTTATTCTCAGCAAAATCTGAAACAACTTCTGTAACGTTCCTGTAAAGAGTTTTTTTGAAGTCCGTCTCTGGTGGTTAAAGTTCTCTCTGTTATCAGATTTTGAAAATAATTGTCCAGCTGTGGATCCTTTCCCACGGTGTTTAATCTCAGCGTCTGTTCAGTCTCTGGGTAGGCACTCCTCCTCGGTGATGCCCTGAGCCTTGAGCTCCTCCAGGACGTTGTCCAAGTGGCCCGGGTCGGGGTAGCCGTGGCCCGTCAGGTTGGAGCCGAACTCCGTCTTGTGGTGCACCTCGTTCCAGATGACCGTGTCCGACTCGCCGGTGGTGCTGGACGTGCCCACGGAGAAAATGAGCCGGCGGTCCCACGCTACCAGGAGAAGCCTCAGAACCTGGATGAATAAGGGTGAAGAAAGAAAAGATGGCGCTTTATAAGAGAATCAGCTTTGAAACCGTACAGGAAGTTAGACGATAGAGATCTCATTTACCCTGCGTCCCTTCTCGCTGTCAGGGAGGTAGCAGTGTCTGGGGAACCCGCGGGCAGTGAAGGGTTTGCCTGGATTCGGGTGCTCTGGGCCCTAAACAGCAAGAGCAAAGTTAATCACATCATCCAAACAAAAAACAATAACACTTCCTGCATTCGTCATTTAGATCAGTGGTTCCCAACATATTTTCATTGAAGCCCCCCCTACTTGTATCTAAGAAAAGCCGAGCCCCCCCCCCAACATCATCACCCTAAAAGAAATTTCAAATCCTCGAACAAAATCCTCATTTTGAATAAAGTGATTCAGTGTATTAAATGAGTTAGTCTTTCTTTAATGAATATAGCTCGTCAGATTCGTCAGCATAAATAAAGTGATGACGTCTTGACGGATTGGATAATTAATATGATCTCTTTCTTGACGACTTAATTAATTTACTATAATAGTGTTAGAGCCGTTATTGTTATTCTGGTTAAATAAATGTGGTTTTGTTAGATTGCTGCTAGACCGCCCTGTTAATACAGGTGCGGCCTCCCTTTGTGTGCGTCAAGCAGGAGAGCAAACAGGTTTTTCAGTGCATTGAACATTTTGTTTTTGAAAGGCTAAACGCCAACAAACATGGATTGAGATTGAAGCACAATATTTCGTTGGATTTTGCAAATAAGTAGCAAAGAAATTACGGGCTGTTCGTTTTGACACCACTAAATTCTCAGTTTTAAAGCTGAAGTGAAGATACTGGCATCATATAAAACTAGAAGACCTGAGGAATCCATTTGGTACCAACCATGTTGGCGAGGAAAAACTGGCAAGGCCATTTTCAAAGTGGTCCCTTGACCTCTGACCTCAAGATATGTGAATGAAAATGGGTTCTATGGGTACCCACGAGTCTCCCCTTTACAGACATGCAAGTTTCTGGACAATATTTGTCATTGTTTTGTGTTGTTGTTGATTTCCAATAATAAATATATACATATATTTGCCCATACTCCCATGTTGATAAGAGTAGTAAATACTTGACAAATCTCCCTTTAAGGTACATTTTAAACGGATAAAAGATGCGCGATTAATTTGCGATTAATCGTGGTTAAATATTTGAATCGACTGACGGCCCTAAAAAATATATATCTTTTAAATAATTCTATATACAGACTGTTGTATAAATTATCCGGTAGGTGTGTTATTATGATTTTAGTTACACCTGAGCAAATTTAATTTTGTCAACCTCAGAGCAGACAAATCCTGGTGCACCCTCTGTGATCTTTGAAGCCCCCCATAACGGGGCCCAGACCCCAGGTTGGGAACAACTGATTTAGTAGCTAGTGTCGTGTAAGCATGGTTAAGACTTCACCTGGATGCCAGGAGGGATGTTATAAATGATCCGGATGGTTTTGCAGTCCGGGTGGCCCGGCAGCGAGTGGGGGATGACGTGGTACTCCATCTTGCCCGGGGGCTGGTTGCCCGTCTTGACGCCGTAGATGGTCTTGCAGGTGGGACACTGCAGGCTGCCGTCCTTGTTGCCGTTGTTGTACATGGCGACGAGGCACTGGAGGTGGTACTGGTGGCCGCACTGCGCCAGGCGGCCCACCGACTCGGCCCGGGAGATGCCGCCAACGCCGGGGCCTTTGTAGCCCGACGGCCCGGCCAGGGCCTCCATGCAGATGGTGCAGTCCTGAGGTGGGGAAGACGATTTATGACTTTAGCCAATGAAAGCAGGTATTTTTCAAATGAATGAAATCATCAAAAAGGAGAACTCACCTCCTCTGGGGGATTGCGGACTTTTTGAAGGTACCTCTTCACCACCTCTTCAGGGGTCTTTCCTACGAAGACGGAGACACAAAAGTATGTGTTTACGACCAAAATTCACAGGACTTGGGTTTGACCGGGTGAAAAAGCACGACGTTATCATCGAACCCACCTTTACGAGCCTGCTTCTTCGTGGTCTTGCGACAGCAGTGGCCCAGACCGGGGACGGGCTTGATGTCGCTCTTGCTGACGGGCGGGGGATGGAGCACCAGCTTGGGAGGGCGGGTCAGGCAGACAGGAAGCCCTGCTGCGCTCATCAGGATGCCTGTAATGCCTGGATGCAGCCAGCAGAGGGGGGACGTTAGACACTGTATTTGGGGTCTACTCAGTGCGTGATGAGCTTTTCATCCAGGGAATTATCTATTAACCATACTCGTGAGGTCTTGGTCAGTGGATTTACTGGTTAAATATGGGGCAAAATGTCATGAGCTGTGGCGTCTGTGGGGCAGTAAATCAGTGTCAAGTAAAAGTTTATTTAAAGATGCCTCTTTAAAGTCTTAAAAGCAGAATTTTTTTGACCTATTTTAAAGAAAGTGCTTATGATTGTATGTAATATTTACCTGCCAGCGCAGGGTGTACAGGGCTCGATCCATTCAGATTCTTCACTGGAACAGTTGGCACTCTGAAACCCGAGAAAACAAACTTACATTAATCTACAGAGTGCCGAAACACGCTAAAAGCAGACATGCAACCTGTCCGGTCACCTCGGCCCAGATTCAAAGCGGGCGTTGAGAATCTGATGAGTCGCACGTGGCAAACAGCATATGCTGGCCTCTAATTCACCTTATGCCGGCAGGCTAAGGAGCTTTTGTCGAGTCATGCGGAGAAATAAACAGACGCTGCTCATCACGACTTGACTTACTGTCCTATAACTGCCAGGTGTTACTTCCTGCTATGTTAAGGCTTAAGATTAGAACGCGTATGGCAGCATTATTGACTTCTGGCACTTGGTAAATGACTTTGGTATAGATGGTATATCAAGAACCCAGGAGGAACTACATTAGTAATGATATCACCGACTCTCGCACAGTGCAAAGATGCTCTTTTTTCAAGACAAATGAAGGCACTTTCAACTTAATATGGGGAGGTCAAACTAAATAAAGCAGCTTTGGTTTTACACAGAAATTGGGTGTGTTTTTCAGGGGCTGATTTAGTGATTTGGGGGCCCCAGGCAAGCATTGCCTTGCTTTACTTTCCACCCTCTCTAACTGGGAATGTTGGTATTGGCAGTGGTAGGAGAAGAAGGCTACTCAAAACTTTTTTTTTTTCTGAAGTAAAACTATTAATACCGCACAGTAAAAGTCCCGCATTCAAATGTTTACTTCAAGTGAAGAATGAAAGAGAGGCGTTATCAGCACAATGTACTTGAATGTCTGTTCAAGGTGGAGCTTTCAATTCTAATATGATGCTGGATAGTTTAATGAAAAATAATGCATCCTATTTTAATAGTTGTATTTTGTGAGTAAAATCTGAATCTGCAACATAACCAGTAGGTAAATGCAGTACTACAACGTGTAGTTCGGGTGGCAGTAGCTCAGTCTTGGCTTGGGAACCGGAGGGTTTTTATGTACAAGCTGCTCCAAACCAATTGCCCCTAGAGGGATTAATAAAGAATGAATCTCATTATCAAACGTATATGATAACAGTCACTATCCAGTCAGAGGTGTGTACTTACGGTCTGCCAATTTGGAGGATAGTCATTTTTCCTGCTTGAAAGCCCCAACTCAAGATATTCCAGCAATAATTTCCACTTGTCGTAGTGTTTGACCTGCTCTGCCTCTACTTGTCTGTCCCCGTGTCCTCTGCTCCTTCCTCCTTTTATACGGCTAATCCACCTGTTTCCATCTGTTGACTGAACTCTTGGCCAGAGATCCGTCGCAGCGGGGATTACCTGTCAGTTACAGTGTCACACAGCCAGGCTGCCATAAGGCCGACGGAAACGAGCACATACGACTCGTAGATGTACTAACACACTGACATCACAGTGTCAGTGTGTTATGTTGCTATGTGCTATGTTGTTAGTTTGCTGTCGTTTATTTGTTTGTTTAATATACGATTACTACTATTTTACTTGAATGTTGAAGTACGTGTGTAATTTTGTTTCCTCCTCCTTTCTTTTAAATTATTTTTTTTCATGCACAAATATAAAAAACTTTATACATCTAATATATTGCAATTGCACTGTAAATTAAGCAGCATCTGTTTTTCAATAATACAAATATTTTTCTTTTATGTTTTTTTTTGTCTTACTGTTACTTTATTCTTGCCTCAAAATTACTGGAAATGATTAAAATTCACACTGTGGCGTATTATTTGACAGTTGATCAGTAATCATATGTAGAAAATCTAGTCTCACCGACCTCGTTCTTGGGGTGAAAATAAGAGAAAATAGGCTTTAAGGTTGAAGCTTGTGTTCTGGTATAAACAAACACAGTAACAACATATATCTGCACAGTGTTTTCACTACCTGGAAGTAGTTACTGAACTGTACCGTTCCTGTACCTGACAATCTGCTTACGCTGTACTCTACTGTGACTACATTTCATTGACTGCCAACAAACAAAGTGTCCGAGCTGTAGTATTAGCTTCCGGTGTGCGTGCCCACGTATGTGATTCACAAAGTTACCAAAACGAGCAGGATGTGATGAAAGCAGATTACAGGAAGGTTGAAGGGAAAAGCAGAGAAAGGATGGGAAACAAGAGGGGTGTCATTTGGTCACGTTTCTTTAATCCCGGCTAATCTAGCGGCATTAGAGCAGCCTCCATCTGGACCGCTGGATGGTGGAAGCCCACGAGTTGCAGCATATGGCAACACACACATTTATACACACTTAGCAGTGTAGGTTTTGTGGGAGTGACACTGCAGAACTCCAACCCAGAGCAGTGAGAAGGGGAAACCCCACAACAGGTGTGTGGACCAAAGGCAACTCTCGTCACTGTGATAATCTGTGACGTTGACGCCCCCTCAGAGTTTAACGCTTCCCTTGGAAACCATCTGCTCCATTTCACTGCAGGCAAACTCTCTCAAAAACAAATGTTATTCTTTTTTAAATAGATCAACTTCACTATGAATCATAATATAGTATGATCTATACTATTATCAGTATCTATTTATCTAAAATGTATCTCACTTCCTGCTGTAATGTTAAAAAAAAACTGTATTTTCCTCATACGGTCTGCCTGAACATACCTGTATTTACCCTCTGTCTGAAACTCTCCATTTTAGTGCATTTCAATTGAATTGCGTTGCTAGGCAACAGTTTGGGTCCATGTTTACTTCCTGTCAGCTGAAGTTATTTACATACACTGCAACAGGAAATAAACTTGGACACATTTAGAATGTTTATGTTTAAGACAGTGTGATGATCTATATATTGTATATTTGTGACATCACAAATGAACAGAAATCCTAACGGCTTGTTTCAAACGCACAATTTCTGAATACGGGCAAGTGAGAAGAATCAGCAGAATAAGCAAACTGCTAAAACATTGTGTCAACTGATGAAGTCAATGCTTCAAAAGGTCAATAAGCCACTTCATTTCTATTGTTTTCTTCTTGAAGTGACTCAACACATAAATTACCTACATGTTGAACTCTACCAGTGGGTTCACCATCTTAAGGAGCTGTTTCCCTCCGCCGCTCAAGTACCCCAGTGGTGCCAGTTGTGAATTTGGGGATAAAGCAATAAGACGATGACAGCAGCAGCACTAAGTGGAGTTGAGGACAAATAGCAGGAGAGAAGAAGAGCGAGCAGCGGAGGGGTGAGCAGAGAATCCCGGGCTGATGGGATCAGAGAGACTCCTGATCTGTGACGTTGGCTGTTTTAACGCAGCAGCAGGTGCTCTCACCCTCTCTCAGGTTGAAAGAATGGGCCAGTCACACAGCTCAGCCTGACACAAAATACACGGATTACTGAAGCAAGAATATTAAGCCTGTGGTATTTGGTATTAATCTGAGGTTTAGCGGGATTGCTAATGCGAGGATTCAGAAAGTCGGGGTTCTCTGCTGGGGCAATGTTGGGTTTGCTCATATTGAAATTCTCCTCAGCATGTGGTCGTTTTCTCAGTGTTTAATCACAGTACAGGCAGCTCCACACAGACCTGCTATTAAACACACATAGGGTGACTGCGTGTGTTGGATTAATGTGGGAATTTCTCGCGTGTTATAATTGAGGCAACCGCATAACAAGTGGAATCTAGAGCACCCCAGCAACATCTCTTTCAGTGAGACTTGTGAGGGAAATGTTATAAAAAGAAAGGCTATATTTGGAAGCTGATGAAGTCTAGATGCTGTAGTATGCTCACAACAAGGCACCAAAGCAGAACCAGCTGCAAAACAGAGAGGAATGATAAAATAACGAAGGAGCAGCAGTGCTCTTGGTCCAAACGTCTTCTCGGAACCTCTTTACAACGCTGACCACAGATATCTTGCTAACCAGCGCCCTCTGGCTATGACAACTGGATACTGTGACTTCCTTCATTCACTAACACTGAGGCTGACAACTGTTGAGAGTCTTTAGACATGTTTGAGGACATATACAAATACTCTGCTTTAAATAATACTTTGTGTCTGATTTTCTACAAAAAAAGTTAAATAACTAGTAAAAATTCTTAAAGAGGACCTATTGTGCTTTTCTCCTTTCCTTTAGTGTGTTATATAGTTTTGTGTGCATGTAAAAGGTCTGTAAAGTTACAAAGCCCATAGTCCACGCCAAAGGGAGTTACTCTCCCTAACAGAAACACTGCTCCTGAACTGCCTGAAACGCTTCGCTTGAAGTCCCGCCTCTTCTTCCGTAACGTGGTGATGTCACCAAGTAAGTCTAAGTGAATAACATCTGCCGGTATAACTGGTGACACAACTAGCACAACTAATTTTGGGACTTTTATGAGCACCTTTATTAGCTACACTGCGAATAAATGAATGAAGATACACCCCTCCACATGCTAAAACTAAAGGCCCACAAGACGACATCTAGAAACATCTCAAATTTTCTCAAGGAGAAGTCTCAAGAAATATCAAGCATTCCATATAGATATGGACATCCCAGATGTTACGGACCCGTTCCAGATGTGGTTTGCTAAGTTTTTACAATCAGCCCATGTTTCACATTTGAGGTTTTAAACAGCAAAGTTATCCATACAACTCAGTAAACCTGCCCCTGGTCCATACTGGTTGCTACGGTTACCAGCCCAAGTGCTTACACACACATAACCACAAATCATTTCCAGGCGGCTTTTCTTATTTCTTGGGCCTCGAGCGACAAATTGTTTGCACGAAAGCTGTGTCCAAACTATGTGCTGTGCATGCCTATGAGGGTGTGTGCGTAAAGTAAACCAATCCATCATTAAGCGGTTGCATGACGAATGTCTGGAATGTGAAACACTTTGTGAGCGCTCGGCTTTTTCAGTGTGAATGCTCCTCATTGTTTTTCCGTGGAAATGAACGCGACCGAGTCCCGCTGGACTTTGTCACAAAGATTAAAGGCTCATGAATGCTAATGAGCGCTGATGTCAGACACTGTGTAATGAGGGCTTCAAACAAATTACAAAGTGCCGTCTAAATTGATTGTCTTACATTTCTTGTTTAGTTGGTCTCATTTAGTTTCATATACAGGATATTGTTAAGGGATGTAGTCAGCGCGAAAATGTCATATGAATGAACATTAAACAATAAATGGCCAAATAAAATGTCCTTAAAGAGGACCTATTATGCTCATTTTCAGGTGCATATTTGTATTTTGGGTTTCTACTAGAACATGTTTACATGCTTTAATGTTCAAAAAATGCTTTATTTTACTCATACTGGCTGTGCTGCACCTCTTTTCACCCTCTGTCTGAAACGCTCTGTTTGAGCTCCTGCCCCGCCCGAAAAGCCCAGCTCTGATTGGTCAGCTGGCCCACTCTGTTGTGATTGGTCAACCGAACCAAACTCTTCTGACTCCGCTCCAGCTCCGCTCTAACTAGCTTTGTTTGAGGGCGTGCCAAACCAGCCGCTAGACAGGTGTTATGCAAATGTGTTACTTAGTGACATCACCAAGTTACAGAACAAAAGGCGGGACTTCATGTGAGTCGTTTCAGGCAATTTAGGAGCAGTGTTTCTGTGGGGGAGAGTAACTCCCTTTGGCGTGGACTTTGTAACTTTGCCGACCTTTGACATGCACAAAAAACTATATAACACACTAAAGGGAAAAAGCACAAAAGCATAATAGGTCCTCTTTAACAGGCTGGCATTCAAACTGCCCACTGTTTATATCCTTTTTATAATATCATTACTTCTACTTTCTCCCATCTTTTCTTCTCTGATTTATTTTGTCTAGGGCTGTCAATCGATTAAAACCTGGGCAGGTAAAGTGGCGTTATTGCACTGAAAACAGCTGTCTGCTGCTGCTTAATATGACAATATTGATTATTGCAGCTTCAAGCTAATCATGTGTCTAATTCAGTATTGCCTTACAGTCAATGAGCACTACGCCATGTACATAAATATACAAGCCTGTCCACGCGGTTGAGTGGAAGATTTTAATGTTGGGACTAAACTGAAAAATGAATACGAGAAATTGTGAATTCTTCCGATGGGTGTTTTTTATAGGAATAATAACAAAGCTCTCTTTAATATGCTCCATTGGAAATCCATACATCTCATTTCCAGAAGGTTTCCTTACCTTTTCTTGGATGACAGAGCCGTAAAAGTACTGACACACTACTACAGTGGTTGTGTACTCACCCAGAGGCGATAAGGGCACGTGACTGAGCCATGGCGATACGCTGCAGTGCGGGTCGACTCAGCCCTGCTAGGCTGGACCGGGGCGGCAGGGGGGCTGCGCAGGCAGCAGCACCGGATGAAGACACTGGACCCAGGACGCGGGCAGAAGGCGAGGGCGTGCAGGTGGAGGCGGCCGTGGAGATGAGGGGCGGCGGGCCCGGAGCGGGCACCGTGGGGGCAGAACAGGAAGCGGAGAGGGAGGAAAGGGTGGAGGGGTGAGGGGGGGAGGTGGCGACGGATGAGAGCGTGGTGGAGGGCGGAGGGGGAGGCGGCGGGGGAGGGGGGAGAGGCGGAGGAGGGGGGCGGGTGGAGGAGATGGAGAGGGCGGCGGTAGCCGAGCCAAGGAGGGAGAGAGAGTGGGTGAAGCCTCCTCCGTAACCGAAGCTGGCACCGCCAACACCGCTACCACCGACCATTCCTACACCTCCTGCACCACCCATCCCGCCCAGACTGAAGCCACCTGTCGCCCCAACTATGGACGTCCTGTGGGGGGAAAAAGACCGCGATAGGGTAGGAGGTCGAGGGAGGGTTAGAGAGTACGACCCTCCTGGGACGGGGTAACTGCTGATTTTGGGACTCGGAGGCTTGGTCTGTGGCGGTCTCCGCCCCAGAGTGTGAGCAGACATGGCGCCCGCTTTGACGCTTAGCACCAACATACACTGCTGACAAGCGCAGGGCTGCCCCAAGGAGGTGATGGCCGAGGCAGGGAGCGCCCCGCTGGGGTACGCGCTCCCGTTTCCGGTCCCGCTGCTGCTCATCCGGATCCCCATGCCCACTCCGGACACGTCTACGCCGAGCAGTCCTCCGTGGCTGGGCATGGACATGGGCCCCCAGGCGTGGTGGGATTTGGGCAGTGGCCCGGACACCAGCGGGTAAGCCAGGTCGGAGCGTCGCTGGATGCGTCGGCAGCGCTGCGTCTGCCCGTTGATTTGGGTCATGCTTTCGAAGTCAATGAGGTAGCAGAAGCCCAGCGGCGCCAGGTCCAGCCAGGGCTGCTGGCGGTCGCGCGCTGCCTGGATGGCGATGCCCACCTCCGTGTCGTACGCCGTCCAGCTGCCGGTGTCGTTCTCCCACTCCCACAACCAGCCCTGGCCTGGCGCTGAGGTGGGGTCGTAGAAGCTGCGTCGTACCGGTCGGAGGGTACCTGAGGCAGGGATCAGGAGGTTCACAACAAAAGATTCATCCACATTATTAAGATTTTGACTACTGTTAGTAATACAGTCATTTTGGACTTTTTGACTATTGCCATAAATAGCACTTTGGACAGATTTCCTGCTTCTTTCTACATGTGCACGACTTCTACTGTAACCATGACGCTTGGTGATGAGAGGTAGTCGCAATAGGAGTCTAAGTGGCTGACTACTGTGGCTCTCTATTTACTGTGGACAAGTAGATTGCAACCCTAACAAATTCAACATGTCTGTGTTTGCTTGCTAAGAATTTGGGCAAACAGGTTGCCCCTGGTAACAGCACACGGTGTTCCGAATTCTGATTGGCTGGCAGCCTTGATCCGACCCAAAGCTGGCTGTGTTTGCTTTCCCAGGGTGTCCAGAGAAACTAGTCCACAGAGTCTTCGCACTGTAAAGCCTTCACATATCAAATCCTGTGTGTGTGTGTGAGATGAAGCCATTTTGGCATCACAAAAAAAAACACACTGTTCATGTACATTTTACAGTAGTATGCTGTACAATTTGAAATACACGTAGGATCAAACACATAGCAAAACATCTCTGAAAACAAAAATAACCTCATATATGACACAACACAAGTATGATTGGAATTTGTAGCATACAGTATATGTGGCCTAGACATTTAACAAGACAACAAGGGAGCTCATTCATGAGATCTGCTCCCATCGACCCCGTTTTTATCAATGACCTCAGACTCCTGAAATTCTTCCCCACCCTCCTCCTCCTCCTCCTCCTCCTCCCTGTCTCCTATTTAGACTGGGGCACCCTGCCCTCCTCCCCCATTTCAGCTTGGAAAACAAACTTCACAAAGGCTTTTGTCAGCCAATGTTGAGAGAGAGAGAGAGAGAGAGAGAGAGAGGGAGAGAGGGGAAATGTTGGGTTCTCTGCCAAAGTTAGACATCTGACAATTCCCCGCTTTGTCTTACTGCTCTGCTCGCCTCTCTTTGTCTTGCGAAAAATATTTTCTTATGCTCATATTCTGCTATATAAGACAGCGGTGCTGGTTGGAGTGTGTCTGGGGTCTATGACTGGACACTTCAGCTGCTACTGTGCCACATAGGGTGACCAGATCCCGACACATCAAATGTGGGACAAAGAGTATGTTTGTGTGGGAGAATGTGGGACAATGCTGAGAGGCAGTCTAAAATTTTGATATAATGTCTAACTTAAAAAAATAAAGATTTATATTCTGCCCCTTACCTCGTAACATCTCTATGCTTTGCCCGAATGCATCCATTGATTTTTTTTTTTTTATCCAAACGTTTCTTGTGAGACTCACATGAACTGTGTCGCTTCATGTTGCTACGTGAAATAAAAAAAAAATGATGGGCAAATTTCGTAAAAAAAACCCTCTGAGAATCGCCTTCCACCGGTTTCACCCACTTATAAGTAATCTTTGTAGTAGTTGCATTTATTTTTGTGGTAGTTTCCATCATATTCGGCCTAAATCTGCATAGTTTGTGACTCACAATTTTCTCTGTTGGGCATACTAGCGTAGCAAAGACGGTGACGGGTCAACCTGCACTTGACCCAGGTGTGCGACAGCAAACAGTGATGACAGCCTTCCCTGCTTTCTTCGCAGCCATTGGATAAAAGACAGATTTTAGAAAAGCATCTGTCCTGCAGTGGTTGGAGCCAATAAAAATGTGGGACATCGTCTCAATATTAGGGATGCACCGATCCAACTTTTTCAGTCCCGATACCGATAGCGATACCTCGGCTTTGGGTGTCGGCCGATACCGCGTACCGAGCCGATACCAGTGTGTAATTAATGAGCTGTATGCCTCGCTGTGTGGAATTGACTAAGATCATAGATATAAATATATTTAATTGTTATTTGTTATTAAAATAATAAATCATACACCAGCAACTAGGTAAAAAATCTTCAAAATTTACATGAATTACAATTCAACTGTAAAACTTTTTAATGCAGCATCAAATTAGTAAACGGTAATTAAAATTACAGTATATAATGTATAAAGTATACAAACATAAAATTGAATTGAATAGATCGGCCCCATTGTCAACGATATCCGATCCAGCTATTTGAGTCAGTATCGGCGCATCCCTACTCAATATGTGGGACAACAACAAGTGGGATAAAAAATGCTGTGCAGTCCCCATGGTAAAGTGGGACACCTGGTCACCCTATAGTGCCACATGCAAACACACACAGATCCTTCCTAGAATGACTCACCTTTACACCTTTCAGCCTGTCCTTTAAATGTAACATCTAAAATAATAAAAAAAAAATAATAATGGCACTGCTGCAGAAATAAGAAGCCACCTTGCATCAACTCTCCTGGAGGCAGGATCAACATAAGGGGCTTGCAAAGATGAACACATGAGCAATAATAAAAAAAAACAAAAAAAAAAACAGGCCTCCTCCACCACCACCACCACCTCAGGCCCGGCTCCACCGCTCCTCCACCCTCCGCCCTGTGCGTCTCTCCTCTCTGCCTTCTCACCTGTGTCTTGTCGGAACTGGTGCATGGAATGCAAATCGATGATGTAGGGCGAGAGGCGAGAGTCCACCTGGCCGAGGACGACACTACCACACCGCGGGTCGCTCCGGATGACTGCCTCGATGTGATGACAGACAGCCGGGCTGTAGGGCCGCCAGCGTCCGTGCTCGTTCAGCCATTCCCATACCACCACGGCGGACGCTAGTAACATCCTCCTCCTGCAGAGGTGGAAAACACAAAATAAGGAGGCATACGTGAGATCGGATGGTGGGCGTTTAAAGATGCTCCGCCGCGCATCCCTGCGCACAGCGGCGCTGCATCCATCTTGGGCAGCTTGCAACCCAGATGTGTTTTCCTATCTGTGGATATAAATATTTTTTTTGCATGACATGCAAAAGCGTACCATCCATGTTTGTAGTTTCGGTTTATGCAGCAATTAGTAGGTCCTTTTTTTTTCTTTTTAAATCACACAAGGCGAGGGTATACAGAGAGTTTCAGTGCGCCTCGCAGGATGGTTGCATTTTTTACTCCCTATGCAGATGAGTGACGTCTACTGAAAATCATTTCTCCGGCACAATCAAGTTAGGGTGAGAGGAGGAAAAATGCAACTTGGTTGATGCTCACGGATGGTGGTGGTGGTGCGGCACTCGTGAAGTAGGCTACTGTGACAGATTGTGCAGTGCAATTAAGGTTGCGTTTATTTTAAACAAATCTGTGCTGTCTGTAAGGGAGATTTCCTGAGAGGAAAATAAGTGAAATATTTACCGGGTCAGATCGAGCTCCAGTGTCTCCAGTCAAATCCTTATTGGAACAGTTTTGGGTGCTTTATCCATCTGTCACTGTGAGGCTTCAGTCTTGAGGTAAAATCCCTGCTTTGATTATGTGTCCATGCAGTTACTTTGACTCAGGCTTACTTCCTCCATAGGGTCTCGATCGAGTGGCTCTCACCCACCACTGAGGTGATCATTTGGCCGGTGAAAAATACATGTTTGACATTTGTCTGTGAACACTCCCACACTCACGCTCCTCGAAGAGCTCCAACAATCCAATCAGATTTGAGCAAGCGCTCCGTCTGGCCAATCACGAACGTGTGCTCGTCTCACACGCTCATTGTTCACTGATACGCGTGTGTGAACTGTTTAAATGTTTTTGTATTTTTTCCTCTTTTAATAGCACATATTTTTCACATCTACCACTTCTTTTGATATATTTTACCGATTGTTCAGACGTGTAAAAGGAGTGGAGATGCCGGGGATTGAACCCGGGACCTCATACATGCGAAGCATGCGCTCTACCACTGAGCTACATCCCCATTGGACGACAAGGTTTCGGCAATAGTCCATATTTATTTGTTTCTGTCTTCACTGATGATGTTTTTAGATGTTAGCTATGGTGTGTATCTCAACAAAAAAACGCAGTTCTAATGTGAAAACGTTACTTTTTATTAATTTTTTTACAGTGTACAATATCTAGAAATGAAAAGTATAACATTTTTGCCAACAAAACCGTTCATGAACTGGCACTGCCTTTCAATACATTCATTAACGAGGAAGTAGGTCAGATATTTACATGTATGTCAATTCAGTTCATTGAGTCACCATTATATCCTTTAAGGATATATAGAGCTTAAAGTTATAGTTTTGCAGTACATTCAACATAATGATTACTACTGATCTATACTTTTACAACACACTAAGCCACAATGTAGCCTAACTAACATATAAAATGGCACTTGATGGAAAGTTTGACCCCCAAAATATCCAAAATATTCAGTTCATCACTATCACATTAGTTCACATTTGAGAAACTGGAATTTAAATTAAAATTTTGTCTTTTTTGTATAAAAAAATAACTTTTCTGTTAATCGCTCAATCAATTAATTGACTGACATTGACAACAATACGAACACAGTAATATGTAATAATCTTTTTTATGTTTTTCTGATTTTTATTTCAGTGTAAATTAGAAAAAAAAACATTTAAAGCAATAAAAAAACCACAGAATATACACTATGCAATAGGCTGACACAATAATACAAAGTTTGATTTGACTACTTTATAAAAGGTAAACTCGTACACAAACATTCAAAATCCAATCCAGTGTACTCCTGCATATACATAACAGCTTCATTCATCACTCGCCTTTTTATCCTGACGCTTCGACAGGGAGTGGAATTAAAACCAGAGCCGTAGCTAAAATGGAGGACAATGTCTTCAGTGTTTTTTTAAGGGGGAATTTATAGGGTTTTAGTAACCTGGGGGAGTCCACATTCTGCAATTAAAAACTGTTTTATAGGGTGGTTCCAGTATTTTTTTGACTACTTTTAGGCTCCTGGCAGTGTGGCACAGCATTTAGACTTTCATGTTGGGAAATACAATTCACAGAAAATCTATTTTCACAGCTAATTAGGGGACACATGACCTCAGTACTGATTAAGACTATTTCCTAAGCCTCCCTTTTCATTATATTCAGTATATTCATTACTGTTCTCACAGTACAGTCATATCATTGTCCTTGCCCTCACCCACCTTTTCCTCAGACCAGATGGCACTACCAGAGAACTGCTTTAGATCTATCAACAACCCAGTCCCTCCACTTGCTTCACCTTTACCTTCTGTCACTTTCTCCTCCGTCTCTCCCTTTGCCTCTGCCTGATCCGTTAGCCTGGCTTGCTCCACTGCCTCCGAACTCTCCAAACTTGAGTTATCATCTGAAGTGTCACCTCCTTTTCCCCTTGCCTCACCACTTTGCTCCTCCTCCTCCTCCTCCTGGTCATCTCCCTCGCTGTAACTCTCCTGGCTACCACCCTCCTCCACCTGTCCCTCCTCATCTTGGATTTCCTGCATTTCCTCTCCATCCTCATCAGTATCACTTTGAGGCCACAGCTGGACTCCGAGGCGCGTCCCCACAGCTAACGCCGCATCTCTCACCCGGTCCCTGACCCCTCCTTCCTTATACACCATGCGCCGCACGGTATATTTTCCATTTGCATCCCTGTTCAACTTCTTGTACAAGAAGATCAGCAATACAATTAAGCCTACCAGGCAGAAAAAAAGGATCAGCACGGTCGGAGTGTTTGATTCATATTCGATGTCAGCCATGCCTGGAGTGAAGAGAGAGAAAGGGGTTAGCATGGTCACACATTGGGATTTATTAATTTCTTTGAATGTTTTTGTGTTCAGTGGCACAGTCTCTTGAAGAAATAGTTTGACATTTTGGGGAAAGTGATTATTTGATTTCCTGCCACGCTTATGTCTGTACCCGTGGGCTATCTCCAGGTCTGAAAAGTGACAATGAGGAAGTGACTTAAACTTGCATTCTTTCTAATAGCCAGCAGGGGGCGACTCCTCTGGTTGCAAGAAGAAGTCTGATTGTATAGAAGTCTATGAAAAAATGAGCCTACTTCTCACTTGATTTATTACCTCAGTAAACATTGTAAACATGAGTTTATGGTCTCAATTGCTAGTTTCAAGTCTTCTTCAATAGTTCATTTAGTAAATTATGGTCCCATTTAGAGTCAAATAGACCATAAACCCCCCAAATAGGCCAAGTTAGCTGTTTCCCCCTGTTTTCAGTCTTTCAGTCAAGCTTCTCATTTAGCAAGAAAACGAATATGTTTATTTCCCAAAAGGTCAAACGATTCCTTTAATACAGTTGCCCTTTGTTTCCATTTGTTGCCATTGTTTTACTTGGGTGCTACAAGGATGTGGTTTGTCATATAAAACAATATTATTTTGTGCAAGGAAGATTAGGCTAGAAGTAACACGGATGCAAATGTAAATTTCACATTTTCCATAGGAGGCAACATAAAACAGTTTGACACACATGCTAATCGGTCATGTCTAGAAGGGAGCCCGCAAACTGCGACATCTGATCTGAGATCTGCAAAAACTTGCAAAAACTCTCGCGAGACTCGCTAAAGGTCAATGCCTAACCATAAATATTCAAGATCAATGCCTAACCTTAACTATTCGAGGTCAATGCCTAACCTTAACTATTTGGGATCAATGCCTAACCTTAACTCTTCGGGATCAATGCCTAACCTTAACTATTCGAGATCAATGCCTAACCTTAAGTATTCAAGGTCAATGCCTAACCTTAACTATTCGGGATCAATGCCTAACCTTAACTCTTCGGGATCAATGCCTAACCTTAACTATTCGAGATCAATGCCTAACCTTAAGTATTCAAGGTCAATGCCTAACCTTAACTATTCGGGATCAATGCCTAACCTTAACAATCTTGCGAGAGTTTCCCCAGTTTGCTGGCTCCCTTCTAGCCACTACCATGCTAATCCTCTCAAAGTTATCAAACTGTAAATCCCACAAAACTGAGACAGATTAGATTTAGAAATACACTTTACCTCTTTAGAAAATTCCCTGCTGAGTAGAATAATCCTCTGGCTTGGTGTCACAGTTTGGCAGAATTTTGCAGTCAACGTCGTTGTACTTTAAAGCAGCTGTGAAGTTTTTATCAGAAGGAGATCCATTGGTTAATTTGTATTTGGGATCTAGAAAAAAGAAAATTAGAAAACTAAATAACAGTGCATGGTAAACCTTTAGATGGTAAAAGATTATCCATTCGGTTCAATTTTGCTGTGGCATTTCAGGTTTGAGCAGATTGCCAAGAAATGCCAATAATTCTGCTTCCTAGGTGGTACTATATTCCAGAAGCTGCTCAACTTTTCAGTATTGGCATCTAATCCTGATACAATTATAATGAGAAAGTTACCATCCACGCTGGCTGAAACGTAGCCAAAAGTTTATAATTGCAATATACAAACGCACGCTGGAGATGTGACAGGAAGTCTGTATTGCCTTTATCTCATTCGAATGTAAGCTGTGTTGTCTCGGGTGACAGGAAGCTCGCAGACCGCTCGCAGCGTTGCTGGTTTCCTGTAAAAATGATGATTGAACAGCATCAGTCAGCCTGCCATGGGAGGGAACTTTTTTAGTCATGGTTAATCAGACTCCCAGAGATCAGACATCAACTTTTGCAGCATAATGTTTAATAAAAATAAATAAATTACACTTAACATGCAATACATTTATGAGGATAGATGTATATTTAGAGCTGTAATTAAATACAAAAGAGCAGACAAAACATGAGGCATTTATATTAAGATTAATAAAAAACTCAAAAACGAGTTCAGAAGCTGTTCAAAATATTTAAAAAAATAAAGGAAATAAACTGTAAAAGAAACTTACCCAAGTTGTGAGAAGATAAAGTTAGTAGTGCCAGAAGACTGACTTGTGTAATCTAGTGTACTTTGAACCGTTTGACAGCATATGTGAGTGTGTGTGTGAAGGAGGCAGCAAGAAAACGAGAGAGGGGGTGATGCATGAAATGTGGTGAAGAAAGCTCGCTGCAGCCCTTTAGAGGTAGGTGGAGGATGAAGGGGGGTGAGAACACAGATTAAAGACAAAATCAAGCAGGGTGTGGTTTGAGAGCACAGATAAGAAAAATGTGCAATTATTTATGGAAAGAGGAACACATTTGTATTTTTTTCCCTTGCAAAGTTGACTTGTGTCACTTTCAGTTTGGGGCACAGGTGCAGGATACATTAAGTGTATTTTAAGAACATACTGATGATAATTCACCAACAGGAAATGTACATGATACAGTATATTTTACTTCCTTTTTATACATTTCAACCTTGTACAAGCAGCGAGTTGTCGATAACACCTCAACTCCACAAAGGTCAGCAGAGGTGATCATGATGTTAGGGTTTGTAAAAAAATCTTACCATCAAAATTTTACTTCGTTTTTAAAGTGGATCTTATAAATCTTTGACATTACACTGAAAAAAAGGAGTCAAAAGGTGTTAGACGAGCCCAAGACGACCCAAGAACTAAACCACGATCCAGATAATCCTTTGATCCATCCAAAGATATTAAGGTTTTTATTATACACTACAGATTTGAACTTTTCAGAATAGCACATCAAACGCTGCGCTCAGCTTCTTAATGTGAAACAAGTCGGCCACATCCTGTTTTCACTCCAGTGGCCATGGCAGCCACAGCCCCGACACCCAACAAAGACAGCCGTACCAAATCTACAGTCATTTTGCACTTTATTACCCAGAAGAGGACATAAACATGAGTTTCTGGTGTGCAATCATGAGAGAATCATGAGATGAGAATCATGAGAGAACACCATCGGCCACTTTTATGCCTGACGGTGGCTTGTGTGCCTCCTCGACGCAACGCTTTGCACAGTCTGCTGAGTTTAGTTTTTGTTTTCTCAGACCACAAGTTGTTTCAACACAGTCTCACTGCAATTCATGCAATAGTCACGAAAGTTAATCTATTTGTGCACATAGACACTATTTGTGACTGATTTTTCGTACTTTTTCCTACAAAAGGCAAAAAAACTACTTAGTTAGGTTTAGGCAACAAAACCACTTAGTTAGGTTTAGGCAACAAAACCACTTAGGTTTAGGAAAAGATCGACTTGGTTAGGTTTAGGCAACAAATCTACTTAGTTAGGTTTAGGAATAGATCGACTTGGTTAGGCTTAGGCAACAAATTAGGTTTAGGCAACAAACTACTTAGTTAGGCTTAGGCAACAATCTACTTGGGCTTAGGAAAATATCAACTTGGTTAGGCTTAGGCAACAAAACTACTTAGTTAGATTTAGGCAACAAAAATACTTAGCTAGGTTTAGGCAAAGATCGTGGTTTGGGTTAAAATAACTTCGGAAGTGCCGTAACTTAAATATGGAAGTTACGTGACAAATGAATCGACTTTGACATTCGTGTCTATGTACACAAATCAATACGATAAATTTTGGGGCTATTTCACGAACTACTGTGCGATGGGCTGGATTACTGTCATGCCATTAGTTGACCTGAAGTGGTCTTTCATGCAGGCCAGGCCTGTTGAATCATATAGTGCCCTTCTTGGTTGGTTGGTTGCTCAGTTTGTTTAGATGACCTACTAAAGACGACAGCTCCAACTAATAATGGAGACTGCTGGGCTAATATGAAACTCCACAACTTTAGAAACCGTCACTTCCCTCTGAAATCTTCAGACAGCATCGCTTCTTTGTAGTTTCTGGAGTGGCATCGACTGTCATCTGTGTGACGTCGTTGCCATTTTAATTGGCCACTCGTGGACCCCGATTCAATTTCTTAAGACTATTTATAAAGTATGAGAAATTCAGACAACAAATGGCAAAAAAAAGCCAATATAAAATGTGAGAAACCTTCAGGGTGTTGCATCCTTTATGGAGGCAATGTGTTTTGTGTGTGTGCACATGTCTATTTAATTAGCAGCAGTCACTTGGCACAGAGTAAACACACTCAATATGTAGACTATCCAAAAATAACATGACCTAGTAATTATCAGAAATACCACAAATATTTGATCAGTTTCTTAGTGTAAGTAAAAAGCCAGTCCATTAATACAAAAGGAGGAATGAATGTTTATTGAGTTTTCACAATGTGGTCTCATTTAACCTGCTACTGGTATTACAGTTAGTGTTAAGAGGTCAGTGCATAAAGAAATAGAAATCACTTAAGTAATAAAGGGATAAGCTGGATGTGGAATGTACCATTGTTACACGATCATCGACTGATGGAGAGGTAACAGAAAAAATGCCTCTAAATGTACTGGCAAAAAACACAAAACTAAAATAAAAAAAAAAAAAAGATCTTTCCATCATTTAACACCAATATAAATGCAAACTGTAGAAAATGTTTCCCATTTCACCCCAACTTCCTGTTTCTCGTGGCTGCGAACGCTTTTCTGAATAAATGTAGTGTGTTTTAGTGAGACTGCACTGTAACTAGTGTTAAGTTATATTTGGATGTACTGTATGTAGCACAACTTGGGCCCTGTGTCCACTGAACAACTCTCATTTTAGCTTACAGCTGCCGTCTAAACCCCAAGATCCCGGTTCTTTAGGGGGCACGAGACACTGCAGCCTTTCCACATGTCAAAAGAAGGAAAGGGGCTCTGCTTATTAATATCTTAATGATAATGTGGACAAATATCTGGTCTTGTGATATTACAGGAAGCTCCGCAAAGCCGCAGCTCTCTCCTGATAACATGAGGTACAAAATCACAAGTGCTACCTTTTCATTGACTGCAAAGACTACACAGAATTACGATACACATAAATATTCAGCTACAACCTTATCAGCTATCAGTCACATAATTCTCACTGTCAAGGTCATGATTTGTGTACCAAAAGATTTCCCTACCCTTAACCTTACACGTGGCGTCCTATAATGAAGCAAACAAGTCACACAATGAATAACAATTGCGGGGGTCTGATATGACATCACAGTTTAGCAGCTTTAACTACCTGATTAAATAGCCCTAATGGTTACATTTGTGAGTGCGTTAGAGAGAGAAGTCATATTGGAGTTACTGAATCGCGTTGCAATAGTATGTCAACCTTCATTTATGCTTTTTTAATCACTACTTTGTGCATTAACTTTGAGGCAATCGTGCCATTTTAACGCCTCTAAAGCCCTTAAAAATTAGCGTGGGGATTTTGCAAAGCTCAAAGCTGCACTGAATGCACCACCGAACAGCTGCTACAACACTCCTTCATATGAAAAACAAAACATTATCTCACTGTCAGAAATCACTCTATGCAGATGACAACCCGCTTTCAGCCACAGTCTGGAAAAAAATCACAGAAACAAATTGTGGTCTCGTTGTAAGCCACCGTGATTCACAGTTAGTCGCTACCCTACACTACGTTCTTCCACTCACACAGCTTAAGGTACTGTTGATTCTAGTAAGGCTATGGTCTATGGATTTAGTAAGAACGCCCTCCGAATGTAGTGGTTCTGCGCCTTGCTCATACGTCCCCATCCTCGATCCGAGCCAGCTGCCTCTCCAGCAGCTCGATTCTCTGGCTCTGAGCAAGGACGACAGCGCGCAAGGCCTTCATCTCTGCTAGCAACTCGTTCAACAAATCGTCCTGAGAGAAGGAGAGAATGAACAAGTCAGAAAACAACTTTGAGCACGAAAAACGTTAGTAAGGTCAATGGCCCTGTTCAGACCTGGCATTAAAATGCGTCGTGGGTGATATGATCACAAGTGGACAGCTCTTAGTACGTCTGTTCACACCTTGCATTAGGGTGCGTCTCCCCGGGCGTCTTGAGTGACCACTTGTGATCTGATCTCACTTCCCCCGCTCTATATGCAAATAAACATGTAGTAAACACACGGCTAATACAGCAAACGTTGTGATGTAATATAACAGGAATGTCAGTAGTAATATCTTACATATTCGTGAATTCTGGTGCATTTTATCAACATCAAAATATAAGGTTATTATCTACCAGAGGTCCCCAGGGACCTCCGTGCCGTCGGCACCGCCGCCTTTGCCAAGCAACAGCGGGGTACAGAGCGTCAGAGATGAGCAAAGCACCGGAACAAAAACACTTACACATCACGAGAGTGTGATAATAATGCACTTAGCGTGCCTAGTCTGATAGTCTGTAGACTATGTAGCCTATAGTTACGATATATCTGGTCTGAGCGATCGGATCTCAATGCGTCTTGAGTGCGTTCACACCTGTATTTAAAGCTGTCTGCTTGTGATCCGATCACTGAGGACGCATGTTAATACCAGGCCTGAACAGGGCCAATATGTCTCATTCTGTCGACTCACCTCTCTCTTCGGCCTCTCGGTATTTCCATCCGTCTCTCTCGTGGCTACTCGTGGCTGTGGCACCTCTTCTTCCGTCTCCTTGCCGGCAGAGCAAGATGTAGATGTAGATGTTGGTGCTGCCGCATTGCCCGCTGAAGGCGGGGCGGCCCCAGTCCCAGAGTCCTGCGAGGCGAGCTTTGGTTTGCCCCTGAGGGTGTCTCTGTGCTTGTGTGGAGGAGCCGAGTACCCACCGCTCAGAGAGACCAACAGGGGCGGTGCATCCTGCCCAGCGATCCATTCATCGGCCAGGAGAGCCGGCTCCGAGCCAGCTGTGTCCGGGTAAAGGTCTCCCTGGAACAGATCTGACTGGGGAGGAAAGATGGAGGTAGAAAAGTGTTTTCATTTTACAGTTATGGATAAACGACCTGGGCATGCAGAATTCTTTCAATTCCTTTTTTAAATAATAAATAATGTAAATTGGTTATTTTAAAATTGGTTTTACTTTTTAAAGGCTGTGCATGGCTTACCTTTCGTGGTACAGTCATTGAAATGGGTTCCACTTTCCTTTCATGCAGTTTGTAGAACCTACAGAAGACCAGGAAATCAGTAATCTCGTTAAAGGATAACGCTGGCGTATTCTGTATTTTTCTTAATATAAACCAACACCATAAAAAGACCAACACCGAAAACATGTCTCTAAATGCTTTTTTACTTTCTTACAGAAGAAGTACATAAAATCCAACACGTAGTTTCATTTTAGATAAAGGCTCGCTAACTTCCTATAAAAGCTGGGCACTGTAGTTCTTAGCAAACATTACTCAAACGGGAGTAAATAGTGCATTTGTTGGGGACTATTTTCAGCTGCGGATTTATACACATTTGGTGTGACAGTAAGTATGTCCAGGGTAATAAAAGATGTGTTTTCAATAGATTTTGGACAACAACGGAGCTCTATGGCACAGATGAATAAGCTACATGAAGCTTTGGCTACACAGGCACTACTTAATAGGATCAATTTATTGTTGTTTTTGGTCTTTCCATGGACTTAGTTGACAATAAGAAAAATATATATTTCCAGCCCTTTACAAAGCTTTTAAAGGTACAGTGTGTAGCATTTCGGGGGATCTATTAGCAGAAATGGAATATAATATCCACAACTATGTTTGTATTTGTGTATAATCACCTGAAACTAAGAATCGAGATTGACGTTTTGCCTGGCAACGACTTGTTGTGAAGTGAATGCAATGGAACGGGGGAGGGAAAATGCAACATCTAGTTGCGGAATGTTGTCAATAGCACCTTTAAAGTAATTAAAAGAATATCAAGGAAAACACGACCAAACATATTTACCTGGCAATTTCACACTTGTTGACATCGACACCTCTTTTACTAAGAAAGCCCGCACCTCTCTGAGGCTCCTTGCTGCTGTATAAGCTGAGGAAGTGAAGATACGGGGATTCGTCCGTCACTTCAAAATACCGGATGGTGCAGTCCCCCTGAAAGCCAGAAGATAATCTAATTAAGACGACTGAACCAAAAATGAACGGGAATTGATACTAATTTTATCATTTGAGTAAATCTGTGCTCTCTATACAATCCTGAGGTCGTACCTTTCCACACAGGTAGACCATGTTTGTGTCAGGGTCATAAAAGGGTAAAAGAACCCCATTGCTGGTATCCATCTCCTGCATCGCCATCGGCTCACAGAGATCCTTCTGTAGACAAAAAGGAAAAGCAAAAAAACATTTATATAATAATACAGTATGTACATTCAGCCCACCACACAAAACGCTGATACTGGACAATCCTGCAAAATCCCTGATTATGTTGATTGACACAATTTAACGTGATATCCATCTATAAGAGGGAATTCCTTACAATTCTGCACAAACGTCCGCTTGAACACGAGGACGAACTGATTCGAATTTGGTGGTCAAAGGTCACTGTGACCTCATACGCTAATTATGACGATTTCACGCAAATATCTAAAAGGATGAAATGATGACGTGATGACATTTTGGACAGACATGGATGTAAAGTGCAACTTCACCGGCATGGTTTAAGTTATGGAAAGACAGTAGCTATGGCCATATGGCAAATAACCTATGGTTATGGTACGTTAAATGTCAGACAAGTAAAGCACTTAAACCTGCAGTAGGCAGAATATTTTTGGCATCATTGAGCAAAAACTCCATATAACATTTCAGCATATTGTAATTCAAGTGTTCCGAGAGAAAACTAGACTTCTGCACCTCCTCATGGCTCTGTTTTCAGGCTTTAAAAAAATCTAGCCTGTGAGGGGAGCTTTTGGCCAATCACAGGTCATTTCAGAGAGAGAGCGTTCCTATTGGCTGTTCATTCAACGTAAGCAGCTGTAAATCACTCGCAAACTCCGACCAAACGGTCAAACTAGGCAGCGCTGATCAAATATGAATCAATATTCTGTTACTGTAATGCCTATTTCTCGCCTCAAATGTTTTCAGAGACATCTTGTCTCGTTCTAACTTAGATAAGCTGAGGAACTCACCACATGTCCATCCACCACCTCGACCTCCACACCTTTATTTTTCGTCTTACTATATAAATTGTACGCTACTTCTTACATTGGTACTGAACGATGGCGTTGAACGTCATCTATGCCCTGCAGAATCATTCAACGGAAACGTAATTCGTAAGACTCACCGGATCCCACAATGACACCTGTCTCTCACTCATACGACTGAAGCCCGTGGTCAGGATCTTCCCATCTGAGAGGAACACAGCTCTCATAGGTCTGGTGCCATCATGGACCTTCTCTTTAACCTAAAGAAGAACAATAAGAGACTGATGTGGAAGCAACGAGGAAAGACTACAGGATTACTTTACCGCGTGTGCGTGCACGATGTAGTGTAGCGTAACGTCTTTTGTATGCGTCTGCAAACATGGCGAACAATATGAAATCACCTTGAGGACGGTGCCCCGTCGCGGGTCGATGACACGCAGGGCCTTGTCCTTGCAAACGGTACAGACGGCACTGCCGTCCTTGTTCCAGCAGACGCTGTAGATCATGTCCGGGTGGGCGTCGCTCAGCTGGTACACGAGCTCCCCCGTGCCCACGTTCCACACACAAATCAGATTATCGCAGCCTAGAGAGAGGAAGACACTGCATCCATCAATTCTTTGAGTGCATAAATGCAGGAACATAAAAAGGAGATTGGTCTGAGAGATCCGCTGAGTGTATAAACTAAGAGCCTGTCTGATATCTGTGGAGCAATGATGTTAAGAGCTCCGAGAGGAGGATCTGAAATTGAGATTTACGTTAGTACAGTTCTGAAAACAACAGGAAGCCAGTGTAGGTTTCTGAGGACTGGAGTGATGCGGTCTGATTGATGTGAAGTGGGACACAAGACATTCAAAACCTGAATACAGATCTATAGGAGAGGGGCAAAACAGGATTACTTTACTGGAAGGATGAGTCGGTAAACGTCGTGTACATCGTAGTCTACTTTCCCTGCTTGTGACCCACATACTGACATTAAATATATTTAAAAAATGAAACAACATGCCACAGCTTTGCAGCACAGTAGTAATTATTTTTCCGGTTATTCATGTTCTCCTTTAATCGCGCGCTGCATGCCATGAATTGCTGAGGGAGGAAATCCAATTCCTTCCTTGTATAATGCAGTAGTATTTGAACTGTATCTGTCGCTGAACAACACAGTAAGATAAGAGCTGTTCTTCAACTCTCACCATTTACAAACGGATGGCTCACTTTTCTCGGGATAAAGTGTTTAGCGCAAGATAACCGAAGTAACGTTGGCAGCCATGTTTGTCAGAGTTATTGCCAGTATTTGTTGAAAAGGGAAACAAGGAAATTTTTTTACGTTGACTTATATTGGATATATAAAACTCTGCCAGCAGCTATGGTCTGCCAGCACACGCCCTTTTTTTTGTTTTTTATGTAAATGTATGTAAAACAACATATAAACCACATTGGTCCCGCTGCATGTGGTAGTTTAATTCATGCTCTCTGCATTGCACACAGGTATAAGAGCAGTGTCTCATCGAGTCATATTTCAGCAGTCACGCACAATCCAAGTAGTTTGCAACCAATCCTGGGGCACAAGAACGTGGTAAATGACGTTACCTGCAGTCAAGAGGATATTGAAGGCGGTCGGGTGCCAAGCCAAGATTCCCACTCTTTTACTGTGTCCCTCGAGGGTCACAATGGCCTCGGTCATTGGGCTCGTCAGGCCCCCGTCTGGGATCTGCCACACCTTCAAACCACCAGACACGGCAGACATTTATTTGGGGACGTGATCCATTCGTACTGATGTTTTATGTGATGCATTTATATATAATAGCTGATTTTTTTGCGATGCTAACTTCCTGGTTGGCCTACATATAAATATGTCATCCCTGCACCACTCTGTTATTGTCAGAATGAAAAATTGGCTTTGAAACAGCATTTACATCATGGGCCACTAAAACACTAGCGCTTCTTAATAGCAACAACAATACTTCCTTTAACTCAAGAAGCCACTGCAGGTGTTAAGAGACCTAGTTTACACGACTGTGGTCATGGTGACCTTTATCATATGTAACAGCGGGTAACACCAGTAACTGATAAAGAGCCACCAAAAACCACCAACACACGAGCCTGGCAAGCCTTGAAAGTGTTAACCTACCTTCACTGTGCAGTCCTCTGAGGCACTTGCAATGATGTTGTCGTCATGAGGAGACCACTGGATGTCCAGCACCGGCGCTGCATGGCCGCACACTGTGGGACTGGACTGGTCGACTCTGCCGCTCTGTGGGAGAAAACAGAAAGTTAAAGAGGACCTATTATGCTTTTGTGCTTTTTCCCCTTTCCTTTAGTGTGTTATATAGTTTTTGTGCAAAAGTTACAAAGCCTAAAGTCCACGCCCAAGGAAGTTTCTCTCCCCCACCGAAACACTGCTCCTGAACTGCCTGAAACGCCTCGCTTCAAGTCCCGCGTTTTCTTCCGTAACGCGGCGATGTCACCAAGTAACACATTTGCATAACACCTGTCTAGCAGCTAGTTTGGCATGCCCTAAAACAAAGCTAGTTAAAGCGGAGCTGGAGCGGAGTCCAAAGAGTTTGGTTTGGTTGACAAATCACAACAGAGTGGGCCAGCTGACCAATCAGAGCAGACTGGACTTTACAGAGTTCAAACAGAGCGTTTCAGACAGAGGGTGTGAGAAAAATAAAGCGCTTTTTTTAACATTAAAGCATGTAAACATGTTGTAATGGAAACCCCAAAATACATGTATGCACCTGAAAATGAGCATAAAAGTTCCTCTTTAAGACACTGTGACTGCTGGCTAGAGAAACTTTAACACATTACAGGAGTATAACCTTTGTCCACTATTTGTCTTGGAACTGTAAAAGTGCTGCACATGCATTAGCCTCGACATGGAACGAGGCATCAAAGACTTGCTGACATATTGCTTTTAGTAGCAGAGTGGAATGTAGGAAACCAGATAGAGGCTTTTAAAAAACCATTGATCCGCTGTTTATTTGACGCTGAATGTAATGCAGAGGGGGGAGCTGAACCTTGCTGAGCGGAACAACGAGGAAGGCCCCTCCTCCGCCGGCTTCGATGATAACAGCGATGAACTTGGGGTTGACCGCGCAGAGGGCAGTGTCCCACGTCACGCGGGACACTCGGACGTCGTCGATGCAGTGCTCGGCTTTCCACGCCTGGGCGAAGACGTGGCGGAATTTGCTCTGCCTGACCACACCTCGCCGGAAAGACATGTCTGTGGAGGGAAAAAAAGACAGGAATTATGTGGCACATTCAGCTGACAACAAGAAAGATAACAACTTTTAATTAATCTGCAACAATTTTGATATTCGATTGAAAGACCGGTTTCTCAAATGTGAAAAAATACTGTTTTTCTTTGATTAAAATTATTGTAAATTAAATATTTTGGACTTAAATCTATGGACCACATCTTCTTGAAACTGTTTGTTCCAAAGCAAAAACACATGCAGATGACTTTGTGTTACATTTGTTTGATAGTTATAAAATATTTTAAGGCCATTGAGTTTACAATTACAGCTACTGCTGCAGGTTTCGTCAATGTGCTGCCTGACAGTTTGGAAAATTTTACCTTCTAAATCTGTCTAAAATGTTTTCAGAAACCCGGCAGCCACGTTGAGATCAGTTGAGGAAATACCAAGCATCGCCCACCACTCGGAGCACAGCCAATAGGAACGCTCTCTCTCTGAAATGACCTGTGATTGGCCAAAGTCTCCCGTCACAGGCTAGATTTTTCTAAAGCCTGAAAACAGAGACATGAGGAGGAGCAGAAGTCTAGTTTTCTCCCAGAACACTTGAATTTAAAATATGCTGAAAGGTTATTATGGAATTTTTGCCCAATGATTCCAAAAAAAACAATCTGCCTACTGCAGGTTTAAATTTGTAACCGGATGATGTCTTGTTATACTTTTGGTGTTTGATAAATAGCTGCGTTTTGCAATCCCATGTGGGATGGGCTAAATGTTTGACGTGGAAATAAAAGATATACACACACATGCTAAATGATGGCTTTTCCATTCCCTAAAAAGTGGAACAAATTTTTATGGCTTTCTGCATCTGCAATCATTGTACACATTCAGGTATTTCCCAGCTTATTTAGGGCATCCCCAACATCTTTAGGTTGGTCAGAGAGAGAGAGAGAGAAATGTGAGCTGTCAAAACAACAGGCAAATTCTTTCATACTGGTGGGAGCCTGTCCTGAAAAGTACAGTCAGGCTCCAGTGGACAAAAGGGCATGATCCGCCTGAAACCAAAACATGCTGTGGCAGTGAGGGGGGGAAGGGGGGTTGGGCAGTCAGTCAGAGGCAGGGGAGCCAGTAACTCTATATGCCATCTACCTAATGCTTCACAGTTGTCAAAGCAAATTGTATTTTAGCAGGTATGCAACTCTGTCGTCTCCATTTTTTTCCCTCCAGTAGCTATAAAAACTGCTCCACATCCATGCAGCTTTGTGTGCAAAACTGTATCGGTATTTAGATCTGTGTTGCCAAACAGTGCTCTCCTATTGTATAACAACGATCATAATTTCCTGCTACATTGTTGCAAAATATCCACACAGTGTTTCCACTCCATTTATGCGGAGGGGTTTCTATTGTTGTCTGCGCACAGTAAGAGGTTGCTTTTTGCAAAGAGTAACAACAACAAAGGACGCGCAGCAATCAACACACACTTCAAGGTTATCATTTTTCGAGTACAATAGCATTACCTGGCTTTCGGACCTCTCCTAATTTGGAAAAAAAAAGGGATCACCAAAGAGTCGGGCGTGACGGGAGGAGGAGGCCAATAAAATAATCCGCCGCCAGCCAGCAGCAGTAACTTAATCCTCTCCTCTGTTTTCCAGGCACACGCGTTCACGTCGATTGCGCAGACCTATAATGAAACACGTCCATTAGTTATATATAAATACCCATGCGTGTTATTACCACATTTTTCAGCTATTCCCATTGGTTGGTCAGTAATTATATATATCTATATATCTACATTAAATGGTGCACGGCGACGCTGAATTGGAGCCGAGCTGACGGTGATGATGATGTGGGAGGAAATGAATGCAGACGGTGGTTCGCCCCCGTCTCCCTTTTTCGCAAAAACGACTGATTTTCAAGAGAGGAGCAGAATCCCAGACACTTCCTTCCGCTCACGGCAGGATACATATATCAAAGACACGCAGGAGGAGTCGAGAGGGAAATCATCCGTCTGCATCCGGATTCCGACGTTGCCTAGACCGGATGTGAGCATTGCACATGTGGAAAACTGCCTTAAATTGGAGGATTAGCTGTTTTTTAATGTACAAACCAAAGTAGCAGTCGTGTATACGTAAGTGTTTAGTTTCACAATATGGTAACTTGCATTCATACAGCGCCTTTCAAGTTTTCCGACCACTCGCAGCACTACATGCCAACAATTTTCCGTGCGGCACAGATTTCGGTGTAACACCGGGTCGTAATTCGCCCGGTTTAAGCGCCTGGCATGACCCCATTTGGGTGCCACCTGCTTATCAGGACGTAAACTAATGTTCATTCACACACACACTGCAATTTGAGATTCAGTATTTTTTGGCAAAGGACACTTCGACATGCGGACTTGGAGGAGCCGGGGATCGAACCATCGATCTTCCGATTAGTGCTTCATGCGTGGCAGAGCCACAGACGCCACATACCGCGCATGCGTGAAACAAAAAGGGCATGTTTTTCAATTTGTATACCCGTTTTTGAAGACGTGTCGACTTTTGTAAACGTTTAACCGTTTGTACAGTGGCTGGAGCAGAAAAGAAAAAACATATTTCAAAGGATATGGGAGCGTGTAAAATAACTAAAGAATATTTTATTCCAGATTGTGACATGAATGTTAATCAGTAGTACAAGTTTACCAATGTAATCTATGTTTTTATTCTTTATTTAGATCACCAATTAAGTTACATAAAACAGGCCACAAATAGATATGTATGGATCGGTCAATGTATTTGGTTGTTTGCGGAGTATAAAGTTACAGGTTGTGGCATGAGCAAAGCAACTGGGAATGGCTAAATGAAATGCAGAGTTCCAGTAGTGTACTCAACTGGTAACTGGTGTTAAGAAATGAAACTGTTACTGTATCACAGACAGACAAATGGCAACCAAATGACCTAATTTGCATGAGAAGTAATAGACAAAGAGTTTCATTTATTTTAGTTTAGTTAGATGGGAGTTCAGGACACAAGAATACAATACAAGGATACAAAGGCTTTATTGTCATGTGCATAAATGAACAAGTTTGTTGGGTCACTATCCTGTAGTAAAATATACAAAAAATAAATATGATATTAAGAAAGAAGATAGAAATTATTATATAACATACCAATTCATAATATTACAATATAAGAGGACAGCACTAAGCATATTCTTACTGTTGTTGTTTTCTTTCCCAATCATACAGATTGGAGCCAGATAGGCGGAGGGAGGATGGCCGTGCTAGCCTCTTTGACACAGAGGAAGCAAAAAAAATTAAGAGGGAGAACAGGCCAGGGAAAGAAAACAGGAGAAGAGTGCGATGGAGCAAGGCATCTCTACTCCAAACACCAGCATTGTGAGCCCAGAGAGCCTGCAGGTTTGGGAAACACCACAGGAACCAGAGATTGTTGTGCAGGCAGGAGAGGTCACGGCGCAGGCAACAGAGGTCGGGCAGCTGGTTTGGTTGCCTGGAGATGTGGCTCGAGAGCTGCAAGGAGAGGCAGCCGAAAACCAGCAGATGGAGCCACTGACGGGTTCAGTCTCCGTTTCAGCTGGGCCATCCCTGCAGTACCTAGAAATATTCTGAGTATTATTTTTTTGTATACCAAAGTGTAATATTAGAGTACAATACTACCTGACTCTACTTAAGCACCTGGGTCCAATTCTGCTCATCTGCCGAGCTGGGTGTGTCTCACTCAGTAGCTAAATTAGAACAAATACAGAGAGAACATGTATGAACATGTAATATTGACGTTTTATATTTCCACATAAGAATACCATATTTGTGCAGTCAATATATTTTCATGATCAATAAAATAGAAGGATGTGCCAACACTTTGTTTCAGACTTGAGGGCTTTTCTTACCCCACACGACACATTTACACTTACACAAGTGTGTGTGGGAGTTCTTTGTTGATGTAGCAAACACTACTGCATCTCTGGGAACACTGAGCCCTGTAATGTCACAGACAAGGAACATGCACATAAATTCCCCTCAGTTAAATGAGAAAGCTTTAAAAAGAAATGGAAAGCTTTGTGTCCTTTAAATAAGTAATAAAGATGAATATTCTTCTGCATTCCTTACGTAGAGTCCTTACAGCCTGATTAGGACATGTTTTGACCTCTGACCTTGATGAGCACAGAGAGGTGCCCCATCCCTGTGAAGAGTGAAGTCTCTGAGTGAAGGTCTGGAAATGGGGACACAGGCTGGGATCAGATCCAGCAGATCTCTCGCTGTGTTCGGGGAACTGGACGGCAAACGGCAGCAGCGACTACGGACACCCGATAAACAGCTGGTCAGCAAATGAAAGGTTATAGTACTATTTCCTCTATATGAGAATGTTCTTCTTCTTCTTTGTAATCTCATTATTGCTTGACGTTTTGGCAATATTGTCCTCATGCCAATGAAGCATATTGAATTGAATTGTGACACCAAAATGAGTTTTACAAAACAGCTAATAAACTATGAACTGAGAAAAGGAAAATATTCAAAATCACGGTCCTTTCATCTTCTTATGCATATTGACCCTAAACTGGCGCTTAAAGCAAATAAAACTATGGTAAAGCTATGTACTCAGGGTCAGCAACTGAGATTTGGTACTATTGGCATTTTACTGATGGTAGTATAACATGTATGAACATGAAATATTGATTGTTTATGAGTTAATATAAATGACAAATATTTGGATCTTTACTTTTCAATGAAAAACGTACCACTCTGCATACTGATAACAGTAGAGGGTTCAGTTGGTTGTGCTGTAGGACGCCATTCTTGGTAACTCTACCGATTATGATTGGTCAAATCTTGGTAGCTCTACCGATTATGATTGGTCAAATCTTGGTAGCGCTAAAGATTGTGATTGGTCAAATCTTGGTAGCTCTAAAGATTATGATTGGCCAAATCTTGGTAGCGCTAAAGATTATGATTGGTCAAATCTTAGTAGCGCTAAAGATTATGATTGGTCAAATCTTGGTAGGTGCAACGGAAGGTGATTGGCTTTCGTAATTCTTGGTAGTGGGACGGCCTCTGATTGGTCAATCTTGGTAGAATTCTTGGTAGCGATAGACAACGGGATTGGCTCTCACATGATTGATTTGCTCGACCAACAAGCGACAGAGACCAGGACCATGGCCTGGACACAGGAGAGGATTAAATTCATAGATATAATAAATTACTGCTTCTGGCGTTTTGTGTTTTATTGGCCTCTTCCTGTCATGCCCGAGTCTTTGGTGATCCTTGAAGAGGTCGAAAGCCAGGTAACGTTATGCTATTGTATTGAAAAATGTTAACCTTGCTGTGTTGTACATTATTGTTGTGCATGGACCCTCAGCGCCATCCAGTGTTCAACATGCAGGTTCATAATTTTTTTCCCAAATAAAGTAGTGTTGTGAAGTCGGTGAAACGAATGGCGGTGTCCGCAGGAGGTAACACAACACAAAACGGCCACACACAAAAGTAACATGACAATACTCTTCAAAATATCCATGGTTAGTGATGTCTATCAGAATTTATAGCTTAAATTAATATGTGGTTTAGTATGCAACAGGTGGCTCCGTGGCGCAATGGATAGCGCATTGGACTTCTAGGCATGAATGGAGGGATTCAAAGGTTGTGGGTTCGAGTCCCACCGGAGTCGAATTTTTTCGTTCACGCAGGTTCCTTCTTATGTTTTTAGAATCATACTAGATAGAATCGCAAAGAATGCAATTGGTGAAAAATCAAAAATTCACAATTTACAGTTTAGTTTATTTATTTTTTTCCCATTTACATCATAAGGTAGCTAGCAAGCCTGCAACCAACGTCAACATAACCGCCCCAATCTGTAGTGAATGCGCACCAAATATTGTACTATAGTTTTAATATAATTCTATGTCAATCTATTTGACATTATGTAGCGTTAACATTAGCTAAGCTATATAATTTAGTAGTAAAAATAATCAAGTGAAGGTATGAAGTTAGCAAACGCAATCGAGTTAGCTTCCGATTGTATCCTTCAAAATAAAACACATTTCCCAGGATAAAAATTAGAGTCCACTACAGTAACAGTTAATTTACTGATAATCTACTTTTAAAGGAAACGGATGCATTTATGAATATATAACTATATAGTACATCATTTATATTTCGAAGGCCTTTGACTGAGACGAATATTATGACTTATTTTTTATGTGGCGAATATTACTGACACGGTGTCGTTTTACTTTGAAGGCCAAAAAGCCGGTTTTTAGCCTAGCCGTGTTTCCAGACGGGACCAAATCGTGGTTGCACCCGGGTGTAACCAACGAGCTAACGCTAGGCTAGTTAGATGTAGCCAGCTAGCTTTAGATTCCTATCGGCGTACGCAGCTGGAGAATGAACACTAAACACGCCACTATTGGAGGATATTAATGAAACTAGTTGGTGTCACTTTATTTTACAACAACACCTGCAGTTGTCGTCGACGTCTAACCTAGTTTGTTTTTAGCTGTCCCGTGTTAGCTTAGTTAGCCTCCTCAGCTAGCTGGGCACAGCAGCGTATGGGTGTCAAAGTTAGCCGTGACTCCACCGGGTGTCTGGTTGCCTGATCTCACATTTCGGACACGTCAAGGTAAACATTCAGCCATCGGCGAGTCTTAAATTATAACTAGTAAGCCAACGATTCATTAGCGTTGCATCTTGGCTTGTGTAGTATTGTGAATATGCACATGTCAGCTGGTAAACTTCGAGCAAAACGTGTCACATTGGTGTTTTCTTTACTTTTAGCTCCTGTTTCTAGCAATGAGCTGTTATTTACCGTGACTCCCACTAGCCTTAAGTGCAGCTAACGAGGCTAGCTTCTCATCAATATGTTAGAAGTTTGATCAGTTTTATGTTGTTGTCATGTGGGTTTTCTTTGTCGATTTGCACAACTGTCACTTTTTCCCCAAAAAGATCATTATAATCACTTTTTTTTTTTTTAAATAGTCTTTGCATATGTGTCACTTGATAATATTTAGTTTATAGGCAATTAAAAAGACAGAATCACACTAAGGTGTTTTAAGCACAAGTCAGTCCCTCTTTTGTGCACATCTAATTCCAGCTTAAACACTAGTTTTGTTGGTAAAATGTGTCACCAGTGGATCTGTATTGATTCCATGGTTAACCATTGACCTGTCACACCACACTGGATGATCAATATCAACCACCAGTATTTGAGTCATAGTGTAGTATGAATTGCTAAGATGGTTTAGTATTAAAGTAAGGCTGTGACTAACATATGTTTTCATTATGAATTGATCTGCATTTAGTCATTTCAGCCTCAAAATGTCAGAAAATAAGGGGAAATGCCTATTGCAATTTCACAAAGCCCAATATGACATATTACAGTCCAAACTTCAAAGACATTCAATTTAATATCACCAAGAAAAACAGCAATTATGTTCATTTGAGAAGGTTGGAGTAGTGAATTTATTGCAATATTGCCTTAAGAACGAGTTGAACGATGAACCGGTTAACAAAATAGTTGCTGATTAATTCTGTGGCGATTCACTAATTGCTTAATTATTCCAGCCCTGCGTGAGAGCACAAGCCTTGTCATGTAAATTTTAACACTTTGAACTTTCATTTTCCCCTTTAAGGTTCCTCACATCGGTCTCTTGATTTTCGGGGCTGCGATGTCGGAGCCCAAGACCCCCACTCCCACTCCTGCTGGCGACACATACAAAGGATGGGTGTTCAAGTGGACAAATTACATCAAGGGTTATCAGCGGAGGTGGTTTGTCCTGAGCAATGGGCTGTTGTCATACTACAGGTGGGCCTACGCTTTCCTGTAATTAATTGTTTTTTAAGATTAAAAGATCATGTCATTGGAGAAATCTCTCAGCCTTGATCTGCTGTAACTACTGATCAATTACACCCAACTAGCTGTTGATTAAAGCTGGAGCAGGCAGATTGGAGCAAATATGATTAAAAAAAGTAATTTTTTTATAAAACGGTCATTATATCCTGACAGTAGTGAATTAGAAAGGTAATCTGAAAAAAATCATGTGCCTCTGGTGTCCTCCGGTGCTCCTAATGGCATCTGCAAGATTTCACAGACCGGAGGAAAACAACCAATCAGAGCCGAGCTGGAGCCTTGTTGTCTCTGAGCAGCTGTCAATCACTCGCGAACTCCGATCAAACGGTCAAACTAGGCAGCGCTGATCAAATATGAATCAATATCCTGTTTCTGTAATGCCTATTGCTTGCGTAAAATGTTTTCAGGAAAATCTTGTAGTGTACTGTTTAGCTGTAAAATGAGAAGGTTTGTGACCCAGCAGCCATGTTGAGATCAGTTGAGGAAATACCAAGCCCCGCCCACCAGCCGGAGCAAACTTTCTCATTTTACAGCTAAACAGTATTGAATTACAACATGCTGAAAGGTTATTATGGAATTTTTGTCCAATGATGCCAAAAATATTCTGCCTACTGCAGGTTTAAGCAGGGGACAATCAACCTCACCTAATCAATATTCCTTTCCTATTCTAGTTGCATTTTCTTGTCAGATTGAAGCCTAGTTTTAATATCGTAATCACAGAACACAAACAGTACACATGCTGTTTGTTTTCTGTTACATTTTTCCCAAAATGTCTAATCAAACCAACTCTGATTATTAGGACCCAGGCGGAGATGGGCCACACGTGTAGAGGCACAATCAACTTGGCGACAGCAACCATCACCGTGGACGACGCCTGCAACTTTGTCATCTCCAACGGCGGGGCACAGACGTATCACCTGAAGGCCAGCTGTGAAGTGGAACGTCAGCGCTGGATCACCGCGCTAGAACTGGCCAAAGCCAAGGCGGCCCGCATGCAGGCCGAGTCAGGTAGAACATACAAACACACAGACAGATGACAAAAAAAGTGTTCAATGTTTTGGCTTTGTGGGCTTGAGAGAGTGCAAATATGCAGGGTTCCTACGCAGTATGGCTTAGTTTAGTTTATACTGTATATATACTGTGTGTGTATATATATATATATATATATATATATATATATATATATATATATTGCTATATTGATATATATATATATATATATATATATATATATATATATATATATATATATATATATATATATATTGCAATATATATATATATATATATATATATATATATATATATATATTGCAATATATATATTGCTATATATATATATATATATATATATATATATTGCTATATATATATATTGCTATATATATATATATATATATTAAAATATATATATATATATATATATATATATATATATATATATATATATTGCAATATATATATATATATATATATATATTGCAATATATATATTGCTATATATATATATATATATATATATTGCTATATATATATATATATATTAAAATATATATATATATTGCAATATATATATATATATATATATATATATATATATATATTATTTTAGTTTAGGAAGCGCTTGATTTGATGTGCAGCAGAGTTTTCTATGAGCAGAACGCGCATTTTAAACGTCAATATCGCAGGCGATCAATTGTGGGAAGCCAAAATCGTGATCGCGATTAATAATCGATTGATTGTGCAGCGTTATCATAAAAAAAATCTGAATCTGAAAAATCTACCGAGAAGTCTGGAAATTTGAGTCCGGGAAAGTATGGAATTTTGAAATGGAAAATGTGTAGGAACCCTGGATATGGTTTTGTGAAAGCTGATTGTTTTTTTTTGTCTTTCCTGTTGCTTTTGATTATTAACAGACGACTCGGGGGACGACTTCTCCCTGTCTTCCCCGCCGGCGGCACCGGGACAAGGCGGCGGGTCACAGAATTCCGAAGTCCAGTCTGCTCTCAGAACACTAGGCAGCAAGGTGGAGGATCTCAGCACGTGCAACGACCTAATTTCAAAGCATGGCTCTGCCCTCCAGAGGTCAGGCTTTAACACTCTATTGCTGTCTTTTATGCTTCACACTTACTCCCTTCAAGTGTCTCATGCCTCTGTTGCCTTAACTTAGAAATGGAAACACACACGACTAAAACATGCACATACTAATGTTTGACATGCCAAATGTTGTCCCGAATATCACTGTTGCATGTCAATGTTTTGCTATGTCCTTGTCTACATGCCAAGTTTAGGTGTGGTGACAGACACTTGACAGACAGAACAAGCATGCGTTATAATAATAAACCTGAACTTCCACACTGTGATTTAACAATACAGTGTCCCGGCCGTTTTATTCACGTTGATACATTTTGATATTTATTTCAGGTCTTTGTCAGAACTGGACAGTTTGCGTCTGACCGGAGAGGCCGGGGATAAGATTCGTCAGGTGACGGAGCGGGCCACGCTGTTCCGCATCACCTCTAACGCCATGATTAACGTAGGTGTCGCCTCCTCTCGCCGGTCAAAACCGCACAGGTCGGTCGGATCTTTGGGTTTTCGGTGGTTCCGGTTTGACCCCCGTTTTGGTTGTTCCCTCAGGCGTGCCGAGACTTCCTCGCGCTGGCTCAGGCTCACAGCAAGCGGTGGCAGAAGGCCCTGCAGGCAGAGCGGGACCAGCGGGTCAGGTTGGAGGAGACTTTGGAGCAACTGGCCAAGCAGCACAACCACCTGGAGCGAGCGTTCAGAGGGGCCGCACAGGCCAACGCCACCGCAGACAATAAAAGTAAGGCTCTGACGCCGACCACTGCCCAAGTGACAGTTTGGATACTCTGGAAACTCCTGCCCCTTTTTACTCCATTATCTTAATTTTACTGATTTTTATTTTTATAAGACACTATAGATGTGAGAATCTGCTAAATGCCTAAAAAGACATCAAATATACACCGTTTTTTTACATTGAAATTTCAAATTATGAAGGCTTCCACGGTAGTTTGCTTTTAAAATTGTTGTCAGCAATAGTTTCCAAGACATCTAATCTTTGAGGGAAAACGCTCGTCATGGAAAGGTTTAATTAAAGAAGGGTAAATTATAACTATAAATCGGTTTTCATTTTCAATATTAGAAGCACCGACTCAACTGTTTTTTTTTTTTTTTGTTGAGGTGCTGCCGGGCCGGGAAAAGGCGAGGCCAGCGACGAGGACGACGACAACGAGTTCTTCGATGCCATGGAAGAGGCTCCCGAGTTCATCACCGTGCCCGCAGATCCCCAGTTTCACAAGTCAGTGCACACTATGTTCACCTCTCACGAACCTTTGCAGCACATGTCGCGCAGTCATACGAGGAAATACATTTATTAGAATGCGATTTACCCCCTAAGCCTTCATAGCGTGTTGGAATGTTCTTAAGCGACTCCAGTTCCTTGTATGACTGGCCGGTATGCGATGTGATCAAGTCAGACGTGTTGATGAACTCTGCGGTTCCCATATGTCTGTGAAATCATTTATTGAGTATCAGGTTAACCAGTTTGTGCTCCGTGTCCTTGTATGTTAATCTGTTTCTGTTTATTTAGCCAGAATGTTTCCAGACAATGACAGACTCTCTTTATTTATTTATTTTTTTTTTTTTAATCTCTTCACAGAAGGTCAAGCAGTAACATCAGCGGTTTCAACAGTGAAATGTGTCCTGATGATCAGTCGGTAGGTTTCATTCTGGCCTCTGGGACGACTGCTAAAAGACTGGTTCACTGTTTTTCAGCTAAAACCTTATTAAAATGAGGTTTGCCATCATTTATTATCACATATTATGGCTGTCAATCGATTAAAATATTTAATCGCAAATGAATCGCACATCTTTTATCTGTTCAAAATGTACCTCAAAGGGAGATTTGTAAAGTGTTTAATACTCTTATCAACATGGGAGTGGTCAAATATGCTTGTTTTATGCAAATGTATGTATATATTTATTACTGGAAATTAATTACCAACACAAAACAATGACAAATGTTGTCCAGAAACCCTCACAGGTACTGCATTTAACATAAAAAATATGCTCAAATCCTAACATGGCAAACTCAAGCCCAACAGCTACAATCATAATAAATCATATCAGAAGCATGTTAAAAAAAAAACACAGTAAATCTGTTTTGAAAGCTTTATCATTTCCAGCTGTTCATTGACAGAATTTTCCACCTTTTTAGCTCAACGAGGAGCCTCTAGCGATGAACCAGGAATCTCCCTCTCAGGAGCTGGTACCCCTGAAGAAGAGACGGACACGCATTGGCGACAAACCCAACTACTCCCTCAACCTGTGGAGCATCATGAAGAACTGCATTGGCAAAGAGCTGTCCAAGATCCCGATGCCCGTGAGTTACCCCTTCAGAGTTTACTCCACATCCGATGTGACTCACGAGTTAGTGTGTTTAGTCGGTAAAGGTCTCGGGCGGCGTCGCCTCCTCCTCCTCCGCCTCCTCTTCTGCAACCTTGGCTGCTCTTTTCATGTCTTACAACAGAATGTAATCACTCTTTACAGTCTAACAATTGCGTGTTTACATAATAGATAAATCATAGACTTCTGACACCAGCGTGCTCCTGTGACATACTGTAGATTTACATCTGTGATCTTGTCTCTAGGGTGTCCTTTATTTGGCTTTGGATTTTCGCGACAGTCTGCTCTGCGTGCTCATCACGCTCCTGCACGGCAGAAATAATAAAGATAATAATTTTATATTTGTGGCACAAACCTGACGTTGTGTTTGGTTTGATTTTATTCCATCGTCAACAGAGGACACATGACACACTTGTCTGAAAACGCACACGTTACAAACACAGAATTACACGTCACGTCACAAAACACCGGCCAACATCAACCTCCCAGCGCAATGTAAATAGTTGTAGTGTACTGTACTTGTCTTAATATCCTAATGTCTGTGTGTTTTAACACCGTCCAATTGTGCCATCCCTGTTACACAAACATACCTCACTTATTCTTACACGACGTCACAAACACCGGCCAAAATCAACCTCCCAGCTCAATATAAACAGTTGTAGTGTACTGTACTTGACTTAATGTCCTAATGTCTGTATGTTTGTTTTAACACCGTCCAATTGTGCCATCCCCATTAAACAAACATACCTCACTTATTCTTACACATCACGTCACAAACACCGGCCAACATCAACCTCCCAGCTCAATATAAACAGTTGTAGTATACTGTACCTGTCTTAATGTCCTAATGTCTCTGTTTGTTTTAACACCGTCCAATTGGGCCATCCCCATTAAACAAACATACCTCACTTAATCTTACACATGACATCACAAACACTGGCAACATCAACCTCCCAGCGCAATATAAACATTTGTAGTATACTGTACTTATCTTAATGTCCTAATGTCGGTGTGTTTTAACACCGTCCAATCGTCCTATGTCTTTTTGTAATGTTCTATTGCACCAATAACATTTTTTTTAAAAAGGAAGACAAAAATATGAAAATAAGTGAAACAAAACTAACTACAAATAGCATATAATACAAACAAGTTCAGCATAAAATTGAAGCGTGATGCTGGATTATGAACACTAAAAGTTAATAGAACATATCATCAGCTGCTGCTGCTGAAAAAAATGTTCTGGGCAAACATGAATTCACGTCCGACTCATTCTGCCCTCCAGGTGAACTTCAACGAGCCCATTTCCATGCTGCAGCGGTTGTCGGAGGACCTCGAGTACCACGAGCTGCTGGACAAGGCCTCCAAGTGCCACAGTTCGCTGGAGCAGATGTGCTACGTGGCCGCCTTCTCCGTGTCCTCGTACTCGACCACCGTCTACCGCACGGGCAAGCCCTTCAACCCCCTGCTGGGGGAGACCTACGAGCTGGACCGCCGGAGAGAGAGCGGCTACCGCTCCCTCTGCGAGCAGGTGAGAGAAGAAGACCAAACACAGAAAGATAAGAGGGCTACCAACAAGGAAGTGAAACTGAGCGGCTCAGCATTTTCCAGAGTGTTTTGCTTCCCTGTTTTTGATGTATTCGGGAATGCACGTGTTACAGAGAAGTAGCATTCACGTGTGGCTCAAATCAGGAATAGAAGGTTTTATCATGATTCAGGGAGTGTTTGAAGCAGATAGAAATCAGAATCAGAAATTGATTTCTGGAGGTGATTGCAGGACACAGAATGGCGGCGTAAATAGTTTGAAAATTAGACTGCAAAGAAGGGTTTTGTATTCCTAAAGAGCAATAAAACATATACGGCACAATGCAATAATTTATGACGCTATTAAATCCTATTGTATAGTATATGAGTAATATAATTGGATCGGTTAGTTTCATGTGATTATTTTCATGCTCTGCACTACAACAATGGGCTTTTTTTCTTGCTTGACCGGTCTGTCTATGTAGAACTAGGTGTCACGACTATTAGGGAACATCCGTTTAAGTTCGGTTTAGTTGAGCTTGTGGTAGGCTGAGTGAGTGGTTGCAGCGGCAAACCGACTCCTGCTTCCAAAATGCTGCACTGAGGGGGTTCAGGTCGTCTTTTGTTCCCGCAGCAGTCAGGCTTTTTAATGAACATCGTTGATACCGTGTCACTATTTATTCGTCCGCTGTATGCACTGTGCACTTTCTGCTTTTCATGACTGTACACTTACGGGACCCCCCCTTATCGTTGCTGGAACTATGTACTTCCCCTTCAATGAACTGCGTGGTGTTATCTTGTGTAGCTGACGTGTTGTGTCCGTCTGTATCCTATAGTTCACGTTCAGCATGTAGGTGTGTTCATGAACAGTCACACATATTATCTGTTAAAATATCTGCAGACGAAAGCGAAACAGTTGTTGAAATGTTCCAAATACTCAACTATTTGTAGGCGGACTATCCGGATACTCAAGGACCACATTTTGACGCCACGAAATTTGTTATTTAAAAAAAAAAAAAAAACAAGGAAAAAAAAAAACCAAATTGTACGCTTCGCCTCTTTCGCAGGTGAGTCACCACCCCCCCGCCGCAGCGCATCATGTGATCTCCGATCGGGGCTGGACCTTGAGGCAGGAAATCACCGTTGCCAGCAAGTTCAGGGGCAAATACCTCTCCATCATGCCTTTAGGTAAGACACGATCCGGGGCCGAGGACACATCACAGCATAGCGTGCCGTCTGACGACGACCGTAGCTCAAGGGCGTGATGCGAACATTGCGATTTACTTCCTGCTCACGAATGGAATGCAGCAAAGCGGTGATTACAATGTTCTGGAGAGATCAGTTTTACAAAGCTCCGAGGAATGCAGCCGTCGCACCTTTGTTTAATGAAGGGTTAAATGTCAACAAAGGTTTGTTTTGTTACCAAGAGTCTTATTTTTGTTTCCACCGTCTGCATTTCTTTCCCTTTCCCTCGCAGGCACAATTCACGCCGTCTTTGTAAAGGGCAACAATCACTACACGTGGAAGAAAGTCACCACCACAGTGCACAACATCATTGTAGGGAAACTCTGGATCGATCAGGTGAGACGCCTACACGTTGGGGCCAACTAGTCTCTGCAGCCTGGCGACATATTATACTACAGTGCCTTGCATTGCACTACTGTTTATGTAGGTGACAAATAAAAACTAAAATCCTTTGACAGCGGTGCCCGACTTGCATGTGTACACAGTGTATTTATTGTCATACCCGAAATTGAAGTTTAAACTTTTGTTTATGTGTCCACGGTGTCCGCTACAGTGGAAACTGCTCATAGTGATCACGTCTGTCCGGGTCAAATTGATCACTGTAAGCGGATGATCATTATTTTTGTTGATGTCGTGCATCATTTCTCATGCAGATTACCGTCTAATTCTGTACAATTGATTTGCAAATTTACGAGTAAGTAATTAATGACAGCAGGACTGCTTCGCTATTTACCGGCTTGCTGCCAATTCTTCTGCCTTCTCCCTCGCTGAGGGGTGAGGCATTGCTGTTTTTGGCTGGCTCTGCAAAAAACAAAACAAAACGTAGTTTTAAAATGTTTTTCCATATGTTGTCATGTATGAAAAGACCCCACATGAACACTGTATAAGCGGACTACTTGATGAGCGAATTATTTAAAAAGCATTTGTGTAGGAATGATTCTGTCTCCAGCGTTTTGATCCGTATAAGCGCTTGATCACTGTAACCGTGATCACTGTAAGCGGTTTCCACTGTGTTTCTTTAAAAACTTTCTTTTCTCCATGCCAGTCAGGAGAGATCGACGTGGTGAACCACACCACCGGAGACCGCTGCCACTTGAAGTTTGCTCCCTACAGCTACTTCTCCAGAGATGTGGCCAGGAAGGTGAGGAAGACTGATTACCTGCGTGTGTTGTGGGGCTGGTATTGCTTTTATCTTTTGAGTCTCTGTGTGTGTGTGTGTGTGTGTGTGTGTGTGTGTGTTGTTCCACCCAAATACTACAACTATCCTCAAACTACTACTACTACTTAATTTCAGCTGTCAGCATTACCATGCATTTTCAGCAGGAAATGCATTTTCTAGTTACTAACGCAACGATTGTTGGATTTCTGCGCCATGATATCCTTGGCACGGTCGTCGTGTCATAAAGATAAAATGCCAGTTCAACCGGTTGGCACATAATTAAACCATTGTAAGCTTGTAAACTACAAAATCAATCTAACTCTAGCTGAACCAAAACAAACCAAAACACAGGTACACATTCCTGCTATAATTAGTCACTGCGGGTTACCTTGAAGTCTTTGAAGAAAACTTTGTTTTTTTCTCCCACGCCTCAACGGCGAACAGAGAATCAGATAACATAGAAAAATCCTTGATGAATTGAAGTAAATGGAGGCCAGGTTTAACAACATCAAACTTATTATCAAAACATCCGTTTACGAACTCTCACACAACGCGTGCAGTATAATCCAAGTCTCATTTATCTAGTCGAATGCTCACTACTTCCCAAACACGTGCATTTTCGCCAAAATCCTACACTATAAAACACTCGGGACTCGCAGTGCGCATGCACAAGCATGAGACGGTAGTGGTAGAAGTGTTTCAAATAGTACGATTTTGGCGAAAAATGCACGTGTTTGGGAAGTAGTGAGCATACGACTGGATAAATTAGACTTGGATTATACTGTATGTTTTGATATAGTTTTGCAGTTGTTAAACCTGGCCTCCGTTTACTTCAACTCATCAAGGATTAACTCCGTTTTTGGGATTCTCAGCTCGCCGCAGAGGCACGCGAGAAAAACAGTTTTCTTCAAGAATTCAAGGTAACACGTGGTGAGTAATTGACACACAAATGGTCATTTTAAGGGTGAATTATTCCTTTAAATGACCAGCATTACCATGCATTTTCAGCAGGAAAGGCATTTTCTAGTTACTAACGCAACGATTGTTGGATTTCTGCGCCATGATGTCCTTGGCACAGGTCGTCGTGTCATAAAGATAAAATGCCAGTTCAACCGGTTGGCACGTAATTAAACCATTGTAAGCTCGTACACTACAAAATCAATCTAACTCTAGCTGAACCAAAACAAACCAAAACACAGGTACACATTCCTGCTATAATTAGTCACTGCGGGTTACCTTGAAGTCTTTGAAGAAAACTTTGTTTTTTTCTCCCACGCCTCAACGGCGAACAGAGAATCAGATAACATAGAAAAATCCTTGATGAATTTAAGTAAATGGAGGCCAGGTTTAACAACATCAAACTTATTATCAAAACATCCGTTTACGAACTCTCACACAACGCGTGCAGTATAATCCAAGTCTCATTTATCTAGTCGAATGCTCACTACTTCCCAAACACGTGCATTTTCGCCAAAATCCTACACTATAAAACACTCGGGACTCGCAGTGCGCATGCACAAGCATGAGACGGTAGTGGTAGAAGTGTTTCAAATAGTACGATTTTGGCGAAAAATGCACGTGTTTGGGAAGTAGTGAGCATACGACTGGATAAATTAGACTTGGATTATACTGTATGTTTTGATATAGTTTTGCAGTTGTTAAACCTGGCCTCCGTTTACTTCAACTCATCAAGGATTAACTCCGTTTTTGGGATTCTCAGCTCGCCGCAGAGGCACGCGAGAAAAACAGTTTTCTTCAAGAATTCAAGGTAACACGTGGTGAGTAATTGACACACAAATGGTCATTTTAAGGGTGAATTATTCCTTTAAATGACCCATGATGCTTCACTGCTCTGTTTACCCTCTCTCTCTCTCTCTCTCTCTCTCTCTCTCTCTCTCTCTCTCTCTCTCTCTCTCTCTCTCTCTCTCTCTCTCTCTCTCTCTCTCTCTCTCTCTCTCTCTTTCTTTCTCTCTCTCTCTCTCTCTCTCTCTCTCTCTCTCTCTCTCTCTCTCTCTCTCTCTCTCTCTCTCTCTCCTTTCTTCAGGTGACAGGTGTGGTGATGGACAAGGACGGCAAGGCCCACTACGTGCTGTCAGGCACGTGGGATGAGAAGATGGAGTTTTCCCGGGTGATGCAGAGCAGCAGAGGAGGAGGAGAGAATGGCACCGAGGGCAAACAGAAGACGGTCTATCAAACCCTCAAAGCCAGAGAAGTTTGGAGGAGGAACCCTCTACCGTAAGTACTATCACTGCATGGTTAGGTGTGCTCAAAGTACTCAAAAGACAGCAGTGATCCAGCAAAATGTAATCATTTACTGTACAAAACGCTTTGATTTCTATTTATTTGTAACCAAAATACATTGTTATTTAAGAAAAGAGATTGCTGGCTGCAAAAATCTGCTGAAAAAAGAACATGTTTTTTTTGCTTTAAACGTACAATATTTTGGTTTCTTACTCGAGCAATATGCCAAGAATCTGAGCCAGAATTCACTTTGGTGCCAGGAATGAATTCAATTTCGATCAGAACATGGTTTAGCCGAGGTATTTGCTCTACCGCAGTGAGGCAGCAGAGACCATGTACTACTTCACCGCCTTGGCGCTGACCCTAAACGAGCTCGAGGAGGGCGTGGCGCCCACCGACAGCCGGCGCCGGCCCGACCAGCGCCTCATGGAGGACGGCCGCTGGGACGAGGCCAACTCGGAGAAGCAGCGGCTGGAGGAGAAGCAGCGCAGCGTCCGGCGGGAGAGGGAGAGGGAAGCTGCCAGCCAGCGCACCTCCAGCCAGTCGGAAGAAGGTGAGAGTGCTTAGCGTGTGTTTGCTTTAGTCTGTGTTCCTCTCTAACATGCATGGGGGAAAATCATGGAACAAAAGGGGTAAAAAAAAAAAATCTCTGTGATCCCCCTTTTTTCTTCCAAAAGCTGTCGATGACTCTCTTACTGATCCGTCCTTGAAAAGCAAGTACTACTTTACTGCCACCTCCTCATGCTTCCATTTCTGTTTGAATCTTCCATATAAGATTTCTTTGGTAACACAATTTTTCTGTCTTCCAGGCGCACCTTATGACAGCTACCAGGCACTTTGGTTCGAGCGCTGCGAGGACCAGATCACAGGTGAGCAAATCCATATCTATAAGGGAGGCTACTGGGAAGCGAAGGACCGCGGCAGCTGGGAGGGCTGTCCGGACATATTTTGACCTCGGCATTGACTGCAAAGTGCCCCCGAAGAGACTGATTCATCGAAGCCGCCTGGTGGAGAGCTACCGCAAAGGCCGGCTTGTCCCCACCCCCCCACCCCCCCCCCCCACCCCCACCTCCCATTTGGACGGTTGCCTCCATCCAGTGGCTCTCTGTTCTAAGAGATCTCCAGGACGGTCACTGCTGTCTAATGCAGACGAGGAAGCAGGGTTTTCCCCCCGACCTCCCTCATCTCATTTTTGGTTCCCGTCTCCTCGAGTCTTAGCCGGCACACATCTGAGAGGACTGGGATGGGTCAGGCTGAGCATAAGGGGGGGGAGGAACTGAAATACGCAGTGCTTCCAAACCATTAGTAGATCATTCTTTTTAGTCTCTCTGCTCACAGTCTCTCAGATCAGGAGCAGAAGAGGTTTTGTGCTGATCACATTCTTGTGAGATAATGTAGTGTTCTTATTGTCATCCACAGCATTGTGTGCTTTGGTAATAACTCTTAAAAAAAAAAAAAAAAAAAGGGGTAAGACCTGGTTAATATATATACATTTATATATAAATTCAAATAATTTCATTAAAATGTCGACCGGTGGCCTTCAAGACGTTAGCGAGGATTTCTTGTTTATCTCTCTGATTTAGTGTCTTAATGTGATGAAGTGAAGGTTCTAGTGTGCTTGTGTGTATGACTGCATATCTGCTCTTCCATCACTTTACAACACTGCCACTGTGCAGTATGCTGTGTTTAAAAAAAGATTGAAAGAAATGATTGTCCAAAATACCGGTTAAACCTGTTCATAATAATTAAAAATAATAATAATTAGAAGAGATTTTTTTTTTTTTTTTTTTTCCTTCACGAAGGCCTGATGAAAATTCCGATGAGGCTAAACAGCCTTTCTCTTCGCCTTAGAAATGGGCAACCTGCTCTCATTTGTATTAACATCACACCTGAGTGGGTATGACGCTGACGTTTGCAGCCAGTTTCGTGTACAAAAACTTTGAAGAAGTAGTCGGAGGGGTGGAGAGGAGAGTACAGAGCTGCGAAATGGCAAAAAGCTTGTTCCAGTGCTGATAAAATCTCACATTAGTGCAGTTTTATTCATAACGATTAATCTAATGACCCCTTTTTCACAATATTGGAATAATGTTTTAGCCATTTTGCAGATAAAGTGAATGGTAACTACGTTACATGGCAGTAACAAATGGTTTGGGATACGTGGTGTTGACGGGAACAGACGAACGAGCAAAGAAAAGTAAACGGAGTGGTGAAATTAAACCTTTGTGTATCTGCTGAAGAGGTCATACATATGCAAGTACATTTTGACACCAAAAACATGGGATATGATGTGTGCGTGCGTGTGCGTGTGCGTGTGTGTGTGTGCGCGTGTGAATTTCATAATTTTGTTTGTAAGTGTACTTAAAAATGAAGAATAAAGAAACAAAGAATTTAAAAGCATTGCAAATAACTATGATTTTATAACTGTATAGAAATTCATATAGTATTGATAACTGTAAGGTAGTTTTTTCTCTTGTATTTTTAGTTCCTCTCATATTATTGGAAGAGGACTGTCTTCATTTTCAGAAACAAAAAAGGGAGTTTCCATGCTTAACTGAGAGGGGGAGACGTGACATTGTTCAGTATTTTGTATTAACAAAGAAAAAGAATCTGTAATAAACAAATGCTGTGATGTCAAACAAATAGCTTTTCATACTGTTCTTTAATTTGTTCCATTAATAATTAATTAGGTGACACAATTAAAGACTTGCCAAATCAGTTCTTTGGGAATTTCTGTCCTCGTGTTCGGCGGGAGCTCCAGATGGGACGACATATGCTGTCGTGTTCCAGCTGATTTTTGTTATTTAAATGCACAATAGTTCATCTTAACTCTATGTACTGAATTTGTATTTTCACAGGCTAACAAAATTTTGATTTTTAAAGCAAATGACGTGCTGTTTTAAAAAATCCCATTTTGTTTGTGCCAGACCTCATTTTTTTAAATTGCAAAATTTACCACGTTAAAAATGGAAATCGCAGTGCTTTCCAGAGGGAGGAAAATAAAAGTCAATGAAGCGACATAGGAAGCGTTGAAACGGCTGCATGAGTTAAAAAGTAAAGCTGGACTGATAAATCCTGTAATTTTATGCAGACATTCATGTCATCCTCATGATGAACTGTAATGACTTTGGTGATCCTCTGACTTTTCACCGAGCACCACCATCAGGTAAAAATTGTAATTTGTCCAATACTTTGGTTTATGACCAGATACCTGCAAAACTAATGACATTCCCATCAAAGCCTTAGCGCATGTTAGCGGGCTGACAAACTATGAACATTATACCTGCTAAACATCAGCATGTTAGCATTCTGATTTTAGCATTTAGCTCAAAGTGCTAAATGCTAATATCAGAAGTGCTTGGTCAGAATGCTAGCTTGTCAGGAAGGAGGCTATAAATAACGCTCCAAACTTAGGTTTAAAATTTTGGCGAGAAAAAACTGGCATGGCCATTTTCGAAGGGGTCCCTTGACCTCTGACCTCAAGATATGTGAATGACAATGGGTTCTATGGGTACCCACGAGTCTCCCCTTTACAGACATGCCCACTTTATGATAATCACATGCAGTTTTGGGGCAAGCTGTTGCTTGTTGGGCTTGAGTTTGCCATGTTATGATTTGATATTTCATCCTAAATGCAGTACCTGTGAGGGTTTCTGGACAATATTTGTCATTGTTTTATGTTGTTAATTGATTTCCAATAATAAATATTACATACGTTTACATAGAGCGACATATTTGCCCACCCCCATGATGATAAGAGTATTAAATACTTGACAAATCTCCCTTTAAGGTACATTTTGAACAGGAAAAAAATGTGGGATTATTTTGCGATTAAATTCTTTAACCAATTGACAGCCCTATTTTATTTTAAGATTAAATCTGTTCTCTTCAAATCACCAGCTGGTTCTCTATTTATTTCCCTGCGAGAGGAGCCGTTTCTTTCTCTGTACACACCACAGGCGCCTCTCCTGCTGTGTCATGCCAGCAGATTTATTTTTAGCCAATTTTCTGAAAGGCAGACTGGAACCTACCATCCTATACATGGGGGCAGAGAGAAATGGGGTTGCTGGGGAGGGGCTTCCAGTTTGGCGGACCGCACAGCCGTTGGGACCAAAGGAAGCGACTGATGCGCCGCATCACACTCAGGACACACCCTGCCGACAATAAACAGTGTAGTACGAGGTGGTAGAGAGACGGTGAGAGTTTGCATAACAGGCAGCTCCGGGCCTGTACAGAGGGAGGGATGGGAATGCTGAATCAGTGAAACCGCATGAAAGCCTGGGAGAGGGTAAACGGCAGGGGGAGAGGGAAGAGAAAGGGGAGATTGGGTAAGATGTACAGCCCGATGCCTCGTCATTCATTTCATCTCTTATCTGTGAATGTGGAGCTGACAGTTCGCCCTGTTTTACCTGGAGTTGAGAGACTTTAAACAGACTGCCTCAGAGTACATTTACTAGGGTTTAAAGCCGCAACTGCCCCTTTACAGTTTCCAGCAAGCCAGAACAGCGAGGTAAGGTTTCACAAATCAATATCTCTGCTTTGTGTTGCAGTTGCTTTGTACAATGTACCCAGTGACATCAACACTGGAGTAACTGATACCTCCCACTGAGTGAAACAAGAGGGGAATCAAAGATATACCATTTGACATTGATGCATGCGGAATACAAAAGAGATACAAGTAGTTTATGAACAGAGAAAAATGCAAAGCAATCTGTGCATGTGCTGCTCAAAACTGGATGCAGAACATACAGGAATATAGGAGGACTGAAAAAAAAAACGAAATTTTTTTCTTTTGTTGTCCTCAAATTATTGCCCTTTTTCCGCTGTATCTCTGCCTGCTCTCACACAGATGGAGATGGACGAGGCGGTGTGTTTGCCAAGGTTGTCCCGGGTCGCTGTGTGCGGCGGTACCCATGGCAACGAGCTGTCTGGGGTGTACTTGGTGAGAGAGCTGCTGAAGACGGAGAAGAAAGTGATGGAGAAGGAGGAGGAGGAGGAGGAGGACGAGGAGGAGGAGGAGCCTCTGTCGGTGCTGAAGGTGCTGTCGAACCCGCGGGCCATGCAGCAGTGCCGCAGATACGTCGACACCGACCTCAACCGGTGCTTCACCCACGCCACCCTCAGGTAAGGCGAGGAGAGGCGATGGCGCTTGTGGTGGCAGCAGCTCCTGTGATGATAAGATTGTTTCTCTGTCTCCCAGTGGTCCTGTGTCAGACGCTGCCCCCTATGAGATAATCAGATCCCGAGAACTGAACGCCACGCTGGGTCCCAAAGGAAGTCCCGAGGCGGTAGACCTCGTGTGCGACCTCCACAACACCACTGCCAACATGGGCCTGTGCCTCATCGCGTACTCTGACCGCGACTGGATCTGCCTGCACATATTTAGACACCTGCAGGCAAGCACAAACAGTTCCTACTCACTCAAGTAAAATCAATTCCTCCTGCATGTTTGAGAAACTTTCCAGATTCGGGTACACTTAAACCTGCAGTAGGCAGAATATTTTTGGCATCATGGGACAAAAACTCCATAATAACCTTTCAGCATATTGTAATTCAAGTTTTCTGAGAGATAACTAGACTTCTGCACCACCTCATGGCTCTGTTTTCAGACTTTAAAAAATCTAGCCCGTGACGGGAGACTTTGGCCAATCACAGGTCATTTCAGAGAGAGAGCGTTCCTATTGGCTGTTCATTCAACGGAGGCAGCCTTCAATCGCTCGCAAACTCCGATCAAACGGTCAAACTAGGCAGCGATGATCAAATATGAATCAATATTCTGTTACTGTAATGCCTATTTTTCTCCTCAAATGTTTTCAGAAACATCTTGTAGTGTACTGTTTAGCTGTAAAATGAGAAAGTTTGCTTCGGCTGGTGGGCGGTGCTTGGTATTTCCTCAACTGATCTCAACATGGCTGCCGGGTCACAAACTTTCTAATTTTACAGCTAAACAGTACACTACAAGATGTTTCTGAAAACATTTGAGGAGAGAAATAGCTGAATTTGCTGAACAGAAACAGTATGGGTGATCGACTCAGGATAAGTGGTCCCCTTGGTGAGCTGAAGGGTTGTCTCCGTGCTAACCTCGATACTTGTGGAGCCAATTATGGGGATTCCAGCAGTGATAGTAGTCTCGATGCCCACTGTGATGGAAAAGCTGGTGTCCCACCTTTGCTCCACTTGGTTTGTCTTTGAGAGGGTAGCTGTCCCTGTCACTAACTGGCAATAATTGTTGGTGATGTTAGACTTGTCCATGGTCTCTGGAAGACACTCAATGATTTGAAGATCATCAGACTTATACTTGACATCAGATATGTGCTCGCTGATTACATCTGGGTTAAAGGTCAAGACCTGGTACTTCTGGTACCAATACTCATAACCTTCCCAGGGAAGGTAGAAGGCCTTATGTTTAACATCCACCTTCCCAAGACCATACTTGTTCTTCCCAACATATACAACTTTGTCGGAGCGGGCGTTGACTGAATTTGGAGGCACTGAACCGTAGGAGCCACCTTTCCATTCCATAAACTCAAAGTTGTCTTTGTTCACCAGGATCTCAAATGGGGAGCCAATATACGCTCTCTCTCCATAGGGGGTTGTAGCAGCGAGAACCCATCTTAGGGTTGTAGAAGCCGGCCAGGCACCCATATTTGCAAACGTAGTCGATACGTCCAACATATCCGTTGCGGATTGAAATTGCTCCGAGCCATCAAAGGTCAGGCCATTCCAGGTTGGTTTGATCAAAGTTGAACGAGGAAGACCGGTCCAGCTTGATCTCAATCTCCACAGGAGTTGGAAGAGCTTGATTTGTCGACCCGTTAGCAGTGATTTTAGGAACCCTGTCCTGCAGACTTGGGTTCAGTGACAGGACTGTCTAAAAGAAAAGAGAAAAGGCACAGATAAGAACAACCTGCGGGCAAAAATGCCTCGCTGGCAGAGAAAACTAAACTGCTTCTTTGCTCGCTTTGAGACAGAGGGGTTAGACAATGTAGCTACACCCCCACCATCTACCACCAATCATGTACTTGCCATACAGACACAGGAGGTAAGGCGAATTCTCAGCACTGTGAATGTTAAGAAGGCTGATGGGATTCCAGGAAGAGTGCTCAGAGACTGCGCCCATCAGCTAGTGGAGGTGTTTACTAACCTCTTCGACCTGTACCTGTCCCAGTCTACTGTACCTGCCTGTCTGAAATCAGCCATAATCATACCAGTTGAAAGGTTGCTTTCAAAGCACATTTGTTTGCACATTTTATTCTGGGAGAGGATGTCGACGTGGTGGAGGACTACAAGTACCTGGGCGTCCACATCGACAACAGACTGAACTGGAAGACCAATTCTGAGGCTGTATATAAGAAGGGGATGAGCAGACTCTATTTCCTGAGGAAGCTCAGATCCTTCAATGACCCGACTGACTTTACTGTCTTTCAGAGGCTCTAGCAGGTTCAGTTTGAGGGCTAGAGTGAAGCTACAGATATCATATGAAACTAGAAAACCCGAGGAATCCATTGGTACCAATTTTCGCCTTTTCAGGGGAATGGATTTTTCATTGTGCCACACTCCACCCCTCCAAAACATTTCAATCAAATCCATTGCGAACTTTTGGAGTAATCCTGCTAACAGACAGACAAACAAACAAACCAACGCCGGTGAAAACAAAACCTCCTTGGCCCAAGGCCAAAGGCCTTGGCAATAACGTTTTTTAATCATATTTTCTACATTTCTACCCACTGCTACTGAGACTGGTAATGCCAGAAATCTAAAGTTAAGAGTGACATGTCATTTTCAGAGGCAGATGCCAGATATACCAATGAGGTACATCCATTTTGACGTCTCCAATAAAGAATCCTATTCCCTTGATTCAGTGGGAAAACATGGCTTTGGTAAGTCTTTCAGTTTTACTGTAACACTGGTTTTTCAAAAGCATTTGAATGCTGGATAATCTGTCATATTTGTCATCTAAAATCCATTTTCTGCAGCCATGGAGATCGGCCCCCAGCCCCACGGTGTGGTGAGGTCAAACATCTATACGGCAATGAAAGTCGGTGTGCAGCACGTGCTCGATTGGGTCCGTTTCTTCAACTCAGGTAAGCTCAAGTTACCAACTGAGTATTTTTGCTTCCCTACACAACTCCAAAAGTCTTTCAAACTCTGTGCATCTTTTAAGCCTTTTTTTTTTTTAAACCCTTCTTTTACTTTCAGGTACTATTTTTGAAGGAGGATTTGAGGATGTGTTCACCATGATTAAACACATCGACTACCCAAGAGACAGTGAGACTCGCAACATCACAGCAGCCATTCATCCTCAACTCCAGGTACAGTCTGAAACGTATTCGCGGCTTCACGCTTCAACGCAAGACGTTGCCCTGCTACTGAGTCTAATTGTTGAAGTTTGAATAAACCAGGGAGTGGATAAAATAGCAAGACCAACAGTATGAAAATAGAATCAAAGCCTCTAGTCTTAAGAAAAATAATCAAGTGTGTGCGTGTTGGCATTTTCATTGTCGTATATGAAAGTACATACAGGATTAGTGTTACAACACAGGGTGGGGCCTGTTTGTTTAAAATGGCTTCATACCAAAGAGCAATCATGAAACCACATGACGTCCACATCATGGTTTCCATTCCAGTACAAATGCACTTTAATTAACAGCTGTCAATTTTACATTTGTGAGTTGAAGGCATCTGCTGACAGATACTCAACAGGATCTGGGGAAGTTTTTTAAAGGGTGACTCATTAAATATTCTTCTACAAGTCTATAATTAGAATTTTTGAATCATTTCCTTATCAGGGTTATAGAAGGAATCGTGTCACCTGGTATTAAGTTTAACTTAGCTACACTTCCATTTAAGTAATTCAGAGCCAAAACTTCACAAGGGGTCGCAATATAAAATATACAGTTGGCCTATATCCATTAATTTCTGTGAAGAAAACTACATTAAATTGTTATTTTTAAAGTTCGGATTATTAGTTGAGATATAAACAGAATAAGGGCACGGTGAAGGTTTCTTCCTGCATTAGAGAAGTACCCAGTCAAAACAACCAAAGAGCTGATAGAATCATGCGTCAGGGAGAAGAAAACAATGAATTTGTCAAAAAAGAAGCCTATTAAGTATGCATGAGTGTTACAATAAAAAAAAAAATACATAATACAGACAGAGAATTGGATGAAAAGTTCCTACAAATAACAGGAAAACTCATCTCTGATGCAGGAAATAATCTGTTGTCCAAACGATTGTGCAAAATATTACTGAAAGTGCAGGGTACTGATTACTAGGCCTATGTTACAAATGACTAGCAAGGTGCATTGATGTAAAAATCTGTACAGAGCGGTGCGTCTGTGTTGTTTTGTTACAAAGTGTTGAGAGTATGAATGGAATAAGAATAATGAAAGCGCGACTGTGATGCGTTGCGAAACAGGTGGGTTCAGTTTAAAGCATAATAGCGCCTGATGATAATGTTTGGTCATTGTCTGGGACTGGCACGAATAGCAGCCTTTCAAATAAATCGCCAGCTTTGTGAACTTCACAATGTAGTTTCTGTTGAAACTTTAGCACAAGGGCTGATCAAGATGCGTGGTCATTTTTAGGGTGGTTCATGTGGTGTTTGGCGGAAATGTGAGACAGCGAGGTTTGAAGTGTCACTGCAGTTTAATGATTTTTAATCAGGACACACAACCAGGAAGGACCTTCAGGTCATTACTAACTATGGATTTTAAATGGTTACTTGTGCATCAAACAAAAAAAACATGATCATGTTTTCAAATTGTTTTTTTACTAACTAACTCAACTTTCCAAAAATGTTGTTACTTAACTGGAAGCAAGCAGCAGCCCCTACTCATGCAAGTTGGATGAGAGAAGTGATGACGCATTTAGATAAAGGGAAAATAAAGTTCTCATTAAAAAGACTTTAATGCATTAACGCAACTCACTAGAGTGAAGATACTGACATCATATGAAACTAGAAAAACCTCAGGAATCCATTGGTACCAACCACGACATACTAGCTTGTCATGAAGGAGGCTAAACAACGCTCCAAGCGGCTAAATTTTGGTGAGGGAAAACTGGCATGGCCATTTTCAAAGGGGTCCCTTGACCTCTGACCTCAAGATATGTGAATGAAAATGGGTTCTATTGGTACCCACGAGTCTCCCCTTTACAGACATGCCCACTTTATGATAATCACATGCAGCTTTGGGGCAAGTCATAGTCAAGTCAGCACACTGACATGCTGACAGCTGTTGTTGCCGGTTGGGCTGCAGTTTGCCATGTTATGATTTGAGCATACTTTTTTATGCTAAATGCAGTACCTGTGAGGGTTTCTGGACAATATTTGTCATCGTTTTGTGTTGTTAATTGATTTCCAAAAATAAATATATACATACATTTTCATAATGCAAGTATATTTGCCCACTCCCATGTTGATAAGAGTATTAAATAGTTGACAAATGTCCCTTTAAGGTACATTTTGAACAGATAAAAAATGTGTGATTAATTTGCAATTAACTATTTTAATTGATTGACAGCCAGCACAATAAAAACAGTGTTGAAAAACAAGCAAAAACTGAAGCACTTTTTGTGCTCCAACAACTACAGTACGCAGCTTTTGTTTGCTGTCCAGCTGCTTTAAAACCTCACACGCAGATGTGGAGATTTCCTTGCAAATGTTTAATCTCACAGGTATTGCGCATTAGCAATCAACCTAATTGGCTGCTGTCCTTCCCCACAGGACCGAGACTTCTGCCTGCTCCACCCTGAAGACCCCCTGTTCCAGACTTTCTCAGGTGAAACTCTGAGGTACAGAGGCAAAGAACCTCTTTATCCTTTCTTCATCAATGAAAGTGCTTATTACGAGAAGGGCATCGCTCTCTCCCTGGCAAGAAAAAGGCGCGTGATGATCCCTGCGATCCGGGTGCAGACAGAGCAGGAGCAACAAGCTAACGTACAGGAATTTGCATCAGAGGAAGAGGAGGAGTGAGGATGGGCTTCCGACAGACCCGACATGATGAGACTGACTGTGAAATAAATTTTACAAAAAGCTTTTATTGAAACGACAGCATTTGCTTGGGACACGCACGTGTACGCTCGCACATGGTATTTAAGTGGACAATTATAACCATCTCAGCTCACGACTGGAGAGTGAACATCACATTCACTGCAGAGTCACAAAAGCACAGCCATACATGGACATTTGCTGTTATATTTACGCTACAGTGGATTCAGGGAGAGAACAATTTCTTGAATTAAAAGGCTGTATATGCAAAATACAATCTGATTCATCACGAGACCCACCACACCACACATTTCATTCCGCAGACATTCTTTAGTTTTAATTGTCTTTTTTTTTTCTTTTTATATTTCTGCAAACATATAGCATAGTTTTTAGGGTAATATTTTTTTTTTCTAAATTTATTTTATTTTTGGGACACTTCAAAAAATAGAAATTCACTACCGACCACTACAGCAATATTCAGGATATGTTCAAAAATAATTTAAGTGCAAAGGAATACTGTAGCTTATCACAATATGGCCTTTAAATTACATTCATAATGCCTAACAGGGAAACGCTGTTCCCCTTAAATCCTGTTGAATCGAAATGGTGGTACCAAATGAATAAAAAAAAAATAAAGGAACAACAAAAATCAAATACATAATAACAAACACAACTGAATTCACAAAAGGAAACCGATTTATATGAACATGTTAGTACAACAAAACAAAAAAAACGAAATGATGAAAAACCACTACTTGAAAAGGTATTACTTTTTGATCCTTTCTGCAAAAGCCTACAAAATCAGTCAAAATGTAAAAAAGAAACTGCTTGAAAATAGCAAAGAAAATTCATTGGGTAAACAAATTATAAACACAAACACCTTAATAATGGCCATGAATAAATAAATAAATAAATAAATGCCACTTAAGTTAAAGGGGATGTCAATCTTTTTGTAATAACAGAAAAAATATTTACAAAATAGTCACTATCGCTCTAATAATAGTTATCAGGTCCAGTCACTGGCCATTGTTTCTCATTGCAAAAGACTGATTGCACAACAGCAAACCTGTCAACGAAAAAAAACTTGTGGATACGTACAAGGTTTTTGTCTTGCTCCAGTTCCAGAGAAACATACTCAGGGTGTGTCCAGTACACCTGTACTGCCAGGTGTTTTTCTAGGGCAGCAAAGGGGAAATGCCAATACACCCAACTGTGAATCTGGGTGTGATCAGAAGTGGAATTGACTTGATAATGTCCATCAGAAGTGAAACAAAAGCTGTGTCCCTAGTCCATACCACAAACTTGACATAGTATAAATGATATACTACTGTATATAATTATCTCTGACGTGTCAAATCAATCTGTGACCTTAGAACACACCTGCCGATTAAGAGTTGTGTTTTAAAATATTTAATACTTTCAGAGACAAATCCCCATGTGTCCGCTTAGGACAAAAATAGGTCAAAGTTGAACCTGTTTCAGTTATAATTTAATCGGATGCCTTAATTTTCTCTTTCAAATAAATTTGGCTAATCTGAGGATTTGTTTAAAACTTGTCTAATCACGTTGACTGCTCGTGTGTCTTGTCCCGTCCTTATTTTTTAAGCGATGTTGCTGCATTCCTAAATGTCAGCAATTAATTTGGCGAGTACTGTAATTATCCTTTAATTTTAAGTTTTTTCACTTTTCCAATGTTAACGCACTGCATATTCAGAACCTGGAGTTAATCAGCGTATTCTCATACAACGGTTCGTATGACATCTTACGAAAAGTAAATTTTCTGTGTTTTACTACAAATGTCCAACGTCAATTTCCACTCTACTCTTTTCAAAATAAACTTCCGTCTTCACAGGAAACAACTTCGTTAGGTTTAAGCAACAAAACTACTTAGTTGGGCTTAGTAAAAGATCGACTTGGTTAGGTTTAGGCAACAAAACTACTTAGTTAGATTTAGGCAACAAAACTACTTAGTTAGGTTTAGGACAAGATCGAATTGGTTAGCTTTAGGCAACAAAACTAGTTAGTAAGGTTTAGGAAAAGATCAACTTGGTTAAGCTACACCACACTGCAAGTAGTTACACCGCACTGGAAGTGGTGTAACTGACCTCCTCCTCACGCTCTGTTTGCCGCTCTTTATTCTTCCTTGTTCACAATTTCGTGGATTACATACAAATTGATTTTGTGGGATATAAACGAATTACAGCGCATTTACTTTTCGTAGGTATAGCTGTGAACGGTGTATGAGAACAGCCTGAATAAATGAATGCATAATATGAAACTGGGACACAGCTAATGCTTTTCAGCTTGGTGTTAAATTACTCTGCAGCAAACATATGTTGTGCTATACACATCTTTCTGGTTGACCTTTTTCAAAACAATTCCGTAACCCGTAGTAGAGAGATAAAAATCAAATCTTTTAATGCAGCAGATAGGGTCATTACTATAGAGTACGTGCACTTTAATCCATCACAGATTAACCCACATCCCATTCCTCTGAGATCATTAGAAAATGCATCTTGGTGACAGAGTGTGGGGTATGAATTTAAACAGGGCAGAGATCCGGAGCTGAATCTCAGTCTATGCCACCCGATAGGCGGTCATGCGGTAGTAGTTCTGACTGTGGCTGCGTGCCGCCCACACCAGCAGCGCAGCGGCCATCATGTGGAGCGGCGAGGAAATGAGCGCCAAGTAGAGGGACCAGCCCAGCGAGCCATCCACCTTATCCGGCAGCATCGACACCCTGTGGAGCAGGTCCATCCCCGCCAGGTAGCAGCACACCGTGGCTAAGGTGCAGAGGCCTGCGTAAGGCACAAAATCAGGTTGTTGTTGTTGTTTTTTATGTTTTTTTGCAATAAAACCAAAACAGTGAGCTTAAAGGCACTAAAACGCTCTGTAAAGCTAATTATCAAAGCATCTGCCACAGGTGCAACATGATTAGAAGAAGGTGTGGCTACCTGTTGACTTTCCACTGCCACTGTGGAATGACAAAGTGACTAAGAAAGGCTTGTTCCGAAACACGCCGATTGAAACATGCAGTAAACTCGGTGCAAAAAACACTTGATTGTCTAGTTATGTAATTTGACATTATGTAATTCTTTTTTAGCCACACTAGCTGCATGGCTACGTCGGTCAGACTGAAATATCTCAACAACTATCAGATGAGTTGCCACGAAAGTTTTTACAGACATTCATGGTCCCCAGAGGATGAATCCTACTGCCTATGAAGATCCTACGACTTTTCACCTAACGCCACTATCAGGTCAAAATTCTTATTCGACTTTGGTTTATGACAAAATACCTATAAAAAACTAACGACATTCCCATCAGCCTCAGTTGTACTTTGTGCTTATTGATGATTAATAAATGTTAGTTACATAATGTTTATACCATGGTGAACATTATACCTGCTTAACATCAGCATGTTAGCATTGTTGTTTTGAGCATGTTAGCATGCTGACGCTAGGTGAAGCTAGCATGGCTGTCGACTCCTAAGTTTTGTTTCTTCTTTAACTTTAAAAAAAAAAAAACCCGTTTAGGAATATACCGTGTTTGCTCTTTTAGCGGGTGTGTTCCACCTAATGGGTTTTAAGGAAATCACCGTCTTCCTACAGTTTTGATTTTCTGTATGTTAATGCCTGAATGGATTATTTAGAATAAAGCTAAATCAATTTTGTTTTGGACATGTGTTAAAGCAGCAGTAGGTAGAATTGTGGCAAATATGATTAAAAAAAGTTATTTTTATAAAACGGTCATTATATCCTGATAGTAGTGCATGAGACAGGTAATCTGAAAAAAAAAAATCATGTGCCTCTGTGTCCTCCGGTGATCTTAAAGTGGCAGTAGGCAGTATATTTTTGGCATCATTGGGCAAAAATTCAATAATAACCTTTCAGCATATTGTAATTCAAGTGTTCCGAGAGAGACTTCTGCACCTCCTCATGGCTCTGTTTTCAGGCTTTAAAAAATCTAGCCCGTTACGGGAAACTTTGACCAATCACAGGTCATTTCAGAGAGAGAGCGTTCCTATTGGCTGTGCTCCGGTCATGTGACCAGAACTTGGCGTTCCTTCAACAGATTTTTACAAACTTTTACAAACTTTCTCATTTTACAGCTAAACCGTGCACTACAAGATGATTCTGAAAACGTTTGAGGCGAGAATTAAGCATCTCTCAGAACACTTGAATTACAATATGCTGAAAGGTTAATTATGGAGTTTTTGTCCAATGATGCCAAAAACTTTCAAGTTGGGAACATGCTTGTTTTTGTAGCCAATATTACTTTTAGAGATTTTAGCCTGGAGCTTGGAGGTAGGTGAGGGCAAACTGACACCCCAAGCTTGATTAACCACTTGGGTGACTTGTGCGGTAAAACCTGCCAGTTACTAGTATGTGGTTTGGTGCGGCTGAACAGGTCTTACCAGCCAGCAGGTGAAGTACTCCTATGCCGAGGGTGGGGGTGAGGCTTCGGCAGAGGCAGGCACAGAACCCAGTCAGGCCTGCCAACACCACCAGACCCAAGGATGCCAATGGCAGCACAAACTGGCACCTCCACAAATCTACACACCCATGCACACACACACACACACACAGAAAGTTACAGGGGCAATGTATTATTCAACATCGCATTTTGGTCATAATTAATGCACTATGCAGAGAAGAGGCTGAATCTAGTTTTTACAGCCTCATGCAACTCAAAACATTTCGATAACGTGCCGTGACTGAACTTACAGGTGCGCAGCATGTCCTCTCCACTGTTATGGTTGCCTGGTTCTTTATACTTGGGAGTGAACTGCTGAGGTAGAGTGAAGCTTCGACACTCCAGCATCATCTTGGCATCTGAAAGAGGATATTTACAGTACGCATATATACGTATTAGCCAATTTACAGCAAGTCACATATACATAAATACACTTTTTTTTTTCTTTATTCTTGTGTATATTTTCTACCTTCAGCAGACATACTGCAGCAGATAAATAAAGCCAACTTGCAGAGACCTAGTATGTTTGGATAGATTTTTCAAAATACACAAAAATGGTTTTATACTGAAAATGAATTAATTATGTAATAAATGTTTTGTGTGGACAAGAAGAAACTCCCCTGTATTAGCTATTTTATTAAGGGAACGAGATGAGTAATGACCAATTAATATATAGATTTTTTGTTTTTACCAGTATCTGATGATAACAGATCATTTCCATGTTTTTCTCTTGGCTGATATCAACATTTATTTTTATTTCACTGCAATAGCACCATGCATAGAGGGAACATAGTAAGCTTTTGTTATCTGTTCTGACAGCTAAGATGCTACCACTGCAGCCAAAACACTTTCTTTTATCCGCTAATTCCCATTATTGCTCCGGTAAATCAAAATTAATTACTAATCAAATGTGAAGTTTAGAAAGGATGTGTTTTTAATGAACACGCAGATTTGTATGCAATTTATGCTGACATTTAATACAATGCACAAGAAATCAACTATTGAAGAAAATGATTGTCAGACTCGATGATAATGAAAGTTGGTTGCAGCCATATAGTACTCCTATGATTGAATATTACTACCTTGCCCAAGGGAATAGAAAATCAAATGAGCAATTTGATAAAACACAGCCCAATGAGCACAATATAAGCTAAAGCAATAAGGTCTTAAAACTAGATTTTGACACAGGGGCTGTATTCGAAAGCAACTACTACATACTATTGCAATATTTCCCTTCTAAACTCCGAAAACATCGGAGCAAATGTTTGTTTTGCCATCTGAATGGAATGGTAAATGGACTTGCATTTATATAGAGCTTTTCTAATTTTTGTAAAATCTGTTGAAAGAAGCCAAGTTCTGGTCACATGACCGGAGCACAGCCAATAGGAACGCTCTCTCTCTCTCTGAAATGACCTGTGATTGGTCAAAATCTGGGGCTAGATTTTGCTAAAGCCTGAAAACAGAGCCGTGATGAGGAGCAGAAGTCTAGTTTTCTCTGACCACTTGAATTACAATATGCTGAAAGGTTATTGTGGAATTTTTGCCAAAAAAATTGTTGCATACTGCCACTTTAACTCCACAGAAAAAAAACCCATCAATAGTGATACAGCTCCTATACCTTTTGGGGGGAATGAATGAGTCACACCTGGTGGCATCTATACCTGAGACAAGGTGAGAGCTTCTGCTGAGACACGAGGTCATGACTCATCCGTGGTTGTGTTTAGAAGTGACAATGCAGGTTAGGTCGGTTTAACATACCTGGCTCTCTGTACCAGTGCGCGTTGGCGGGGACGAGCACGCACCGCCACCAGAGGCCCACGGTGCCGTTCAGGCGGAACAACGTGTCGCTGTAGGTCTTCTCGTCGAACTCCCCGTCGTCCTTGAACTCCTCGTACAGGGAGCGCAGCTCGGACGCGTTGGCCTCTCCGCGCACCGGGGGGCTGCTGTACTGGTACCAGTGCTGCGTCCCGACGGCCACCGACAGATACACGGTGGCCAGTACGCTCAGCACGCAGGCGATCACCAGAGCCGTGGCGTACCGGTTGTCCACCATTGTTCACTGAGCACACAGAAACGCGTCTCCAAAAAAGGGGATTAAGTTCGAGTCGTCGCGCAACGCTTCTGCAAAAATACACTGTGCAATATAGTTAACGACAGCCTTTTTATTTGATTAACGGGATACTCATCTCCGGTGCTGTCCTGATACTCAGCGTCAGCCTCGGATGCGCCATCTGTCCCCCTTGTCCCACTTTCCCACAGATGGTGCTTTATTGCCCCGACGCTGCGACAGATATCAGTCCGCAATAACAAGCCCTATAGTCCTCCTCATCAAATACAGTAAAAAACAGGCCCTGTATTATGAGATGTTTTTCCAGGCGCCAACAGCCTTGAAATATTGCACGGGGTCTATTTTGGACGCCGGGTGGGGGTGCTCCCAGGATGAGATGAGTTGTAAACACACTAATCCATGCGTGGTTTTTTTCCCCGTTTCCGGTTCCGCTGATCAGCAGATTAAAAATAGGCTAAACCTTTTCTCAGTCAGGACAACTCGTGTCTCTTTATTCTGTCGACGACGTTCCTGAGAGAGAGCACCGAAACACAGCACCCGTTTTTGGCAGCAGCGTTTTCCAAAATAAAAAGTGTTCAGTTCAAAGAAGTTATTAAAGCAGCAGTAGGTAGAAATGCAGCAAATATGATTTAAAAAAAAAAGGAAGTTATTTTCATAAAATGCTGTCACTATAATCCTGACAGTAGTGCACGAGACAGGTTATCTGAAAAAAATCGGTGTCCTCCGGTGCTCCTATTGACATCTGCGAGATTTCACAGACCGGAGGAAAGCGACCAATCAGAGCCCAGCTGGAGCCTTGCCCTCTCTGAGCAGCTGTCAATCACTCGCGAACTCTGATCAAACGGTCAAACTGGGCAGCGCTGATCAAATATGAATCAATACTCTGTTACTGTAATGCCTATTTCTCTCCTCAGATGTTTTCAGAAACATCTTGTAGTGTACTGTTTAGCTGTAAAATGAGAAGGTTTGTGATCCGGCAGCCATGTTGAGATCAGTTGAGGATTATACCAAGTCGGACCCACCAGCCGGAGCACAGCCAATAGGAACGCTCAATATGAACCTAAACAGTTAGACTACACAGCCTACTGCCAGCTTTAGTTTCAGTCTTGTGAAGCCGAGGGTTACGCTGCTCCTATACTTTATGAAGGCACATTCACTGAAACACGGCTTACTAGAGGGAACTAAAGTCATTCACAACTCAACAAAAAAACGTACACGTGTTTACAGTTAGCTGTTAGCCGCCGAGCTAACGCGCTCTGCTTATGTAAACACAGCGGCGGAGCATGAGAGACTGCGGACTTGCAAAGTTTTATTGCACTTACTAACAGCAACGGGCGTAGCGTCGACTCGTCTCCTCCACCGCAGCCTCTCTGATCAGCTGTTCGCTGACTGCGCTGTGTGTGTCGATGTGTGCGGAGCTCCGACAAGGCCTATAGAAAGAAGGCTGGGTCGCGGGCGGACATGGCAATGGGGGTATAACACATGCGCAGTGTAACTGAAGCTGCGGCCGTGCGTTGCGATTGGTTCAATTTCGGCGAGGGCAGACCAGATTTTTTACTGCGCATGTGTTGTACCCCAAAGATATGACGCGTACTTAGCCTCCTTCCATAGGTCTTGCAGAGCAGCAGGAAGAGGTTGCAGCTGGCCGGGGAGCCCGTATGTACATTATGCCCGGATATCGCGATTCAGTTTTTCATCTCGACGATGCATATCGACACGTTTTTATATCGCGATATTTCGTGGCACAATATGTGAGCATACCCCACTGGCTAGCTCACACGCTACTTTGCGCTGCTCTCATGGGGCAGTTACAAATGATAATGCCATCCCAACCCCATGGTCCCGACCGACAACGTTGTCGCGGAAGCGGAGCACCCACCCTCCGGTTCCCCCCTCAGGTAAACACTTGTCTCTGTCAGCAATTTTGCTGTTTTTTGCACCGTTAGCTGCGAACCGCAGGCTCGCCTTCGCCATGTTGAGAGCCGTAGAGTGGCAATAATGTTGTCAACCTCAGTTATTCTAATGGTGCCTAAAGACCTAAGACTAAAGTGTGACTGCTATTACGTGCACATTATGCTTATTTTTTTATTCCGTTTATTGTTGCTTGCTTTGCATTCATTTGTATTGTGTACATGTTCAGCACTTTGGTCAACTGCGGTTGTTTTTTAAACGTGCATTATAAATAAAGTTTGACTTGACTAAAGTTTGAATAGGAACGTCACATTCTTCATCTCACAAATAAAAAGTTGAATTCGTATGCAATAACACCCCCTTGTTCAATTCAATACACTAAAGGAGCAGGATTGTAGCCAGGATTTTAGAAGTCCAAGGTTGTGGTGGGGAAATAGTCAATTCTTTACTTGTTTATTTTGTTGGCCTCAGTCATATACATATATTGAATCTAAAAATACTGGGATCAGCTGATTAAAATGCCCCAATGATTATGATTTTTGACTGCAGAATTTCCCCAAATTGCTAAAACTCCCAATTTTCTGCTACAGCCTTGCTTGGTCTGGTATGACCAATGGCTAATGGTGGCTAACGCTAGCTAACGTTAGCTAACTTAGATAGATATTGCTGTATTACAGACATCATTGATCAGCTTGTTGGCTTTATGACTCATACTTGTGCTACAACTATGTTGTGCTTTAGCATGATGTTACATAGACTCATTTTAGGTCGGTGCTGTAACATAAATCTTTGACATAACATAAACACCTTTGGCTGGTGTTTGGAATCTTTTGGGATATTGGTTCCTTTTTTGTCCTAGCAGCGGTTGAAAAATGAAAATGTGTTTTGGATTTTTTAAGGCCGTTTGTGGGTGGAAGAAACAGGTGCAGTTTAGTATATGAACTGTTTCTTGGGGAGGTGTAGTCGCTGTTCAAAAATAACAGTCAAGATTGTAAGGACTAAAGATTAAAGTGGCAGTAGGCAACAATTTTTTGGCATAATTTGGCAAAAATTCCATAATAACCTTTCATCATATTGTAATTCAAGTGGTCTGAGAGAAAATTAAACTTCTGCTCCTCATCATGTCTCTGTTTTCAGGCTTTAGGGAAATCTAGCCCGTGACGGCAGAGGTCAGAGGTCACAGGTCATTTCAGAGAGAGAGAGCGGTTCCTATTGGCTGTGCTCCGGTCATGTGACCAGAACTTGGCTTCCTTCAACAGATTTTACAATGGCGGCCAAGTCACAAAGTTTCTCATTTAACAGCTAAACAGTACACTACAAGATGATTCTGAAAACATCTGAGGAGAGAAATAGTCATTACAGTAACAGAATATTGATTCATATTTGATCAACGCTGCCTAGTTTGACCGTTTGGTCGGAGTTCGCGAGTGATTAACAGCCGGCTCTCATAGACTGCAGCTGGACAGCGGACCTTGTTTTCCTCCGGTAAGTGAAATCCTTCAGATGCCGTTAGGAGCATCGGAGGACACAGTAGGACACAGAGGAACTTGATTTTTTTCAGGTTACCTGTTTCATGTGCTACTGTCACGATATAGCGGCCGTTTTCTAAAAATAACTTTTTTAAATCATATTTGCGCCAATATCGCATACTGCAGCTTTAAAGAGTACACCGTAATTCTAGCCCTTATCTTTGTTTGTAGAAAGATTAGAGATGTTGCCTTCTGTTATAAAGACAAAAAAATATGTGTCTTGCTGACTTATATACTAGTTTACAACAATTTAATTCTCTTGGTCATGTTGTGAACTTGTGAAAATCTGCATTTATTTCTTCTTTATTGACCACTACAACATTTTCTGCTCCTATAAAGTCTATATAGGCCTCTAAGATAACAGGAGTGGTTTCTGGTTTCTTTGTCAACTTAAAAAAAAGAGAGCTTTGCAAATAATGAGGAAATGGCAAGTTTCTAAGAAGGTTTATGGTAAACATTATTCTTACTGTAGTATCCTTAAGTCTATTAAAATGCTTCTCTTTTTGTGAGAGCCATTACGAAAAATTGATTGACAGTGGCGGATGATGGTTTTGATGCTGGTGGATACTTTGAGTTAGAGTTGATTTAAGAAGAATGTATCTCTCAGGCCGTCTGGCAGTGTTTGAATAGATAAAAGAATCTCATAGGCAAAGTAAACACACCACTCCCAGTTCTCTCTTTCTGCACAAACCTGATTCACTAACACAACAAAGGCTGAGACCGGCTGATTGTAAGACACTATTGTGATAATTAATGATGGGACGGCACGGTAGGTTTTGATTAAAAGTGGTGCTTTAATTAAACATTAACATTAAAAAACATTAAACATGCCCTGATACACTTTGTATTTACCACCAAAATTGCAAAACATAACATGAGAGACAATTTAAATTCCTCAAAGATTGTGTATTCTGATAATTTTCTGATAGAAATTGTACAAACTACAAGAAATCTCACAGAGTACAGCTATGCATGATTACATACATACACTTTATATAAATAAAAAAATGAACAGTGCATTGCTTTGACATATATACCATGTATATCTTGATGATAAAAATCTATGCATTGGTACATGTGTTCCTACATTAAGACACTTGTTCCCTCTACAATATGCTCTGTGGTATTGCTATGCCATGTTATGCCATGCTGTGGTATCAAGTGAAACCTAACATGAATTTTACATGCATATGTAGACCAAAAAAATACTTAGATAATTTTAATTTCAAAGTAAAACATAGATACAACATCACAGCATTTTGATTAATCCTTCCTTGTACAAATTACAAAAAACTACTTTTATTTTGAAGAAGACTAACTTAACAAAAAGTCCAGTGTGAAATCTCGCATTTACTAAGTGATTTTACGGTTTTACTTTTCAGTGTGGCTGGTTTTACTTGTTACTTATACTTGATTACTTGTTTGGCGTGACTTAACAAGATAGGATTAGTAACTGTCACTAAGTTAAATGTTGCTAGAGCACATTATTTTCTGACATCCCAGGGTCTCAATGTTATATTGTTTGGTTTATTATTCTAGTGATGATTCAATGGACCAGTTGGCTGTGTCATTCGGTCTGGCCCAGGATCCTGGACATTCCCTCACCGAAATGTGTTCAGTTCGACAGACATACCTAATCCACTGAAATGAATGTGTCCAGTCAATGCAAAGTTAAATTTAAAAGTAAGCTGTGAAGTTGTGAAACAAAACTGTACAAGACTTTTACTACAAGAATCTTGGATTTTAACCGACAACAAAATCATTTTTATTACCAGTGATCGCATTCTTGATGGCAATTCAAATGGTAATCAGCACTGATGCTAATGCTGGCTTGACAGTAGCCATGACAACAATACCAGGCAGGACGTGGTGACGAGACTGATCTTGTGGCTTACTCCACTTGAAGCTGTAAATGAGCAGAAAAAGGAAACAAAACATTAGTTCAACAAGCAGTTGTGCACCCTTTGAAATTTTTGATTAGGTAGCACGCAGTATTGCTTACATATGCCATTCACGCTGATGGAGCTGATTTCAATGTCGAAGCCGGTGACGTTTGAAGCTGCCTGGATCAAAGTATTCGCAATTTGAGTGTTACTAGGAACTACAAATGGGCTTAGAAATTGAATTATAGCGATTTGGACGATTGATCCATTCCTGCAGAAGGAGAAACAAAAGATATTGTTATATATCAGATTCAGGCCACTATTCTTAAGTTGTAGGCTAACACAATGAATCTTAACAAATTACCTGAATGACACCACGTCCAAAGCGGTGAAGGACGAGTAGTCACGTCTGAAAGAAGGTTCAAGCTGCAGAAACAGGAAAAAAATGTTTTTAAACACTTTTTACTTTTACTTTTGCCTTGGAACACTGTACTGTGCGTATACGAGTACAGTGAGCTGGAGGTGTAGTTATATTTGTCTTGATAATATTCCCCTTGATGTCTCTGTCATTAATTCCTACTGGAAATTTGAAGAAGTGACCTTTTATATGTAGTATGTAGACTGTCTAGTAAGTTAAATTCTTTGAGTGGGTGCTTGAGCTCTCTCATGAAATAATTAAGGTGATGTACCAGGAGATTTTATTCTAAGGGTGAGACTTACCTGTAACTTTATCATTAAAGCTCGATTTTTAAAAGCTGCAGATGATGGATCCAGCAATGCATTTGTAAATGTGGCTTCAACAGATCTGAAAGTCACAGGCACAGCTGTTGTAGGTGCTGCAGTTGTAGTTGAAGCAGTCGTAGTTACGGTTGTTGTAGGTGCTGCAGTTGTAGTTGAAGCAGTCGTAGTTACGGTTGTTGTAGGTGCTGCAGTTGTAGTTGAAGCAGTCGTAGTTACGGTTGTTATAGGTGCTGCAGTTGTAGTCACAGTAGGCTGAGCTGTTGTAAAAACATATATTTAAAGAATATGTAAATACGCAATGGTGCCCAAACCAAAAGGATTTCTTGTTTGATGTCAAACTGGCATTGGTCCCAGTTTCACAGACCTATAAAACCATCATAAAAGGCTAACAAAAACTTGGCTTTGCAGACCTTTTAGCATCTTATCTACTTCTGAATTGGCTAATATAATTCTTTTTTTTTTTTTTACAGTTAATAACAAATTCTTTACATAACAAGATTTCTGATTCAATGCAAGTTAGCTTAGAAAATAGCTCATCCTGCCCCACACAGCACTGTTTAATGGATGGATTGAACTGCACAACACTGAAAACTGTTAAAGCTGTCTTTATGAATCTTGTCCTTATTTCTTGTATAACAACATCAATTTGTTGCTGACTTATTTAAAAACACAGCATGAGCAGCACGAAACGTTATTTCAAATGGTTTAGATACTGATTAGAGTGTAATATTGTGTTGTGTTTACTTACGTATTACTTTGATTGAGCTGGGAACTATGGTCACATTGAAGATACTGTCGTTTCCTGCCACAGCGGCTTGTATAGATTGAGCAATACTATTACTCGATTGGGTTTCTGTATCCGGATTGAATGCAACCGTCACTGTTGCTATAGTTGTTGCAGAAATTCTTGTATTTGAGGAACTGTATCATAAAACCAAATGTTAAATGATTATGCTGCATGGACTTTACACATGACACTATCAACATTAGAACACAACAATTTTAAGACTCAAATCCTGCATATAATGTAAAATCAGAGAAACACTCAAGAAAATGTTTTTACCTGAAACTATTCACAGTGCTGTTTAAATAATTTGTAGTATTCCGAAATATCTGATCAAGCTGCAAAAAGAAAGCAACATTGAAAGACCATGAGAAACTGTCAACTACAATTTTCTTAAAATGAAATTACACAGAAATGCAATGAAATTTAAAAAAAAATGCCGATATTAATTTTCATCTTAACAGATTTGTCTTTTAATAAAATCATTCTGTCCAATTCTTCGTTCACAAGACAGACACAGGCAATGAGGAGGGTATAATTTCAAAATGCACTCACCCCCTTTTCAATATCACTTGCAAGTTCTTTGAATTCCCTGCTGCTGCTGTTAGTGAGGGCATCTGTAAAATTTACTGCCAAGCCGATTGTGGCTTCAAAAACTGTTGCATTTCTTGTATCAGGTGTCGTTGCGCTTGTTGTTGCTGTAGCAGGTGCGCTTGTTGTTGCTGTTGGTGTGTTTTCTGTTGTTGGTGTTGTTGTTGTTGTTGTTGTTCTTGTTGTGGTTGTTGTTGTTGTTGTTGTTGCTGCATCAGTTGTTGTTGAACCTTCACTTGTAGTTGATGCATTATTTGTTGTAGGCCCTGCAGTTGTTGTAGTTGATCCACTTGTTGTTGAATCTCCAGTTGTAGCTGATGTACCAGTTATTGTGGATCCACCAGTTGTTGTTGAACCTGCAGTTGTTGTTGTTGCATCAGTTGTTGTTGAACCTTCACTTGTAGTTGATGCACTATTTGTTGTAGACCCTGCAGTTGTTGTAGTTGGTCCACTTGTTGTTGAATCTCCAGTTGTAGCTGATGTACCAGTTGTTGTGGATCCACCAGTTGGTGTTGTTGAACCTCCAGTTGTTGACCCACTGGTTGTAGTTGATCCACCAGTTGTTGTTGAACCTCCAGATGTTGTTGAATCAGTTGTTGTTGAACCTGCAGTTGTAGTTGATGCATCAGTTGTTGTAGACCCTGCAGTTGTTGTAGTTGATCCACTTGTTGTTGAATCTCCAGTTGTAGCTGATGTACCAGTTATTGTGGATCCACCAGTTGTTGTTGAACCTGCAGTTGTTGTTGTTGCATCAGTTGTTGTTGAACCTTCACTTGTAGTTGATGCACTATTTGTTGTAGACCCTGCAGTTGTTGTAGTTGGTCCACTTGTTGTTGAATCTCCAGTTGTAGCTGATGTACCAGTTGTTGTGGATCCACCAGTTGGTGTTGTTGAACCTCCAGTTGTTGACCCACTGGTTGTAGTTGATCCACCAGTTGTTGTTGAACCTCCAGATGTTGTTGAATCAGTTGTTGTTGAACCTGCAGTTGTAGTTGATGCATCAGTTGTTGTAGACCCTGCAGTTGTTGTAGTTGGTCCACTTGTTGTTGAATCTCCAGTTGTAGCTGATGTACCAGTTGTTGTGGATCCACCAGTTGGTGTTGTTGAACCTCCAGTTGTTGACCCACTGATTGTAGTTGATCCACCAGTTGTTGTTGAACCTCCAGATGTTGTTGAATCAGTTGTTGTTGAACCTGCAGTTGTAGTTGATGCATCAGTTGTTGTAGACCCTGCAGTTGTTGTAGTTGATCCACTTGTTGTTGAATCTCCAGTTGTAGCTGATGTACCAGTTATTGTGGATCCACCAGTTGTTGTTGAACCTGCAGTTGTTGTTGTTGCAAATGTTGTTGTTGAACCTTCACTTGTAGTTGATGCACTATTTGTTGTAGACCCTGCAGTTGTTGTAGTTGGTCCAGTTGTTGTTGAATCTCGAGTTGTAGCTGATGTACCAGCTGTTGTGGATCCACCAGTTGGTGTTGTTGAACCTCCAGTTGTTGACCCACTGGTTGTAGTTGATCCACCAGTTGTTGTTGAACCTCCAGATGTTGTTGAATCAGTTGTTGTTGAACCTGCAGTTGTAGTTGATGCATCAGTTGTTGTAGACCCTGCAGTTGTTGTAGTTGATCCACTTGTTGTTGAATCTCCAGTTGTAGCTGATGTACCAGTTATTGTGGATCCACCAGTTGTTGTTGAACCTGCAGTTGTTGTTGTTGCATCAGTTGTTGTTGAACCTTCACTTGTAGTTGATGCACTATTTGTTGTAGACCCTGCAGTTGTTGTAGGTGGTCCACTTGTTGTTGAATCTCCAGTTGTAGCTGATGTACCAGTTGTTGTGGATCCACCAGTTGGTGTTGTTGAACCTCCAGTTGTTGACCCACTGGTTGTAGTTGATCCACCAGTTGTTGTTGAACCTCCAGATGTTGTTGAATCAGTTGTTGTTGAACCTGCAGTTGTAGTTGATGCATCAGTTGTTGTAGACCCTGCAGTTGTTGTAGTTGATCCACTTGTTGTTGAATCTCCAGTTGTAGCTGATGTACCAGTTATTGTGGATCCACCAGTTGTTGTTGAACCTGCAGTTGTTGTTGTTGCATCAGTTGTTGTTGAACCTTCACTTGTAGTTGATGCACTATTTGTTGTAGACCCTGCAGTTGTTGTAGTTGGTCCACTTGTTGTTGAATCTCCAGTTGTAGCTGATGTACCAGCTGTTGTGGATCCACCAGTTGGTGTTGTTGAACCTCCAGTTGTTGACCCACTGGTTGTAGTTGATCCACCAGTTGTTGTTGAACCTCCAGATGTTGTTGAATCAGTTGTTGTTGAACCTGCAGTTGTTGTTGTTGCATCAGTTGTTGTTGAACCTTCACTTGTAGTTGATGCACTATTTGTTGTAGACCCTGCAGTTGTTGTAGTTGGTCCACTTGTTGTTGAATCTCCAGTTGTAGCTGATGTACCAGTTGTTGTGGATCCACCAGTTGGTGTTGTTGAACCTCCAGTTGTTGACCCACTGATTGTAGTTGATCCACCAGTTGTTGTTGAACCTCCAGATGTTGTTGAATCAGTTGTTGTTGAACCTGCAGTTGTAGTTGATGCATCAGTTGTTGTAGACCCTGCAGTTGTTGTAGTTGATCCACTTGTTGTTGAATCTCCAGTTGTAGCTGATGTACCAGTTATTGTGGATCCACCAGTTGTTGTTGAACCTGCAGTTGTTGTTGTTGCATCAGTTGTTGTTGAACCTTCACTTGTAGTTGATGCACTATTTGTTGTAGACCCTGCAGTTGTTGTAGTTGGTCCACTTGTTGTTGAATCTCCAGTTGTAGCTGATGTACCAGTTATTGTGGATCCACCAGTTGTTGTTGAACCTGCAGTTGTTGTTGTTGCAAATGTTGTTGTTGAACCTTCACTTGTAGTTGATGCACTATTTGTTGTAGACCCTGCAGTTGTTGTAGTTGGTCCACTTGTTGTTGAATCTCGAGTTGTAGCTGATGTACCAGCTGTTGTGGATCCACCAGTTGGTGTTGTTGAACCTCCAGTTGTTGACCCACTGGTTGTAGTTGATCCACCAGTTGTTGTTGAACCTCCAGATGTTGTTGCATCAGTTGTTGTTGAACCTGCAGTTGTAGTTGATGCATCAGTTGTTGTAGACCCTGCAGTTGTTGTAGTTGATCCACTTGTTGTTGAATCTCCAGTTGTAGCTGATGTACCAGTTATTGTGGATCCACCAGTTGTGGTTGTTGAACCTCCAGTTGTTGTTGTTGCATCAGTTGTTGTTGAACCTGCAGTTGTAGTTGATGCATCAGTTGTTGTAGACCCTGTAGTTGTTGTAGTTGATCCACTTGTTGTTAAATCTGCAGTTGTTGACCCACTGGTTGTAGTTGATCCACCAGTTGTTGTTGAACCTCCAGATGTTGTTGAATCAGTTGTTGTTGAACCTGCAGTTGTAGTTGATGCATCAGTTGTTGTAGACCCTGCAGTTGTTGTAGTTGATCCACTTGTTGTTGAATCTCCAGTTGTAGCTGATGTACCAGTTATTGTGGATCCACCAGTTGTTGTTGAACCTGCAGTTGTTGTTGTTGCATCAGTTGTTGTTGAACCTTCACTTGTAGTTGATGCACTATTTGTTGTAGACCCTGCAGTTGTTGTAGGTGGTCCACTTGTTGTTGAATCTCCAGTTGTAGCTGATGTACCAGTTGTTGTGGATCCACCAGTTGGTGTTGTTGAACCTCCAGTTGTTGACCCACTGGTTGTAGTTGATCCACCAGTTGTTGTTGAACCTCCAGATGTTGTTGAATCAGTTGTTGTTGAACCTGCAGTTGTAGTTGATGCATCAGTTGTTGTAGACCCTGCAGTTGTTGTAGTTGATCCACTTGTTGTTGAATCTCCAGTTGTAGCTGATGTACCAGTTATTGTGGATCCACCAGTTGTTGTTGAACCTGCAGTTGTTGTTGTTGCATCAGTTGTTGTTGAACCTTCACTTGTAGTTGATGCACTATTTGTTGTAGACCCTGCAGTTGTTGTAGTTGGTCCACTTGTTGTTGAATCTCCAGTTGTAGCTGATGTACCAGCTGTTGTGGATCCACCAGTTGGTGTTGTTGAACCTCCAGTTGTTGACCCACTGGTTGTAGTTGATCCACCAGTTGTTGTTGAACCTCCAGATGTTGTTGAATCAGTTGTTGTTGAACCTGCAGTTGTTGTTGTTGCATCAGTTGTTGTTGAACCTTCACTTGTAGTTGATGCACTATTTGTTGTAGACCCTGCAGTTGTTGTAGTTGGTCCACTTGTTGTTGAATCTCCAGTTGTAGCTGATGTACCAGTTGTTGTGGATCCACCAGTTGGTGTTGTTGAACCTCCAGTTGTTGACCCACTGATTGTAGTTGATCCACCAGTTGTTGTTGAACCTCCAGATGTTGTTGAATCAGTTGTTGTTGAACCTGCAGTTGTAGTTGATGCATCAGTTGTTGTAGACCCTGCAGTTGTTGTAGTTGATCCACTTGTTGTTGAATCTCCAGTTGTCGCTGATGCACCAGTTGTTGTTGAACCTGCAGTTGTTGTTGTTGCATCAGTTGTTGTAGACCCTGCAGTTGTTGTAGTTGATCCACTTGTTGTTGGTCCATCAGTTGTTGTTGAAACACCGGTTGTTGTTGATGCACTGTTTGTTGTCAATCCTGCAGTTGTTGTCGACTCAACAGTTGTTGTTGTTGAACCACCAGTTGTTGTTGAACCTCCAGATGTTGTCGTTGGTCCAACAGTTGTTGTTGAACCTGCAGTTGTTGTTGTTGCATCAGTTGTTGTTGAACCTTCACTTGTAGTTGATGCACCATTTGTTGTTGTTGTTGTTGGTGGTGTAGTTATTGCTGCTGTTGTTGGTGTTGTTTCTGTTGTTGCAGTCATAGTTGTTGACGACTCTTGTGCAGCAGTAAGTGTTGCTGTAGCTAAAAAGTACCAAAAGAAAGAATTACCAAAACACAGGTTATCTTTTGCCTCCATTAACTAATCTTTATCTAAAGATAATACTTGGCTCTGATGTGTCTTTATAAGAAATATTGGATGAGGTGCAGACAAGAATTCCACCTGAACTTCATTTTGTGTTTTGCCCTACACCTTTTTTTTAATTTTTTTATCAAGAACCTTCAAAGCCAATTGGTGTAACATCACTCAGCTTACCTATTACAATCAGGAAAATTGATATGATCCGTCCGACACCCATCCTGGTTTTCCTTTGATTCTAGAAATTCAAACAATACAGACACTTACTCACAGAAGCAGCATGTCAAAACCTTTTGCACTACAGTTACTAATGACTAGAATTATTACTTTTTAACAAAACATCCAAAGGGTGAGGGTTTGATATATAATACAGTATGTGTACACCTCATTGTAATCCATGTCCTGAACCATATAACTTTTATACTTTGAAACACCTGTGATAAAATGCAACTTTCACTTCTGTAAAACTCATCTGTTTCAATATATTGTACAACATTTTCATTTCTGTGACGTTTTGACAAAAAACAAAAACTGTTCACAACCATCAACCACATGTATCACATTTTATTTTATTTTTTCATATAAACTTTTTTAACTGAATTTGATAATAGGATGTTAGTGTGCTTGTATCTAAAACACTGCATTTTTACAACACTGCGTAAAGAAAGGGTACATGTGCCAAGTATGTGGAAATGGGGAAAAAAATTATATAGCACTTTAAATTTTGGGAAAAAATAGAATATCAGTTAAAGAGAACCCTACAACAGCATTTCACAACACAACAAAATTTTTTTAATGACTTCATGTGACAATCGCTTAATATCACTTTAAATATGTTATAATGACATATCATTTGTAATGAAATAGAAATGCATGAACATTTCCTAAAAGTAGGAAAGAGGATATTAATAAGATGTATTGAAACAATGAATAAATCAACTCAAAAAATTTAACAGACACATGCATACTCTTTAACTTTCTCTCTCACACAGTACCATGTATACATGTACAAAAGCCTATAAACTTAAAAATGTACTTACCCAAAATGAAAAGATATAAGATGAAAAGTTATAAATTCCCCCTCTCTATCTGCTTTTAATGTTTTAAACTATTTCAGTGTCTTTTAATTCAGTCCCGTTCACAATCACATCCGTGATATTGCAAACCTTTCACCTTATGTGACAGTCCACATCTATTAAGGCCTTTATATTGGAATGGAATAAATGCTGATGACGTGATTCATAGATAATACATTTTTCAGATATGTTGTTACACCTTAGTGATGAACAAAATGTAGGCTGTCCGCTGTCAATTAGTTTCTTGGCTCAGTATCATGGCATACTCCCTTCTTTTGTCCTGTGAAACCGGTTGCTGTTCCTCCAGTGTAAAGTAAATTAGAACAAACAAATAAATATAGATTTCTAGTGACTAGTTGGAGCAGGAAGAAATGCAAGAAAAGGAAAAAAAGAATAGCAAATTCATACATATTGAAGAAATATTGTTTTTGGTATTTGGAGTTATTGGATGTATAAAGATATACAATACAATACAGTTAAAGTACAATCAAATTTAAATGGACACATAAAACGAAAAGACAACAACTGCAGCATATTTTTGCTGTATAAGCACTGCAGCTCCTTATACAGGGTTTCTGCAGGGTTCACCATGTTAAATGTAAGACTTTTTTAAAGGAGACATATCATGATCATTTTCAGGTTCACGCTTTTTTATTTTGGGTTTATACTAGAACATGTTTACATGCTTTAATGTTCAAAAAACACTTTATTTTTCTCATACTGTCTGTCTGACACCCCGTGGGTGGAGATACTCAGATGGGAGCGGTATATCCTGATGAGCCTGCATGTAACAAAGGAATGAGAGCCAAATCTGATTGGCTTGTTGAATCACATGTTTTCTGATCTACCAAGTGTATGTGTACAAGCACCCTTTAAGACCTTTTTAATACCACACAATGAACTTTAATACCAGTTTCATAATTGTACTACCCAAAGTATGAAAGTATGATGAAAAACCAGTAGGGAGGATACGGCCTAAAATTATTTATTATCACAGTTTTTCAGTACTTTCCTGCAGTATACAAGAATAATTTTTAATGATAATTAAATAAATTAACGCAACCTGGGTCTTGGATGAGCGGCATAAAATGGATGGCTGGAGTAACCAATATAAATATATATATTTTTTCAAACTTATTGAAGCTTTCTTTGAAGCTGACTGCTGACTGAAACTCCACAAAAAAGGATTTAAGTGTGTGATCTCAGACAGCAAAAAATTGGATACTACATTTTTTTTATGACTAAAATCACTACCTACAACAGGCAAGAGAAAATATTTTTAAATTTGGTAAATTAAATTCAAGACTTTGTCATGCCTTCTAATTCCTGTTTTTTTTTTAGAGAAATGAATTCAATGCGCTTTAAAACTTTTCGAGACCTGCAGATACCCTGCTATACTGCTATTTCTTTAACATGTTTCACAAGTGGGATGAGTGGTGTATTTTCTAACTCACATCTTTTATAAAAAGCCAGTGATTTGTTTGTCATGCAAATGTATTTGAATATCCTTTTACACTGGCAGTGGAGCAGGTTATAGCCGAACATTAATGTCAGGTTAAACTTTAAGATCAGGTTTTGTTCCCCTGAAGAAAGCTTGATACTGAAACGCGTCAGAGTTTGCTTTTAGGTCTAACATGACTATGCCATGACAATAGAGTCATTTTAATTGTTTAAAATGTGCGTGCCCTGAAGTTTTGTTGTGATTTTTGTGTCTACATGTATCTTTATCCAGAGAGCACCTCAAACAAACTCAAGTTGAGTCCAGGAAGCGCTCCTACCCAAACATTTTTTAAGATCAGGTTTGTCTGGTTTATGTTTTTTATCAAGTGTCTAATATATATATATATATATATATATATATATATATATATATATATATAATATATAAATATATCTTTCTCTTTAGATATATCTATATATATCTATATATATAGATATTTTTTTTTAATGGTCACAAGCAGTTGTATTCCTCTGGGAAACGACATTTGGTGTAGCTACATTGTCGGCCGGGTGGAAACAGTAGGGTTTGTACACGCTGTACAGTGCCAGAAACAGGTTGAGATAACAAAAAGGGGAAAAAAAAATTTGAAAAAATGGGAGAAAAACGGGATAAGTGTGACCCCGGGAGGAAATCGGGAGAGGGCAATGAAAACGGGAGTCTCCCGGGTAAATCGTGCGGGTTGACAAGTATGTAAATTGTGAGAACACTGCTGCTAAGCAACGGCAATATTAACGTTACTGTCAGAGTGTAGAAGCCACAGAGGCTAACAATTTAGCAAGTGGGTGACATAATGCAGGAAATGCAAAGGCATAATGACAGGTAAAATTATTCGCCAGTTGGGAATATCAATATTTTCCTCAGACATATAAAATTGCGAAGCAAAACAATATACGAGTAAAATTACAATGTACTCACTTATTATGCGCCGAAAAATGAACTTCCATGGCCTCCGCCATTTCTGACAACGTCAACAAACACGTCACAACTCGTAAACACTGAGCTTTCATAAACTTTACACTTACGAGGTCGTTCATATGGACTCTTCTCGTGAACACGGTAAACACGACACCATTTGAAGGCACCGATAGACGGGTTTCTTGTATACAAACATTACTGGGTGTGTTCGCATTCAGGGGGCAAAACCGCTCATGCAGCCGTTGTAATCAACGTAGATTTCGCATTGTTTGTACATTCTTGTTGATTATACTAGACCCCTGCAGAGTCCGACCACCAGATACCATTATCACATGATGTATTAGTCTGAGATTTGTTTCTTATTATCCCCTGTTATAGAATGGGTAACGCTAGATCAGACATAAGTGTGATTTGACTTGGGGGACTGGGGTCTGTTTGGTTGACACTCTGGTCAGCGTTCAAGTTACGTGACTCCCTCTTGACTTTTTCCTTAGCGATTCCTCAACAGGTATAACGTTAATATAAAACTGGAGACTTGGATTTTGGGCTTTTTATTCGTACAACCAGTCACACAGCAGCTCTTTGTATGTCGGGCAGGTGAACATTAACATTAGACCCCTGACGGCTCTCTATTGAATAGCGTGTTGCTGGTTGATAACTAACGTTAGCGGTTAGCCATGAGGTCGGAAACGTAACACCAAAAGTCAATACAGTATTGCTGATATGTCCGATTCAAATTCAGAGGAACGTTAGCTAATGTTAGCTTCCACGGCTGCTTGTTGTTGTGACCGTGGGGGAGGAGGAGCGGCTGCCCCAGTAGACTACCAGACGTCTTCCCTTCAAGATGTAACGTCACGGCATAGCCTACCGGAGTGAGCTTTCCACCGCCGTAATTGAGTACCGTTACAGCAATTAAGAGCCGTAAAAGATAAATATAAATAAATATTTCCGTAGAGTGTGGGTCGATCACCCTGTTGTTGATCAGTTCATTTTTATCGATCTGTGGAGCATGACAGCTCGCCATGACCACCCGCTTCTTTGCAAGCGCTGTGTGACTAGAATGCTTTTGCCCATCAGGCCTGGATCCATAATCTCCTTCTGTTTTTAGCAACGGCATGTGATCCCCTCGGAATATTAAACATTTTCAATCTATCTTTTCTGCGGTTGGTGCAGTTTACTCCACAACAACTCCTTGTCATCTCTGCTTTGCAGCTTGGCTCTGCTAGTCATGCCGGGCTTTCTGCCCCCTACCTGCACGCGCATCTCTATGCGTCCATCTATTCTAAAATGAAAAAAAATAACAGTCAAGATTGTAAGGACTAAAGGTTAAAGAGTACACCATAATTCTAGCCCTTTTACAACAATTTAATTCTCTTGGTCATGTTGTGAAAGTAGTCTGCACCTTTATTTCTTCTTTATTGACCACTACAACATTTTCTGCTCCTATAAAGTCTATATAGGCCTCTAAGATAACAGGAGTGGTTTCTTTGTCAACTTAAAAAAGGAGAGCTTAGCAAATAATGAGGAAATGGCAAGTTTCTAAGAAGGTTTATGGTAAACATTATTCTTACTGTAGTATCCTTAAGTCTATTAAAATGCTTCTTTTTCTGTGAGAGCCATTGCGACAAATTAGTTGACAGTGGCGGATGATGGTTTTGATGCTGGTGGATACTTTGAGTTAGAGGTGATTTAAGAAGAATGTATCTCTCAGGCCGTCTGGCAGTGTTTGAATAGATAAAAGAATCTCATAGGCAAAGTAAACACACCACTCCCAGTTCTCTCTTTCTGCACAAACCTGATTCACTAACACAACAAAGGCTGAGACCGGCTGATTGTAAGACACTATTGTGATAATTAATGATGGGACAGCACGGTAGGTTTTGATTAACAGTGGTGCTTTAATTAAACATTAACATTAATTAACATTAAACATGCCCTGATACACTTTGTATTTACCACCAAAATTGCAAAACATAACAATTTAAATTCTTCAAAGATTGTGTATTCTGATCATTGTAAAGTTTCTGATAGAAATTGTACAAACTACAAGAGAAATCTCTCAGAGTCCAGCTGTGCATGATTACATACATACACTTTGTATAAATCCAAAAGTGAACAGTGCATTGCTTTGACATATATACCATGTATATCCTGATGATAAAAATCTATGCATTGGTACACGGTTGGGGTGTGCAGCCCACTATGAGCTACATATGTTCCTTCATTAAGACACTTGTTCCCTTTACAATATGCTCTGTGGTATTGCTATGCCATGTTATGCCATGCTGTGGTATCAAGTGAAACCTAAACTTGAATTTTACATGCATATGTAGACTAAAAAATATTGAGATTATTTTAATTTCAAAGTAAAACATAGACACAACAACACAGCATTTTGATTAATCCTTCCTTGTACGAATTACAAAGAACTACTTTTATTTTGAAGAAGACTAACTTCACAAAAAGTCCAGTGTGAAATCTCGCATTTACTAAGTGATTTTACGGTTTTACTTTTCAGTGTGGCTGGTTTTACTTGTTACTTATACTTGATTATTTGTTTGGCGTGACTAAACAAGACAGGATTAGTAACTGTCACTAAGTTAAATGATGCTAGAGCACATTATTTTCTGACATCCCAGGGTCTCAATGTTATATTGTTTGGTTTATTATTCTAGTGATGATTCAATGGACCAGTTGGCTGTGTCATTCGGTCTGGCCCAGGATCCTGGATATTCCCTCACAGAAATGTGTTCAGTTCGACAGACATACCTAATCCACTGAAATTAATGTGTCCAGTCAATGCAAAGTTAAATTTAATAGTAAGCTGTGAAGTTGTGAAACGAAACTGTACAAGACTTTTACTACAAGAATCTTGGATTTTAACCGACAACAAAATCATTTTTATTACCAGTGATCGCAGTCTTGATGGCAATTCAAATGGTAATCAGCACTGATGCTAATGCTGGCTTGACAGTAGCCATGACAACAGTACCAGGCAGGACGCGGTGACGAGACTGATCTTGTGGCTTACTCCACTTGAAGCTGTAAATGAGGAGAAAAAGGAAACAAAACATTAGTTCAACAAGCAGTTTTGCAACCTTTGAAATTTTTGATCAAGTAGCACGCAGTATTGCTTACATATGCCATTCACGCTGATGGAGCTGATTTCAATGTCGAAGCCGGTGACGTTTAAAGCTGCCTGGATCAAAGTATTCGCAATCTGAGTGTTATTAGGAACTACAGATGTGCTTAGAAATCTAACTATTAAATCGCTGAAGATTGATCCATTCCTGCAGAAGGAGAAACAAAAGATATTGTTTCAAATATCAGATTCAGGCCACTATTCTTAAGTTGTAGGCTAACACAATGAATCTTAACAAATTACCTGAATGACACCACGTCCAAAGCGGTGAAGGACGAGTAGTCACGTCTGAAAGAAGGTTCAAGCTGCAGAAACAGGAAAAAAATGTTTTTAAACACTTTTTACTTTTACTTTTGCCTTGGAACACTGAACTGTGCGTATACGAGTACAGTGAGCTGGAGGTGTAGTTATATTTGTCTTGATAATATTCCCCTTGATGTCTCTGTCATTAATTCCTACTGGAAATTTGAAGAAGTGACCTTTTATATGTAGTATGTAGACTGTCTAGTAAGTTAAATTCTTTGAGTGGGTGCTTGAGCTCTCTCATGAAATAATTCAGTTGGTGTACCAGCAGATTTTATTCTAAGGGTGAGACTTACCTCTGTCTCTATCATTGAAGCTCGATTTGTAAAAGCTGTAGATGATGGATCCAGCAAGTCAATTGTAAATGTGCCTTCAACAGATCTGAAAGTCACAGGCACAGCTGTTGTAGGTGCTTCAGTTGTAGTTGAAGCAGTCGTAGTTACGGTTGTTGTAGGTGCTGCAGTTGTAGTTGAAGCAGTCGTAGTTACGGTTGTTGTAGGTGCTTCAGTTGTAGTTGAAGCAGTCGTAGTTACGGTTGTTGTAGGTGCTGCAGTTGTAGTTGAAGCAGTCGTAGTTACGGTTGTTGTAGGTGCTGCAGTTGTAGTTGAAGCAGTCGTAGTTACGGTTGTTATAGGTGCTGCAGTTGTAGTCACAGTAGGCTGAGCTGTTGTAAAAACATATATTTAAAGAATATGTAAATACGCAATGGTGCCCAAACCAAAAGGATTTCTTGTTTGATGTCAAACTGACATTGGTGCCAGTTTCACAGACCTATAAGAACCATCATAAAAGCCTAACAAAAACTTGGCTTTGCAGACCTTTTAGCATCTTATCTACTTCTGAATTGGCTAATATAATTTTTTTTTTTTTTTACAGTTAATAACAAATTCTTTACATAAAACGATTTCTGATTCAATACAAGTTAGCTTAGAAAATAGCTCATCCTGCCCCACAAAGCACTGTTTAATCGATGGATTGAACTGCATAACAATGAAAACTGTTAAAGCTGTCTTTATGAATCTTGTCTTTATTTCTTGTATAGCAACATAAATTTGTTGCTGACTTATTTAAAAACACAGCATGAGCAGCACGAAACGTTATTTCAAATGTTTTAGATACTGATTAGAGTGTAATATTGTGTTGTGTTTACTTACCTATTATGCTGATTGTGCCGGGAACTATGATCGCATTTAAGATACTGTTGTTAGAACTCACAGCGTCTACAAAGGCTTCACGTATGGCAGCAATGGATTGGGGTTCTGCAGTTGGAGTGAACCCAATCACCACTAATGCTTCAGTTCCAATAGCTCTTGTCGCTGTATTTGAGGGACTGTATCATAAAACCAAATTTAAAAGGATGATATGAAATTATTCTGCTGCATGGAGTCGTGTGATTTACACATGACACTATCAACATTAGAACACAACAATTTTAACACCCAAATACTGCATATAATGTAAAATCAGAGAAACACTCAAGAAAATGTTTTTACCTGAAACTAATCACGGTGCAGTTGACAAAATTTGAAGAATTTTTGTATATCTGGTTACACTGCAAAAAGAAAGCAATATTGAAAGACCATGAGAAGCTGTCAACTACAAGTTTCTTAAAATGAAATTACACAGAAATTCAATGAAATTTAAAAATAAATGCCAAAATTAATTTTCATCTTAACAGATTTGTCTTTTAATAAAATCATTCTGTCCAATTCTTTCTTCACAACACTGACACAGGCAATGAGGAGGGTATAATTTGAAAATGCACTCACCTCCTCTTCAATTTCTCCTGCAAGTGTTTTGAATTCATCGCTGCTGCTGTTAGCGAAGGCCTGTCTAAAAGGTACTGTCAAGGCCAATGATAGATTAAAAAGAAATGCAGTTGTTGTTGGTGGTGGTGTTGTTGTTGGTGGCGGTGTTGTTGTTGGTGGCTGTATTGTTGTTGTTGGTGGCGGTGTTGTTGTTGTTGGTGGCTGTGTTGTTGTTGGTGGTGGCGATGTTGTTGTAGGTGGCGGTGTTGTTGTTGGTGGCTGTGTTGTTGTTGGTTGCAGTGTTGTTGTTGGTGGCGGTGTTGTTGTTGGTGGCTGTGTTGTTGGTGGCTGTGTTGTTGTTGGTGGCGGTGTTGTTGTTGGTGGTGGTGTTGTTGGTGGCTGTGTTGTTGTTGGTGGTGGCGATGTTGTTGTTGGTGGCGGTGTTGTTGTTGGTGGCTGTGTTGTTGTAGGTGGTGGCGATGTTGTTGTAGGTGGCGGTGTTGTTGTTGGTAGCGGTGTTGTTGTTGGTGGCTGTGTTGTTGTTGGTGGCGGTGTTGTTGGTGGCAGTGTTGTTGTTGGTGGCTGTGTTGTTGTCTGTGGTGGCGATGTTGTTGTTGGTGGCGGTGTTGTTGGTGGCTGTGTTGTTGTTGGTGGTGGCGATGTTGTTGTTGGTGTTGGTGGCTGTGTTGTTGTTGTTGTTGATGGCGATGTTGTTGTTGGTGGCGTTGTTGTTGTTGTTGGTGGCTGTGTTGTGGTTGGTGGCTGTGTTGTTGTTGGTGGCGGTGTTGTTGTTGTTGGTGGCTGTGTTGTTGTTGGTGGTGGCGATGTTGTTGTTGGTGGTGGTGTTGTTATTGGTGGCTGTGTTGTTGTTGGTGGCGTTGTTGTTGTTGGTGGCTGTGTTGCTGTTGGTGGCGGTGTTGTTGTTGGTGGTTGTGTTGTTGTTGTTGTTGATGGCTGTGTTGTTGTTGGCGGTGGTGTTGTTGGTGTCTGTGTTGTTGTTGGTGGTGGCGATGTTGTTGTTGGTGGCGGGGTTGTTGTTGGTGGCTGTGTTGTTGTTGGTGGCGGTGTTGTTGTTGGTTGCGGTGTTGTTGGTGGCTGTGTAGTTGGTGGTTGCGGTGTTGTTGGTGGCTGTGTTGTTGTTGGTGGTGGTGTTGTTGTTGTCTGTAGTGGCTGTGTTGTCTGTGGTGGCGATGTTGTTGTTGGTGGCGGTGTTGTTGTTGGGGACTGTGTTGTTGTTGGTTGCGGTGTTGTTGTTGGTGGCGGTGTTGTTGTTGGTGGCTGTGTTGTTGTTGGTTGCGGTGTTGTTGGTGGCTGTGTTGTTGTTGGTGGTGGCGATGTTGTTGTTGGTGAAGGGGTTGTTGTTGGTGGCTGTGTTGTTGTTGTTGGTGGCGGTGTTGTTGTTGGTGGCGGTGTTGTTGTTGTTGGTGGCGGTGTTGATGTCCGTGGCTGTGTTGTTGTTGGTGGCGGTGTTGTTGTTGGTGGCGGTGTTGTTGTTGGTGGCTGTGTTGTTGTTGGTGGCGGTGTTGTTGGTGGCTGTGTTGTTGTTGGTGGTGGCGATGATGTTGTTGGTGGCTGTGTTGTTGTTGGTTGCGGTGTTGTTGTTGGTGGTGGCGATGTTGTTGTTGGTGGCGGTGTTGTTGTTGGTGGCGGTGTTGTTGTTGTTGGTGGCGGTGTTGTTGGTGGCTGTGTTGTTGGTGGTGGTGGCGATGTTGTTGTTGGTGGCTGTGTTGTTGTCTGTGGTGGCGATGTTGTTGTTGGTGGCGATGTTGTTGTTGGTGGCATTGTTGTTGTTGGTGGCGGTGTTGTTGGTGGCTGTGTTGTTGGTGGCTGTGTTGTTGTTGTTGGTGGCGATGTTGTTGTTGGTGGCATTGTTGTTGTTGGTGGCGGTGTTGTTGGTGGCTGTGTTGTTGTTGGTGGCGGTGTTGTTGTTGGTGGCCGTGTTGTTGTTGGTGGTGGCGATGTTGTTGTTGGTGGCGGGGTTGTTGTTGGTGGCTGTGTTGTTGTTGGTGTCGGTGTTGTTGTTGGTGGCGGTGTTGTTGTTGGTGGCTGTGTTGTTGTTGGTGGAGGTGTTGTTGTTGTTGGTGGCTGTGTTGTGGTTGGTGGCTGTGTTGTTGTTGGTGGCGGTGTTGTTGTTGTTGGTGGCTGTGTTGTTGTTGGTGGTGGCGATGTTGTTGTTGGTTGCGGTGTTGTTATTGGTGGCTGTGTTGTTGTTGGTGGCGTTGTTGTTGTTGGTGGCTGTGTTGCTGTTGGTGGCGGTGTTGTTGTTGGTGGTTGTGTTGTTGTTGTTGTTGATGGCTGTGTTGTTGTTGGCGGTGGTGTTGTTGGTGTCTGTGTTGTTGTTGGTGGTGGCGATGTTGTTGTTGGTGGCGGGGTTGTTGTTGGTGGCTGTGTTGTTGTTGGTGGCGGTGTTGTTGTTGGTGGCGGTGTTGTTGGTGGCTGTGTAGTTGGTGGTTGCGGTGTTGTTGGTGGCTGTGTTGTTGTTGGTGGTGGTGTTGTTGTTGTCTGTAGTGGCTGTGTTGTCTGTGGTGGCGATGTTGTTGTTGGTGGCGGTGTTGTTGTTGGGGACTGTGTTGTTGTTGGTTGCGGTGTTGTTGTTGGTGGCGGTGTTGTTGTTGGTGGCTGTGTTGTTGTTGGTTGCGGTGTTGTTGGTGGCTGTGTTGTTGTTGGTGGTGGCGATGTTGTTGTTGGTGAAGGGGTTGTTGTTGGTGGCTGTGTTGTTGTTGTTGGTGGCGGTGTTGTTGTTGGTGGCGGTGTTGTTGTTGTTGGTGGCGGTGTTGATGTCCGTGGCTGTGTTGTTGTTGGTGGCGGTGTTGTTGTTGGTGGCGGTGTTGTTGTTGGTGGCTGTGTTGTTGTTGGTGGCGGTGTTGTTGGTGGCTGTGTTGTTGTTGGTGGTGGCGATGATGTTGTTGGTGGCTGTGTTGTTGTTGGTGGCGGTGTTGTTGTTGGTGGTGGCGATGTTGTTGTTGGTGGCGGTGTTGTTGTTGGTGGCGGTGTTGTTGTTGTTGGTGGCGGTGTTGTTGGTGGCTGTGTTGTTGGTGGTGGTGGCGATGTTGTTGTTGGTGGCTGTGTTGTTGTCTGTGGTGGCGATGTTGTTGTTGGTGGCGGTGTTGTTGTTGGTGGCTGTGTTGTTGTTGGTGGCGGTGTTGTTGTTGGTGACGGTGTTGTTGGTGGCTGTGTTGTTGTTGGTGGTGGCGATGTTGTTGTTGGTGGCATTGTTGTTGTTGGTGGCGGTGTTGTTGGTGGCTGTGTTGTTGTTGGTGGCGGTGTTGTTGTTGGTGGCTGTGTTGTTGTTGGTGGTGGCGATGTTGTTGTTGGTGGCGGGGTTGTTGTTGGTGGCTGTGTTGTTGTTGGTGGCGGTGTTGTTGTTGGTGGCGGTGTTGTTGTTGGTGGCGGTATTGTTGTAGGTGGCGGTGTTGTTGGTGGCTGTGTTGTTGGTGGCTGTGTTGTTGTTGGTGGTGGCGATGTTGTTGTTGGTGGCGCTCTTGTTGTTGGTGGCTGTGTTGTTGTTGGTGGCAGCGGTGTTGTTGTTGGTGGCGGTGTTGTTGTTGGTGGCTGTGTTGTTGTTGGTGGCAGTGGTGTTGTTGTTGGTGGCGGTGTTGTTGGTGGCTGTGTTGTTGTTGGTGGCGATGTTGTTGTTGGTGGCGGTGTTGTTGTTGGTGGCTGTGTTGTTATTGGTGGCGGTGTTGTTGTTGGTGGCTGTGTTGTTGTTGGTGGCGGTGTTGTTGGTGGCTGTGTTGTTGTTGGTGGTGGCGATATTGTTGTTGGTGTTGTTGTTGGTGGCTGTGTTGTTGTTGGTGGCAGTGGTGTTGTTGTTGGTGGCGGTGTTGTTGTTGGTGGCTGTGTTGTTGTTGTTGGCAGTGGTGTTGTTGTTGGTGGCTGTGTTGTTGTTGGTGGTGATGTTGTTGTTGGTGGCGGTGTTGTTGTTGGTGGCTGTGTTGTTGGTGGCTGTGTTGTTGTTGGTGGCGATGTTGTTGTTGGTGGCGGTGTTGTTGTTGGTGGCTGTGTTGTTATTGGTGGCGGTGTTGTTGTTGGTGGCTGTGTTGTTGTTGGTGGCGGTGTTGTTGGTGGCTGTGTTGTTGTTGGTGGTGGCGATGTTGTTGTTGGTAGCGGGGTTGTTGTTGTTGTTGGTGGCGGTGTTGTTGTTGATAGCGGTGTTGTTGTTGGTGGCTGTGTTGTTGTTGGTGGCGGTGTTGTTGGTGGCTGTGTTGTTGGTGGCTGTGTTGTTGTTGGTGGTGGTGTTGTTTGTGGCGGTGTTGTTGTTGGTGGCGATGTTGTTGTTGTTGGTGGCGGTATTGTTGTTGGTGGCTGTGTTGTTGTTGGTGGCTGTGTTGTTGTTGGTGGCGGTGGTGTTGTTGTTGGTGGGGATGTTGTTGTTGGTGGGGATGTTGTTGTTGGTGGCTGTGTTGTTGTTGGTGGCGGTGTTGTTGGTGGCTGTGTTGTTGGTGGCTGTGTTGTTGTTGGTGGTGGCGATGTTGTTGTTTGTGGCGGTGTTGTTGTTGGTGGCTGTGTTGTTGTTGGTGGCGGTGTTGTTTGTGGCGGTGTTGTTGTTGGTGGCTGTGTTGTTGTTGGTGGCGGTGTTGTTGGTGGCGGTGTTGTTGTTGGTGGCTGTGTTGTTGTTGGTGGCAGTGGTGTTGTTGTTGGTGGCTGTGTTGTTGTTGGTGGGAATGTTGTTGTTGGTGGCTGTGTTGTTGTTGGTGGTGGTGTTGTTGGTGGCTGTGTTGTTGGTGGCTGTGTTGTTGTTGGTGGTGGCGATGTTGTTGTTGGTGGCGGGGTTGTTGTTGGTGGCTGTGTTGTTGTTGGTGGCGGTGTTGTTGTTTGTGGCGGTGTTGTTGTTGGTGGCGATGTTGTTGTTGTTGGTGGCAGTATTGTTGTTGGTGGCTGTGTTGTTGTTGGTGGCTGTGTTGTTGTTGGTGGCGGTGTTGTTGTTGGTGGTGGCGATGTTGTTGGTGGTGTTGTTGTTGGTGGCTGTGTTGTTGATGGTGGCAGTGGTGTTGTTGTTGGCAGTGGTGTTGTTGTTGGTGGCGGGGTTGTTGTTGGTGGCTGTGTTGTTGTTGGTGGCAGTGGTGTTGTTGTTGGTGGCTGTGTTGTTGTTGGTGGGAATGTTGTTGTTGGTGGCGGTGTTGTTGTTGGTGGCTGTGTTGTTGTTGGTGGCGGTATTGTTGTTGGTGGCTGTGTTGTTGTTGTTGGTGGCTGTGTTGTTGTTGGTGGCGGTGTTGTTGTTGGTGGCAGTGTTGTTGGTGGCTGTGTTGTTGTTGGTGGCGGTGTTGTTGTTGGTGGCGGTATTGTTGTAGGTGACTGTGTTGTTGTTGTTGGTGGCTGTGTTGTTGTTTGTGGCGGTGTTGTTGTTGTTGGTGGCGGTGTTGTTGGTGGCTGTGTTGTTGTTGGTGGCGGTGTTGTTGTTGGTGGCGGTGTTGTTGTTGGTGGCTGTGTTGTTGTTGGTGGCGGTGTTGTTGGTGGCTGTGTTGTTGGTGGCTGTGTTGTTGTTGGTGGTGGCGATGTTGTTGGTGGCAGTGGTGTTGTTGTTGGTGGCGGTGTTGTTGTTGTTGGTGGCTGTGTTGTTGTTGGTGGCAGTGGTGTTGTTGTTGGTGGCGGTGTTGTTGTTGGTGGCGGTGTTGTTGGTGGCTGTGTTGTTGTTGGTGGTGGCGATATTGTTGTTGGTGTTGTTGTTGGTGGCTGTGTTGTTGTTGGTGGCAGTGGTGTTGTTGTTGGTGGCGGTGTTGTTGGCAGTGGTGTTGTTGTTGGTGGCTGTGTTGTTGTTGGTGGCGATGTTGTTGTTGGTGGCGGTGTTGTTGTTGGTGGCTGTGTTGTTGGTGGCTGTGTTGTTGTTGGTGGCGATGTTGTTGTTGGTGGCGGTGTTGTTGTTGGTAGCGAGGTTGTTGTTGGTGGATGTGTTGTTGTTGGTGGCGGTGTTGTTGGTGGCTGTGTTGTTGTTGGTGGTGGCGATGTTGTTGTTGGTAGCGAGGTTGTTGTTGGTGGATGTGTTGTTGTTGGTGGCGGTGTTGTTGTTGGTAGCGGTGTTGTTGTTGGTGGCTGTGTTGTTGTTGGTGGCGGTGTTGTTGGTGGCTGTGTTGTTGGTGGCTGTGTTGTTGTTGGTGGTGGCGATGTTGTTGTTGGTGGCGGGGTTGTTGTTGGTGGCTGTGTTGTTGTTGGTGGCGGTGTTGTTGTTTGTGGCGGTGTTGTTGTTGGTGGCGATGTTGTTGTTGTTGGTGGCGGTATTGTTGTTGGTGGCTGTGTTGTTGTTGGTGGCTGTGTTGTTGTTGGTGGCGGTGTTGTTGTTGGTGGTGGCGATGTTGTTGGTGGTGTTGTTGTTGGTTGCTGTGTTGTTGATGGTGGCAGTGGTGTTGTTGTTGGTGGCGGTGTTGTTGTTGGTGGCTGTGTTGTTGTTGGTGGCAGTGGTGTTGTTGTTGGTGGCTGTGTTGTTGTTGGTGGGGATGTTGTTGTTGGTGGCGGTGTTGTTGTTGGTGGCTGTGTTGTTGTTGGTGGCGGTATTGTTGTTGGTGGCTGTGTTGTTGTTGTTGGTGGCTGTGTTGTTGTTGGTGGCGGTGTTGTTGTTGGTGGCAGTGTTGTTGGTGGCTGTGTTGTTGTTGGTGGCGGTGTTGTTGTTGGTGGCGGTATTGTTGTAGGTGACTGTGTTGTTGTTGTTGGTGGCTGTGTTGTTGTTTGTGGCGGTGTTGTTGTTGTTGGTGGCGGTGTTGTTTGTGGCTGTGTTGTTGTTGGTGGCGGTGTTGTTGTTGGTGGCGGTGTTGTTGTTGGTGGCTGTGTTGTTGTTGGTGGCGGTGTTGTTGGTGGCTGTGTTGTTGGTGGCTGTGTTGTTGTTGGTGGTGGCGATGTTGTTGTTGGTGGCGCTGTTGTTGTTGGTGGCTGTGTTGTTGTTGGTGGCAGTGGTGTTGTTGTTGGTGGCGGTGTTGTTGTTGGTGGCTGTGTTGTTGTTGGTGGCAGTGGTGTTGTTGTTGGTGGCGGTGTTGTTGGTGGCTGTGTTGTTGGTGGCGATGTTGTTGTTGGTGGCGGTGTTGTTGTTGGTGGCTGTGTTGTTATTGGTGGCGGTGTTGTTGTTGGTGGCTGTGTTGTTGTTGGTGGCGGTGTTGTTGGTGGCTGTGTTGTTGTTGGTGGTGGCGATATTGTTGTTGGTGTTGTTGTTGGTGGCTGTGTTGTTGTTGGTGGCAGTGGTGTTGTTGTTGGTGGCGGTGTTGTTGTTGGTGGCTGTGTTGTTGTTGTTGGCAGTGGTGTTGTTGTTGGTGGCTGTGTTGTTGTTGGTGGCGATGTTGTTGTTGGTGGCGAGGTTGTTGTTGGTGGCGGTGTTGTTGTTGGTGGCTGTGTTGTTATTGGTGGCGGTGTTGTTGTTGGTGGCTGTGTTGTTGTTGGTGGCGGTGTTGTTGGTGGCTGTGTTGTTGTTGGTGGTGGCGGCGATGTTGTTGGTAGCGGTGTTGTTGTTGGTGGCTGTGTTGTTGTTGGTGGCGGTGTTGTTGGTGGCTGTGTTGTTGGTGGCTGTGTTGTTGTTGGTGGTGGCGATGTTGTTGTTGGTGGCGGGGTTGTTGTTGGTGGCTGTGTTGTTGTTGGTGGCGGTGTTGTTGTTTGTGGCGGTGTTGTTGTTGGTGGCGATGTTGTTGTTGTTGGTGGCGATGTTGTTGTTGGTGGCGGTGTTGTTGTTGGTGGCTGTGTTGTTGTTGGTGGCGGTGGTGTTGTTGTTGGTGGGGATGTTGTTGTTGGTGGCTGTGTTGTTGTTGGTGGCTGTGTTGTTGGTGGCTGTGTTGTTGTTGGTGGTGGCGATGTTGTTGTTTGTGGCGGTGTTGTTGTTGGTGGCTGTGTTGTTGTTGGTGGCGGTGTTGTTGGTGGCGGTGTTGTTCTTGGTGGCTGTGTTGTTGTTGGTGGCAGTGGTGTTGTTGTTGGTGGCTGTGTTGTTGTTGGTGGGGATGTTGTTGTTGGTGGCTGTGTTGTTGTTGGTGGCGGTGTTGTTGGTGGCTGTGTTGTTGGTGGCTGTGTTGTTGTTGGAGGTGGCGATGTTGTTGTTGGTGGCGGGGTTGTTGTTGGTGGCTGTGTTGTTGTTGGTGGCGGTGTTGTTGTTTGTGGCGGTGTTGTTGTTGGTGACGATGTTGTTGTTGGTGGCGGTATTGTTGTTGGTGGCTGTGTTGTTGTTGGTGGCTGTGTTGTTGTTGGTGGCGGTGTTGTTGTTGGTGGTGGCGATGTTGTTGGTGGTGTTGTTGTTGTTGGCTGTGTTGTTGATGGTGGCAGTGGTGTTGTTGTTGGTGGCGGTGTTGTTGTTGGTGGCTGTGTTGTTGTTGGTGGCAGTGGTGTTGTTGTTGGTGGCTGTGTTGTTGTTGGTGGGGATGTTGTTGTTGGTGGCGGTGTTGTTGTTGGTGGCTGTGTTGTTGTTGGTGGCGGTATTGTTGTTGGTGGCTGTGTTGTTGTTGTTGGTGGCTGTGTTGTTGTTGGTGGCGGTGTTGTTGTTGGTGGCAGTGTTGTTGGTGGCTGTGTTGTTGTTGGTGGCGGTGTTGTTGTTGGTGGCGGTATTGTTGTAGGTGACTGTGTTGTTGTTGTTGGTGGCTGTGTTGTTGTTTGTGGCGGTGTTGTTGTTGTTGGTGGCGGTGTTGTTGGTGGCTGTGTTGTTGTTGGTGGCGGTGTTGTTGTTGGTGGCGGTGTTGTTGTTGGTGGCTGTGTTATTGTTGGTGGCGGTGTTGTTGGTGGCTGTGTTGTTGGTGGCTGTGTTGTTGTTGGTGGTGGCGATGTTGTTGTTGGTGGCGCTGTTGTTGTTGGTGGCTGTGTTGTTGTTGGTGGCAGTGGTGTTGTTGTTGGTGGCTGTGTTGTTGTTGTTGGTGGCAGTGGTGTTGCTGTTGGTGGCGGTGTTGTTGGTGGCTGTGTTGTTGTTGGTGGCGATGTTGTTGTTGGTGGCGGTGTTGTTGTTGGTGGCTGTGTTGTTATTGGTGGCGGTGTTGTTGTTGGTGGCTGTGTTGTTGTTGGTGGCGGTGTTGTTGGTGGCTGTGTTGTTGTTGGTGGTGGCGATATTGTTGTTGGTGTTGTTGTTGGTGGCTGTGTTGTTGTTGGTGGCAGTGGTGTTGTTGTTGGTGGCGGTGTTGTTGTTGGTGGCTGTGTTGTTGTTGTTGGCAGTGGTGGTGTTGTTGGTGGCTTTGTTGTTGTTGGTGGCGATGTTGTTGTTGGTGGCGGTGTTGTTGTTGGTGGCTGTGTTGTTGGTGGCTGTGTTGTTGTTGGTGGCGCTGTTGTTGTTGGTGGCTGTGTTGTTGTTGGTGGCAGTGGTGTTGTTGTTGGTGGCGGTGTTGTTGTTGGTGGCTGTGTTGTTGTTGGTGGCAGTGGTGTTGTTGTTGGTGGCGGTGTTGTTGGTGGCTGTGTTGTTGTTGGTGGCGATGTTGTTGTTGGTGGCGGTGTTGTTGTTGGTGGCTGTGTTGTTATTGGTGGCGGTGTTGTTGTTGGTGGCTGTGTTGTTGTTGGTGGCGGTGTTGTTGGTGGCTGTGTTGTTGTTGGTGGTGGCGATATTGTTGTTGGTGTTGTTGTTGGTGGCTGTGTTGTTGTTGGTGTCAGTGGTGTTGTTGTTGGTGGCGGTGTTGTTGTTGGTGGCTGTGTTGTTGTTGTTGGCAGTGGTGTTGTTGTTGGTGGCTGTGTTGTTGTTGGTGGCGATGTTGTTGTTGGTGGCGGTGTTGTTGTTGGTGGCTGTGTTGTTGGTGGCTGTGTTGTTGTTGGTGGCGATGTTGTTGTTGGTGGCGGTGTTGTTGTTGGTGGCTGTGTTGTTATTGGTGGCGGTGTTGTTGTTGGTGGCTGTGTTGTTGTTGGTGGCGGTGTTGTTGGTGGCTGTGTTGTTGTTGGTGGTGGCGATGTTGTTGTTGGTAGCGGGGTTGTTGTTGGTGGCTGTGTTGTTGTTGGTGGCGGTGTTGTTGCTGGTAGCGGTGTTGTTGTTGGTGGCTGTGTTGTTGTTGGTGGCGGTGTTGTTGGTGGCTGTGTTGTTGGTGGCTGTGTTGTTGTTTGTGGTGGCGATGTTGTTGTTGGTGGCGGGGTTGTTGTTGGTGGCTGTGTTGTTATTGGTGGCGGTGTTGTTGTTGGTGGCTGTGTTGTTGTTGGTGGCGGTGTTGTTGGTGGCTGTGTTGTTGTTGGTGGTGGCGATGTTGTTGTTGGTAGCGGGGTTGTTGTTGGTGGCTGTGTTGTTGTTGGTGGCGGTGTTGTTGTTGGTAGCGGTGTTGTTGTTGGTGGCTGTGTTGTTGTTGGTGGCGGTGTTGTTGGTGGCTGTGTTGTTGGTGGCTGTGTTGTTGTTGGTGGTGGCGATGTTGTTGTTGGTGGTGGGGTTGTTGTTGGTGGCTGTGCTGTTGTTGGTGGCGGTATTGTTGTTTGTGGCGGTGTTGTTGTTGGTGGCGATGTTGTTGTTGTTGGTGGCGGTATTGTTGTTGGTGGCTGTGTTGTTGTTGGTGGCTGTGTTGTTGGTGGCGGTGTTGTTGTCTGTGGTGGGTGGCGATGTTGTTGGTGGTGTTGTTGTTGGGTGTCTGTGTTGTTGTTGGTGGCAGTGGTTGTTGTTGTTGGTGGCGTTGTTGTTGTTGGTGGCTGTGTTGTTGTTGGTGGGCAGTAGGTGTTGTTGTGGTGGCTGTGTTGTTGTTGGTGGGCTGTTGTTGTTGGTGGCGGTGTTGTTGTTGGTCGCTGTGTTGCTTGTTGGTGGCGGTATGTTGTTGGTGGCGGTGTTGTTGTTGTTGGTGGCTGTGTTGTTGTTGGTGGCGGTGTTGTTGATGGTGGCTGTGTTGTTGTTGGTGCCAGTGTTGTTGTTGTTGCTGGCGGTGTTGTTGTTTGTGGCGGTGTTGTTGTTGTTGGTGGCGGTGTTGTTGGCGGTGTTGTTGGCGGTGTTGTTGTTGTTGGTGGCGGTGTTGTTGTTGGTGGCTGTGTTGTTGTTGGTGGCGGTGTTGTTGGTGGCTGTGTTGTTGGTAGCGCTGTTGTTGTTGGTAGCTGTGTTGTTGTTGGTGGCAGTGGTGTTGTTGTTGGTGGCGGTGTTGTTGTTGTTGGTGGCTGTGTTGTTGTTGGTGGCAGTGGTGTTGTTGTTGGTGGCGGTGTTGTTGGTGGCTGTGTTGTTATTGGTGGCGGTGTTGTTGTTGGTGGCTGTGTTGTTGTTGGTGGCTGTGTTGTTGTTGGTGGTGGCGATATTGTTGTTGGTGTTGTTGTTGGTGGCTGTGTTGTTGTTGGTGGCAGTGGTGTTGTTGTTGGTGGCGGTGTTGTTGTTGGTGGCTGTGTTGTTGTTGTTGGCAGTGGTGTTGTTGTTGGTGGCTGTGTTGTTGTTGGTGGCGGTGTTGTTGTTGGTGGCTGTGTTGTTGTTGGTGGCGGTATTGTTGTTGGTGGCTGTGTTGTTGTTGTTGGTGGCTGTGTTGTTGTTGGTGGCGGTGTTGTTGTTGGTGGCAGTGTTGTTGGTGGCTGTGTTGTTGTTGGTAGCGGTGTTGTTGTTGGTGGCGGTATTGTTGTAGGTGACTGTGTTGTTGTTGTTGGTGGCTGTGTTGTTGTTTGTGGCGGTGTTGTTGTTGTTGGTGGCGGTGTTGTTGGTGGCTGTGTTGTTGTTGGTGGCGGTGTTGTTGTTGGTGGCGGTGTTGTTGTTGGTGGCTGTGTTGTTGTTGGTGGCGGTGTTGTTGGTGGCTGTGTTGTTGGTGGCTGTGTTGTTGTTGGTGGTGGCGATGTTGTTGTTGGTGGCGCTGTTGTTGTTGGTGGCTGTGTTGTTGTTGGTGGCAGTGGTGTTGTTGTTGGTGGCGGTGTTGTTGTTGGTGGCTGTGTTGTTGTTGTTGGTGCCGGTGTTGTTGTTGGTGGCTGTGTTGTTGTTGGTGGCGGTGTTGTTGTTGGTGGCTGTGTTGTTGTTGGTGGCGGTGTTGTTGTTGGTGGCTGTGTTGTTGTTGGTGGCGGTATTGTTGTTGGTGGTGGCGGTGTTGTTGTTAGTGGCTGTGTTGTTGGTGGTGGTGGTGTTGTTGTTGGTGGTGATGTTGTTGTTGTTGTTGTTGGCTGTGTTGTTGTTGGTGCCGGTGTTGTTGGTGGCTGTGTTGTTGTTGGTGGCGGTGTTGTTGTTGTTGGTGCCGGTGTTGTTGTTGTTGTTGGAGGCTGTGTTGTTGTTGTTGTTGTTGTTGTTGGTGGCTGTGTTGTTGTCTGTGGTCGCGATGTTGTTGTTGGTGGCGGTGTTGTTGTTAGTGGCTGTTGTGTTGGTGGTGATGTTGTTGTTGTTGTTGGTGGCGGTGTTGTTGTTGGTGGTGGTGGCGATGTTGTTGTTGGTGGTGGTGTTGTTGTTGGTGGCTGTGTTGTTGTTGGTGGCTGTGTTGTTGTTGTTGGCGGTGTTGTTGTTTGTGGCTGTGTTGTTGTTGCTGGCTGTGTTGTTGTTGGTGGCAGTGTTGTTGTTGTTGGTGGTGGTGTTGTTGTTGGTGGCTGTGTTGTTGTCTGTGGTGGCGATGTTGTTGTTGGTGGCGGTGTTGTTGTTGGTGGTGGCAATGTCGTTGTTGACGGCGGTGTTGTTGGTGGCTGTGTTGTGGTTGGTGGTGGCGACGTTGTTGTTGGTGGCGGTGTTGTTGTTTGTGGCGGTGTTGTTGTTGGTGGCTGTGTTGTTGTTGGTGGCGGGGTTGTTGTTGTTGGTGCCGGTGTTGTTGTTGTTGTTGTTGTTGGAGGCTGTGTTGTTGTTGGTGGTGGTGTTGTTGTTGTTGTTGTTGTTGGTGGTGGTGTTGTTGTTGTTGGTGGCTGTGTTGTTGTCTGTGGTGGCGATGTTGTTGTTGGTGGTGGTGTTGTTGTTGTTGGTGCAGGTGTTGTTGTTGTTGGTGGCGGTGTTGTTGTTAGTGGCTGTGTTGTTGTTGGTGGTGGTGTTGTTGTTGGTGGGGATGTTGTTGTTGTTGTTGTTGGCTGTGTTGTTGTTGGTGCCGGTGTTGTTGGTGGCTGTGTTGTTGTTGGTGGCAGTGTTGTTGTTGGTCGCTGTGTTGTTGTTGGTGGCGGTGTTGTTGTTGGTGGCTGTGTTGTTGTTGTTGGTGGCGGTGTTGTTGTTGTTGGTGGCGGTGTTGTTGGTGGCTGTGTTGTTGTTGGTGGTGGCGATGTTGTTGTTGGTGGCGGTGTTGTTGTTGGTGGCTGTGTTGTTGTAGGTGGCGGTGTTGTTGTTGGTGGCTCTGTTGTTGTTGGAGGCTGTGTTGTTGTTGTTGTTGTTGTTGTTGTTCGAGGCTGTGTTGTTGTTGGTGGTGTTGTTGTTGTTGTTGGTGGTGGTGTTGTTGTTGTTGGTGGTGGTGGTGTTGTTGGTGGCTGTGTTGTTGTTGGTGCCGGTGTTGTTGTTGTTACTGGCTGTGTTGTTGGTGGTTGTGGTGTTGTTGTTGGTGGTGATGTTGTTGTTGTTGTTGTTGGCTGTGTTATTGTTGGTGCCGGTGTTGTTAGTGGATGTGTTGTTGTTGGTGGCGGTGTTGTTGTTGTTGGTGCCGGTGCTGTTGTTGTTGTTTGTACAGCAGCAAGTGTTGCTGTAGCTAAAAAGTACCAAAACAAAGGATTAGAGACGTTACTTTTTTCCTTCATTAACTAATCGTTATCTAAAGATGATACTTGACTCTGATGTGTCTTTATAAGAAATATTTGATGAGGTGCAGACAAGAATTCCACCTCAACTTCATGTTGAACCTTCAAAGCCAATTGGTTTAACATCACTCAGCTTACCTATTACAATCAGGAAAATTGATATGATCCGTCCGACACCCATCCTGGTTTTCCTTTGATTCTAGAAATTCAAACAATACAGACACTTACTCACAGAAGCAGCATGTCAAAACCTTTTGCACTTCAGTTACTAATGTTGAGACAAATTTTTAGGATGTTTTATAAAGCATAACCTAAGACAAATATATATCATATATTTACACAAAATCTTCATAAAACTAGTGTGTTTTTGGTTACATTATAAATCAAATGCACCATTTACTCTTTTATATATATTAATGTTGATTCTACATAAAATACTGTGTGTCTGATGCATTAGAATAGGAAGGCCTTCCAAGTGTAGAGAGAGGCATGGAGAGCCCTTTGAAGTCAGAGAGCAACGCGTGCCTGGCGTCAGCCTGGCTGTAGAGAAGAGCACTACACAGGCGTGCAAAGAGGGGGGCTGCCTCTCGAGCAGGATGGGAGGCAGAGAATCAGCCTTTCGAATGAGATGGGAGTGTTCGCACTCATGAGTTGCGAGTGTTTGCACTCATGAGTTCTAACACCCTAGCGGCGGCAAAAAGAGGAGGGGGACTAGGTAAAAAGGTTAAAGTCGTAAATTTGTCACAGATAAGACCAAAATAACTCAAAATCCCTGACTTCGCAAGAAAATAATTAGTTTTGGGCCTTTTGCCAATTGAGGGTACAGAACATGAAAGAGAATAGTAAATGAAGTCTATAGTATATAAGAGGGCAGGATTTGTCGAGAAGTCAGTCCTTCGTTCGAACTGACGACTCGTGTTTGTTTTTGACGACTGAAATAAACACTTTTGCATCAAACTCTGAAAACTTCTCCAGTGCGATTTTTGACCTGTTTTTTGAAGATTCCAGTTGACTTTGATTTATAAGAAGAATTGAAGAAAAAGAAACCGTCTATTATCGGCCCGAGACAGTTTTTATTAGGCTTCAATACTAATGACTAGAATTATTAATTTTTAAGTAGCACACAGTATCCAATCTGCAAATGACAGTATTCACTATAGCAGTACATTTAGTCTTTATATCTCAAGGGACACAAAACATCCAAAGGGAGAGGGTTTGATATATAATACAGTATGTGTACATCTCATAGTAATCCATGTCCTGAACCATATAGCTTTTATACTTTGAAACAACTGTGATAAAATGCAACTTTCACTTCTGTAAAATTAATCTATGTTTCAATATATTGTACAACATTTTCATTTCTGTGGCGTTCTGACAAAATGCAAAAACTGTTCACAACCATCAACCACATGTATCATATTTTATTATATATTTTCATATTAATTTTTTTAACTGAATTTGACAATAGGATGTTAGTGTGCTTGTATCTGAAACACTGCATTGTTTACGACACTGCGTAAAGAAAGGATACATGTGGTACAAGTATGTGGAAATGGGGGAATAAATTACATAGCACTTTTAATTGTGGGAAAAAATAGAATATCAGTTTAAGAGAACTCTACAAGAGTTTTTCACAACACATCAAAAAAATGTTAATGACTTAATGTGACAATCGCTTAATATCACTTTAAATATGTTATAATGACATATTATTTCTAATGAAATTGAACTGCATGAACATTTCCTAAAAGTAGGAAAGAGGATATTAATAATATATATTGATACAATGAATAAATCAGCTCAAAAAGACACATGCATACTCTGTCTTTCTCTCTCACACAGCACCATGTATACATGTACAAAAGCCTATAAACTTAAAAACTCTGTCTTTCTCTCTCACACAGCACCATGTATACATGTACAAAAGCCTATAAACTTAAAAATGTACTTACCCAAAATGAAAAGATATAAGATGAGAAGTTATAAATTCCCCCTTTCTATCTGCTTTTAATGTTTGAAACTGTTTCAGTGTCTTTTAATTCAGTCCCGTTCACAATCTCATCCGTGATATTGCAAACCTTTCACCTTATGTGACAGTCCACATCTATTAAGGCCTTTATATTGGAATGGAAGAAATGCTGATGACGTGATTCATAGATGATACATTTTTCAGATATGTTGTTACACCTTAGTGATGAACAAAACCAAATCATATCATGCAGGCTGTCCGCTGTAAATTTGTCAGTTTCTTGGCTAAGTATCATGGCATACTCCCTTCTTTTGTCCTGTGAAACCGGTTGCTGTTCCTCCAGTGAATAAGGAAATTAAATCAAACAAATAAATATAGATTTCTAGTGACGTGGTAATGGAGCAGGAGGAAATGCAAGAAAAGAAAAAAAAGAATAGCGTATTCATACATATTGAACAAATATTGTTTTTGGTATTTGGAGTTATTGGAGGAAATATGTATAGAGATATACAATACAATACAGTTAAAGTACAATCAAATGTAAATGGACACATAAAACGAAAAGACAACAACTGCAGCATATTGTTGCTGTATAAGCACTGCATCTGCTTATACAGGGTTTCTGCAGGGTTCACCATGTTAAATGTAAGACTTTTTTAAAGGAGACATATCATGATCATTTTCAGGTTCACGCTTTTTTATTTTGGGTTTATACTAGAACATGTAAACACTTTTTATTATTTTTCTCATACTGTCTGTCTGAATATAACTCTATCCACCTGTCTCAAACACTCTGTTTTAGTAAAGTAAAGTACATTTTTTTGGTATATTAAATTCAAGACTTTTGCATGCCTTCTAATTTTTTTTAATTTTTTGAGAAATGAATGCAATGCGTTTAAAACTTTTCGAGACCTGCAGATACCCTGTTATACTGTTTCTGTTTCTTGAACATTTTTCACAAGTTGGTTGAGTTATGTATTTTCTAACTCACAGCTTTTGTAGGAAGCCAGTGATTTGTTTGTCATGCAAATGTATTTGAATATCCTTTCTACACTGGCAGTGGAGCAGGTTATAGCTGAACATTAATGTCAGGTTAAACTTTAAGATCAGGTTTTGATCCCCTGACGAAAGCTTGATACTGAATGCCATGACAATAAAGGCATTTTAATTGTTTAAAATGTGCGTGCCTTGGAGTTTTCTTGTGATTTTTGTGTCTACATGTATCTTTATCCAGAGAGCACCTCAAACAAACTCTAGTTGAGTCCAGGAAGTGCTCCTACCCAAGCATTTTTTAAGATCAGGTTTGTCTGGTTTATGTTTTTTATCAAGTGTCTTAAACAATAATTAAATAAGAAATAATTAAATAACATGTTTCTGTTCAGTTTTACTTTTTTCTTTCAAAGTGAGCGTACATTGTCCAGCGGCATAATTAATATGCAGTGTCCATCTATCCTTCGGTTCTATTTTACAGTTCATCCTTTGACTTATGCATTAATTCATGGCAGATTAGTTTTGTCTCGTACTTCCAAAACTGCAAAATTCAAATTCTGCTCAACAGAAAAAAAAAAAAGAAAAAAAAACTCAAAAGAAAATGATGCAGCTCAAAACTTTTATACAATGTGGATTTGATCCTCCATCACATAAAGGTCACTGTAAGTCAAGGTTATGTTGGTTTGCATAATTCAGACAGAAGGTAGTAATCACATGACTCATAGGCCCAAATATAACCACTGTACTGATGCAGCGAATTTGGAACATGACACATACATACATTACTTATTACATTCACATAACTTGTACTAAGACACAATATACCTGATGCATTGGGTATGTTGTGTTGGGAGTACAATCTGATAATAAGATGTATCCCAAAATGTTTTTAAATGATACTGGGGCCAACTGTGGAACATGCTTTGTGTTATATTACTGTGTTTTTTTTTCTTACCTTCTGACATCTGACTGTCTTATGTGGAAAAAATCAAAATATGAACCTCTGATATTTTCAGGAAACACAAAGTTGAAGTCACTTGTGGTGTTGTTTTTCCACTTTATTTGGACATTTTTGTGAATACAAAGGAACGTAGAAAAATATGAAAATATAAAAGAAACAAAATCAAAATGCCCACTAAAATTAATTCAATTTATATGTAGCAAATAAGATAGGAGATTCAAGAGTTTTGATGTACATTTCAAATTCCTTTGAGAAAACAGAGAAGAGAGGTTTCAGTTTCTGCATTACCGCTGCAAGTGAACATATTGAGTTAAAGACATTTACACAAACATCCTATAGGATTCTGGACTCATTTGAAATGACTAATATACTGTATAACAACATATAGATATATCTATATGTATGACAGTAATGGTGCCTTCAAATGGGGTCGTGTTTACCATGTTCACAAGAAGAGTCCACATCTATATATACATATAGATATATCTATATGTATATATAGATATATATATATTTTTTTTTTTAATTGTCGCGAGCACTTCTATTCCACTGGGAAACGACATTTGGTGTAGCTACATTGTCGGCCGGGTGGTAACAGTAGGGCTTATACACGCTGTACAGTGCCAGAAACAGGTTGAGATAACGAAAAGGGAAAAAAAGTGTGAAAATCTGGAGAAAAATGGGATAAGTGTGACCCCGGGAGGAAATTGGGAGAGGGCAATGAAAAACGGGAGTCTCCCAGGGAAATCGTGAGGGTTGACAAGTATGTAGGTTGGGAGAAACCTGCTGCTAAGCAACAGCAATATTAACGTTACTGTCACCGTGTAGAAGCCACAGAGGCTAACAATTTAGCAAGTGGGTGACATAATACAGGATATGCAAAGGCATAATGACAGGAAAAAGTATTCACCAGTTGGAAATATCAACATCTTCCTGAGGCATATTATAAAATTGCGAGGAAAAACAATGTATGACTAAAATTACAATATATTAACTTAATATGCGCCGAAAAATGAACTTCCATGGCCTCCGCCATTTCTGACAACGACAACAAACACGTCACAACTCGTGAACTTGGAGATTTCAGAAACTTTACACTTACGAGGTTTTGAATACCACAAGAGGGGGGCGTTCATATGGACTCTCTTTGTGAACACGGTAAAAACGACCCCATTTGAAGGCACCATTACTGTCGGTGTCTAGAAGCCACAGAGGCTAACAATTTAGCAAGTTAGCAAGTGGGTAACATAATGCTGGAAAAGCAAAGGCATAATGACAGGAAATGTATTAGCCAGCTGGGAATATCAACATTTTCCTCAGAGATATCCCTCTTGACTTTTTCCTTAGCGATTCCTCAACAGGTATAACGTAAATATAAAACTGGAGACTTGGATTTTGGGCTTGTTATTAGTACAACCAGTCACACAGCAGGTCTTTGTATGTCGGGCAGGTGAACATTAACAATAGACCCCTGATGGCTCTCTATTTAATACCATGTTGCTGGTTGCTAACTCACATTAGCGGTTAGCCATCATGACTTTTGGCGTTACGTTTCCGACCTGGAGACGTAACGCCAAAAGTCAATACAGTATTGCTGATATGTCCGATTCAAATTCAGAGGAACGTTAGCTAATGTTAGCTTCCACGGCTGCTTGATGTTGTGACCGCGGGGGAGGAGGAGCGGCTGCCCCAGTAGACTACCAGATGTCTTCCCTTCAAAATTTAACGTTACGGCATAGCCTACCGGAGTGAGCTTTCCCCCGCCGTAATTGCGTAACGTTACAGCTATTAAGAGCCGTAACAAAGTCTTGCATCACTTTTCAATTTTAAGGCATAGTCGCTAAATATAAATAAATATATCCGTAGAGTGTGGGACAATCACCCTGTTGTTGATCAGTTCATTTTTATCGATCTGAAAATATTAAACGTTTTCAATCTATCTTTTCTGCGGTTGGTGCAGTTTACTCCACAACAACTCCTTGTCATCTCTGCTTTGCAGCTTGGCTCTGCTAGTCATGCCGGGCTTTCTGCCCCCTACCTGCACGCGCATCTCTGTGATAACATTGCACAGAACCCATCTATTCTAAAACGAAAAAAAATAACAGTCAAGATTGTAAGGACTTAGAGAGTACACCATAATTCTAGCCCTTATCTTTGCTTTGTAAAAAGATTAGAGATGTTGCCTTCTGTTATAAAGACAAAAAATATGTGTCTTGCTGACTTATATACTAGTTTACAACAATTTAATTCTCTTGGTCATGTTGTGAAAGTAGTCTGCACCTTTATTTCTTCTTTATTGACCACTACAACATTTTCTGCTCCTATAAAGTCTATATAGGCCTCTAAGATAACAGGAGTGGTTTCTTTGTCAACTTAAAAAAGGAGAGCTTAGCAAATAATGAGGAAATGGCAAGTTTCTAAGAAGGTTTATGGTAAACATTATTCTTACTGTAGTATCCTTAAGTCTATTAAAATGCTTCTTTTTTGTGAGAGCCATTACGAAAAATTGATTGACAGTGGCGGATGATGGTTTTGATGCTGGTGGATACTTTGAGTTAGAGGTGATTTAAGAAGAATGTATCTCTCAGGCCATCTGGCAGTGTTTGAATAGATAAAAGAATCTCATAGGCAAAGTAAACACACTACTCCCAGTTCTCTCTTTCTGCACAAACCTGATTCACTAACGCAACAAAGGCTGAGACCGGCTGATTGTAAGACACTATTGTGATAATTAATGATGGGACGGTACGGTAGGTTTTGATTAACAGTGGTGCTTTAATTAAACATTAACATTAATTAACTTTAAACATGCCCTGATACACTTTGTATTTACCACCAAAATTGCAAAACATAACATGAGAGACAATTTCAATTCTTCAAAGAGTGTGTATTCTGATCATTGTAAAGTTTCTGATAGAAATTGTACAAACTACAAGAGAAATCTCACAGAGTCCAGCTATGCATGATTACATACATACACTTTGTATAAATCCAAAAATGAACAGTGCATTGCTTTGACATATATACCATGTATATCATGATGATAAAAATCTATGCATTGGTACACGGTTGGGGTGTGCAGCCCACTATGAGCTACATATGTTCCTTCATTAAGACACTTGTTCCCTTTACAATATGCTCTGTGATATTGCTATGCCATGTTATGCCATGCTGTGGTATCAAGTGAAACCTAAACATGAATTTTACATGCATATGTAGACTAAAAAATATTGAGATTATTTTAATTTCAAAGTAAAACAGAGACACAACAACACAGCATTTTGATTAATCCTTCCTTGTTCAAATTACAAAGAACTACTTTTATTTTGAAGAAGACTAACTTCAGAAAAAGTCCAGTGTGAAATCTCTCATTTACTAAGTGATTTTACGGTTTTACTTTTCAGTGTGGCTGGTTTTACTTGTTACTTATACTTGATTATTTGTTTGGCGTGACTAAACAAGACAGGATTAGTAACTGTCATTAAGTTAAATGTTGCTAGAGCACATTATTTTCTGACATCCCAGGGTCTCAATGTTATATTGTTTGGTTTATTATTCTAGTGATGATTCAATGGACCAGTTGGCTGTGTCATTCGGTCTGGCCCAGGATCCTCGATATTCCCTCACAGAAATGTGTTCAGTTCGACAGATATACCTAATCCACTGAAATTAATGTGTCCAGTCAATGCAAAGTAAAATTTAATAGTAAGCTATGAAGCTGTGAAACAAAGCTGTACAAGACTTTTACTACAAGAATCTTGGATTTTTACCGACAACAAAATCATTTTTATGACCAGTGATCGCAGTCTTGATTGCAATTCAAATGGTAATCAGCACTGATGCTATTGCTGACTTGACAGTAGCCATGACAACAGTACCAGGCAGGACGCGGTGACGAGACTGATCTTGTGGCTTTCTCCACTTGAAGCTGTAAATGAGGAGAAAAAGGAAACAAAACATTAGTTCAACAAGCAGTTGTGCAACCTTTGAAATTTTTGATCAGGTAGCACGCAGTATTGCTTACGTATGCCATTCACGCTGATGGTGCTGATTTCAATGTCGAAGCCGGTGACGTTTAAAGCTGCCTGGATCAAAGTATTCGCAATTTGAGTGTTACTAGGAACTACAAATGTGCTTAGAAATCTAGCTATAGCGAGGTTGACGATTGATCCATTGCTGCAGAAGGAGAAACAAAAGATATTGTTTCAAATATCAGATTCAGGCCACTATTCTTAAGTTGTAGGCTAACACAATGAATCTTAACAAATTACCTGAATGACACCACGTCCAAAGCGGTGAAGGACGAGTAGTCACTTCTGAAAAAAGGTTCAAGCTGCAGAAACAGGAAAAAAATGTTTTTAAACACTTTTTACTTTTACTTTTGCCTTGGAACACTGAACTGTGCGTATACGAGTACAGTGAGCTGGAGTTGTAGTTATATTTGTCTTGATAATATTCCCCTTGATAACTCTGTCATTAATTCCTACTGGAAATTTTAATAAGTGACCTATCATATGTAGTATGTAGACTGTCTAGTAAGTTAAATTCTTTGAGTGGGTGCTTGAGCTCTCTCATGAAATAATTCAGTTGGTGTACCAGCAGATTTTATTCTAAGGGTGAGACATACCTCTGTCTTTATCATTGAAGCTCGATTTTTAAAAGAGGTAGATGATGGATCCAGCAAGTCATTTGTAAATGTGCCTTCAACAGATCTGAAAGTCACAGGCACAGCTGTTGTAGGTGCTGCAGTTGTAGTTGAAGGAGTCGTAGTTACGGTTGTTGTAGGTGCTGCCATCGTAGTTGAAGCAATTGTAGTTATGGTTGTTGTAGGTGCTGCAGTCGTAGTTGAAGCAGTCGTGGTTACGGTTGTTGTAGGTGCTGCAGTTGTAGTTGAAGGAGTCGTAGTTACGGTTGTTGTAGGTGCTGCAGTTGTAGTTGAAGCAGTCGGAGTTACGGTTGTTGTAGGTGCTGCAGTTGTAGTTGAAGCAGTCGTAGTTACGGTTGTTGTAGGTGCTGCAGTTGTAGTTGAAGCAGTCGTAGTTACGGTTGTTGTAGGTGCTGCAGTTGTAGTCACAGTAGGCTGAGCTGTTGTAAAACATATATTTAAAGAATATGTAAATACGCAATGGTGCCCAAACCAAAAGGATTTCTTGTTTGATGTCAAACTGACATTGGTGCCAGTTTCACAGACCTATAAGAACCATCATAAAAGGCTTACAAATAATAACAAATTCTTTAAATAACAAGATTTCATTGTTCAAGATTCAATAAAAGTTAGCTTAGAAAATAGCTCATCCTGCCCCACACAGCACTGTTTAAAGTGGCAGTATGCAGTATATTTTTGACATCATTGGGCAAAAATTCCATAATAACCTTTCAGCATATTGTAATTCAAGTGTTCTGAGAGATAACTAGACTTCTGCACCTAATCATGGCTCTGTTTTCAGGCTTTAGAAAATCTAGCCTGTGACGGCAGACTTTGACCAATCACAGGTCATTTCAGAGAGAGACAGCGTTCCTACTGGCTGTGCTCCGGTCATGTGAGCGGAACTTGGCGTTCCTTTACCAGATTTTACAATGGCGGCGACGTCACAAACTTTCTCATTTTACAGCTAAACCGTACACTACAAGATGATTCAGAAAACATCTGAGGCGAGAAATAGGCATTACAGTAACAGAATATTGATTCATATTTGATCAGCGCTGCCCAGTTTGACTGTTTGGTCGGAGTTTGCGAGTGATTGACAGCTGGCTCTCATAGACGGCAGCTGGACAGCGGACCTTGTTTTCCTCCGGTAAGTGAAATCTTTCAGATGCCGTTATGAGCACCGGAGGACACAGTAGGACACAGAGGAACATGATTATTTTCAGGTTACCTGTTTCATGTACTACTGTCACGGTATAGCGACCGTTTTATAAAAATAACTTTTTTTAATCATATTTGCTCCAATCTCGCCTACTTCAGCTTTCATGGATGGATTGAACTGCACAACACTGAAAACTGTTAAAGCTGTCTTTATGAATCTTGTCTTTTCTTCTTGTATAGCAACATAAATTTGTTGCTGACTTATTTAAAAACACAGCATGAGCGGCACGAAATGTTATTTCAAATGTTTTAGATACTGATTAGAGTGTAATATTGTGTTGTGTTTACTTACCTATTACTGTGACTGAGTTGGGATCTATGGTCACATTGAAGATGCTGTTGGTAGTAGTCACAGAGTCTACTAAGGTTTGAGTAATGGCATTACTCGATGGGGTTGCTGTACCCGGACTGAATGCAATCGCCACTGCTGCTGCAGTTCCAGTAACTCTTGTTGATGTATTTGAGGGACTGTATCATAAAACCAAATGTTAAATGATGATATAAAGTTATTCTGCTGCATGGAGTTGTGTGATTTACACATGACACTATCAACATTAGAAGACCACAATTTTAACACCCAAATCCTACATATAATGTAAAATCAGAGAAAAACTCAAGAAAATGTTTTTACCTGAAATTAGTCACGCTGCATTTGGAAAAATTTGGAAAATTTGCGTATATCTGATTACACTGCAAAAAGAAAGCAACATTGAAAGACCATGAGAAGCTGTCAAATACAATTTTCTTAAAATAAAATTACACAGAAATGCAAAGAAATTAAAAAATAAATGCTGAAATTATTTTGCATCTTAACAGATTTGTCTTTTAACAAAATCATTCTGTCCAATTCTTCATTCACAACACTGACACAGTCAATGAGGAAGGTATAATTTGAAAATGCACCCACCGGAACTTCAATTTGTCTTGCAAGTGCTTTGAATTCACTGCTGCTGCTGTTAGCGAGGGCAGATGTAAAAGGTTCTGTCAGGCCCATTGTGACATGAAAAATATTTGCAGTTGTTGGAGCAGTTGATGGAGCAGGTGTTGTCGTTGCGCTTGTTGTTGCTGTAGCAGGTGCGCTTGTTGTTGCTCTTGGTGTGCTTTCTGTTGTTATTAGTGTGCTTGCTGTTGGTGTTGGTGTTGGTGTTGGTGTTGTTGTTGTTGTTGTTGTAGGTGCTGCAGTTGTAGTTACGGTTGTTGTTGAACCACCAGTTGTTGTTGTACCTCGTGTTATTGTTGTTTTTGCATCAGTTGTTGTTGAACCTTCAGTTGTAGTTGATGCACCATTAATTGTAGGCCCTGCAGTTGTTGTAGTTGATCCACTTGTTGTTGAATCTCCAGTTGTAGTTGGTCCACCAGTTGTTGTTGAACCTGCAGTTGTTGTTGTTGCATCAGTTGTTGTTGAACCTTCACTTGTAGTTGATGCACTATTTGTTGTAGACCCTGCAGTTGTTGTAGTTGATCCACTTGCTGTTGAATCTCCGGTTGTATCTGATGTACCAGTTGTTGTGGATCCACCAGTTGGTGTTGTTGAACCTCCAGTTGTTGACCCACTGGCGGTAGTTGATCCACCAGTTGTTGTTGAACCTCCAGATGTTGTTGTTGAACCTGCAGTTGTAGTTGATGCATCAGTTGTTGTAGACCCTGCAGTTGTTTTAGTTGATCCACTTGTTGTTGAATCTCCAGTTGTAGTTGGTCCATCAGTTGTTGTTGAACCTGCAGTTGTAGTTGATGCATCAGTTGTTGTAGACCCTGCAGTTGTTGTAGTTGATCCACTTGTTGAATCTCCAGTTGTATCTGATGTACCAGTTGTTGAAACACTGGTTGTTGTTGATCCACTGCTTGTTGTCAATTCTGCAGTTGCTGTCAACCCACCAGTTGCTGTTGAACCGCCAGATGTTGTTGTTGCATCAGTTGTTGTTGAACCTGCAGTTGTAGTTGATGCATCATTTGTTGTAGACCCTGCAGTTGTTGTAGTTGATCCACTTGTTGTTAAATCTCCAGTTGTAGTTGACTCACCAGTTGTCGTTGAACCTCCAGATATCGTTGGTCCACCAATTGTTGTTGAACCTGCAGTTGTTGTTGTTGTTGTTGTTGCATCAGTTGTTGTAGACCCTGCAGTTGTTGTAGTTGATCCACTTGTTGTTGAACCTCCAGTTGTAGTTGATGCACCAGTTGTTGTTGAAACACTGGTTGTTGTTGATGCACTGTTTGTTGTCAATCCTGCAGTTGCTGTCGACCCAACAGTTGTTGTTGAACCTCCAGATGTTGTCGTTGGTCCAACAGTTGTTGTTGAACCTGCAGTTGTTGTTGCATCACTTGTTGTTGAACCTTCACTTGTTGTTGATGCACCATTAGATGCAGACCCTGCAGTGGTTGTAGTTGATCCACTTGTTGTTGAATCTCCAGTTGTAGTTGACGCACCAGTTGTTGTTGAACCTGCAGATGTCGTTGTTGGCCCACCACTTGTTGTTGAACCTGCAGTTGTTGTTGTTGCATCAGTTGTTGTTGAAACACGGGTTGTTGTTGATGCACTGTTTGTTGTCAATCCTGCAGTTGCTGTTGACCCAACAGTTGTTGTTGAACCACCAGTTGTTGTTGAACCTCCAGATGTTGTCGTTGGTCCAACAGTTGTTGTTGAACCTGCAGTTGTTGTTGTTGTTGTTGCATCACTTGTTGTTGAGCCTTCACTTGTAGTTGATGCACCATTAGTTGTAGACCCTGTAGGGGTTGTAGTTGATCCACTTGTTGTTGAATCTCCAGTTGTAGTTGACGCACCAGTTGTTGTTGAACCTCCAGATGTTGTCGTTGGTCTACCAGTTGTTGTTGAACCTCCAGATGTTGTCGTTGGTCTACCAGTTGTTGTTGAACCTGCAGTTGTTGTTGTTGCATCAGTCGTTGTTGAAACACTGGTTGTTGTTGATGCACTGTTTGTTGTCAATCCTGCAGTTGCTGTCGACCCAACAGTTGTTGTTGAACCTCCAAATGTTGTCGTTGGTCCAACAGTTGTTGTTGAACCTGCAGTTGTTGTTGCATCACTTGTTGTTGAACCTTCACTTGTTGTTGATGCACCATTAGATGTAGACCCTGCAGTGGTTGTAGTTGATCCACTTGTTGTTGAATCTCCAGTTGTAGTTGACGCACCAGTTGTTGTTGAACCTGCAGATGTCGTTGTTGGCCCAACACTTGTTGTTGAACCTGCAGTTGTTGTTGTTGCATCAGTTGTTGTTGAAACACGGGTTGTTGTTGATGCACTGTTTGTTGTCAATCCTGCAGTTGCTGTTGACCCAACAGTTGTTGTTGAACCACCAGTTGTTGTTGAACCTCCAGATGTTGTCGTTGGTCCAACAGTTGTTGTTGAACCTGCAGTTGTTGTTGTTGTTGTTGCATCACTTGTTGTTGAGCCTTCACTTGTAGTTGATGCACCATTAGTTGTAGACCCTGTAGGGGTTGTAGTTGATCCACTTGTTGTTGAATCTCCAGTTGTAGTTGACGCACCAGTTGTTGTTGAACCTCCAGATGTTGTCGTTGGTCTACCAGTTGTCGTTGAACCTCCAGATGTTGTCGTTGGTCTACCAGTTGTTGTTGAACCTGCAGTTGTTGTTGTTGCATCAGTCGTTGTTGAAACACTGGTTGTTGTTGATGCACTGTTTGTTGTCAATCCTGCAGTTGCTGTCGACCCAACAGTTGTTGTTGAACCTCCAGATGTTGTCGTTGGTCCAACAGTTGTTGTTGAACCTGCAGTTGTTGTTGCATCACTTGTTGTTGAACCTTCACTTGTTGTTGATGCACCATTAGATGTAGACCCTGCAGTGGTTGTAGTTGATCCACTTGTTGTTGAATCTCCAGTTGTAGTTGACGCACCAGTTGTTGTTGAACCTGCAGATGTCGTTGTTGGCCCACCACTTGTTGTTGAACCTGCAGTTGTTGTTGTTGCATCAGTTGTTGTTGAAACACGGGTTGTTGTTGATGCACTGTTTGTTGTCAATCCTGCAGTTGCTGTTGACCCAACAGTTGTTGTTGAACCACCAGTTGTTGTTGAACCTCCAGATGTTGTCGTTGGTCCAACAGTTGTTGTTGAACCTGCAGTTGTTGTTGTTGTTGTTGCATCACTTGTTGTTGAGCCTTCACTTGTAGTTGATGCACCATTAGTTGTAGACCCTGTAGGGGTTGTAGTTGATCCCCTTGTTGTTGAATCTCCAGTTGTAGTTGACGCACCAGTTGTTGTTGAACCTCCAGATGTTGTCGTTGGTCTACCAGTTGTCGTTGAACCTCCAGATGTTGTCGTTGGTCTACCAGTTGTTGTTGAACCTGCAGTTGTTGTTGTTGCATCAGTCGTTGTTGAACCTTCACTTGTTGTTGATGCACCATTAGTTGTAGACCCTGCAGTGGTTGTTGTTGCATCAGTTGTTGTTGAACCTTCACTTGTTGTTGATGCACCATTAGTTGTAGACCCTGCAGTGGTTGTAGTTGATCCACTTGTTGTTGAATCTCCAGTTGTAGTTGACTCACCAGTTGTCGTTGAACCTCCAGATATCGTTGGTCCACCAATTGTTGTTGAACCTGCAGTTGTTGTTGTTGTTGTTGTTGTTGCATCAGTTGTTGTAGACCCTGCAGTTGTTGTAGTTGATCCACTTGTTGTTGAACCTCCAGTTGTAGTTGATGCACCAGTTGTTGTTGAAACACTGGTTGTTGTTGATGCACTGTTTGTTGTCAATCCTGCAGTTGCTGTCAACCCAACAGTTGTTGTTGAACCTCCAGATGTTGTCGTTGGTCCAACAGATGTTGTTGAACCTGCAGTTGTTGTTGCATCACTTGTTGTTGAGCCTTCACTTGTAGTTGATGCACCATTAGATGTAGACCCTGTAGTGGTTGTAGTTGATCCACTTGTTGTTGAATCTCCAGTTGTAGTTGACGCACCAGTTGTTGTTGAACCTCCAGATGTTGTCGTTGGTCCACCAGTTGTTGTTGAACCTCCAGATGTTGTCGTTGGTCCAGCAGCTGTTGTTGAACCTGCAGTTGTTGCATCAATTGTTGAACCTTCACTTGTTGTTGATGCACCATTAGATGTAGACCCTGCAGTGGTTGTAGTTGATCCACTTGTTGTTGAATCTCCAGTTGTAGTTGACGCACCAGTTGTTGTTGAACCTCCAGATGTTGTCGTTGGTCCACCAGTTGTTGTTGAACCTCCAGATGTTGTCGTTGGTCCAGCAGCTGTTGTTGAACCTGCAGTTGTTGCATCAATTGTTGAACCTTCACTTGTTGTTGATGCACCATTAGATGTAGACCCTGCAGTGGTTGTAGTTGATCCACTTGTTGTTGAAACTCCAGTTGTAGTTGACGCACCAGTTGTTGTTGAACCTCCAGATGTCGTTGTTGGCCCACCACTTGTTGTTGAACCTGCAGTTGTTGTTGTTGCATCAGTTGTTGTTGAAACACCGGTTGTTGTTGATGCACTGTTTGTTGTCAATCCTGCAGTTGCTGTTGACCCAACAGTTGTTGTTGAACCACCAGTTGTTGTTGAACCTCCAGATGTTGTCGTTGGTCCAACAGTTGTTGTTGAACCTGCAGTTGTTGTTGTTGTTGTTGTTGCATCACTTGTTGTTGAGCCTTCACTTGTAGTTGATGCACCATTAGTTGTAGACCCTGTAGGGGTTGTAGTTGATCCACTTGTTGTTGAATCTCCAGTTGTAGTTGACACACCAGAGGCCTGTTTCACCAAACCAAGATAAGGGATTAAGCCGGGGTTTTCCGGTTATCCTGGCTCAGTTTAGCCTTGACTCGGTTTCACGAAAGCAGTGGCACATAAGTTACCATGGAGATTTATTCTGTGCAGCTAGCCTGCTCCAGACCAGGCTAACAGCCAGGCTTAGTTTATCCTGGTGCCTTATCTGTTCAGTCAGCAGTCACTCCGATCGGAAAACAATGTGTTTTTTACAGTTAGTCCATGATCTTATGCATGTATTTTACCTTATTTTTATCAGCCTGCATTAAAATACCATATTTTAATGCAGGCTGATAAAAATAAGTACTCAACTGAATACATACCACTATTCAGTTCATTACTGTTATTTTAACATTGTGATCATCATTCATTTTTATTTTTATAATCATTCATGTGATAGTCATTATTACGGTTATATTGTGTTTATGAAGACTGTTGTTCATATTGTTGTTAGAGGTTTGATGAATATATTATTGATTAGAAATGGCTGATAAAGTTCACTGGACCAGTAACTATATAGTGATTCTGTATATTCATGAAACAACAGGGAGAGGATACCGCAATGCTTTTAGACCTTTTATTTTTCTTGGATCACTTGTCTGCTGGGGGAGAAAGAAATAGCAATAACTAATACATTGTGTTACTGTGTCTACTTACAGTGTATATTGAAATGATCACTTACTTCTCTTTCTAATCCCCTCAGTATGTATTGTTAAGTGTGTGCTGTACAGACATCTGACAGTTTGTGAACTCTGTAAAACACATATCAGTTCTTAATTCTGCATGGTGTGTGGATGTCCTACACTCACTACGATGTCAGGCTGCTCTCAGGCTGTACAGTATCTGGGTCCTGTTAAAATGATGTTTTCTATGAGCACCACATCACTGACTTCGTATACATTATGGACTAAATAAGTATTTCCACTAGACTGACATGTACGCTACATCCAGCCTTGTTTCATCCTATCTTTCTATATGAATAATGGTCGTAATAGGACACACCATGCACAATTCCTGCTGTGAAGATTAATTTGTTTTAAAGAATTGACAAACTGTCAGATGTCTGTAGGCATACAGCACACACTTAAAAAAGCAAATAAAGTTTGCAGAGGTGCAAATATCAATGAAAAAAGTGATTTATTCAAAAAGAGTTGACTTTTAAAACCACAAAAAAACGTGCAGGACTTGGACCTGAATATGAAGATAAAAAGACATTGAGGAAATTAGAAAGAGAAGTAAGTGAATATTCCAATGCATATTGTAAGCATGTATGTAACATAATGTGTTAATCATGGCTATATATATATATATATATATATATATATATATATATTGTATTGTATTGTCTTGTCGTATTCTATCTTTGTGGATTAGTGGTTGTAATTAATCTCCATGGTAAATTTCCTAAATAATATATTAACCTCCACCTCTCACTTTTAAGGCGAAGTGACAATAACTCCTTCAGTGGTTTAATAATGTTTCAGTTAACAGCAGTGGTGAGTGAATGTAACGTTATAGGCTATTTTTAGATTACTTACGAGTTGAGTCGCTCCACTATTGTCTGCCACTTTGTTTTCTCGCTGTTTTATTACAGCTGCCGACGTCCGTGTCTCCTTTTCTACATATTATATGTTTTACTTACTCCTAATCTTCCATTCAAAGCTGTTTCTCGCTGGGTTTAAAGTACGCGGAACGCGTTTACGTCATTTCAGCATCAGTAAATCTGCGATCGATCTCGTGGTCTATTGAGGAAAACAGTGAACGCGCATCTATCAGAATTACTTACACCTGGTTCAACCTAGTCGCTCCTCCTCAGCCTGGCTTGGCCTTCGTGAAACGGATTAAACCAGGATGAATTGACTAGACTAGGTCAAGCCTCGCTTTCTCTCTTATCCCGGATATTTTTATTCTGCTTTGGTGAAACAGGCCCCAGTTGTTGTTGAACCTCCAGATGTTGTCGTTGGTCTACCAGTTGTCGTTGAACCTCCAGATGTTGTCGTTGGTCTACCAGTTGTTGTTGAACCTGCAGTTGTTGTTGTTGCATCAGTTGTTGTTGAACCTTCACTTGTTGTTGATGCACCATTAGTTGTAGACCCTGCAGTGGTTGTTGTTGCATCAGTTGTTGTTGAATCTCCAGTTGTAGTTGACGCACCAGTTGTTGTTGAACCTGCAGTTGTTGCATCAGTTGTTGTTGAACCTTCACTTGTTGTTGATGCACCATTTGTTGTAGACCCTGCAGTTGTACTTGATCTACTTGTTGTTGAATCTCCCGTTGTCGCTGATGCACGAGTTGTTGTTGAACCTCCAGATGTTGTCGTCGGTCCACCAGTTGTTGTTGAACCATCAGTTGTTGTTGTTGCATCAGTTGTTGTAGACCCTGCAGTTGTTGTAGTTGATTCACTTGTTGTTGAACCTCCAGTTGCAGTTGACGCACCAGTTGTTGTTGAAACACTGGTTGATGTTGATGCACTGTTTGTTGTCAATCCTGCAGTTGCTGTCGACTCAACAGTTGTTGTTGAACCACCAGATGTTGTCGTTGAACCTGCAGTTGTTGTTGTTGTAGACTGTGCAGTGGTTGTACTTGATCCACTTGTTGTTGAATCTCCAGTTGTAGTTGACGCATCAGTTGTTGTTGAACCTCCTGATGTTGTCGTTGGTCCACCAGTTGTTGTTGAACCTCCAGATGATGTCGTTGGTCCACCAGTTGTTGTTGAACCTGCAGTTGTAGTTGATGCACCATTTGTTGTTGTTGTTGTTGGTGGTGTTGTTGTTGTTGTTGGTGGTGGTGGTGTTGGTGTAGTTGTTGCTGCTGTTGTTGTTGCTGCTGTTGTTGGTGTTGTTTCTGTTGTTGCAGTCATAGTTGTTGACGACACTTGTGCAGCAGTAAGTGTTGCTGTAGCTAAAAAGTACCAAAAGAGAGGATTACCAAAACACAGGTTATCTTTTGCCTCCATTAACCAATCTTTATCTAAAGATAATACTTGGCTCTGATGTGTCTTTATAAGAAATATTGGATGAGGTGCAGACAAGAATTCCACCTGAACTTCATTTTGTGTTTTGCCCTTCACCTTTTTTTTTTTTTTTTTTATCAAGAACCTTCAAAGCCAATTGGTTTAACATCACTCAGCGTACCTATTACAATCAGGAAAATTGATATGATCCGTCCGACACCCATCCTGGTTTTCCTTTGATTCTAGAAATTCAAACAATACAGACACTTACTCACAGAAGCAGCATGTCAAAACCTTTTGCACTACAGTTACTGATGATTAGAATTGTTACTTTTTAAGTAGTACACAGTATCCAATCTGCAAATGGCAGTATTCACTATAGCAGTATGTTTAGTCTTTATATCTCAAGGGGCACAAAACATCCAAAGGAAGAGGCTTTGATATATAATTCAGTATGTGTACACCTCATAGTAATCCTTGTCCTGAACCATATAGCTTTTATACTTTAAAACAACTGTGATAAAATGCAGCTTTCACTTCTGTAATACTCATCTATGTTTCAATATCCAATATTGTAAATTTTTTTCATTTCTGTGGAATTCTGATAAAATACAAAAAATGTTCACAACCATCAACCACATGTATCACATTTTATGTTTTCATATTAATTTCTTTCTTGATAATAGGTGTGCTTGTATCTAAAACAGTGCAGATTTATGATACTGCGTAAAGAAAGGGTACATGTGCCATGTAAGTGGAGATGGGGAAAAAAATTATATAGCACTTTTAATTGTGGGAAAAAATAGAATATCAGTTAAAGAGAACCCTACACAGCGTTTCACAACACAACAAAAAATTGTTAATGACTTCATGTGACAATCGCTTATTGTCACTTTAAATATGTTATGACATATAATTTGTAATGAAATAGAAATGCATGAACATTTCCTAAAAGTAGAAAAGAGGATATTAATAAGTAGTAAGTATTGAAACAATGAATAAATCAACTCAAAAAAATTGAACAGACACATGCATACCCTCTGTCTTTCTCTCTCACACAGCACCATGTACAGTATACATGTACAAAAGCCTATAAACTTAAAAATGTACTTACCCAAAATGAAAAGATATAAGATGAAAAGTTATAAATTCCCCCTTTCTATCTGCTGTTAAACTATTTCAGTGTCTTTTAATTCAGTCCCGTTCACAATCACATCTTTTATATTGCAAACCTTTCACCCTCTGTGACAGTCCACATATATTAAGGCCTTTATATTGGAATGGAATGAATGCTGATGACGTGATTCTTAGATGATACGTTTTTCTATTATGTTGTTACACCTTAGCGGTGAACAAAACCAAATCCGGTGAAACTGGTTGCTGGTGCATTTTACCTATGTGAATGTTGAAAGAAGTTCCTCCAGTGTAACAGTAAATTAGAACAAACAAATAAATATAGATTTCTAGTGATGTGGTAATGGAGCGGGAAGAAATGCAAGAACAGAAAAAAAGAATAGCATATTCATACATATTGAACAAATATTGTTTTTGGTATTTGGAGTTATTGGAGGAAATATGTATAGAGATATACAATACAATACAGTTAAAGTACAATCAAATGTAAATGGACACATAAAACGAAAAGAAAACAACTGCAGCATATTGTTGTATTAAAGACAAATAAACTGCAGCTGCTTAGGTTTCTGCAGGGTTCACCCTTGTAAATTCAAGACTTTTTAAGACCTTATAATATTACACAATGTACTTTAGTAGCCTAACCTGCCTCCTGAAAGCACAATTCACTTTTGCAACAATCCCACTTTTAGTTCCTAAGTGTGTGACATCTCCTGACAGCATTATATATAGACTTAAAATGTACTTACCCAAAATGAAAAGTTATGAATTCCTCCTTTATATCTGTTTTCGATGTTTTAAACTATTTCAATATCCTTTTTACTTTTTCAGAAATTTATACACCTTCATATGGAACAAAAACCAATCACAAGATACAGAATTTCAGCTGTCAATCTGTCAGTTTTTTGGCTCAGTATCATGGCATACTCCCTTCTTTTGTCATGAGAAACAAGTTGCTGGTGCATGTGAGTGTTGAAAGAAGTTCCACCAGTGTGGCAGTAAGTTAGGACAAACAAGTAAATATAGTTTTATAGTGATAAACAAGTGCAATAAACAAGTGCAATATCAATAAACAAGTGCAATATTTCAATGCAATCTGTGCAATATAAAAATTAATAATAAATGCTTGTGCAATATTTTTTTATATATTTACAATATACCAATATTTCCTTTATTATTATACTGTATATTATTTGTAAATACACTATTATTTTTATTTTTTACTTAATTTTATTCTTTTGCTACCTAACTTACTGTTTTCTTAATGGAGCTTCCCAGCAAAAAGTATTTCACACGATTGTACTTGTATAACCGGCGTGACAATAAACATCTTGAATCTTGAATCTTGAATCTTGAATCTTGAATCTTGAATGTGGTAATGGAGCGGGAAGAAATACAATAAAAGAAATGGAAAGCAATTTATATATTTTTTTAGATATTTGGAGTGGATTAGGCAGTGGAGTAGGTGAAACTTTAAGCTCAGGTTTGTCTGGTTCTACTTTAAAGTTTATTATTAGGATGAATAGCTTTTAGTTTCAGTGACGGTGATTTGTTGTTTTTGCACTGCACCTCCTCGAGATCACCTGTCAATCAAAAGTGTTGATGATCCAGTGACTTTCGTACTAATTCATGGCAGATTAGTTTTGTGTTGTATTTTCAAACCTGCGCAATGAAAATTCTGCTCACCAGAAGAAGACCCAACTTGAGACAATGAGCTCAGCTAAAAATTTGTATATAATGTGGGTTTAAGGCAATAATCTTCCATCCATCCATCCTTTATCCGTAACTGCTTTTCCCATCCGGGGGCGCAGGGTTGCTTGAGCCGATTCCAGCTGACATTGGGCGAAGGCGGGGTACACCCTGGACAGGTCGCCAGACTATCACAGGGCTGACACATAGAGACAGACAACCATTCACGCTCACATTCACACCTACGGGCAATTTAGAGTCAACAATTAATAACCTAACCTGCATGTCTTTGGACTGTGGGAGGAAGCTGGAGAACCCGGAGAAAACCCACGCTAACACAGGGAGAACATGCAAACTCCACACAGAAGGGCCCCAAGCCGGATTCGAACTTGCGACCCTCTAACTGTGAGGCGACAGTGCTAACCACTGTCCGGCAATAATCATATGACTCATAAATATAACCACGGCACTGATGCAGCAAATTTGAACCTTACATCACTTATTATATTCACATAAATTGTACTCAAGACAAGATATACCTGAGGCATTAGGTATATTGTTTGGGAGTACAATCTGATAATAAGATGTAGGCCTACCCCAAAATTCAGGAAACACAACGACATTCACATAACACAGCGACATTCCACAAAAGACAACGACATTTCAGGAAACACAACGATATTTCAGGAAACACAATGACATTTCAGGAAACACAACGATATTTCAGGAAACACAACGATATTTCAGGAAACACAACGACATTTCAGGAAAAAGATTTATTGTTGATTTAGACATGAAATGTGTTAGCAACAGATACTTTTGAATTTTTTTTTAAAATAGGAGATTTAAGAGTTCTGATGTAGATTTCAAATTCCTTTGAGAAAGCAGAGAAGAGAGGTTTCAGAGCCACAAAATCTGCATCTATTTAGACTCACAAGACGACGCTTTTCACATAATGCTCTGGAATACATTTTTTTCCTCCATGTTGAAAGAGCTGCTGTTTTTAATATTTTACCTGCTTTACCATGACCATGAACATGTCGAGTTAACACTAGTCATGGGATTATTTGAAAAGATTAACGTGACCTATGAAAAGGAGTGGTCCATTTCACATTCCATGGCTTGTCCATGTCACAAGCCACACCAACTTTGATTCTGGGACAGATAGTTTACTGTATGTTATGAAACCTAATGTGTGAGTGAGATCATGAAGAAACACATTTGGTCTGATGGCTCCCCCTTTTGATGAATATGGGTATACTTGGGTACACATTTCTTTCCTCTCTTTTTAACTGGACAATATGTACACCGGGATTTAGCCAGATATGCCAAAAATTGTATTATAATAATCATAAAACAAAATAAATAAAAAATAATACGCTATGTGCATAGACTGTGTGTATATATATGTGATACTATATTTAACAAGGATATCTATTTTTCCGAGTTTTTACATAAATAATTGTGTTGCCATTTAACAAACATTTAACAAAGAAATTGAGAAAAAGGTTTGGAGATAGACCATTCTTTTTATGTTTGTGGAATTTCTCCATTAATGAAACCCAGCGTACAAAGAAAATACGATATCTATCCATCCTGTTACTTTTAAAACAAAATGTCCTTATCATGTAGTTTGATTATGTTTTCCTTATAAAATGTTCAGTATCTATCCAGAATATTTTTTTTGTAGATAAAATAAAAGAACAGATGACAAATTTCCTTTTTCTAATCCATAGAAGACACAAGATTATTTAGTATTCAGTCTAAACCTCTCGTGTTTTAATGGATGTATCTGTTCTAAAATACTCAAATAAACCAGACTTAGTTTTGTCGATTATGGGACTGAATTGTCCCTACCAATATTTTTAACCATTTTATCATTTTATCAATTATATATGCCGAGTTGCCAAGTTTGAGCTTTTTCTGCAAAAAGTGGGCTGTTTTGATAAAGAGTGAAGGAGCGGGATATGGGGGATGCGTGACCCGCCGATCTGGCAACCCTCAAACTGTGGCTAGTGTCCTACTAGCCCAAACATTTTCGGTTAGCCGAAAAACTAACGTATGTTTAACATTTTTAAGAGCAACCAAAGTGTGAGAAAGTCATTTCCTGTTAGCAGCAGCAGCTATCGACGCCAACACAGGCAGGTGGAGCTGTTGGCTCTCAGGTGAGCTCTAATGTCACAGTGAAACAGCTGACTTTAACTTCATAAGGTGATTGAAATATATTTTTTGAGATTGTTTAATGGTAGATTAATGTTGCTGCATATAGCCATGATTCTGTTAACTGATCTTTTTTAGTTAGATTATACTGTCTGTTCTTTTTACAGTAATAGCTATTAAAAATACCATAAAAAGTGTAAGTTCATTGGGGAGGCTCACTGTGTCTCCATCTTACACCAGCTTATCTTTGTATTACCTGCAGGAAACATCATCAAATAGTTTATCAGGACAGCAGACTGGAGGAAAACGCAGTTGGAGCTGTAGAGTCTCAGGTATGGTCTAACAGTGGCTCCCAGATAAAATACTTACTTTTCTTTGAGGCTCATAGAGGTCGTAAAGCTACGTATTCAGAATAATGTTCACCAGGGCTGCATCTAACAGTTAATATTCATTATTTTTGATTAATCTGACTTTTATTTCATCCATGAATTGATTCTTTTAAATCTAAAATATCAGAAAACAAAAAAATGTCCATCGCAAGTTCCCAGAGCCCAAAGTGACGTCTTCAAAATGCTTGTTTTGTTTGACCAACAGTCCAAACCCAATGATATTCTGACGGGTATCATAGAAAACAGAGGACTATTAGAAATATTTACATTTGGGAAGCTGGAACCACATAGTGTTTGGGCATTTTTGTTTCTTTACTGTCTTTCAGAGGCTGTAGCAATTTCAGTTTTAGAGCTAGAGTACAGATGCAGACGGTACAGGTATCATATGAAACTAGCAAATCTAAGGAATCCATTGGTACCAACCATGTCTACATGATGTCATACTAGCTTGTTGGGAAGGGGGCTAAATAACGCTCCAATGTTGGTGAGGGGAAACTGGCATGGCCGTTTTCAAAGGGGTCCTCTGACCTGTGACTTCAAGATATGCAAATGAAAATGGGTTCTATGGGTACCCACGAGTCTCCCCTTTACAGACATGCCCACTTTATGATAATCACATGCAGTTTGGGGCAAAAACAATGCAGTTTTTTGCATGCAGTATAAATGTGTTATTTTCGCCTGTTCTAAAATGGTGTATTTGAATATTTCTGCATACTGGGGTCCCTAAACAGTCTTGGAATTACATAAATTGGGTATCACTGTAAAGCTGAGACTCTTGTGGATCAAATGAGCCCAATTGTATTCATGTATGGTGATGTAAGTCCCCATAGTAGCCATTTCATTGTATTGAGACAATTTTTTGACGATATAATGACCTGTTGTGACCTCTAGGATAATCACAGCCTCATGAAACTTTACAGCCACAAACTAGAGACCTGATGATGGATGGCTTTCCAAGGTATATTGACAATAAGGGGGTTTTTGAGCAGTTTCCAGAACACAAGTGCTCGCCATCTAATCGCCGAAAAATGCAGTTCTTTCAGAAATCTCCAAATGTCAAAACGTTTTTGATACCAAATCACAGCATGGCTTTTTCTATAGTGTTCCTCAAGGTCTTGGTGTCTTAATGTTGTATTTTGGAGGGATTATTGATAAATTTTCGAGTGGTAAAAAATGATTAAATTTAGCACCAAATCTGTGTAACAAATGGTATCAACCCAAAAATTGCTGCAACAACTTATGAGACATAATAGAGCATTGAGAATGGTCATCATATACTTCTATCATAATGTTCTAAACCCTTATACACTTTCACAATTTATATTAATTAATTAATGTTTATTTCTGATTCATGACTAGAACAACTTGTCACAAAGTGCTGAGCAGCATCTCAAATTAATCTTCAGGTTCCCAGCTTTCAGATGATGTACACCACTTCTATGTGACATCTACTGTTGACCTGCTATCTCCCCCTAAAGACCCCCTGTACCTTCCTAAAACAGACAAAATGGGTCTATTGTGGGTCTCAAACAATTTACTGATTCAAAATCTAAATTGTTGTGGGTTAATTCAATCATTAGATCAGCTAATCAGTTAATTAACTGCGATTGAGAAGGGTTACTATATTCAATTTCAGGAAATGACGAGGCAGGGTTTGATAGATTGTACATATCTTTAATGCCTCAATGGAAAAAAAATTTCATCCACATACCTGATCTTCAATATGCTCTGATTTATCACCCACTTACAATAAAAAGTATCATAGATTATGATAGAAATGTTTTAGCATAGACAGATTTATTTATATGCTGTTATTTATCACCCACTTAAGATAACGAGTATCATAGATAATGATAGAAATGTTATAGCATAGACAGATTTATTTGTCATTTTTGTTTTCTGATCATTAGGAAGACAACAACAAAAATTTTACAAAAATATAGCAAGCTTACAGAATACACATATGTATGATAACAGAAATGCACATAAACAAGAACAGTGAATGGCTTATTACGCGAGTCATTGTTCTGACAGTGCAGTAGTGGTTAACCCAACCTTCAATCCAAATCTGACTGAGATAGTGTTAGAGCAAAGAGCACATTTTACACAACACGTTTTACTTCAATGAAATTAAGATTTTTCAACTTTACTAACTGAGCAGCTCTTAAAGACTTCATGTTAAAGTCAAATTCCTCAATGATCTGGTACCTGATTGTTGCACACCGGCAATATTTGCACTATCTGTTTATGTTATGTCTATTTTTTGTTTATAGCTTATATTGTATATTGGTAAAATTTAATTTTTTTTATTCTTATTTTATTCTAACATTTTTAACTAATCTATTGTTAATTTTTACTGCTTATTTGCACCAACAAACCAAAGCAAATTCCTAGTGTATACCTGATACACCTGGCAATAAACAAGATTCTGATTCTGATTCTGATTCTGATATATATAATTGTTGGGGATGTGATCGGGTGATGCCATGTTGTTGAACTTGAGCCCCTCCTCTGAAAGTCATCTGCATCTTTATTTCTTCTTTATTGACCACTGCAACATTGTTTGCTCCTATATCTAAGATAACTTAAAAAAAAAAAAAACTTTAACATGAAAGCTTTGCAAATAAGTAAATGGTTTCTAAGAAGATTTATGGTAAAGATTATTCTTACTGTGGTCTTTTGCAGCAAAACTGTCTATTAAAATGCCTCTTTTTGTGTGAGAGGAAAATGAACTTTGGCAGTGGTTGATGCTGATTTTGATGCTGGTGGTTACTTTAAGTTTGAAGTGCTTTAAGAGCAATGTATTTCTCAGGCTGTCTGGTGGTGTTTGAATCATGGATGTAAAAACAGAACTGGATACAGCGTTGGAGGCGGTCGTTGGAGGCGGTCGTTGGAGGCCTGGCTTGACTGCCGAGTGATTAAGTGCCCGGATCTTCCGTATCCATTGGGCCCATAGAGCAGGCGCAGTAGCGTTTCTTTTAACCCCGCCTCCCAGTCCTCGCTCCAGCCGCGGTCTGAGTCTCATTCACATGAATGGAGGAAAGGAAATAACTTTGGGTTCAGCTATTAGTGCATCTTACAACTTTTAGGACCTAATGATTTAAATAAGGACTATTCAAGTGTTCATACTGGGAAGTTGATATACCTCAAAAATAATTTTCTGCTGAGTTACAGACGTCTCTTTCCCAATGTAAGTCTATGGGAAATGTCTTTTTGGGCCCAATAGCATCACGTGACGGACACGGAAGTTGTAGTACCGCCGTTTGGCCACTACGAAAATTTGCTTCAACGCCTGCCACTCTTCCTGGGGGCTTGGGCCAACCAGGAAGTTATCATCGCACTGGTTCCCTCGACAAAAAGCCAATGGGATTTTTCTGTTGGATTTTGGATTATTGCGGAAAATAAACTCTGTGGCAAACACACATTTATGATAGTTACACGTTTGGTTCAGAAAGATAATCTCCACAAATTAACAGTTTTATGATTGCAATATGAATGCAATCGCCAAAAGTGAAAAGCTAACGTTAGGCTATAAACGAACTACACCTTGGTCGCATCAGCGCGAGTATACGCAACGAGGCTGTATACTCGCGTATTTTATGTTGTAAAACAAAATATTAAAATCCTTTCAGCTTGTGTTAACCATGGACCTTATTTCAAACTTCATTTCAAACTCATTTCAAACTATTTTGTTACTAAAAACCCATTGACTTCGAGACGAGGGAACCGAAAGTGCTAAAATGCTAACTCATTTCCAGGTTGACTCATTCCTGCACCACTCTATAGATAGAAGTATCTCATAGGCAATGCACCACTCCCAGTTCTCTCTTTCTGAACAAACCTGATTTACTGACACAACAAAGACTGAGACCGGCTTATCGTAAGACGCTATTGTGAAATTTAATTATCGGAAATCACATGGCAGGGTTTGAATGTCTGTTAACATCACCGGTGCTTTAATTAAAGCTCACGGCATTAAACATGCCCTTTCTATTTACCCACCAAAATTGCAAAACAGAGAATTTAAATTCTTCAAAGATTGTGTATCATTGTAAAGTTTCTGACAGAAATTGTAAAAGATTCATTTGTAGATTAATAGTGCAATTATTTTCTGACATCCCAGGGCTTAATCTTAAATTGTTTGGTTTAATATTCTAGTGGTGATTCAATGGACCAGGTGATTATAGTTTAATTTGATCGTGAGTTCATCCGAAGCTGTACAAGACTTAAGACAAGCCTTAATCTTTGATTTTTACCAACAAAGTAATTTTTCATACCAGTGATGGCAGTCATATATTGATGGCAATTCAAATGGTAATCAGCACTGATGCTATTGCTGGCTTGACAGTAGCCATGAAAACAGTACCAGGCAGGATGCGGTGACGAGACTGATCTTGTGCCTTACTCCACTTGAAGCTGTAAATGAGGAGAAAAAGGAAACAAAACATTAGTTCAACAAGCAGTTGTACAACTTTTGAAATTTTTGATCAAGCAGCACTCAGTATTGCTTACATGTGCCATTCACGCAGTCGTAGTAGGTGGTGCAGTCGTAGGAAAAGCTGTTGTAAAAACATATATTTAAAGAATTTGTGAAGAAGTAATGGTGCCCGAACTAAAAGGATTCCTTGTTTGATGTCAAACTGACATTGGTGCCGGTTTCACAGACCTACAACAACCATCATAAAAGGCTAACAAAAACTTGGCTTTGCAGAGTTTTTAACATCTTATCTAGTTCTGAATTGGCAAATGCAAAAAATCTTACGGTTAATAACAAATACTTTACATACTATTTAAGACTGAATACAAGGTAGCTTATAAAATAGCCTTAGAAAATAGCCCATCCTGCCCCACACAGCACTATTTAATGGATGGATTGAACTGCACGACACTGAAAAATGTTAATGATGTCTTTATGAATCTTGTCTTTACCTCCATTTCTTATGTAGCGACATCATTTTGTTGCTGACTTATTTAAAAACACAGCATGAGCAGCACGTTATTTCAAATGTTTTACATACTGATTAGAGTGAAATACTGTGTTGTGTTTACTTACCTAGTGTGAGTGAGTTGGGGTCTATGTTCATGTTGACGCTATTATTGATTTTTCAAAGCATCTACTAATGTTTGAGCAATGACATCAGTCGGTGGGAGGTCTGCCGCAGGAGTATTCGGTTTGAACACAGTTGTGAGAGTTCCTTCTTCCCGTGTTGCACCTGAGGGACTGTATCATAAAACCGAATGGGATAGATGGCAATGGGAAGTGTTAGACAGGGTATACTGTATATGATTCTGTTGCCTTATGTCGTGTGATTTACACAACACTATCAACATTAAAAGATACACGTTTTAAGACCAAAATCCCGCATTTAAAGTAAAATCAGTGAACCATTGTTAAAAAAATGTTTTTACCTGAGTTCCACATTGCAGTAGGAAAACTTGTCTCCAAATTTGTCATTGTATATCTCATTAAACTGCAAAAAGAAAGCAACATTGAAAGACCTTGAGTAGGATTCAAGCAATTTTCTTAAAATGTAATTACACAGCAATGCAAATTTGACTGAAATTATTTTCCTCTTAACAGATTATTCTTTTAGCTAAACCAATCTGTCCAATCCTTCATTCATAACATTGACGCAGTCAATGACAAATGTATAATTTCAAAATGCACTCACCTGATCTTCAAGATCTTTTGCAGGTTTTTCGATGCTGATGGTAATTACTGTAAATATGATAATATCACGATCTTCAATGACCAAAACAATTGTGATGTTTATTGAAGCAGGCGTAGTTGTTGCCGGAGTTTTTGTTGAAGCAGGTGTAGTTGTTGTTGTTGAAGCAGGTGTAGTTGTTGTTGAAGCAGGTGTAGTTGTAGTTGGAGCAGGTATCGTTGCTGCAGTTGTCATAGACGTATAGGTGCGGCAGTTGTTAAAACATATATTTAAAGAATATGTGAATAAGTAATGGTGCCCAAACCAAAAGGATTTCATTATCCTTGTTTGATGTCAAACTGACATTGGTGCCATTTTCACAGACCTACAACAACCATCATAAAACGCTTACAAAAACTTGGCTTTGCAGACTTTTTAACGTCTTATCTAGTTCTGAATTGGCAAATGCAAAAAAATGTACAGTTGATAAATTCTTTACATAAGATTTCTGATTCAATACAAGTTAGCTTAGAAAATAGCCCATCCTGCCCCCCACAGGACTGTTTAATGGATGGATTGAACGGCACAACACTGAAAAATGTTAATGATGTCTTTATGAATCTTGTCTTAACCTCCATTTCTTATGTAGCAACATAATTTTGTTGTTGACTTATTTATAAACACAGCATGAGCAGCACGTTATTTCAAATGTTTTACATACTGATTAGAGTGAAATACTGTGTTGTGTTTACTTACCTAGTGTGACTGAGTTAGGGTCTATGTTCACGTTGAAGCTATTGTTGGGATTTTTCAAAGCGTCTGCTAATGTTTGAGCAATGACATCAGTCGTTGGGAGCTCTGCAGCAGGAGTATTCAGATTGAACACAAGTTTCAGAGTTCCTTCTAATCGTGTTGCACTTGAGACACTGTATCATAAAACAAAACGGGACAAGTGTTAGATATATATGATTCGTTTACCTTGTGTCACATTTTAAGACCAAAATCCCGCATTTAAAGTAAATCAGTGAACCACCGTTAAAATAATGTTTTTACCTGAGTTCCACTTTGCAGTGGAAAAACTTGTCTCCAAATTTGGCTTTGAATATCACATTAAACTGCAAAAAGAAAGCCACATTGAAAGACCTTGAGTAGCCTTCAAGCAACAATTTTCTTAAAATGCAATCACACAGAAATGCAAATTTGACTGAAATTATTTTCCTCTTAACAGATTATTCTTTTAGCTAAACCAATCTGTCCAATCCTTCATTCACAACATTGATGCAGTTAATAACAAATGTATAATTTCAAAATGCACTCACCTGATATTCAAGATCTTTTGCAGGTTTTTCGATGCTGATGGTAATTACTGTAAATATGATAACATCACAATCTTCAATGACCAAAACAATTGTGATTATTATTAAAGCAGGCGTAGTCGTTGCCGGAGTTGTTGTTGAAGCAGGTGTAGCTGTTGTTGTTGAAGCAGGTGTAGTTGTTGTTGTTGAAGCAGGTGTCGTTGCTGCAGTTGTAGTAGACGTAGGTGCGGCAGTTGTAGGTGCTGCAGTTGTAACGGCTGTTGTAAAAACATATATTTAAAGAATATGTAAATACGTAATCGTGCCCAAACCAAAAGGATTTCTTGCTTGATGTAGGTGCTGCAGTCATTGGTGACGTAGTTGTTGTTGCAGCAGGTGTTGTTGTAGCCAATAAGTGCCAAAGATTTAAAAATGATTACCCAAAGTCAGTTTACCTTTATTAACTAATTTTGATCTAAAGGTGATACTAGACTCTGATGTGTGTCTATAAGAAGTATTGGATGAGATGCAGGGACCTGGTTTAACATCACTCAGCTTACCTATTAGAACCAGGAACATTGATACGATCCGTCTGTCACCCATCCTGTTTTTCCTTTGAATCTATAGATTTAAAAAATACAGAGACTTACTCACAGAAGCAGCATGTTGAAAGGCATCCTAGGGGGAGGATGCACTGGACCCCCCTAGGTTAGGGCTGAGTCCCGAATGCTTACAACGTCTGGATCTGACCCTGGTTACTACTAATTAGAATAATTACTTTTTAAAGTAGTAAACAGTATTCAATCTGCAAATAACAGTATTCATTATAGTAGTACGTTATAACTTAAGGTACACAAAACATCCAAAGGGAAATGAATTGACGCAAAAAAAAAAATTATAATACAACAATATACAGAACCATCGCTCTCCCTCACACACACACACAGTGTATAAATGTTCAAAAGTCTGCATATAGACTTTAAAATGTACTTACCTCAACTGAAAAGAAATGAGATGAAAACTTATAAATTCCCCTTTTTGATCTGCCTTCGATGTTTTAAATTATTTCAATATCTTTTTATTCAGTCCAGATCACATCTGTGATATTGCAAACCTTTCACCTTATGTGAAAGTCCACATCTGTTAAGGCCTTTATATTGGAATGGAATAAAGGCTGATGACGGGATTCATAGGTGATAACTTTTTTCAGAAATGTTCTTACACCTTAGCAATTATCAAAACGAAATTACAGGATAAAGGCTGTCAGCTGACAATTTGTTAGTTGCTTGGCTCAGTATCATGGCACACTCCCTTCTTTCATCCGGGATTTCTGGTGCATTCCACCTACGTCAATGTTCAGGGAAGTTCCACCAGTGTGACAGTAAGTTAGGAAAAACAAATAAATATAGAATTCTAGTGATGTGGTAATGGGAAGAAATGCAATATACAGTATATATGAACATATTGAACGAATATTGTATATGATATTTAGAGTCATCGGAGTAACATCAATCTCACACACGTCCAGTGCAGAACAAACGGGCTGAAAGCAGCAACCCTGCCTATACAGCAGTCAGGTTGTACAATACAGAATTAAAAAGAACAAAAGGTGGAGAGCTGAAGTTTGTGGGGTTTGAAAAAATTCAAATAAAATTAAATGAGGTAGTAAACCAATGTGAAAATTCCCAATATGCAAGATTATTATAGGGCTAAAACAGAATGGAGTGTGGTTGTGACAGAAACTATAAAGCTGAGAGTTCTCTGTTAGACAGAGGTGAGGTGTTTTAGAGAGTTCATGCTTTGGGCAGGAAAGATTTCCTGTATTGGTCCTTGTGACAGCGAAGCTGAATCAGTCTGTCAGAGAAAGAGCTCCGCTGTCTGTCCAGTAGGTGGTGGATTTGATATGCAGCGGAGTTTTCTATGAGCGGAGCACGCATTTTAATCGTCAGTATCGCAGTCGATCATGTTCATTTAATTAATCAACCCTACAAATCATCGTAATAGATCTATAGTCTGCCACTGGTGTTTTTCCCGTGAACCAGAGTGTATTTCACCGATGTTTCTGACCATGCATAGTGGAAGTGTGACGCAACAATTGTCATGGAAGGTGTATTGCTCAGGACCCGAGGAAGCGTATTGTTGAGTGTGAAGTTGTTTGGATGAGCGGTTCTCGAGAAAGCTGCAAGCAGAAACAACAAAGGACAACCATTTAGCTCGTTCTGAACAGGCATGTTTTCATCAGGCACTGTACCTAGTAAATGCTGATGACATGACTCATATATGATGACGTTTTCAAAAATGTTCCAACACCTTAACAATTAAAAAAAACAAAGAAGTGAGTTCCTTGGCTCAGTATCATGGCACACTCCGTTCTTTTGTCCGGGAAACACATTTCTGGTGCGTCCCACCTACATAATGTTCAGGGAAGTTCCACCAGTGTGACAGTAAGTTGGGACAAACAATTAAATATAGATTTCTAGTGACGTGGTAATGGGAAGAAATGCAATATATATATATGAACATATTGAACGAATATTGTATATGATATTTGGAGTTATCAGAGTAACAACAATCTCACACACGTCCAGTGCAGAATAAAACAGGCTGAAAGCAGCAACCCTGCCTACAGCAAACAGGTTGTACAGTATAGAATTAAAGCGAACAAAAGATGGAGAGCTGAAGTTTTTGGGGTTTGTCCTGATTGTTGGTTTGTTTTCTTTTTCGTGTTGTAGTGTGGTTTTAAAATGTATGCATGGTTGTATGTAAGTGTATGGTTGTATTTGTAAATGTGTATGTATGAGTATGTATGGTTGCATGTGTGTATGAATAAATGTAAAGTTTTTATTTTTTATGAGATAGAATCATGTATAAATTTCAATTTTTTATGAATGTAAATTCTGCTTCTATTCAGTTGTTAACTATGAGCATGAATGCAAATAAACTCAAACTCTAAATATGTAAATAGATGATACAATACAGTTAAAGTACAAAACAATAATATTGATATGGACTCATCAAAAGAAAAACATCTTTAGTTTTATTTCTTAATATTCTCCTGAGTAAATTTCAAGTAAGTGTTAAAATGTTAAAACCACTGAGGATAGAGGAATTTGCCTGATTAATATATTTATTGATACATTTAAAGGTGACATCAGCAGAAAATTGATTTCCAGGATCTATTCTTCTTTACAAATAGAGAACGGTCTTTCCACAATGTATGTCAAATTAAGATGGGAGAAAGATGCTAACATATAGTTAACTGAAAACGACTGGTTAAAGATATGTAGGACACAATCCAACTCAAGCTCAAATCAATTGAGGGAATTTACATGGAAAAACATTTTAAGGTTTATTCTAACTCCAAAAATCAAAGAGTCACAAAGTAACAACCCTGAGCGTGGTCAGGGTTGGAGATTGTCTGGTAATATCTGCTGGTCATTTTCACATCTTTTGGGAATGCCCTTATATTTCTTCTTACAGGGTAGATGTTGTCAATGCGATCAGATCAATAATAACTTAACTTCAGTGTTATATATTTGGGGACGTGCTAACTGGGCTGAAAATGCAGGACAGATATTTATTACAAATACTTTTAGCTGGTAGTAGAAAAGAAATTACCAGGAAATGGTTGAATAAGGAATCTCCAACAGTCCTTGAATGGAAACTAATAGTTCAGGAAATTTAAATTATGGAACAACTGACTTTTTCTCTGATTCTCTCTTACGAAACAACAAAAAAATAAAGTATATAAAAAAAAGAAAGTGGCGTTTACTATGCTATGCCTTGACCAGAACCCAGATTGCATGTCGTTTATTGTATGAATCTAATATTTGCATTTGTACTCGAGACAAGATATACCTGATGCATTATGTATTTTGTTGACATTGTATATTGTGTATAGCTGTTCACCTCTGTCCGGCCAGCCTCAGACTTAAAGTCCTGATATTAACCTCTTTAACTTATTGAGGACGTTGGTGACCTTGGCCAACTTTAGTGTCTTTCAGAGGCTGTAACAGATACAGGTATCATATGAAACTAGAAAACCTAAGGAATCCATTGGTACAAACCATGCCATGCTAGCTCGTCGGGAAGGAGGCTAAACAATGCTCCAATGTTGGGCTAAATTTTGGCAAGGGAAACACTGGCATGGCCATATTCACAGGGGTCCCATGACCTCTCACCCCAAGGTATGTGAATGAAAATGGGTTCTATGGGTACCCACGAGTCTCCCCTTTACAGACAAGCCCACTTTATGCTAATGCCATGCAGTGTGGGGCGAAAATGATGCAGTTTTTTCCATGCAGTATGTATTTTTGGCTATTCAAAAATAGTTTCTGCATACTGGCGTCCCTAAACAGTCTTGGAGTTGCATAAAGTTGGTATGACTGTAAAGCTGAGACTCTTCTGGATCCAATGAGCCCAATTGTATTCATGTGTGAGGATGTTAGTCCCCATAGTAGCCATTTTATTTAATTGAGACCATTTTTTTTAAACTTGACCTCACTTTATAAAATGACCTCTTGTGACCTGTAGGATAATCACAGCCTCACAAAACTTTGCAGCCACAACCTAGGGCATTCAGAGGATGTGTGGTTTTCCTAGGTATATTGACAATAAGGGGGTTTCAGAGCAGTTTCCAGAACAGAACGGGCGCCATGCAATCACCAAAAAATGCAATTCTTGCAGAAATCTCCAAATGTCAAAAGTTTTTGATGCCAAATCACAGCATGGCTTTTTCTATAGTGATCCTCAAGGTCTTGGTGTCTTAATGTGGTATTTTGGAGGGATTATTGATCATTTTTATCAATTCTCGCGTGTTAAAAAAAAGAAGTTAAATTTAACACCAAATCTGTGTTACAAATGGTATCAACCCAAAAATTATGAGACATACAGTAAGTGAGCATGGGAATGGCGATCATATACTTCTATCATAATGTTCCCAGCCCTTATACACTCTCACAATTGATTTTAATAATTCATTAATTAATTAGTTCATTCATAATTTTTTCATTTTTGATTTATGACTAGAACAACTTGACATAATGTGCTGAGCTGCATCTCAAATTAATCTTCCGGTTCGCAGCTTTCAGATGATGTACACCACTTCTATGTGACATCTACTGTTGACCTGCTATCTCCCCCTAAAGACCCCCTGTACTCCACTAAAAAAGAAAAAAATGGATTTATGGTAAAGAGGGATGGAGAGGAAGAGGTTGATTTTAAGCTCTGATATTTTCCGGAAACATAAAAGTTGAAATCACTAGTGTTTGAATACAAAAGAATGTAGAAAATTACAGGCAGGGTTGACGATGTTATCCAGTATACACTTTTTGTTATACTGGTTGAAATGGTCTTTACAACCCGAAAGCGATCCATTACTTATGAGCTCTGAAAAAGGACCGGAAAAGAGCCGTCATCTGTAGCTGCTGCAATCCTGTAAAAACGTCTACCAATCACTGCCTCGAGGTCCGCTTGGAAAGAACCAATCAGACGCCTCCCTGCCTCCCTGCTCGTTCTCTACCCTTGGCGTGCACCAGCCTGAACTCAAAGCGGGTCGCCGCCGCACGTTTACTGGAGAATGGAAGAGAAAACTCAGCCCTGCAGTAGCACTGCCGCGGTTACTTGTCATGAGGAAGCATTGTTGAGGTGAGGTCCTCTCTTTGCTCTGTGTCTGTGAAGTAGTTACGATGCGGCGGTGCTCGTGCATGTGTGTGGGGGGCGTTGCCTTGGAACGAGCCCCGAGGGGAGGGAGTTGGTTTGGATGGAGCTCCTGAGGCGATGCTATATTCAAATTATGCAAGCTTTCCAACATCGTTGACCCTATCTTTAAGAAAACATAAAAGAAACAACAACAAAATCAAATAGTCTACTTTAATGGGGGGAGGATATGGGGGATGCGTGACCCGCTGATCCGGCAACCCTCAAACTGTAGCTAGAAGCCTACTAGCCTAAACATTTTTAGTTAGCCGAAACACTAATGCACGTTTAGCGTCTGTCAGAGTAATGAACGGCGACAAAATTACAAGAAACGGTTGGTATTTCACGTTTAAACGATTCAAACATTACTGAATTACAATACATTTTCAATTGGTTTTAAATTTGAATTTCAGGTGTTTGCTAATGTGTTCGCTAGTCTGTGGTAATTGCTCCAACACGACATTTTAACATCAGCCATCGTTAGTTACTATCGTAGACAAAGTTGCCCCAAGATAGACACATTTTTTAAGAGGAACCAAAGTGTGAGAAAATAATTTCCTGTTAGCAGCAGCTATTGACGCCAACACAGGCAGGTGGAGCTGTTGGCTCTCAGGTGAGCTCTAACTTCACAAGGTGATTGAAATATATTTTTTGAGATTGTTTAATGGTAGATTAATGTTGCTGCGCATAGCCATGATTCTGTTAACTGATCTTTTTTTAGTAGATTATACTGTCTGTTCTTTTTACAGTAATAGCTATTAAAAATACCATAAAAGTGTAAGTTCATTAGGGAGGCTCACTGTGTCTCCATCTTACACCAGCTTATCTTTGTATTACCTGCAGGAAACATCATCAAATAGTTTATCAGGACAGCAGACTGGAGGAAAAGCAGTTGGAGCTGTAGAGCCTCAGGTATGGTCTAACAGTGGCTCCTAGATAAGATACTTACTTTTCTTTGAGGTTCATAGAGGTGGTAAAGCTCCTGGTTCCTGTACTTCCTCGTCTTCTAATTTAGGAGAAAATTGAGGATTTGGATGTTTTTTGATGGTATGGAGCAGGGAGAGAGTGGGACCTGCAGCTGCCTCCTGTCCTGTCCTGGGCAACGACCCGTCTTAAATATCTTGTGATATTTGAATGGAAAAACCTGTATAAACTCACTCTTCTAAGTTGAAATATTGGATATTCTTGTTTCCACAGGTTTCATTTTAAAGTGGGAGACTTACTGTAAACCTTATCATTGCAGCTTGATTTATAAAAGCTGAAGATGATAGTTTCAACAAGTCATTTGTAAATGTATCTCCAGCAGATCTGAAAGTCAGCTTCTGTTTTATGAGTTGTAAAGTATTTGTAGCCACACTGCTGTTACAGAAGCCGTCATTGGAGGAGTCGTAGCAGTTGTAACTGGAGATGGAGTAGTTGCTGTAGTTGTGGCCAAAGTAGTAGTATTTATAATGGACATTTGTGTTGTGATATTTAAACAAACTATCCGTCAACAAGGAAATAAAAGCCCCTCGTCTACGAGACCGGTATCTTGAGAGAGCTCCAGCCAGCTCATAGCGGTCTGTGAGAGTGACTGCCCGGCTGGAGAGGTGGCGATCCCGGCAGAGGCTAGCTCTCTGTGCCGGCAGTTTTTTGGAGCTTCTAAACTCCGACAACAGTGGAGCAAATGTTCGATTCGCCATCTAACATCGTAAAACTGTCAATATTCTAAATCTACCCAGTTGATTTCTCGCATCAAATTTTTTCAGAAGTGAATTTAGTGATGAAATAGCTACGAAAAATGCAAAAAAAAAAACGAGCCGTTTTTGGCTGCTGTTGTTGTAACGTAGCCTATAGTGGTCCAGCGCTTTGCATTGTGGGATACATTAGGCGAGGTAGACTGGTCCGATGCATACTGGAGATTTTTTTCCAAATCAGTATGACATCTTGGTACTTTTGGCATACTGGAGATTTTGCTTTTGTTCACATACTGCATACTACATACTACATTTTGGCCAAATCAGTACGTACTACTAGTATAGTATGCGGTTTCGAATACAGCCTATGTTTACATTTTAGTCTATGCTCAAGATCCAGGGCCATTGGGAAACTACAGTATTTGCTGCTATTTTCTTCCTGAACAAACCTGAATAACTTTTAAGAATAGCTGAAAGTATTGATAGTAGTAAAAGTAAGTTTTAGGAAATAATAAGACAGGGTTTGATTGTCTGGTCATATCTTCAGTGCCTTTAATGGAAGCATCTTCAATATAATGTGATACACTTTTTTTTATCCAATTTAGATGTTAAAAACCTATAATAATATAGTATAGACATTTCTTGTATTCTTATTATCAATAAGACCTAGTAGACCTTTTTTTACTCAAGTTGTACAAAAATACGATTAGTTCACAGAATACACATATGTATGATCATATAAATACATATAATTAAGAAAAGTGACTGGATAATCATACAGGGCATTATGTTCAATGTAAATGTTATTAGTTCTAAACTATACAGTATTATTATAGCACAATAAGTCAAAATTGTGTTTGTACATAGAGAAAGTTTTATGTGTGTTGTGTCTGATATACAAGGTTTCAATTGTCATTACTCTCATTTTTGACGCCATTTATTACAGTGATAACTTGTTTTGTTTCAGTGGTCCAGATGCTTAAAGTTGTCTCATGGATGGGCTTTCTGGGACATCAAACAGAGAAATATCAGTAATATAAGTCTTATTTCACATGGACATAACCCCTGCACTATTGCTGGCTTGACAGTATCCATGACAGCAGCACAAGGAAAGATGCAGTGATGAGACTGATCTTGTGGCTTACTCCACTTGACACCTCTGTTAATGTTGAGAAAAGGAAACGAGACATTGCATTAACAAATAAAAAACAAATCTGTAATATTTAAAATTGTTGATGAGGTAGCATTCAATATTGCTTACGTGTGCCATCCACAGAAATGGAGTTGGTGTCAATGTTGAAGGCTGTGATGTTTGAAGCTGCTCTGACCAAAACATCTCCAATCTGAACGTCAGTAGGAACAGATGTGGATGAAAATCGAAGGTCCGCGTGGTTGATGATTGAGCCATTACTGCAAAAGGAATTACCAAAAAATATTGTTTTATTCGTATGAACTTATGACCAATACTCTTAAGATTCTATCATTACAACATTAACAAATTACCTGAAAAAAATCACCGTCAATGTGCGGAATGAAGTAAATGCTTCTTGGTACAAAGGTTCAAGCTGCAGAAATACAAGCAAATCATTTGTAAGTACATTTATTTTATTGGCTTTTGCTTCTTCACTTGTGCATTGTCTTTTTAATTGTGGTATTTAATTTACACTAAGTAATGACACTATTCCAATTTCTTCAGTGACTGCCACATAATGTATATATGTGTCCTATTTACTTTATATGGAAGGATAAGTTACATAGTTTTCTCTTTGAAAACTCAACACCAGGAATGAAATGCAATCCTCCAGTTTCCATTCACTGTGAAACGAGAAATAATCTAGCGTCTATTAGACGGTACTATATCTAATTAGAAATGTGTTTGCATTAGACAACGCTATTTTGAAACATGCATATTTAAAAATACTTTTGGAGGGATTTTATTTACACAGTCTACATCCACCACACTCTGATGGGAAATTTACTATGTGACAATTTTAGGTGAAAATCATAAAGAAAAGTGTTTTCAATGAAGAATGATGAACGTATATAAGAAAAGAAAAAATGGCATATTGCAGAAATACTTTCACATAGCTATTAACTAAAATGTTTCCAATTAATTAAGCTGCATAGATTTTGCTAGGCTTCACTCTAAGATAGTGACTTACCGTCAACGTTATTATTGAGGCTCGCCTCGTAAACGCTGGAGATGTTGGATTCTGCAAGTCACTTGTAAATGTCTCTCCAGCAGATCTGAAAATCAATCGCCTTGTTGTGATTGCCTCAGCAGTAGTTATTACTGATGTGGTGGTTGTAGTTGCAGCAGTTGTAGTTGTAGTTGAGGCAGTTGTAGCTGCAACTATTGTAGCTGAGCTCGTTGTAGTTGTACTTGCAGCACTGGTAGTTGTAGTTGCAGCACTGGTAGTTGTAGTTGCAGCAGGTAAGATTGTAGTAGATGTAGTATTTAAAGTGGGTGCTGCAGTTGTAACATTTACTTCTGTAAAAAACAAATATGGAACAATATGAAGAAATATGGAAGAAAATAATAATGGTAGTCAAAGGACCTTCTTTTGAACAACACACATCACAACATAAGTCTATATATGGCAAGTCACAGTTTAAGTAGACTTGCTAATGTTTGTCACAGTGGACTTCATGGTAATTGTGATTGTGTATGCTCTTTGTCGACCCAGCAATTTGTCTAATATGTATCAGGAAAGAAATCCAGAATAAACTTTGATATTAAGGTCAGTCATGGAAATGGCAGTGAAAGAGGATGATTTAAACCCCATCCTTAACACACACACTCATAGACTGTGATAGATAAATTACAAATAACATTGGGTATATTTTCCTGCTCTAACAACCACTGGAGGGAAATGTAGGGCTAGTGTTTACTTACGAATTGCTTTGATGGAGGTGGCATCAAAATTGAGGTTTAAGGTATTGTTGTTAGACACAGCGTTGACTAAGGTTTCTGCAACAACATTAGTCTGTGGGATTTCTGCAGGTGAAGCAGTTTGATTGAACTCAATCCCGACCTTTAGTTCAGTATTTTCCATTCGTGTTCTGGCCACAGCTTGTCTGCATCATAAAAGCACACATCTTGATTAAATTATATTAACCTTGACAACTTGTGCATATGTATAATTATTAATATTATTTTGTCATTATTTAGTTTAAAAATTATAATATTGAAACAAAGTCAGTTGGAATCTCAAAATTTAAAATGTTACCTGAATTCAATGACGTAAATGCGGATGAAAATATCGCCAAATTGGTTCCTGTAGATGACAGTTAACTGTGGGAATGAAGCAAAAAAATATATAAACAAACTAAAAATACAGTATTAGCCAAATAATATGTGGGAATGCAAACTCACTCAATACACAGAAAAATAATGAGAATGAGTACTAACCACTGCTATAACGTTTGCTTCAAGAGTCTTGAATTCGGTGCTGTTTTTATCAGTGAGTTGTTCTACAAATGGTTCTATCAAGATTGCTTGGAGAACCACAACTGGTGGGGGAACTGCAGTAGTAGTAGTAACAGTAGTTGTTGTTGCGCCTCCAGTTGTAGTTGAAACTTCAGTTGTAGTTGATGCACCAGTTGTTGTAGTTGATCCACTTGTTGTTGAATCTCCAGTTGTAGCTGATGTACCAGTTGTTGTCAATCCACCAGTTGGTGTTGTTGAACCTCCAGTTGTTGTTGCAACAGTTGTTGTAGAACCTTCAATTGAAGTTGATAAACCACTTGTTGTAGATCCTGTAGTTGTTGTAGTTGATCCACTTGTTGTTGAATCTCCAGTTGTAGTTGACGCACCAGTTGATGTTGTAACACCGGTTGTTGTTGATGCACTGCTTGTTGTCAATCCTGCAGTTGCTGTCGACCCAACAGTTGTGGTTGAACCACCAGTTGTTGTTGAACCTCCAGATGTTGTCGTTGGGCCATCACTTGTTGTTGAACCTGCAGTTGTTGCATCAGTTGTTGTAGACCCTACAGTTGTTGTAGTTGATCCACTTGTTGTTGAATCTCCAGTTGTAGTTGACGCACCAGTTGTTGTTGAACCTCCAGATGTTGTCGTTGGTCCACTAGTTGTTGTTGAACCTGTAGTTGTTGTTGTTGTTGCATCAGTTGTTGTTGAACCTTCACTTATAGTTGATGCACCATTTGTTGTAGACCCTGCAGTTATTGTAGTCGATCGACTTGTTGAATATCCAGTTGTAGTTGATGCACCACTTGTTGTAGACCCTACAGTTGTTGTAGTTGATCCATTTGTTGTTGAATCTCCAGTTGTAGTTGACGCAACAGTTGTTGTTGAACCTCCAGATGTTGTTGTTGGTCCACCAGTTGTTGTTGAAACACCGGTTGTTGTTGTTGTTTTTGTTGCATCAGTTGTTGTAGACCCTGCAGTTGTTGTAGTTGATCCACTTGTTGTTGAATCTCCAGTTGTAGTTGATGCAACAGTTGTTGTTGAACTTCCAGATGTTGTCGTTGGTCCACCAGTGGCTGTTGAACCTGCAGTTGTTGTTGAACCTTCACTTGTAGTTGATGCACCATTCGTTGTAGACCCTGCAGTTGTTGTAGATGATCCACTTGTTGTTGAATATCCAGTTGTAGCTGATGTACCAGTTGTTGTGGATCCACCAGTCTGTGTTATTGAAACTCCATTTGTTGTTGCAACAGTTGTTGTCGAACCTTCAATTGTAGTTGATGCACCACTTGTTGTAGACCCTGTAGTTGTTGTAGTTGATCCACTTGTTGTTGAATCTCCAGTTGTAGTTGACACACCAGTTGTTGTTGAACCTCCAGATGTTGTGGTTGGTCCACCAGTTGTTGTTGAACCTGCAGTTCTTGTTGTTGCATCAGTTTTTGTTGAACCTTCACTTGTAGTTGATGCACCGTTTGTTGTAGACCCTACAGTTGTTGTAGTTGACCCACTTGTTGTTGAATCTCCAGTTGTAGCTGATGTACCAGTTGTTGTAACACCGGTTGTTGTTGATGCACTGCTTGTTGTTAATCCTGCAGTTGCTGTCGACCCAACAGTTGTTGTTGAACCTCCAGATGTTGTTGTTGGGCCACCAGTTGTTGTTGAACCTGCAGTTGTTGTTGTTGCATCAGTTGTTGTAGACCCTGTAGTTATTGTTGATGCACCGTTTGTTGTAGACCCTACAGTTGTTGTAGTTGACCCACTTGTTGTTGAATCTCCAGTTGTAGCTGATGTACCAGTTGTTGATGCACTGCTTGTTGTTAATCCTGCAGTTGCTGTCGACCCAACAGTTGTTGTTGAACCTGCAGTAGTTGTTGTTGCATCAGTTGTTGTAGACCCTACAGTTGTTGTAGTTGATCCACTTGTTATTGAATCTCCAGTTGTAGTTGACAAAACAATTGTTGTTGAAACATCAGTTGTTGTTGATGCACTGCTTGTTGTCAATCCTGCAGTTGCTGTCGACCCAATAGTTGTTGTTGAACCACCAGTTGTTGTTGAACCTCCAGATGTTGTTGTTGAACCTCCAGATGTTGTTGCAACAGTTGCTGTCGAACTTTGAGTTGTTGTTGATGGACCATTTGTTGTAGACCCTGCAGTTGTAGTAGTTGATCCACTTGTTGTTGAATCTCCAGTTGTAGTTGACGCAACAGTTGTTGTTGAACCTCCAGATTTTGTTGTTGATGCACTGCTTGTTGTCAAACCTGCAGTTGCTGTCGACCCAACAGTTGTGGTTGAACCACCAGTTGTTGTTGAACCTCCAGATGTTGTTGTTGAACCTCCAGATGTTGTTGCAACAGTTGCAGTCGAACTTTGAGTTGTAGTTGATGGACCATTTGTTGTAGACCCTGGAGTTGTAGTAGTTGATCCACTTGTTGTTGAATCTCCAGTTGTAGTTGACGCAACAGTTGTTGTTGAACCTCCAGATGTTGTAGACCCTGCAGTTGTAGTAGTTGATCCATTTGTTGTTGAATCTCCAGTTGTAGTTGACGCAACAGTTGTTGTTGAACCTCCAGATGTTGTTGTTGGTCCACCAGTTGTTGTTGAAACACCGGTTGTTTTTGTTGTTTTTGTTGCATCAGTTGTTGTAGACCCTGCAGTTGTTGTAGTTGATCCACTTGTTGTTGAATCTCCAGTTGTAGTTGATGCAACAGTTGTTGTTGAACTTCCAGATGTTGTCGTTGGTCCACCAGTGGCTGTTGAACCTGCAGTTGTTGTTGAACCTTCACTTGTAGTTGATGCACCATTCGTTGTAGACCCTGCAGTTGTTGTAGATGATCCACTTGTTGTTGAATATCCAGTTGTAGCTGATGTACCAGTTGTTGTTGATCCACCAGTCTGTGTTATTGAAACTCCATTTGTTGTTGCAACAGTTGTTGTCGAACCATCAATTGTAGTTGATGCACCACTTGTTGTAGACCCTGTAGTTGTTGTAGTTGATCCACTTGTTGTTGAATCTCCAGTTGTAGTTGACACACCAGTTGTTGTTGAACCTCCAGGTGTTGTGGTTGGTCCACCAGTTGTTGTTGAACCTGCAGTTCTTGTTGTTGCATCAGTTGTTGTTGAACCTTCACTTGTAGTTGATGCACCGTTTGTTGTAGACCCTACAGTTGTTGTAGTTGACCCACTTGTTGTTGAATCTCCAGTTGTAGCTGATGTACCAGTTGTTGTAACACCGGTTGTTGTTGATGTTGTTGTTGTTGTTGTAGCATCAGTTGTTGTAGACCCTGCAGTTGTTGTAGTTGACCCACTTGTTGTTGAATCTCCAGTTGTAGCTGATGTACCAGTTGTTGTAACACCGGTTGTTGGTGATGCACTGCTTGTTGTTAATCCTGCAGTTGCTGTCGAACCAACAGTTGTTGTTGAACCTCCAGATGTTGTTGTTGGGCCACCAGTTGTTGTTGAACCTGCAGTTGTTGTTGTTGCATCAGTTGTTGTAGACCCTGCAGTTATTGTTGATGCACCGTTTGTTGTAGACCCTACAGTTGTTGTAGTTGATCCACTTGTTGTTGAATCTCTAGTTGTAGCTGATGTACCAGTTGTTGATGCACTGCTTGTTGTTAATCCTGCAGTTGCTGTCGACCCAACAGTTGTTGTTGAACCTGCAGTAGTTGTTGTTGCATCAGTTGTTGTAGACCCTACAGTTGTTGTAGTTGATCCACTTGTTATTGAATCTCCAGTTGTAGTTGACACAACAATTGTTGTTGAAACATCGGTTGTTGTTGATGCACTGCTTGTTGTCAATCCTGCAGTTGCTGTCGACCCAATAGTTGTTGTTGAACCACCAGTTGTTGTTGAACCTCCAGATGTTGTTGTTGAACCTCCAGATGTTGTTTCAACAGTTGCTGTCGAACTTTGAGTTGTTGATGATGGACCATTTGTTGTAGAACCTGCAGTTGTAGTAGTTGATCCACTTGTTGTTGAATCTCCAGTTGTAGTTGACGCAACAGTTGTTGTTGAACCTCCAGATGTTGTAGACCCTGAAGTTGTAGTAGTTGATCCATTTGTTGTTGAATCTCCAGTTGTAGTTGACGCAACAGTTGTTGTTGAACCTCCAGATGTTGTTGTTGGTCCACCAGTTGTTGTTGAAACACCGGTTGTTTTTGTTGTTTTTGTTGCATCAGTTGTTGTAGACCGTGCAGTTGTTGTAGTTGATCCACTTGTTGTTGAATCTCCAGTTGTAGTTGATGCGACAGTTGTTGTTGAACTTCCAGATGTTGTCGTTGGTCCACCAGTGGTTGTTGAACCTGCAGTTGTTGTTGAACCTCCAGATGTTGTTGCAACAGTTGTTGTCGAACCTTCAGTTGTAGTTGATGCACCACTTGTTGTAGACCCTGTAGTTGTTGTTGTTGTTGCAGCAGTTGTTGTTGAACCTTCACTTGTAGTTGATGCACCATTCGTTGTAGTCCCTGTAGTTGTTGTAGATGATCCACTTGTGGTTGAATCTCCAGTTGTAGTTGATGTACCAGTTGTTGTTGAACTTCCAGATGTTGTCGTTGTTCCACCAGTTGTTGTTGTTGCAGCAGTTATTGTTGAACCTTCACTTGTAGTTGATGCACCATTCGTTGTAGACCCTGCAGTTGTTGTAGATGATCTACTTGTTGTTGAATCTCCAGTTGTAGCTGATGCACCAGTCGTTGTGGATCCATCAGTTGGTGTTGTTGAACCTCCATTTGTGGTTGCAACAGTCGTTGTCGAACCTTCAGTTGTAGTTGATGCACCACTTGTTGTAGACCCTGTAGTTGTTGTAGTTGATCCACTAGTTGTTGAATCTCCAGTTGTAGTTGATGTACCAGTTGTTGTTGAACTTCCAGATGTTGTTGTTGGTCCACTAGTTGTTGTTGTTGTTGTTGCAACAGTTGTTGTCGAACCTTCAGTTGTAGTTGATGCACCACCTGTTGTAGACCCTGTAGTTGTTGTAGTTGATCCACTTGTTGTTGAATCTCCAGTTTTAGTTGATGTACCAGTTGTTGTTGAACCTCCAGATGTTGTTGCAGCAGTTGTTGTTGAACCTTCACTTGTAGTTGATGCACCATTCGTTGTAGACCCTGAAGTTGTTGTAGATGATCCACTTGTTGTTGAATCTCCAGTTGTAGCTGATGTAACAGTTGTTCTGGATCCACTAGTTGGTGTTGTGGAACCTCCAGTTGTTGACCCATCGGTTGTAGTTGATCCACCAGTTGTTGTTGAACCTCCAGATGTTGTTGCAACAGTTGTTGTCGAGCCTTCAGTTGTAGTTGATGCATCAGTTGTTGTAGACCCTGCAGTTGTTGTAGTTGATCTACTTGTTGTTGAATCTCCAGTTGTAGCTGATGCACCAGTCGTTGTGGATCCATCAGTTGGTGTTGTTGAACCTCCATTTGTGGTTGCAACAGTCGTTGTCGAACCTTCAGTTGTAGTTGATGCACCACTGGTTGTAGACCCTGTAGTTGTTGTAGTTGATCCACTAGTTGTTGAATCTCCAGTTGTAGTTGATGAACCAGTTGTTGTTGAACTTCCAGATGTTGTTGTTGGTCCACTAGTTGTTGTTGTTGTTGTTGCAACAGTTGTTGTCGAACCTTCAGTTGTAGTTGATGCACCACCTGTTGTAGACCCTGTAGTTGTTGTAGATGATCTACTTGTTGTTGAATCTCCAGTTGTAGCTGATGCACCAGTCGTTGTGGATCCATCAGTTGGTGTTGTTGAACCTCCATTTGTGGTTGCAACAGTTGTTGTCGAACCTTCAGTTGTAGTTGATGCACCACTGGTTGTAGACCCTGTTGTTGTTGTTGAACTTCCAGATGTTGTCGTTGGTCCACCAGTTGTTGTTGTTGCAGCAGTTGTTGTTGAACCTTCACTTGTAGTTGAGTCACCATTCGTTGTAGTCCCTGCAGTTGTTGTAGTTGATCCACTTTTTGTTGAATCTCCAATTGTAGCTGATGTAACAGTTGTTGTGGATACACCAGTTGGTGTTGCTGAACCACCAGTTGAAGTTGATCCACCAGTTGTTGTTGAACCACCAGCTGTTATTGAACCTCCAGATGTTGTTGCTGAACCTCCAGATGTTGTTGTAACAGTTGTTGTCGAACTTTGAGTTGTAGTTGATGGACCATTTGTTGTAGACCCTGAAGTTGTAGTAGTTGATCCGCTTGTTGTTGAATCTCCAGTTGTAGCTGATGTACCAGTTGTTGATGCACTGCTTGTTGTTAATCCTGCAGTTGCTGTCGACCCAACAGTTGTTGTTGAACCTCCAGATGTTGTTGTTGGGCCACCAGTTGTTGTTGAACCTGCAGTTGTTGTTGTTGCATCAGTTGTTGTAGACCCTGTAGTTATTGTTGATGCACCGTTTGTTGTAGACCCTACAGTTGTTGTAGTTGACCCACTTGTTGTTGAATCTCCAGTTGTAGCTGATGTACCAGTTGTTGATGCACTGCTTGTTGTTAATCCTGCAGTTGCTGTCGACCCAACAGTTGTTGTTGAACCTGCAGTAGTTGTTGTTGCATCAGTTGTTGTAGACCCTACAGTTGTTGTAGTTGATCCACTTGTTATTGAATCTCCAGTTGTAGTTGACAAAACAATTGTTGTTGAAACATCAGTTGTTGTTGATGCACTGCTTGTTGTCAATCCTGCAGTTGCTGTCGACCCAATAGTTGTTGTTGAACCACCAGTTGTTGTTGAACCTCCAGATGTTGTTGTTGAACCTCCAGATGTTGTTGCAACAGTTGCTGTCGAACTTTGAGTTGTTGTTGATGGACCATTTGTTGTAGACCCTGCAGTTGTAGTAGTTGATCCACTTGTTGTTGAATCTCCAGTTGTAGTTGACGCAACAGTTGTTGTTGAACCTCCAGATTTTGTTGTTGATGCACTGCTTGTTGTCAAACCTGCAGTTGCTGTCGACCCAACAGTTGTGGTTGAACCACCAGTTGTTGTTGAACCTCCAGATGTTGTTGTTGAACCTCCAGATGTTGTTGCAACAGTTGCAGTCGAACTTTGAGTTGTAGTTGATGGACCATTTGTTGTAGACCCTGGAGTTGTAGTAGTTGATCCACTTGTTGTTGAATCTCCAGTTGTAGTTGACGCAACAGTTGTTGTTGAACCTCCAGATGTTGTAGACCCTGCAGTTGTAGTAGTTGATCCATTTGTTGTTGAATCTCCAGTTGTAGTTGACGCAACAGTTGTTGTTGAACCTCCAGGTGTTGTTGTTGGTCCACCAGTTGTTGTTGAAACACCGGTTGTTTTTGTTGTTTTTGTTGCATCAGTTGTTGTAGACCCTGCAGTTGTTGTAGTTGATCCACTTGTTGTTGAATCTCCAGTTGTAGTTGATGCAACAGTTGTTGTTGAACTTCCAGATGTTGTCGTTGGTCCACCAGTGGCTGTTGAACCTGCAGTTGTTGTTGAACCTTCACTTGTAGTTGATGCACCATTCGTTGTAGACCCTGCAGTTGTTGTAGATGATCCACTTGTTGTTGAATATCCAGTTGTAGCTGATGTACCAGTTGTTGTTGATCCACCAGTCTGTGTTATTGAAACTCCATTTGTTGTTGCAACAGTTGTTGTCGAACCATCAATTGTAGTTGATGCACCACTTGTTGTAGACCCTGTAGTTGTTGTAGTTGATCCACTTGTTGTTGAATCTCCAGTTGTAGTTGACACACCAGTTGTTGTTGAACCTCCAGGTGTTGTGGTTGGTCCACCAGTTGTTGTTGAACCTGCAGTTCTTGTTGTTGCATCAGTTGTTGTTGAACCTTCACTTGTAGTTGATGCACCGTTTGTTGTAGACCCTACAGTTGTTGTAGTTGACCCACTTGTTGTTGAATCTCCAGTTGTAGCTGATGTACCAGTTGTTGTAACACCGGTTGTTGTTGATGCACTGCTTGTTGTTAATCCTGCAGTTGCTGTCGACCCAACAGTTGTTGTTGAACCTCCAGATGTTGTTGTTGGGCCACCAGTTGTTGTTGAACCTGCAGTTGTTGTTGTTGCATCAGTTGTTGTAGACCCTGTAGTTATTGTTGATGCACCGTTTGTTGTAGACCCTACAGTTGTTGTAGTTGATCCACTTGTTGTTGAATCTCTAGTTGTAGCTGATGTACCAGTTGTTGTAACACCGGTTGTTGTTGATGTTGTTGTTGTTGTTGTAGCATCAGTTGTTGTAGACCCTGCAGTTGTTGTAGTTGACCCACTTGTTGTTGAATCTCCAGTTGTAGCTGATGTACCAGTTGTTGTAACACCGGTTGTTGGTGATGCACTGCTTGTTGTTAATCCTGCAGTTGCTGTCGAACCAACAGTTGTTGTTGAACCTCCAGATGTTGTTGTTGGGCCACCAGTTGTTGTTGAACCTGCAGTTGTTGTTGTTGCATCAGTTGTTGTAGACCCTGCAGTTATTGTTGATGCACCGTTTGTTGTAGACCCTACAGTTGTTGTAGTTGATCCACTTGTTGTTGAATCTCTAGTTGTAGCTGATGTACCAGTTGTTGATGCACTGCTTGTTGTTAATCCTGCAGTTGCTGTCGACCCAACAGTTGTTGTTGAACCTGCAGTAGTTGTTGTTGCATCAGTTGTTGTAGACCCTACAGTTGTTGTAGTTGATCCACTTGTTATTGAATCTCCAGTTGTAGTTGACACAACAATTGTTGTTGAAACATCGGTTGTTGTTGATGCACTGCTTGTTGTCAATCCTGCAGTTGCTGTCGACCCAATAGTTGTTGTTGAACCACCAGTTGTTGTTGAACCTCCAGATGTTGTTGTTGAACCTCCAGATGTTGTTTCAACAGTTGCTGTCGAACTTTGAGTTGTTGATGATGGACCATTTGTTGTAGAACCTGCAGTTGTAGTAGTTGATCCACTTGTTGTTGAATCTCCAGTTGTAGTTGACGCAACAGTTGTTGTTGAACCTCCAGATGTTGTAGACCCTGAAGTTGTAGTAGTTGATCCATTTGTTGTTGAATCTCCAGTTGTAGTTGACGCAACAGTTGTTGTTGAACCTCCAGATGTTGTTGTTGGTCCACCAGTTGTTGTTGAAACACCGGTTGTTTTTGTTGTTTTTGTTGCATCAGTTGTTGTAGACCGTGCAGTTGTTGTAGTTGATCCACTTGTTGTTGAATCTCCAGTTGTAGTTGATGCGACAGTTGTTGTTGAACTTCCAGATGTTGTCGTTGGTCCACCAGTGGTTGTTGAACCTGCAGTTGTTGTTGAACCTCCAGATGTTGTTGCAACAGTTGTTGTCGAACCTTCAGTTGTAGTTGATGCACCACTTGTTGTAGACCCTGTAGTTGTTGTTGTTGCAGCAGTTGTTGTTGAACCTTCACTTGTAGTTGATGCACCATTCGTTGTAGTCCCTGTAGTTGTTGTAGATGATCCACTTGTGGTTGAATCTCCAGTTGTAGTTGATGTACCAGTTGTTGTTGAACTTCCAGATGTTGTCGTTGTTCCACCAGTTGTTGTTGTTGCAGCAGTTATTGTTGAACCTTCACTTGTAGTTGATGCACCATTCGTTGTAGACCCTGCAGTTGTTGTAGATGATCTACTTGTTGTTGAATCTCCAGTTGTAGCTGATGCACCAGTCGTTGTGGATCCATCAGTTGGTGTTGTTGAACCTCCATTTGTGGTTGCAACAGTCGTTGTCGAACCTTCAGTTGTAGTTGATGCACCACTTGTTGTAGACCCTGTAGTTGTTGTAGTTGATCCACTAGTTGTTGAATCTCCAGTTGTAGTTGATGTACCAGTTGTTGTTGAACTTCCAGATGTTGTTGTTGGTCCACTAGTTGTTGTTGTTGTTGTTGCAACAGTTGTTGTCGAACCTTCAGTTGTAGTTGATGCACCACCTGTTGTAGACCCTGTAGTTGTTGTAGTTGATCCACTTGTTGTTGAATCTCCAGTTTTAGTTGATGTACCAGTTGTTGTTGAACCTCCAGATGTTGTTGCAGCAGTTGTTGTTGAACCTTCACTTGTAGTTGATGCACCATTCGTTGTAGACCCTGAAGTTGTTGTAGATGATCCACTTGTTGTTGAATCTCCAGTTGTAGCTGATGTAACAGTTGTTCTGGATCCACTAGTTGGTGTTGTGGAACCTCCAGTTGTTGACCCATCGGTTGTAGTTGATCCACCAGTTGTTGTTGAACCTCCAGATGTTGTTGCAACAGTTGTTGTCGAGCCTTCAGTTGTAGTTGATGCACCATTTGTTGTAGACCCTGCAGTTGTTGTAGATGATCTACTTGTTGTTGAATCTCCAGTTGTAGCTGATGCACCAGTCGTTGTGGATCCATCAGTTGGTGTTGTTGAACCTCCATTTGTGGTTGCAACAGTCGTTGTCAAACCTTCAGTTGTAGTTGATGCACCACTTGTTGTAGACCCTGTAGTTGTTGTAGTTGATCCACTAGTTGTTGAATCTCCAGTTGTAGTTGATGTACCAGTTGTTGTTGAACTTCCAGATGTTGTTGTTGGTCCACTAGTTGTTGTTGTTGTTGTTGCAACAGTTGTTGTCGAACCTTCAGTTGTAGTTGATGCACCACCTGTTGTAGACCCTGTAGTTGTTGTAGATGATCTACTTGTTGTTGAATCTCCAGTTGTAGCTGATGCACCAGTCGTTGTGGATCCATCAGTTGGTGTTGTTGAACCTCCATTTGTGGTTGCAACAGTTGTTGTCGAACCTTCAGTTGTAGTTGATGCACCACTGGTTGTAGACCCTGTTGTTGTTGTTGAACTTCCAGATGTTGTCGTTGGTCCACCAGTTGTTGTTGTTGCAGCAGTTGTTGTTGAACCTTCACTTGTAGTTGAGTCACCATTCGTTGTAGTCCCTGCAGTTGTTGTAGTTGATCCACTTTTTGTTGAATCTCCAATTGTAGCTGATGTAACAGTTGTTGTGGATACACCAGTTGGTGTTGCTGAACCACCAGTTGAAGTTGATCCACCAGTTGTTGTTGAACCACCAGCTGTTATTGAACCTCCAGATGTTGTTGCTGAACCTCCAGATGTTGTTGTAACAGTTGTTGTCGAACTTTGAGTTGTAGTTGATGGACCATTTGTTGTAGACCCTGAAGTTGTAGTAGTTGATCCGCTTGTTGTTGAATCTCTAGTTGTAGTTGACGGAACAGTTGTTGTTGAACCTCCAGATGTTGTTGTTGGTCCACCAGTTGTTGTTAAAACACCGGTTGTTGTTGATGCACTGCTTGTTGTCAATCCTGCAGTTGCTTTTGAACCTCTAGATGTTGTCGTTGGTCCAGCAGTTGTTGTTGTACCTGCAGTTGTTGTTGTTGTTGCATCAGTTGTTGTAGACCCTGCAGTTGTTGTAGTTGATCTACTTGTTGTTGAATCTCCAGTTGTAGCTGATGCACCAGTCGTTGTGGATCCATCAGTTGGTGTTGTTGAACCTCCATTTGACTCGTTCAACTAGTTGTAGTTGTGACCACGTTGGCTGTTGTTTATGTCCATTGTGTTGAATTCCATTGGTAGTGATGTACAGTTGTTGTGTAGTTGTTGTTGTCCATTGTGTTGCAAAGCTTCGTCTTGTAGTTGATGCACCATGTTGTCCCTGTAGTTGTTGTAGTTGTCCACTTGTTGTTGAGTTCCAGTTGTAGTTGATGTACCAGTTGTTGTGGATCCACAGTGGGTTTGTTAACCTCCAGATGTGGTTATTGTTGAACCTTCTTGTAGTTGTTGTTGATGACCCTTGTTTAGCCCTAGTGTTGTTGTTGACATTGTTGTTGACCCAGTTTTTGATGCACCATTCGTTGTGACCCGATTTTGTGTTGATCACTGTTGTTGAACCTCAGTTGTAGTTGATGCACCAGTTGTTGTTGAACCCGAGTTTTTAATTTCCACTTTTGTTGATCCAGTTTATTTGAACTTCACTTTGTTTGCACCATGTTGTGACCTCAGTGTTGTAGATGCACAGTTGTTGTTGAACTCCGTTGTAGTGATGCACCAGTTGTTGTGACCATCAGTTGTGTTGGAACCTCCATTTGTGTTCAACAGTTTTGACTTCAGTTTGTTGTTGAACCTCAGTTGAACCCTTTGCCTTGTTGACTCCAGTTGTTGTTGAATCTCCAGTTGTTGTTGATGTTCAGTTGTTTGGATCACCGGTGTGTGACCTCAGTTGTGTGTTGACCATTTTGTGAACTTCAGTTGTAGTTGATGCACAGTTGTTGTTGACCCGATGTTGTTGACCCTCAGTGTTGTTTGATCCACTTGTTGTTGAATTTGCAGTTGTGTGTGACATTCTTTGATCACCATTGTTGTAGACCCTGATTTGTTGACAGTTGTTGTGAACTCCAGTTGTTGATGCACCACTTGTTGTGACCTCAGTTGTTGTTGAACTTCCATTTGTGTTGCAACAGTTGTTGTCTGTTGTTGTTGATCACATGGTTGTAGACCCGTGTGTTGTAACATCCAGTTGTTGTTGAATCTCCATTTGTAGATGTCCATTGTTGCGATACCAGTGGTGTTGTTGAACCTCCAGTGTGTTGTTGAACCACTTGTTGTGAACTCACCGTGTTGTGACCACTGTTGTTGTCGCTGACTCCGTTGTTGAATTCAGTTTGTGTTGTCCACCAGTTGTTGTTGTTGAGCACTTGTTTTGCTTCCTGAAGTTATGCTTCGTTGAGCCCATTTTATTGATCCACTTGTTGTTGAATCTCCATTGTTGTTGATGAACAGTTGTTGTGTCCACAGTTGGTGTTGTTGCACCATTGTAGTTGATCACCAGTGTTTTGAACCCATTGTTTGCTGACTCCAGAGTTGTTGTAACAGTTGTTGTAACTTTGTTGTCAGTTGTTGGACCATTGTTGTAGTGTGAAGTTGTGTGTTGACCTCTGTTGTTGACATTCGTTGTAGTTGATCGCAGTTGTTGTTAACCTCCAGTTGTTGGGTCCACCAGTTGTTGTAAAACACCGGTTGTTTGTGCACTTTGTTGTCAACCTGCAGTTGTTTGAACCCTAGTTTTGTTGCCAGTGTTGTGTTGAACCTGGTTGTTTGTTGTTGCATCAGTTGTTTAGTCCTGCGTTGTTGTGTTGTCCCAGTTGTTTGTTGAACCTCTGTTTTGACCCTCTTGATGTGACCCCAGTTGTTGTATAACTCCTGTTGTTGAATCCCAGTTGTGTAGACCTTGTTTGACCCATGTTGTTGTTGAACCTCAGTTGTTGAACCATGTTGTAGTTGATCCACCAGTTGTTGTTGAACCAACAGCTGTTGTTGAACCTCCAGATGTTGTTGCTGAACCTCCAGATGTTGTTGTAACAGTTGTTGTCGAACTTTGAGTTGTAGTTGATGGACCATTTGTTGTAGTCCCTGAAGTTGTAGTAGTTGATCCGCTTGTTGTTGAATCTCTAGTTGTATTTGACGGAACAGTTGTTGTTGAACCTCCAGATGTTGTTGTTGGTCCACCAGTTGTTGTTAAAACACCGGTTGTTGTTGATGCACTGCTTGTTGTCAATCCTGCAGTTGCTTTTGAACCTCTAGATGTTGTCGTTGGTACAGCAGTTGCTGTTGAACCTGCAGTTGTTGTTGTTGTTGCATCAGTTGTTGTAGACCCTGCAGTTGTTGTAGTTGATCCACTTGTTGTTGAATCTCCAGTTGTAGTCATTGTACCAGTTGTTGTGGATCCACTAGTTGGTGTTGTTGAACCTCCAGTTGTTGACCCATCGGTTGTAGTTGATCCACCAGTTGTAGTTGAACCTCCAGATGTTGTTGCAACAGTTGTTGTCGAGCCTTCAGTTGTAGTTGATGCACCATTTGTTGTAGACCCTGCAGTTGTTGTAGTTGATCCACTAGTTGGTGTTGTTGAACCTCCAGTTGTTGACCCATCGGTTGCAGTTGATCCACCAGTTGTTGTTAAACCTCCAGATGTGGTTGCAACAGTTGTTGTCAAACCTTCAGTTGTAGTTGATGCACCATTTGTTGTAGACCCTGCAGTTGTTGTAGTTGATCCACTAGTTGTTGAATCTCCAGTTGTAGTTGATGTACCAGTTGTTGTTGAACTTCCAGATGTTGTTGTTGGTCCACTAGTTGTTGTTGTTGTTGTTGTTGTTTCAGCAGTTGTTGTTGAACCTTCACTTGTAGTTGATGCACCATTCGATGTAGACCCTGCAGTTGTTGTATATGATCCACTTGTTGTTGAATCCCCAGTTGTAGCTGATGTACCAGTTGTTCTGGATCCACTTGTTGGTGTTGTTGAACCTCCAGTTGTTGAACCATCGGTTGTAGTTGATCCACCAGTTGTTGTTGAACCTACAGATTTTGTTACAACAGTTGTTGTCGAGCCTTCAGTTGTAGTTGATGCACCATTTGTTGTAGACCCTGTAGTTGATCCACTAGTTGGTGTTGTTGAACCTCCAGTTGTTGACCCATCGGTTGTAGGTGATCCACCAGTTGCTGTTGAACCTCCAGATGTTGTCGTTGGTCCAGCAGTTGTTGTTGAACCTGCAGTTGTTGTTGTTGTTGCATCAGTTGTTGTAGACTCTGCAGTTGTTGTAGTTGATCCACTTGTTGTTGAATCTCCAGTTGTAGTTATTGTACCAGTTGTTGTGGATCCACTAGTTGGTGTTGTTGAACCTCCAGTTGTTGACCCATCGGTTGTAGTTGATCCACCAGTTGTAGTTGAACCTCCAGATGTTGTTGCAACAGTTGTTGTCGAGCCTTCAGTTGTAGTTGATGCACCATTTGTTGTAGACCCTTCAGTTGTTGTAGTTGATCCACTAGTTGGTGTTGTTGAACCTCCAGTTGTTGACCCATCTGTTGTAGGTGATCCACCAGTTGTTGTTGAACCTCCAGATGTTGTTGCAACAGTTGTTGTCGAACCTTCAGTTGTAGTTGATGCACCACTTGTTGTAGACCCTGTAGTTGTTGTAGTTGATCCACTAGTTGTTGAATCTCCAGTTGTAGTTGATGTACCAGTTGTTTTTGAACGTCCAGATGTTGTTGTTGGTCCACTAGTTGTTGTTGTTGTTGTTGCAACAGTTGTTGTCGAACCTTCAGTTGTAGTTGTCGCACCACTTGTTGTAGACCCTGTAGTTGTTGTTGTTGCAGCAGTTGTTGTTGAACCTTCACTTGTAGTTGATGCACCATTCGTTGTAGACCCTGTAGTTGTTGTAGTTGATCCACTTGTGGTTGAATCTCCAGTTGTAGTTGATGTACCAGTTGTTGTTGAACTTCCAGATGTTGTCGTTTTTCCACCAGTTGTTGTTGTTGCAGAAGTTATTGTTGAACCTTCACTTGTAGTTGATGCACCATTCGTTGTAGACCCTGCAGTTGTTGTAGATGATCCACTTGTTGTTGAATCTCCAGTTGTAGCTATTGTACCAGTTGTTGTGGATTCACTAGTTGTTGTTGTTGAACCTCCAGTTGTTGACCCATCGGTTGTAGTTGATCCACCAGTTGTTGTTGAACCTCCAGATGTTGTTGCAACAGTTGTTGTCGAGCCTTGAGTTGTAGTTGATGCACCATTTGTTGTAGACCCTGCAGTTGTTGTAGTTGATCCACTTGTTGTTGAATCTCCAGTTGTAGCTGATGCACCAGTCGTTGTGGATCCATCAGTTGGTGTTGTTGAACCTCCATTTGTGGTTGCAACAGTCGTTGTCAAACCTTCAGTTGTAGTTGATGCACCACTGGTTGTAGACCCTGTAGTTTTTGTAGTTGATCCACTTGTTGTTGAATCTCCAGTTGTAGCTGATGTATCAGTTGTTGTGGATCCACCAGTGGGTGTTGTTGAACCTCCAGATGTTGTTGCAACAGTTGTTGTCGACCTTCAGTTGTAGTTGATGCACACCTGTTGTAGACCCTGTGTAGTTGTTGTAGTTGATCCACTTGTTGTTGAATCTCCAGTTGTAGTTGATGTACCAGTTGTTGTTGAAAACTTCCAGATGTTGTTGTTTTGGGTCCACTAGTTGTTGTCGTTGTTGCAGCAGTTGTTGTCGAACCTTCACTTGGTATTGATGCACCCATTCGATGTAGACCCTGCAGGTGTTGTAGATGATCCACTTGTTGTTGAATCCCCAGTTGTAGTTGATGTACAGTTGTTTGATCCATGTTGTGTTGCCAGTTGTTGTTGTGCACAGTTTTGTTGAACTCAGATTGTCACATTGTTGTACCTCTTGTGTGACCATTTTGTGTAGTGTAGTTGATCACTGTTGTTGTTGAACCTCCGTGTTGACCTCGGTTGTAGTTGTCCACCAGTTGTTGTTGAACCTCAGTTTGTGCAACAGTTGTTGTGACCTTAGTTGTAGTTGATCCCTTTGTTGAACCCTGTAGTTGATCCATGTGTTGAACTCCGTTGTTGACCGTGTGGATCCAGTTGTGTTGACCCCATGTGTTGCAACAGTGTTGTGACCTTCAGTTGTAGTTGATCACCATTGTTGTAGACCCTGCAGTTGTTAGTTGATCCACTAGTTGTTGTTGTTGAATCCAGTTGTTGACCGGTTGTTGTTGGTCCACTGTTGTTGTTGTTGTTGCACAGTTGTTGTTGAACCTTCATTGTAGTTGAACCATTGTGTGACCCTGAGTTGTTGTATTGATCCACTGTTGTTGAATCCGTTGTAGTGTGTACCAGTTGTTTGATCCATGTTGTTTGTTACCAGTTGTTGATGTTGTGTTGTCACAGTTGTTGTTGAACCTCATTTGTTCAACATTTTGTGACCTTAGTTGTAGTTGATCACTTTGTTGAACCCTGTAGTTGATACAGTTGTTGTTGAACTCCAGATGTTGTGTTGTCCCCAGTTGTTGTTTCACGTTGTGTTGATGCACTGTTGTGTCAATCCTACAGTTGCTGTTGAACCTCCCAGATGTTGTTGTTGGTCCAGCAGTTGTTGTTGAACCTGCAGTTTGTTGTTGTTGCATCAGTTGTTGTAGACTCTGCAGTTGTTGTAGTTGATCCACTTGTTGTTGAATCTCCAGTTGTAGTTATTGTACCAGTTGTTGTGGATCCACTAGTTGGTGTTGTTGAACCTCCAGTTGTTGACCCATCGGTTGTAGACCCAGTTGTTGTTGATCCATTTTGTTAACAGTTGTGTGAGCCAGTTGTAGTTGTCACCATTGTTGTGACCCTGAGTTGTCATAGTTGTGTTGTTGAACTCCAGTGTGTTGTTGGCCGTTGTTGTTACCCGTTGTGTTGATCACTTGTTGTATCTGTGTTGTGTTGAACCTGTGTTGTTTGTCACAGTTGTTGTTGAACCTGCATTGTGTTGTCACCATTGTGTGACCTCAGTTGTTGTTGACATTGTTGTTGAACTCAGTTGTAGTTATGTACCAGTTGTTTGGATCCACTTGTTGTTAACCTCCAGTTGTTGACCATCGTTGTGGATCCACCAGTTGTGTTGAACCTCCATTTGTTCAACAGTTGTTGTCGACCTTCAGTTGTAGTTGATCACCATTTGTTGTAGACCCTGTTTAGTTGATCCACTAGTTGGTGTTGTTGAACTCCAGTTGTTGCCTGGTTGTTGTTGTGTTGTTGTTTCCAGTGTTGTTGAACATTGTGTTGATACCATTTGTTGTAGACCCTGCAGTTGTTGTATTGATCCACTTGTTGTTGAATCCCAGTTGTAGTGATGTACCAGTTGTTTGATCCATGTTGGTGTTGGACCAGTTGTTGATGGTTGTGTTGACAGTTGTTGTTGAACCTCATTTGTTCAACATTTTGTGACCTTCAGTTGTGTTGATGACCATTTGTTGTGACCCTGTAGTGATCACAGTTGTTTGGATCCATTGTTGTGTTGTCCCCAGTTGTTGAACCCGGTTGTAGTTGTCCACATTGTTGTTGTGACCTCAGTTTTGTTGCCACTTGTTGTTGAACCTTAGTTGTAGTTGTCACCATTGTTGTGACCTGTATGTTGTAGTTGATCCAATTGTTGTTGAATCTCCAGTTGTAGTTGATGTACCATTGTAGTGACCCAGTTGTTTTTGACCCCGTTGTTGTTGTTGTTGCACAGTTGTGTTGAACCTCCAGAGTTGTGCACATTGTTGTGACCCTCAGTTGTTGAGACCATTGTTGTTGACATGTGGTAGTTGATCCACTCGTTGGTGTTGTTGAACCTCCAGTTGTTGACCCATCGGTTGTAGTTGATCCACCAGTTGTTGTTGAACCTCCAGATGTTGTTGCAACAGTTGTTGTCGAGCCTTCAGTTGTAGTTGAAGCACCATTTGTTGTAGACCCTGCAGTTGTTGTAGTTGATCCACTTGTTGTTGAATCCCCAGTTGTAGCTGATGTACCAGTTGTTCTGGATCCACTTGTTGGTCTTGTTGAACCTCCAGTTGTTGAACTCGCGGTGAGTTGATCCACCAGGTTGTTGGTTGAACCTACAGGCTTTTGTGCAACAGTTGTAGTTGAGCCTTCAGTTGTAGTTGATGCACCATTTGTTTGTAAGACCTGTAGTTGATCCACTAGTTGGTATTGTTGAAAACTCCTGTTGTTGACCCATCGGGTGGTAGTTGATCCACCGTTTGTAGTTGAACCTCCAGATGTTGTTGCAACAGTTGTTGTCGAGCCTTCAGTTGTAGTTGATGCACCATTTGTTGTAGACCCTGCAGTTGTTGTAGTTGATCCACTAGTTGGTGTTGTTGAACCTCCAGTTGTTGACCCATCGGTTGTAGGTGATCCACCAGTTGTTGTTGAACCTCCAGATGTTGTTGCAAGAGTTGTTGTCGAACCTTCAGTTGTAGTTGATGCACCACTTGTTGTAGACCCTGTAGTTGTTGTAGTTGATCACTAGTTGTTGAATCTCCAGTTGTAGTTGCAGTGTACCAGGTTGTTGTTGAACTTCCAGATGTTGTTGTTTGGTCCACTAGTTGTTGTTGTTGTTGTTGCAACAGTTGGTTGTCGAACCTTCAGTTGTAGTGATGCACCCCTGTTGTAGACCCTGAGTTGTTGATGACCATTGTTGTTGATCTCCATGTAGTTGATGTCACACAGTTGTTTGTTGCTCCGTTGTTGACCTCGTTGTAGTTGATCCACCATTGTTGTTGAACCTCCAGTGTTGTTGAACATTGTTGTGACCTTCAGTTGTAGTTGATGCACCATTTGTTGTGACCCTCAGTTGTTGTAGTTGATCCACTTTTTTAGTTGTTGACTGTTGTAGTGATGACCATTGTGTCCCTAGGTGTGTTGAACCTCATCGGTTGTAGTTGATCCACCAGTTGTTGTTGAACCTCCAGATTTGTTGCAACAGTTGTTGTGACCTTCAGTTGTAGTTGATGCACCATTGTTGTAGACCCTGAGTTGTTGTAGTTGATCCACTAGTTGTTGAATCTCCAGTTGTAGTTGATGTACCTTGTTGTTGAACTTCCATGTTGTTGTTGGTCCACAGTTGTTGTTGTCTGTTGTTGCACAGTTGTTGTCGAACCTTCATTGTAGTTGATGCACCATTGTTGTAGACCCTGCAGTTGTTGTAGTTGATCCACTTGTTGTTGAATCCCAGTTGTGTGATACCAGTTGTTTGATCCATTGTTGGTGTTGTGAACCTTCAGTTGTTGAACCATCCGGTTTTTAGTTGATCCACCCAGTTGTTGTTTTTGGGAACTTCCAGATGTTTGTTGCAACAGTTGTTGTGACCTTCATTGTAGTTGATGCACCATTTGTTGTAGACCCTGAGTTGTTGTAGTTGATCCACTTGTTGTTGAATCCCAGTTGTAGTTGATTTTACCATTGTTGTTGTTGAACCTCCAGTTGTTGTCGTTTGTGTCCACCAGTTGTTGTTGATGTTTGTTCAACAGTTGTTGTGACCTTCAGTTGTAGTTGATGCACCATTTGTTGTAGACCTGCAGTTGTTGAGTTGATCCACTTGTTGTTGAACCTCCAGTTGTTGTGTACCAGTTGTTCTGTGATCCACTAGTTTGTTGTTGAACCTCCAGTTGTTGCCCAATCGGTTGTAGATGATCCACCAGGTTGTTGTTGAACTCCCGATGTCAATATATAAGATATTCAAGCACAGTTGTTGTCGAGCCTTCCGTTGTAGTTGAAGCCACCATTTGTTGTAGACCCCTGCAGTTTTGTAGTTGATCCACTTGTTGTTGAATCCCCAGTTGTAGCTGATGTACCAGTTGTTCTGGATCCACTTGTTGGTGTTGTTGAACCTCCAGTTGTTGAACCGATCGGTTGTAGTTGATCCACCAGTTGTTGTTGAACCTACAGATTTTGTTGCAAACCGTTGTTGTAGAGCCTTCAGTTGTAGTTGATGCACCATTTGTTGTAGACCCTGTAGTTGATCCACTAGTTGGTATGTTGAACCTCCAGTTGTTGACCCAACGGTTGTAGAGCTCCACCAAGTTGTAGTTGACCTCCAGATGTTGTTGCAACAGTTGTGTCGAGCCTTCGTTTTTCAGATGCTGCACCATTAGTTTGTAGACCCTGGCAAGTTGTAGTAGTTGATCCACTAGTTGGTGAAGTTGTTGTGGATCCACTAGTTGGTGTTGTTGAACCTCCAGTTGTTGACCCATCGGTTGTAGTTGATCCACCAGTTGTAGTTGAACCTCCAGATGTTGTTGCACCGTTGTTGTCGAGCCTTCAGTTGTAGTTGATGCACCATTTGTTGTAGACCCTTCAGTTGTTGTAGTTGATCCACTAGTTGGTGTTGTTGAACCTCCAGTTGTTGACCCATCTGTTGTAGTTGATCCACCAGTTGTTGTTGAACCTCCAGATGTTGTTGCAACAGTTGTTGTCGAACCTTCAGTTGTAGTTGATGCACCACTTGTTGTAGACCCTGTAGTTGTTGTAGTTGATCCACTAGTTGTTGAATCTCCAGTTGTAGTTGAGGTACCAGTTGTTTTTGAACGTCCAGATGTTGTTGTTGGTCCACTAGTTGTTGTTGTTGTTGTTGCAACAGTTGTTGTCGAACCTTCAGTTGTAGTTGTCGCACCACTTGTTGTAGACCCTGTAGTTGTTGTTGTTGCAGCAGTTGTTGTTGAACCTTCAGTTGTAGTTGATGCACCATTTGTTGTAGACCCTGTAGTTGTTGTAGTTGATCCAATAGTTGTTGAATCTCCAGTTGTAGTTGATGTACCAGTTGTAGTTGAACTTCCAGATGTTGTTGTTGGTCCACTAGTTGTTGTTGTTGTTGCAGCAGTTGTTGTTGAACCTTCACTTGTAGTTGATGCACCATTCGTTGTAGACCCTGCAGTTGTTGAAGACGATCCACTTGTTGTTGAATCTCCAGTTGTAGCTGATGTACCAGTTGTTCTGGATCCACTAGTTGGTGTTGTTGAGCCTCCAGTTGTTGACCCATCGGTTGTAGTTGATCCACCAGTTGTTGTTGAACCTCCAGATGTTGTTGCAACAGTTGTTGTCGAGCCTTCTCTTGTAGTTGATGCACCATTTGTTGTAGACCCTGCAGTTGTTGTAGTTGATCCACTTGTTGGTCTTGTTGAACCTCCAGTTGTTGAACGATCGGTTGTAGTTGATCCACCAGTTGTTGTTGAACCTACAGATTTTGTTGCAACAGTTGTTGTTGAGCCTTCAGTTGTAGTTGATGCACCATTTGTTGTAGACCCTGTAGTTGATCCACTAGTTGGTATTGTTGAACCTCCTGTTGTTGACCCATCGGTTGTAGTTGATCCACCAGTTGTAGTTGAACCTCCAGATGTTGTTGCAACAGTTGTTGTCGAGCCTTCAGTTGTAGTTGATGCACCATTTGTTGTAGACCCTGCAGTTGTTGTAGTTGATCCACTAGTTGGTGTTGTTGAACCTCCAGTTGTTGACCCATCGGTTGTAATTGATCCACCAGTTGTTGTTGAACCTCCAGATGTTGTTGCAACAGTTGTTGTCGAACCTTCAGTTGTAGTTGATAAACCACTTGTTGTAGACCCTGTAGTTGTTGTAGTTGATCCACTAGTTGTTGAATCTCCAGTTGTAGTTGATGTACCAGTTGTTGTTGAACTTCCAGATGTTGTTGTTGGTCCACTAGTTGTTGTTGTTGTTGTTGCAACAGTTGTTGTCGAACCTTCAGTTGTAGTTGATGCACCACCTGTTGTAGACCCTGTAGTTGTTGTAGTTGATCCACTTGTGGTTGAATCTCCAGTTGTAGTTGATGTACCAGTTGTTGTTGAACTTCCAGATGTTGTCGTTGTTCCACCAGTTGTTGTTGTTGCAGCAGTTATTGTTGAACTTGCACTTGTAGTTGATGCACCATTCGTTGTAGACCCTGCAGTTGTTGTAGATGATCCACTTGTTGTTGAATCTCCAGTTGTAGCTATTGTACCAGTTGTTGTGGATTCACTAGTTGTTTTTGTTGAACCTCCAGATGTTGACCCATCGGTTGTAGTTGATCCACCAGTTGTTGTTGAACCTCCAGATGTTGTTGCAACAGTTGTTGTCGAGCCTTGAGTTGTAGTTGATGCACCATTTGTTGTAGACCCTGCAGTTGTTGTAGTTGATCCACTTGTTGTTGAATCTCCAGTTGTAGCTGATGCACCAGTCGTTGTGGATCCACTTGTTGGTGTTGTTGAACCTCCAGTTGTTGAACCATCGGTTGTAGTTGATCCACCAGTTGTTGTTGAACCTACAGATTTTGTTACAACAGTTGTTGTCGAGCCTTCAGTTGTAGTTGATGCACCATTTGTTGTAGACCCTGTAGTTGATCCACTAGTTGGTGTTGTTGAACCTCCAAATGTTGTTGTTGGTCCACCAGTTGTTGTTAAAACACCGGTTGTTGTTGATGCACTGCTTGTTGTCAATCCTGCAGTTGCTGTTGAACCTCCAGATGTTGTAGTTGGTCCAGCAGTTGTTGTTGAACCTGCAGTTGTTGTTGTTGCATCAGTTGTTGTAGACTCTGCAGTTGTTGTAGTTGATCCACTTGTTGTTGAATCTCCAGTTGTAGTTATTGTACCAGTTGTTGTGGATCCACTAGTTGGTGTTGTTGAACCTCCAGTTGTTGACCCATCGGTTGTAGTTGATCCACCAGTTGTAGTTGAACCTCCAGATGTTGTTGCAACAGTTGTTGTCGAGCCTTCAGTTGTAGTTGATGCACCATTTGTTGTAGACCCTGCAGTTGTTGTAGTTGATCCACTAGTTGGTGTTGTCGAACCTTCAGTTGTAGTTGATAAACCATTCGTTGTAGACCCTGCAGTTGTTGTAGTTGATCCACTAGTTTTTGAATCTCCAGTTGTAGTTGATGTACCAGTTGTTGTTGAACTTCCAGATGTTGTTGTTGGACCAGTAGTTGATGTTGTTGTTGTTGCAGCAGTTGTTGTTGAACCTTCACTTGTAGTTGATGCACCATTCGTTGTAGACCCTGCAGTTGTTGTAGATGATCCACTTGTTGTTGAATCCCCAGTTGTAGCTGATGTACCAGTTGTTCTGGATCCACTTGTTGGTGTTGTTGAACCTCCAGTTGTTGAACCATTGGTTGTAGTTGATCCACCAGTTGTTGTTGTTGAACCTACAGATTTTGTTGCAACAGTTGTTGTCGAGCCTTCAGTTGTAGTTGATGCACCATTTGTTGTAGACCCTGTAGTTGATCCACTAGTTGATATTGTTGAACCTCCTGTTGTTGACCCATCGGTTGTAGTAGATCCACCAGTTGTTGTTGAACCTCCAGATGTTGTTGCAACAGTTGTTGTCGAGCCTTCAGTTGTAGTTGATGCACCATTTGTTGTAGACCCTGTAGTTGTTGTAGTTGATCCAATAGTTGTTGAATCTCCAGTTGTAGTTGATGTACCAGTTGTAGTTGAACTTCCAGATGTTGTTGTTGGTCCACTAGTTGTTGTTGTTGTTGCAGCAGTTGTTGTTGAACCTTCACTTGTAGTTGATGCACCATTCGTTGTAGACCCTGCAGTTGTTGAAGACGATCCACTTGTTGTTGAATCTCCAGTTGTAGCTGATGTACCAGTTGTTCTGGATCCACTAGTTGGTGTTGTTGAGCCTCCAGTTGTTGACCCATCGGTTGTAGTTGATCCACCAGTTGTTGTTGAACCTCCAGATGTTGTTGCAACAGTTGTTGTCGAGCCTTCTCTTGTAGTTGATGCACCATTTGTTATAGACCCTGTAGTTGTTGTAGTTGATCCACTCGTTGGTGTTGTTGAACCTCCAGTTGTTGATGTACCAGTTGTTCTGGATCCACTTGTTGGTCTTGTTGAACCTCCAGTTGTTGAACGATCGGGTTGTAGTTGATCCACCAGTTGTTGTTGAACGTACAGATTTTGTGCAACAAGTTGTTGTTGAGACCTCAGTTGTAGTTGATGCACCATTTGTTGTAGACCCTGTAGTTGATCCACTAGTTGGTATGTTTGAACCTCCTGTTGTTGACCCATCGGTTTGTAGTTGATCCACCCAGTTGTAGTTGAACCTCCAGATGTGTTGCAACAGTTTGTTGTCGAGCCTTCAGTTTGTAGTTGATGCACCATTTGTTGTAGACCCTGCAGTTGTTGTAGTTGATCCACTAGTTGGTGTTGTTGAACCTCCAGTTGTTGACCCATCGGTTGTAGTTGATCTCACCAGTTGTTGTTGAACCCTCAGATGTTGTTGCAACAGTTGTTGTCGAACCTTCAGTTGTAGTTGATAAACCACTTGTTGTAGACCCTGTAGTTGTTGTAGTTGATCCACTGGTTGTTGAATCTCCAGTTGTAGTTGATGTACCAGTTGTTGTTGAACTTCCAGATGTTGTTGTTGGTCCACTAGTTGTTGTTGTTGTTGTTGCAACAGTTGTTGTCGAACCTTCAGTTGTAGTTGATGCACCACCTGTTGTAGACCCTGTAGTTGTTGTAGTTGATCCACTTGTGGTTGAATCTCCAGTTGTAGTTGATGTACCAGTTGTTGTTGAACTTCCAGATGTTGTCGTTGTTCCACCAGTTGTTGTTGTTGCAGCAGTTATTGTTGAACTTGCACTTGTAGTTGATGCACCATTCGATGTAGACCCTGCAGTTGTTGTATATGATCCACTTGTTGTTGAATCTCCCAGTTGTAGCTATTGTACCAGTTGTTGTGGATTCCACTAGTTGTTGTTGTTGAACCTCCAGTTGTTGACCCATCGGTTGTAGTTGATCCACCAGTTGTTGTTGAACCTCCAGATGTTGTTGCAACAGTTGTTGTCGAGCCTTCAGTTGTAGTTGATGCACCATTTGTTGTAGACTCTGCAGTTGTTGTAGTTGATCCACTTGTTGTTGAATCTCCAGTTGTAGTTATTGTACCAGTTTTTGTGGATCCACTAGTTGGTGTTGTTGAACCTCCAGTTGTTGACCCATCGGTTGTAGTTGATCCACCAGTTGTAGTTGAACCTCCAGATGTTGTTGCAACAGTTGTTGTCGAGCCTTCAGTTGTAGTTGATGCACCATTTGTTGTAGACCCTGCAGTTGTTGTAGTTAATCCACTAGTTGGTGTTGTTGAACCTCCAGTTGTTGACCCATCGGTTGTAGGTGATCCACCAGTTGCTGTTGAACCTCCAGATGTTGTCGTTGGTCCAGCAGTTGTTGTTGAACCTGCAGTTGTTGTTGTTGTTGCAATAGTTGTTGTAGACTCTGCAATTGTTGTAGTTGATCCACTTGTTGTTGAATCTCCAGTTGTAGTTATTGTACCAGTTGTTGTGGATCCACTAGTTGGTGTTGTTGAACCTCCAGTTGTTGACCCATCGGTTGTAGTTGATCCACCAGTTGTAGTTGAACCTCCAGATGTTGTTGCAACAGTTGTTGTCGAGCCTTCAGTTGTAGTTGATGCACCATTTGTTGTAGACCCTGCAGTTGTTGTAGTTGATCCACTAGTTGGTGTTGTTGAAACTCCAGTTGTTGACCCATCGGTTGTTGTTGATCCACCAGTTGTTGTTGAACCTCCAGATGTTGTTGCAACAGTTGTAGTTGATAAACCATTTGTTGTAGACCCTGCAGTTGTTGTAGTTGATCCACTAGTTGTTGAATCTCCAGTTGTAGTTGATGTACCAGTTGTTGTTGAACTTCCAGATGTTGTTGTTGGACCAGTAGTTGATGTTGTTGTTGTTGCAGCAGTTGTTGTTGAACCTTCACTTGTAGTTGATGCACCATTCGTTGTAGACCCTGCAGTTGTTGTAGATGATCCACTTGTTGTTGAATCCCCAGTTGTAGCTGATGTACCAGTTGTTCTGGATCCACTTGTTGGTGTTGTTGAACCTCCAGTTGTTGACCCATCGGTTGTAGTTGATCCACCAGTTGTTGTTGAACCTCCAGATGTTGTTGCAACAGTTGTTGTCGAGCCTTCAGTTGTAGTTGATGCACCATTTGTTGTAGACCCTGTAGTTGTTGTAGTTGATCCAATAGTTGTTGAATCTCCAGTTGTAGTTGATGTACCAGTTGTGTTGAACCTCCAGTTGTTGTTGATTCCACCAGTTGTTGTTGTTGAACCTCAGATTGTTGTTGCAACTTCAGCTTGTAGTTGATGCACCATTTGTTGTAGACCCTGCAGTTGTTGTAGTTGATCCACTAGTTGTTGAATCTCCAGTTGTAGTTGATGTACCAGTTGTTGTGAACTTCCAGATGTTGTTGTTGGCCACTAGTTGTTGTGTTGTGTTGCAGCAGTTGTTGTTGAACCTTCACTTGTAGTTGATGCACCATTCGTTGTAGACCCTGCAGTTGTTGTAGATGATCCACTTGTTGTTGATCCCAGTTGTAGCTGATGTACCAGTTGTTCTGGATCCACTAGTTGGTGTTGTTGAACCTCCAGTTGTTGACCCATCGGTTGTAGTTGATCCACCAGTTGTTGTTGAACCTCCAGATGTTGTTGCAACAGTTGTTGTCGAGCCTTCAGTTGTAGTTGAAGCACCATTTGTTGTAGACCCTGCAGTTGTTGTAGTTGATCCACTTGTTGTTGAATCCCCAGTTGTAGCTGATGTACCAGTTGTTCTGGATCCACTTGTTGGTCTTGTTGAACCTCCAGTTGTTGAACGATCGGTTGTAGTTGATCCACCAGTTGTTGTTGAACCTACAGATTTTGTTGCAACAGTTGTTGTTGAGCCTTCAGTTGTAGTTGATGCACCATTTGTTGTAGACCCTGTAGTTGATCCACTAGTTGGTATTGTTGAACCTCCTGTTGTTGACCCATCGGTTGTAGTTGATCCACCAGTTGTAGTTGAACCTCCAGATGTTGTTGCAACAGTTGTTGTCGAGCCTTCAGTTGTAGTTGATGCACCATTTGTTGTAGACCCTGCAGTTGTTGTAGTTGATCCACTAGTTGGTGTTGTTGAACCTCCAGTTGTTGACCCATCGGTTGTAGTTGATCCACCAGTTGTTGTTGAACCTCCAGATGTTGTTGCAACAGTTGTTGTCGAACCTTCAGTTGTAGTTGATAAACCACTTGTTGTAGACCCTGTAGTTGTTGTAGTTGATCCACTGGTTGTTGAATCTCCAGTTGTAGTTGATGTACCAGTTGTTGTTGAACTTCCAGATGTTGTTGTTGGTCCACTAGTTGTTGTTGTTGTTGTTGCAACAGTTGTTGTCGAACCTTCAGTTGTAGTTGATGCACCACCTGTTGTAGACCCTGTAGTTGTTGTAGTTGATCCACTTGTGGTTGAATCTCCAGTTGTAGTTGATGTACCAGTTGTTGTTGAACTTCCAGATGTTGTCGTTGTTCCACCAGTTGTTGTTGTTGCAGCAGTTGTTGTTGAACCTTCACTTGTAGTTGATGCACCATTCGTTGTAGACCCTGCAGTTGTTGTAGATGATCCACTTGTTGTTGAATCCCCAGTTGTAGCTGATGTACCAGTTGTTCTGGATCCACTTGTTGGTGTTGTTGAACCTCCAGTTGTTGAACCATCGGTTGTAGTTGATCCACCAGTTGTTGTTGTTGAACCTACAGATTTTGTTGCAACAGTTGTTGTCGAGCCTTCAGTTGTAGTTGATGCACCATTTGTTGTAGACCCTGTAGTTGTTGTAGTTGATCCAATAGTTGTTGAATCTCCAGTTGTAGTTGATGTACCATTTGTAGTTGAACTTCCAGATGTTGTTCTTGGTCCACTAGTTGTTGTTGTTGTTGCAGCAGTTGTTGAACCTTCACTTGTAGTTGATGCACCATTCGTTGTAGACCCTGCAGTTGTTGAAGACGATCCACTTGTTGTTGATTCTCCAGTTGTAGCTGATGTACCAGTTGTTCTGGATCCACTAGTTGGTGTTGTTGAACCTCCAGTTGTTGACCCATCGGTTGTAGTTGATCCACCAGTTGTTGTTGAACCTCCAGATGTTGTTGCAACAGTTGTTGTCGAGCCTTCAGTTGTAGTTGAAGCACCATTTGTTGTAGACCCTGCAGTTGTTGTAGTTGATCCACTTGTTGTTGAATCCCCAGTTGTAGCTGATGTACCAGTTGTTCTGGATCCACTTGTTGGTCTTGTTGAACCTCCAGTTGTTGAACGATCGGTTGTAGTTGATCCACCAGTTGTTGTTGAACGTACAGATTTTGTTGCAACAGTTGTTGTTGAGCCTTCAGTTGTAGTTGATGCACCATTTGTTGTAGACCCTGTAGTTGATCCACTAGTTGGTATTGTTGAACCTCCTGTTGTTGACCCATCGGTTGTAGTTGATCCACCAGTTGTAGTTGAACCTCCAGATGTTGTTGCAACAGTTGTTGTCGAGCCTTCAGTTGTAGTTGATGCACCATTTGTTGTAGACCCTTCAGTTGTTGTAGTTGATCCACTAGTTGGTGTTGTTGAACCTCCAGTTGTTGACCCATCGGTTGTAGTTGATCCACCAGTTGTTGTTGAACCTCCAGATGTTGTTGCAACAGTTGTTGTCGAACCTTCAGTTGTAGTTGATAAACCACTTGTTGTAGACCCTGTAGTTGTTGTAGTTGATCCACTGGTTGTTGAATCTCCAGTTGTAGTTGATGTACCAGTTGTTGTTGAACTTCCAGATGTTGTTGTTGGTCCACTAGTTGTTGTTGTTGTTGTTGCAGCAGTTGTTGTTGAACCTTCACTTGTAGTTGATGCACCATTCGATGTAGACCCTGCAGTTGTTGTAGATGATCCACTTGTTGTTGAATCCCCAGTTGTAGCTGATGTACCAGTTGTTCTAGATCCACTTGTTGGTGTTGTTGAACCTCCAGTTGTTGAACCATCGGTTGTAGTTGATCCACCAGTTGTTGTTGAACCTACAGATTTTGTTACAACAGTTGTTGTCGAGCTTTCAGTTGTAGTTGATGCACCATTTGTTGTAGACTCTGCAGTTGTTGTAGTTGATCCACTTGTTGTTGAATCTCCAGTTGTAGTTATTGTACCAGTTTTTTGTGGATCCACTAGTTGGTGTTGTTGAACCTCCAGTTGTTGACCCATCGGTTGTAGTTGATCCACCAGTTGTTGTTGAACTTCCAGATGTTGTCGTTGTTCCACCAGTTGTTGTTGTTGCAGCAGTTGTTGTTGAACCTTCACTTGTAGTTGATGCACCATTCGATGTAGACCCTGCAGTTGTTGTAGATGATCCACTTGTTGTTGAATCCCCAGTTGTAGCTGATGTACCAGTTGTTCTAGATCCACTTGTTGGTGTTGTTGAACCTCCAGTTGTTGAACCATCGGTTGTAGTTGATCCACCAGTTGTTGTTGAACCTACAGATTTTGTTACAACAGTTGTTGTCGAGCTTTCAGTTGTAGTTGATGCACCATTTGTTGTAGACTCTGCAGTTGTTGTAGTTGATCCACTTGTTGTTGAATCTCCAGTTGTAGTTATTGTACCAGTTTTTGTGGATCCACTAGTTGGTGTTGTTGAACCTCCAGTTGTTGACCCATCGGTTGTAGTTGATCCACCAGTTGTAGTTGAACCTCCAGATGTTGTTGCAACAGTTGTTGTCGAGCCTTCAGTTGTAGTTGATGCACCATTTGTTGTAGACCCTGCAGTTGTTGTAGTTAATCCACTAGTTGGTGTTGTTGAACCTCCAGTTGTTGACCCATCGGTTGTAGGTGATCCACCAGTTGCTGTTGAACCTCCAGATGTTGTCGTTGGTCCAGCAGTTGTTGTTGAACCTGCAGTTGTTGTTGTTGTTGCAATAGTTGTTGTAGACTCTGCAATTGTTGTAGTTGATGCACCACTTGTTGTAGACCCTGTAGTTGTTGTAGTTGATCCACTAGTTGTTGAATCTTCAGTTGTAGTTGATGTACCAGTTGTTTTTGAACTTCCAGATGTTGTTGTTGGTCCACTAGTTGTTGTTGTTGTTGTTGCAACAGTTGTTGTCGAACCTTCAGTTGTAGTTGATGCACCACTTGTTGTAGACCCTGTAGTTGTTGTTGTTGCAGCAGTTGTTGTTGAACCTTCACTTGTAGTTGATGCACCATTCGTTGTAGACCCTGTAGTTGTTGTAGTTGATCCACTTGTGGTTGAATCTCCAGTTGTAGTTGATGTACCAGTTGTTGTTGAACTTCCAGATGTTGTCGTTTTTCCACCAGTTGTTGTTGTTGCAGAAGTTATTGTTGAACCTTCACTTGTAGTTGATGCACCATTCGTTGTAGACCCTGCAGTTGTTGTAGATGATCCACTTGTTGTTGAATCTCCAGTTGTAGCTATTGTACCAGTTGTTGTGGATTCACTAGTTGTTGTTGTTGAACCTCCAGTTGTTGACCCATCGGTTGTAGTTGATCCACCAGTTGTTGTTGAACCTCCAGATGTTGTTGCAACAGTTGTTGTCGAGCCTTGAGTTGTAGTTGATGCACCATTTGTTGTAGACCCTGCAGTTGTTGTAGTTGATCCACTTGTTGTTGAATCTCCAGTTGTAGCTGATGCACCAGTCGTTCTGGATCCATCAGTTGGTGTTTTTGAACCTCCATTTGTGGTTGCAACAGTCGTTGTCGAATCTTCAGTTGTAGTTGATGCACCACTGGTTGTAGACCCTGTAGTTGTTGTAGTTGATCCACTTGTTGTTGAATCTCCAGTTGTAGCTGATGTATCAGTTGTTGTGGATCCACCAGTGGGTGTTGTTGAACCTCCAGATGTTGTTGCAACAGTTGTTGTCGAACCTTCAGTTGTAGTTGATGCACCAGCTGTTGTAGACCCTGTAGTTGTTGTAGTTGATCCACTTGTTGTTGAATCTCCAGTTGTAGTTGATGTACCAGTTGTTGTTGAACTTCCAGATGTTGTTGTTGGTCCACTAGTTGTTGTCGTTGTTGCAGCAGTTGTTGTCGAAACTTCACTTGTAGTTGATGCACCATTCGATGTAGACCCTGCAGTTGTTGTAGATGATCCACTTGCTGTTGAATCCCCAGTGGTAGTTGATGTACCAGTTGTTGTTGAACTTCCATATGTTGTTGTTAAACCTCCAGATGTGGTTGCAACAGTTGTTGTCAAACCTTCAGTTGTAGTTGATGCACCATTTGTTGTAGACCCTGCAGTTGTTGTAGTTGATCCACTAGTTGTTGAATCTCCAGTTGTAGTTGATGTACCAGTTGTTGTTGAACTTCCAGATGTTGTTGTTGGTCCACTAGTTGTTGTTGTTGTTGTTGTTTCAGCAGTTGTTGTTGAACCTGCACTTGTAGTTGATGCACCATTCGATGTAGACCCTGCAGTTGTTGTAGATGATCCACTTGTTGTTGAATCCCCAGTTGTAGCTGATGTACCAGTTGTTCTAGATCCACTTGTTGGTGTTGTTGAACCTCCAGTTGTTGAACCATCGGTTGTAGTTGATCCACCAGTTGTTGTTGAACCTACAGATTTTGTTACAACAGTTGTTGTCGAGCCTTCAGTTGTAGTTGATGCACCACCTGTTGTAGACCCTGTAGTTGTTGTAGTTGATCCACTTGTTGTTGAATCTCCAGTTGTAGTTGATGTACCAGTTGTTGTTGAACTTCCAGATGTTGTTGTTGGACCAGTAGTTGATGTTGTTGTTGTTGCAGCAGTTGTTGTTGAACCTTCACTTGTAGTTGATGCACCATTCGATGTAGACCCTGCAGTTGTTGTAGATGATCCACTTGTTGTTGAATCCCCAGTTGTAGCTGATGTACCAGTTGTTCTGGATCCACTTGTTGGTGTTGTTGAACCTCCAGTTGTTGAACCATCGGTTGTAGTTGATCCACCAGTTGTTGTTGAACCTACAGATTTTGTTGCAACAGTTGTTGTCGAGCCTTCAGTTGTAGTTGATGCACCATTTGTTGTAGACCCTGTAGTTGTTGTAGTTGATCCAATAGTTGGTGTTGTTGAACCTCCAGTTGTTGACCCATCGGTTGTAGTTGATCCACCAGTTGTTGTTGATCCTCCAGATGTTGTTGCAACAGTTGTTGTCGAGCCTTCAGTTGTAGTTGATCTTCCAGATGTTGTTGTTGGTCCACTAGTTGTTGTTGTTGTTGTTGCAGCAGTTGTTGTTGAAACTTCACTTGTAGTTGATGCACCATTCGTTGTAGACCCTGCAGTTGTTGAATATGATCCACTTGTTGTTGAATCTCCAGTTGTAGCTGATGTACCAGTTGTTCTGGATCCACTAGTTGGTGTTGTTGAACCTCCAGTTGTTGACCCATCGGTTGTAGTTGATCCACCAGTTGTTGTTGAACCTCCAGATGTTGTTGCAACAGTTGTTGTCGAGCCTTCTCTTGTAGTTGATGCACCATTTGTTGTAGACCCTGCAGTTGTTGTAGTTGATCCACTAGTTGGTGATGTTGAACCTCCAATTGTTGACCCATTGGTTGTAGTTGATCCACCAGTTGTTGTTGATCCTCCAGATGTTGTTGCAACAGTTGTTGTCGAGCCTTCAGTTGTAGTTGATGCACCATTTGTTGTAGACCCTGCAGTTGTTCTAGTTGATCCACTTGTTGTTGAATCTCCAGTTGTAGTTGATGTACCAGTTGTTGTTGAACTTCCAGATGTTGTTGTTGGTCCACTAGTTGTTGTTGTTGTTGCAGCAGTTGTTGTTGAACCTTCACTTGTAGTTGATGCACCATTCATTGTAGACCCTGCAGTTGTTGAAGACGATCCACTTGTTGTTGAATCTCCAGTTGTAGCTGATGTACCAGTTGTTCTTGATCCACTAGTTGGTGTTGTTGAACCTCCAGTTGTTGACCCATCGGTTGTAGTTGATCCACCAGTTGTTGTTGAACCTCCAGATGTTGTTGCAACAGTTGTTGTCGAGCCTTCTCTTGTAGTTGATGCACCATTTGTTATAGACCCTGCAGTTATTGTAGTTGATCCACTAGTTGGTGTTGTTGAACCTCCAGTTGTTGACCCATCGGTTGTAGTTGATCCACCAGTTGTTGTTGAATCTCCAGATGTTGTTGCAACAGTTGTTGTCGAGCCTTCAGTTGTAGTTGATGCACCATTTGTTGTAGACCCTTTAGTTGTTGTAGTTGATCCACTTGTTGTTGAATCCCCAGTTGTAGCTGATGTACCAGTTGTTCTGGATCCACTTGTTGGTGTTGTTGAACCTCCAGTTGTTGAACCATCGGTTGTAGTTGATCCACCAGTTGTTGTTGAACCTACAGATTTTGTTGCAACAGTTGTTGTCGAGCCTTCAGTTGTAGTTGATGCACCATTTGTTGTAGACCCTGTAGTTGATCCACTAGTTGGTATTGTTGAACCTCCTGTTGTTGACCCATCGGTTGTAGTTGATCCACCAGTTGTTGTTGAACCTCCAGATGTTGTTGCAACAGTTGTTGTCGAGCCTTCAGTTGTAGTTGATGCACCATTTGTTGTAGACCCTGTAGTTGTTGTAGTTGATCGAATAGTTGTTGAATCTCCAGTTGTAGTTGATGTACCAGTTGTTGTTGAACTTCCAGATGTTGTTGTTGGTCCACTAGTTGTTGTTGTTGTTGCAGCAGTTGTTGTTGAACCTTCACTTGTAGTTGATGCACCATTCATTGTAGACCCTGCAGTTGTTGAAGACGATCCACTTGTTGTTGAATCTCCAGTTGTAGCTGATGTACCAGTTGTTCTGGATCCACTAGTTGGTGTTGTTGAACCTCCAGTTGTTGACCCATCGGTTGTAGTTGATTCACCAGTTGTTGTTGAACCTCCAGATGTTGTTGCAACAGTTGTTGTCGAGCCTTCTCTTGTAGTTGATGCACCATTTGTTATAGACCCTGCAGTTTTTGTAGTTGATCCACTAGTTGGTGTTGTTGAACCTCCAGTTGTTGACCCATCGGTTGTAGTTGATCCACCAGTTGTTGTTGAACCTCCAGATGTTGTTGCAACAGTTGTTGTCGAGCCTTCAGTTGTTGTTGATGCACCATTTGTTGTAGACCCTTTAGTTGTTGTAGTTGATTCACTTGTTGTTGAATCCCCAGTTGTAGCTGATGTACCAGTTGTTCTGGATCCACTTGTTGGTGTTGTTGAACCTCCAGTTGTTGAACCATCGGTTGTAGTTGATCCACCAGTTGTTGTTGAACCTACAGATTTTGTTGCAACAGTTGTTGTTGAGCCTTCAGTTGTAGTTGATGCACCATTTGTTGTAGTCCCTGTAGTTGATCCACTAGTTGGTATTGTTGAACCTCCTGTTGTTGACCCATCGGTTGTAGTTGATCCACCAGTTGTTGTTGAACCTCCAGATGTTGTTGCAACAGTTGTTGTCGACCCTTCAGTTGTAGTTGATGCACCATTTGTTGTAGACCCTGTAGTTGTTGTAGTTGATCCAATAGTTGTTGAATCTCCAGTTGTAGTTGATGTACCAGTTGTAGTTGATCTTCCAGATCTTGTTGTTGGTCCACTAGTTGTTGTTGTTGTTGCAGCAGTTGTTGTTGAACCTTCACTTGTAGTTGATGCACCATTCATTGTAGACCCTGCAGTTGTTGAAGATGACCCACTTGTTGTTGAATCTCCAGTTGTAGCTGATGTACCAGTTGTTCTGGATCCACTAGTTGGTGTTGTTGAACCTCCAGTTGTTGACCCATCGGTTGTAGTTGATTCACCAGTTGTTGTTGAACCTCCAGATGTTGTTGCAACAGTTGTTGTCGAGCCTTCTCTTGTAGTTGATGCACCATTTGTTATAGACCCTGTAGTTTTTGTAGTTGATCCACTAGTTGGTGTTGTTGAACCTCCAGTTGTTGACCCATCGGTTGTAGCTGATCCACCAGTTGTTGTTGATCCTCCAGATGTTGTTGCAACAGTTGTTGTCGAGCCTTCAGTTGTAGTTGATCTTCCAGATGTTGTTGTTGGTCCACTAGTTGTTGTTGTTGTTGCAGCAGTTGTTGTTGAACCTTCACTTGTAGTTGATGCACCATTCGTTGTAGACCCTGCAGTTGTTGAATATGATCCACTTGTTGTTGAATCTCCAGTTGTAGCTAATGTACCAGTTGTTCTGGATCCACTAGTTGGTGTTGTTGAACCTCCAGTTGTTGACCCATCGGTTGTAGTTGATCCACCAGTTGTTGTTGAACCTCCAGATGTTGTTGCAACAGTTGTTGTCGAGCCTTCTCTTGTAGTTGATGCACCATTTGTTGTAGACCCTGCAGTTGTTGTAGTTGATCCACTAGTTGGTGTTGTTGAACCTCCAGTTGTTGACCCATCGGTTGTAGTTGATCCACCAGTTGTTGTTGATCCTCCAGATGTTGTTGCAACAGTTGTTGTCGAGCCTTCAGTTGTAGTTGATGCACCATTTGTTGTAGACCCTGCAGTTGTTCTAGTTGATCCACTTGTTGTTGAATCTCCTGTTGTAGTTGATGTACCAGTTGTTGTTGAACTTCCAGATGTTGTTGTTGGACCACTAGTTGTTGTTGTTGTAGTTGCAGCAGTTGTTGTTGAACCTTCACTTGTAGTTGATGCACCATTCGTTGTAGACCATACAGTTGTTGTAGATGATCCACTTGTTGTTGAATCCCCAGTTTTAGCTGATGTACCAGTTCTTCTGGATCCACTTGTTGGTGTTGTTGAACCTCCAGTTGTTGAACCATCGGTTGTAGTTGATCCACCAGTTGTTGTTGAACCTACAGATTTTGTTGCAACAGTTGTTGTCGAGCCTTCAGTTGTAGTTGATGCACCATTTGTTGTAGACCCTGTAGTTGATCTACTAGTTGTTGTTGTTGTTGTTGCAGCAGTTGTTGTTGAACCTTCACTTGTAGTTGATGCCCCATTCGTTGTAGACCGTGCAGTTGTTGTAGATGATCCACTTGTTGTTGAATCCCCAGTTGTAGCTGATGTACCAGTTGTTCTGGATCCACTTGTTGGTGTTGTTGAACCTCCAGTTATTGAACCATCGGTTGTAGTTGATCCACTTGTTGTTGAATCTCCAGTTGTAGCTGATGCACCAGTCGTTGTTGATCCATCAGTTGGTGTTGTTGAACCTCCATTTGTGGATGCAACAGTCGTTGTCGAACCTTCAGTTGTAGTTGATGCACCACTGGTTGTAGACCCCGCAGTTGTTGTAGTTGATCCACTTGTTGTTGAATCTCCAGTTGTAGCTGATGTATCAGTTGTTGTGGATCCACCAGTGGGTGTTGTTGAACCTCCAGATGTTGTTGCAACAGTTGTTGTCGAACCTTCAGTTGTAGTTGATGCACCACCTGTTGTAGACCCTGTAGTTGTTGTAGTTGATCCACTTGTTGTTGAATCTCTAGTTGTAGTTGATTTACCAGTTGTTGTTGAACTTCCAGATGTTGTTGTTGGTCCACTAGTTGTTGTTGTTGTTGTTGCAGCAGTTGTTGTTGAACCTTCACTTGTAGTTGATGCACCATTCGTTGTATACTCTGTAGTTGTTGTTGATGATCCACTTGTTGTTGAATCCCCAGTTGTAGCTGATGTACCAGTTGTTCGGGATCCACTAGTTGGTGTTGTTGAACCTCCAGTTGTTGACCCATCGGTTGTAGTTGATCCACCAGTTGTTGTTGAACCTCCAGATGTTGTTGCAACAGTTGTTGTCGAGCCTTCTCTTGTAGTTGATGCACCATTTGTTGTAGACCCTGCAGTTGTTGTAGTTGATCCACTAGTTGGTGTTGTTGAACCTCCAGTTGTTGACCCATCGGTTGTAGTTGATCCACCAGTTGTTGTTGATCCTCCAGATGTTGTTGCAACAGTTGTTGTCGAGCCTTCAGTTGTAGTTGATGCACCATTTGTTGTAGACCCTGCAGTCGTTCTAGTTGATCCACTTGTTGTTGAATCTCCTGTTGTAGTTGATGTACCAGTTGTTGTTGAACTTCCAGATGTTGTTGTTGGACCACTAGTTGTTGTTGTTGTAGTTGCAGCAGTTGTTGTTGAACCTTCACTTGTAGTTGATGCACCATTCGTTGTAGACCATACAGTTGTTGTAGATGATCCACTTGTTGTTGAATCCCCAGTTTTAGCTGATGTACCAGTCCTTCTGGATCCACTTGTTGGTGTTGTTGAACCTCCAGTTGTTGAACCATCGGTTGTAGTTGATCCACCAGTTGTTGTTGAACCTACAGATTTTGTTGCAACAGTTGTTGTCGAGCCTTCAGTTGTAGTTGATGCACCATTTGTTGTAGACCCTGTAGTTGATCTACTAGTTGTTGTTGTTGTTGTTGCAGCAGTTGTTGTTGAACCTTCACTTGTAGTTGATGCACCATTCGTTGTAGACCGTGCAGTTGTTGTAGATGATCCACTTGTTGTTGAATCCCCAGTTGTAGCTGATGTACCAGTTGTTCTGGATCCACTTGTTGGTGTTGTTGAACCTCCAGTTATTGAACCATCGGTTGTAGTTGATCCACTTGTTGTTGAATCTCCAGTTGTAGCTGATGCACCAGTCGTTGTGGATCCATCAGTTGGTGTTGTTGAACCTCCATTTGTGGATGCAACAGTCGTTGTCGAACCTTCAGTTGTAGTTGATGCACCACTGGTTGTAGACCCCGTAGTTGTTGTAGTTGATCCACTTGTTGTTGAATCTCCAGTTGTAGCTGATGTATCAGTTGTTGTGGATCCACCAGTGGGTGTTGTTGAACCTCCAGATGTTGTTGCAACAGTTGTTGTCGAACCTTCAGTTGTAGTTGATGCACCACCTGTTGTAGACCCTGTAGTTGTTGTAGTTGATCCACTTGTTGTTGAATCTCTAGTTGTAGTTGATTTACCAGTTGTTGTTGAACTTCCAGATGTTGTTGTTGGTCCACTAGTTGTTGTTGTTGTTGTTGCAGCAGTTGTTGTTGAACCTTCACTTGTAGTTGATGCACCATTCGTTGTATACTCTGTAGTTGTTGTTGATGATCCACTTGTTGTTGAATCCCCAGTTGTAGCTGATGTACCAGTTGTTCGGGATCCACTAGTTGGTGTTGTTGAACCTCCAGTTGTTGACCCATCGGTTGTAGTTGATCCACCAGTTGTTGTTGAACCTCCAGATGTTGTTGCAACAGTTGTTGTCGAGCCTTCTGTTGTAGTTGATGCACCATTTGTTGTAGACCCTGCAGTTGTTGTAGTTGATCCACTAGTTGATGTTGTTGAACCTCCAGTTGTTGACCCATCGGTTGTAGTTGATCCACCAGTTGTTGTTGAACCTCCAGATGTTGTTGCAACAGTTGTTGTCGAGCCTTCAGTTGTAGTTGATGCACCATTTGTTGTAGACCCTGCAGTTGTTGTAGTTGATCCACTTGTTGTTGAATCTCCAGTTGTAGCTGATGTACCAGTCGTTGTGGATCCACCAGTTGGTGTTGTTGAACCGCCATTTGTGGTTGCAACAGTTGTTGTCGAACCTTCAGTTGTAGTTGATGCACCATTCGTTGTAGACCCTGCAGTTGTTGTAGTTGATCCACTTTTTGTTGAATCTCCAATTGTAGCTGATGTAACAGTTGTTGTGGATCCACCAGTTGGTGTTCTTGAACCACCAGTTGTAGTTGATCCACCAGTTGTTGTTGAACCACTAGCTGTTGTTGAACCTCCAGATGTTGTTGCTGAACCTCCAGATGTTGTTGTAACAGTTGTTGTCGAACTTTGAGTTGTAGTTGATGGACCATTTGTTGTAGACCCTGAAGTTATAATAGTTGATCCGCTTGTTGTTGAATCTCCAGTTGTAGTTAACGGAACAGTTGGTGTTGAACCTCCAGATGTTGTTGTTGGTCCACCAGTTGTTGTTAAAACACCGGTTGTTGTTGATGCACTGCTTGTTGTCAATCCTGCAGTTGCTGTTGAACCTCCAGATGTTGTCGTTGGTCCAGCAGTTGTTGTTGAACCTGCAGTTGTTGTTGTTGTTGCATCAGTTGTTGTAGACCCTGCAGTTGTTGTAGTTGATCCACTAGTTGTTGAATCTCCAGTTGTAGTTGATGTACCAGTTGTTGTTGAACTTCCAGATGTTGTTGTTGGTCCACTAGTTGTTGTTGTTGCTGTTGTTGTTTCAGCAGTTTTTGTTGAACCTTCACTTGTAGTTGATGCACCATTCGTTATAGACCCTGCAGTTGTTGTAGATGATCCACTTGTTGTTGAATCCCCAGTTGTAGCTGATGTACCAGTTGTTCTGGATCCACTTGTTGGTGTTGTTGAACCTCCAGTTGTTGAACCATCGGTTGTAGTTGATCCACCAGTTGTTGTTGAACCTACAGATTTTGTTACAACAGTTGTTGTCGAGCCTTCAGTTGTAGTTGATGCACCATTTGTTGTAGACCCTGTAGTTGATCCACTAGTTGGTGTTGTTGAACCTCCAGATGTTGTTGTTGGTCCACCAGTAGTTGTTAAAACACCGGTTGTTGTTGATGCACTGCTTGTTGTCAATCCTGCAGTTGCTGTTGAACCTCCAGATGTTGTCGTTGGTGCAGCAGTTGTTGTTGAACCGGCAGTTGTTGTTGTTGTTGTTGCATCAGTTGTTGTAGACCCTGCAGTTGTTGTAGTTGATCCACTAGTTGGTGTTGTTGAACCTCCAGTTGTTGACCCATCGGTTGTAGTTGATCCACCAGTTGTTGTTGAACCTCCAGATGTTGTTGCAACAGTTGTTGTCGAGCCTTCAGTCGTAGTTGATGGACCATTTGTTGTAGACCCTGCAGTTGTTGTAGTTGATCCACTTGTTGTTGAATCTCCAGTTGTAGCTGATGTACCAGTCGTTGTGGATCCACCAGTTGGTGTTGTTGAACCTCCATTTGTGGTTGCAACAGTTGTTGTCGAACCTTCAGTTGTAGTTGATGCACCACTGGTTGTCGACCCTGTAGTTGTTGTAGTTGATCCACTTTTTGTTGAATTTCCAGTTGTAGTTGATGTACCAGTTGTTGTTGAACTTCCAGATGTTGTCGTTGGTCCACCAGTTGTTGTTGTTGCTGCAGTTGTTGTTGAACCTTCATTTGTAGTTGATGCACCATTCGTTGTAGACCCTGCAGTTGTTGTAGTTGATCCACTTTTTGTTGAATCTCCAATTGTAGCTGATGTACTAGTTGTTCTGGATCCACTAGTTGGTGTTGTTGAACCTCCAGTTGTTGACCCATCGGTTGTAGTTGATCCACCAGTTGTTGTTGAACTTCCAGATGTTGTCGTTGGTCCAGCAGTTGTTCTTGAACCTGCAGTTATTGTTGTTGTTGCATCAGTTGTTGTAGACCCTGCAGTTGTTGTAGTTGATGCACTTGTTGTTGATTCTCCAGTTGTAGTTGATGCAACAGTTGTTGTGGATCCACTAGTTGGTGTTGTTGAACCTCCAGTTGTTGACCCATCGGTTGTAGTTGATCCACCAGTTTTAGTTGAACCTCCAGATGTTGTCGTTGGTCCACCAGTTGTTGTTAAAACACCGGTTGTTGTTGATGCACTGCTTGTTGTCAATCCTGCAGTTGCTGTTGAACCTCCAGATGTTGTCGTTGGTCCAGTAGTTGTTGTTGAACCTGCAGTTGTTGTTGTTGTTGCACCATTCGTTGTATACCCTGCAGTTGTTGTAGTTGATCCACTTGTTGTTGAATCTCCAATTTTAGCTGATGTACCAGTTGTTGTTGATCCACCAGTTGATGTTGTTGAACCTCCAGTTGTTGACCCACCAGTTGTAGTTGATCCACCAGCTGTTGTTGATCCACCCGTTGATGTTGTTGAACCTCCAGTTGTTGATCCACCAGTTGTTGTTGAACCACCAGCTGTTGTTGAACCTCCAGATGTTGTTGTTGAACCTCCAGATGTTGTTGCAACAGTTGTTGTCGAACTTTGAGTTGTTGTTGATGGACCATTTGTTGGAGACCCTGCAGTTGTAGTAGTTGATCCACTTGTTGTTGAATCTCCAGTTGTAGTTGACGCATCAGTTGTTGTTGAAATACCGTTTTTTGTTGATGCAGTGCTCGTTGTCAAACCTGCAGTTTCTGTTGACCCAATAGTTGTTGTTGAACCACCAGTTGCTGTTGAACCTCCAGACGTTGTTGTTGCATCAGTCGTTGTTGGACCTATAGTTGTAGTTGATGCACCATTTGTTGTAGACCCTACAGTTGTTGAATCTCCAGTTGTAGCTGATGCACCAGTTGTTGTTGACCCACCGGTTGTAGTTGATTCACCAGTTGTAGTAACAAGCACAATGGCCACTATTTGTAATGAACAGAAGGAAGATGTGTTTAACATAACATTTTTTCAGAGTTCTGTAAACACCTTCACTTTATATTGCACTGATCATCTACTTACTTGTCAGCCAAATTGATAAGATTGGCCCAACACCCATTGTGTTTGTTCTTGTGGTGTGGTTATCAAGACTCCCTTGTGCGTTCCTTCTGACTTTGTAGAAAAGTGAACAAAGTGTGGAATGAAAATCAAGAAAAGATATATACTACTTGTAAAACAAAAATTCAATTCTCAGCTGGGCTGTGTATTTTTCAGAATACTGAAAAAATAAGATATCCTACAGGATGGCAGATCACGTTTTCCTCCCTTGTTTATAAGAAGCTCATTTTAAAACACTGGAACAAAAAAACAGGGGCCTTATTGAGGGCTGATTGCTCACTGTGGGAGCAGTTTTGGTCCGGCTGCTCTTTGTGGAGGGAGTGGGTGGCAGACTTGCGTATTCTGGATGGTGAGTTTTAAGATAGGAGCGGATATTTGTGGCGTTTCCATCTTTAGTCCTGACTTGTTTATCGCACAGTTTACAAATCACTTTGTTGTCGTTCTCTGGCTCTCCTTTTTCGTTTGGTTTAAAACCAAAGAGTCACCAATGACCCCCCTTCCACCCCTCAAACAAGCGGGCAGGAGACAAGAGAGAAAGAAGTTGTGTGTTCAGCTTTCAGTACTTTTTTAGCTTCTAACTGAATCTCCGACTTCAATGTTTGTACTTTCAGATATCTGCTTTATTTTACCGTTTCGCTTTTCAGCTACATAGGAGCATGCATAGGAGTTTTGTTAAGTTGCTGCTCATGAAAACCTAACATTTCCTGATTTTTCTGCTTCATTATAAAAGCTTTTAAATAACAAAATAACAGGGGAGTTTTATTGTGAAGAATATAGGAAATGAAATGTGTTTATCGCGGTTTTACAGCCGCTTCTTTCAGTAGCGGGTAACTGTTGTAATGGAGACGTAAATCCCTGCCGTGCTGGGCTGATGCGCCGAGTCATATATGGAAAAATCCTACAAGACACTGCAATTTGGCTTGTGTCTTGAGGAGTTGTAGCATTTATTCACCGATAGCCTAAACTGTACACACTGCTACGCTCACAGCTAGTTACAGCTGACTTCCTCCGTCACTCCGTCACACACACACACACACACACACACACACACACACACACACACGCTCTCTCTCTCAAAATGCATAATTCCATGACGCTTTGCCCCGGCAGGGAGTCAGTCCCGTCGGGCTTGCAATATACTGGCGGAATCCCTGTTTTCAACATTATTGAATATTGTTCTGTTATCGTGGACATGTGAGGACCATTATCTTGTCTAACGATAATCTCGTTATATCGCCCAAGCCTAGTAAGATGGCGTAACGCCAACACAATACTTGGCTGCAAAGTATGATATAGTAAGAGGTTAAGCAAATTTCCCTATGGTTTTCTTATGTCATTTAAATTGACCACTTTTGGAACTGTTTTCTGATAATTCTTTGGGCACTGCTCTGATTTTAACTAGTCAGAAATGTCAGTTTGCACTAGGAGGGGACCCCTCAGGGTTAAAGGCTTCCCCTCCTGACATAGAAGTTGAGTTCAGACTTCAGGGATTGAAGTCATTAATGTTAAATATGTGTGCTTGTTTCGTAAGTCTCATTTTATTTCACAGACAGAAGTTCTTTTGTTCAGGTCATCTTGAGATGTATAAGTATCCAGGTAAACTTTCTTTATTTTCTTACTGTCTGAAATGCTGCATGAAGGATACAGAGTAATGTGAATGGGTTAAATAATCCTATAAAAAGAAATAAGGCAATTGTTAAAATGAAGAGAGAAAAACAAGATATAATTTTCTGGCAAGAAACACATCTCTCACTGAACATGAGACGCTGCAAAAATTGGGGTTTAAAAACTCATATTGCTCTTCTTTTGAAAGAGGAAATGTGAGGGGGGTCGAAATTTTAATTTCAAATGAAGTAAACTTTCAGTTTTCCTCACAAATTACAGATAAAGAAGGGCATTACTTATTGGTTAAAGGATTTATAGATCACAATGAAGTAACGCTCCTGAATGTTTTCAGACCACCAGGACATGATAAACAGTTGATTAAAAAGATTTTTAATATGATATCTGTGGAAGCGTCAAGTGTGTCCTAGCTCGTCGGGAAGGAGGCTAAACAATGCTCCGAAGTTGGGCTAAATTTTAGCAAGAGAAACACTGGCATGGCCATATTCACAGGGGTCCCTTGACCTCTCACCCCAAGGTATCTGAATGAAAATGGGTTCTATGGGTACACACGTCTCCCCTTTACAGACAAGGCCACTTTATGCTAATCCCATGCATTGCTTTTATACTTATACTTGTTTTATACCTATTTTTAAAACCTGGATTTTAATAATAGGATTCTAGTGTGTTTGTATCTAACAGTGCAATTTTACCATTCTGTGAAAATATAGGACAGGCTACATGTGCTGTCTAAATGGAGATGGAAAAAAAAAGTAAATAGCGCTTCTGATTGTGGGAAAACTGGGAATAACACATAAAGATTTCACAACATATGACAAAAATAATCTTAATTTGACAATCACTTATTATCACTTTAAATGTGATAATATGTGAAAATGACGCATAATTTAGAATGAAAAAGACATGTATGAACATTTCTTAAAATTAGGACAGAGGTTAATAGGTTAACAGTTTGTTGGCTCAGTATAATGGTAATACTCCTTTGTTTGTCCTGGTGCATTCCATCTGAATGTTGAAAAGACATTGTGTGACACTAAGTTAGGAGGACAAACAAATAAATATAGATTTCTAGTAACATTGTAATGGAGCGGGAAGAAATACAAGAAAAAAAGTATATTCGAAATTATTAAACAACTATTGGATATGATATTTGGAGTTATTGTAATAAATATAAAAATGGATGATATAGTACTTTTAAAGTACAAAACAGTAATATTCATATGGACACATCAAAAGAAAAGCATCTTAGCTTTATTTCCTAATATTCTTCTGAGTAAGTGTCAATTTGTGACATCAAAGTATTCCAGCATGAATTCACTATTTTTTAATTAATTGTGAATATGTACATGTACTTTTCTTCCAACGTCAATGTCAATAGAAAAAAAAAGATTTTGACAATGACTAATTGCAGTACATTGCTGCAATAAAGATAAGTAAACTGCTTATACAGGGTTTCTGCAGGGTTCACCACGTTAAATGTAAGACTTTTTAAGACCTTTTAATACCACACAATGTACTTTAATAGCCTACCTGTTTCATGATTATACTGGCCAAAGTATGGTATTATTATGGAAAACCAATGGGGAGGATACAGCCTAAAAATGATGTATCATCACATTTTTTCAGTACTTCCCAGCAGTATATAAGAATATTGTTAATGATATAATTAATTAAATCAATGCGACCTGGACCTGGATAAGCAGCATAAAATGGATTGATGAATTAACCAATGTAAAATGCTGAATTTACTAACATTTATTGAAGCTTTTGCTTAAATTGACACTTGCCCATTATGAGTCAGTGAGCGCCCTAGCTTCTATAGTTAGTAGTAGCAACACTGTTTGCTCCAGGTCTGATGGTTCTGACTGAAACTCCTCAAAAAAACGTTTAACCTGCCTCCTGAACGCACAATCCACTTTCGCAACAATCCCACTTTTGTAAGTGTGTGACTACTCCTGACAGCATTATATATAGAATTAAAATGTACTTACCCAAAATGAAAAGATATAAGATAAAAAGTTATGAATTCCTCCTGATCCTGTGATATTGCAAACCTGTCATCCTATGTGAGCGTCTGCATCTATTAAGGCCTTTATATTGGAACAGACTGAAGGCTAATGACATGACTCACAGGTGATCCATTTTCAGAAATGTTGGTACACCTTGATGGAACAAAATAAATCACAGGATACAGAATGTCAGCTGTCAATCTGTCAGTTTCATGGCATACTCCCTTCTTTAGAAACAAGTTGCTGGTGCATTCCACCTACTGTATGTGAGTGTTGAAAGAAGTTCCACCAATGTGACAGTAAGTTAGGACCAACAAATAAATGTAGATTTCTAGTGATGTGGTAATAGAGCGGGAAGAAATACAAGAAAAAAAAAATTGCATATTGAAACATACTGAATACATATTGTATATGATATGATATTTGGAATTAAGTACAAAACAATACTATTTATATTAACACCTCAAAAGAAAAGCATCTCAGTTTTATTTTCTCATATTCTTCTGAAGTGTCAATTAGTGATATGTTCCAGTATGAAATCACTATATTTGATAAATTGTGAATATGTAGTTGTATTTCTTTTCCAACGTTAATGTCAATAGAAACTGCAGCTGCTCATACAGGGTTTCTGTAGGGTTCACCATGTTAAATGTAAGACTTTTAAAGACATTTTTAATTTGTAATGTACTTTTAAGGAACAGTGTGTAACATGTCAGGGGATCTATTAGCAGAAATGGAATATAATATTCAAAACTATGTTTTCATTAGTTTTTGTTTTTTTACTTTATTTTTATCTTAATTTTTATTTTACCAGAAGGCCACTGTAGTTGTCCGACACGCTTGTGAAACTGCAGTAACGTGAGCCGTAGAGTGCAAAACCGTGGTACTGATAGCCGTCTGACTTCTGTTGCTCCTAAAATTGGGTTATTATGGTAAGGATGGCCTCTGAGCAAGGCAAACGGCGTTACCACGGTTTTGCACTCGGCGGGTCACGTTACTGCATTCTTGAAAGGGAGCAGAATCCTACACACTGTACCTTTAATACCTGTTGTATGATTATTCATTATCCATAACTGCTTATCCCATTCAGGGTCTAGAGTACTGCAACATGGTTGCGCTCTTGCCACTAAAGATAAAACAGAGCTTCTTTTTTTCTTTTAAATTCTGACTTTTGTCATGTTTGTTTTATAATTGTTGATTCGAGTGGAAATCCATTTAGTAAATCAGCTTAACTTGGTTGACTGCTTCATGTCAACTTTAAAAATGCACTTACTCAAAATAAAAAGATTTAAGATGTAATGTTAAAAATTCCCCCTTTCTATCTGCTTTCGATGTTTTTAACCATTTCAATATCTTTTTATTTAGTCCGGATCGCATCTGTGATATTGCAAACATTTCACCTTATGTGACGGTCCACATCAATTAAGGCCTTTATATTGGAATGGAATGAAGGCTAATGACGTGACTCACACACATGTCACACCTTCGTGAGGAACAAAGAACAATCACAGGATGAAGAATTTCATCTGTCAATCTGTCAATTTCTCGGATCAGTATCATGGCATACTCCCTTCTTTTGTCATGGGAAACAAGTTGCTGGTGCATTCCACCTAAGGCCCTGTTCAGACCTGGTATTAACATGGATCCTCAGTGAGGACGCATGTTAATCCCAGGTGGACAGCTTTAAGTACGTCTGTTCACACCTGGCATTACAATGCGTCTTGAGTGGCCACTTGTGATCCGATCTCACTTTCCCCGCTCTATATGCAAATAAACACGTAGTAAACAGACGGTCAATACAGCAGCCGTTGTGACGTAGTATTACATGAATGTCCGTATTAATATCCTACATATTCGTGAATTCTGGTACATTGTATTAACATCAAAATAAAAGGTTGGCGGCGGCGGTAACCGGGGACCTCCGCGCCGCCAGCACAGTTGCTTTTGCCAGACAACAGCGGGGCACATAGCTCCAGAGAGCCGGGGAGGAGAGAGAAAAGGCGGGCGGACGGACGGTCGGGTGTCAGGTCCGTGCAAAGCAGCGGAGCAAAAACACCGACACATCTCCGACAATATGATAATAATGCACTTTGCGTACCTAGTCTGATAGTCTGTAGATATGTAGCCTATAGATAAGATATATTTTAATACAATTCAGTTGTACCGACAGGATACAGTAGAGCACAGAGGTCGTTTCCATGCTGACAAGCACCCGTGTCTGCCTGTTTATTCACCTGAGGGGCGCGGTGACCCCGCGGATCCCAGCGGGACATCAGTAGAGTAGGCGGTCCTTAATGTGGCCCAGGACACATTTGCGTACACACTGCTAAAAGAATGTGGCCATATGTGACCCAGACCATCTCTGAATGTGGTCTGAAAGATCTGATCTCAATGCGTCCTCAATGCGTCTTGAGTGTTTTCACACCTGTTCTTAGAGCTGTCCACTTGTGATCCGATCACTGAGGACGCATGTTAATACCAGGTCTGAACAGGGCCTATGTGAGTGTTGAAAGAAGTTCCACCAATGTGACAGTAAGTTAGGACAAACAAATAAATGTAGATTTCTAGTGACGTGGTAATGGAGCGGGAAGAAATACAACAAAAGAAAAGAAATAATAATTGCATATTGAAACATACTGAATAAATATCGTATATGATATTTGGAATTATCAGAGTAAATATGTAAATAGATGATCCAATACAGTTAAAGTACAAAACAATACTATTTATATTGACACATCAAAAGAGAAGCATCTCAGCTTCATTTCCTCATATTATTCTAAGCAAGTTTCAATTTGTGATATGTTCCAGTATGAAATCGTATTTTTTTTAAATTGTGAATATGTATTTTTCTTCCAACCTAATTTTAAAAAAAAACAGAATTTTTAAAATGGACAATTGCAGCATATTGTTTTAATAAAGACAAGTAAACTGCAGCTGCATACACAGGATTTCTGGGCTCACCATGTTAAACGAAAGACTTTTTAAAGAAATTTTTAATACTACAAAATGTACTTTAATATCTGTTTCATGATTATACTGGCCAAAGTATGAATATATGATGGAAAAATGAGTAGGGAGGATACAGCCTAAAATTATGTTTTATTATATCACACTTTTTCAGTACTACCCAGTAGTATATAACAATAATTATTGATGATGATATAAGTGATTAAATTAACATCCCCATATAAGCGTCAAGAAATGGATTGATAGATCAACCAATGTCAAATGATACGTTTTTTAAAGCTTTTGCTTAAATTGACACTTGCCCATTATGAGTCAGTGAGCTTCCTAGCTACAGTAGTAGCAACAGTGTTTGCTCCAGGTCTGATGGTGCTGACTGAAACTCCACAAAAAAGGATTAAACAGTTTTGTTAATGCACAATCCACTGTGGCAACAATCCCACTTTTATTTTATAAATGTGACAGCTCCTGAAAGCATTATAAATAAACCTAAAAATGTGCTTACCCAAAATAAAAAGATATAAGATGAAAAGTTATAAATTCCCCCTTTCTATCTGCTTTTGATGCTTTAAACTATTTCAGTGTCTTTTAATCGGCCCTTTTCACAGCAACCATTTTGACATGTCATTGCAAGGTGAACACGGGTGTAATTAATTACATCAATTATTGTCCCGTTCCATTTAAGTGGGTCAGGGCCCTAGTATTGTGCATGCTCACTGTATTGTATTGTGGCTCACTGGAATGTCTGTGACACACTAAATAGAATGGGACCATAAATAATTTTATTTATTACACGGCTGTGTTGAATACTCGATTCTGATTGGTCAATCACGGTGTTCTGCGGTCTGTTATTTCGTATAGCAGACCGTTGCTATGTAGAACAGACCGTTGCTATGGGCGCAGCTCTGATGTCGGACTCTGGCGGACCGTTTTTGCGTCAAAATATTGATTTCTTCAGTAAGTAGCCGTGTAATAAGTGGGATAATGTACAGCTAGCGGGTCATTGTTGTGAAAGAATCCCCTTCAGGGCGATGAGAGACTCATCTGCGCGTCGGGGTGCAGCATCGCCCTGTCGGGGATTCTTTCACAACAATGACCGGCTCGCTGTACATTATCCCTTACTTATTACACCTGTGTTTACCCTGCAATGACATGTCAAAATGGCTTCTGTGAAAAGGGCCTATTCAGTCCAGTTCACATTTGTGATATTGCAAACCATTCACCTTCTGTGACAGTTCACGTCTATTAAGGTATTGACGTGAATGAAGGCTAATGACGTGACTCATAGATGATTACTTTTTAAGAAATGTTGGTACACTTTGTGAGGAACAAAACCAACCGCAGGATACAGAATTTCAGCTGTCAATCTGTCAGTTTCTTGGCTCAGTATCATGGCATACTCCCTTCTTTTAACCTGCATGTCTTTGAACTGTGGGAGGAAACCACAGAACCTGGAAAAAACCCACGCTAACACGGGGAGAACATGCAAACTCCACACAGAATGGAGGCGACAGTGCTAATCACTGCACCACCGTGAAGCCCAGTTTTTTGACCTGCTGTTTTTATTTTTTTCTATAGGCACAATTGAATCAGCTAAAGGTTTAAAGGTTATTCATCTTAATATTAGGGGCCTTGTTTAAAACATTGATCTCCTCAGAGCTTGGGCCACTCTTTACAAATAATATTATCACTATATCTGAAACATGGCTACATTATAAAATCCCAGATGATGAATTTAAAATTGACAATTTTGTTCAGTATAGAGCTGATAGGGCTTCTAGAGGAGGTGGGGTGGCCACATATGTTTCTGTAAATCTTGTTTCTGAGCCTCTAGTCGGCTACACTTTGACTCTACAAAGTGTATTTTGTCAACTATTATTTCTCTTGAGAGGCATAATGAAATGTTAATCTTGGGTGACAATAGTAACTGGCTTGATCGTTCCTCCTCGCACCCGATTCGACTGTTATCAGGCCATTAAATGGGCATTATCAGTTGCTATAAGCACCATAGGTGTGGATCAGTAGGGGCCTACTATGGTTTGAAAGTGAAATTTAAAAGCAACACGTTCTGACATGTTGTAAAACTGCATGAAAGGTTACGTTTTGTACACAAACAAAATGGCTTCTTTAGTTTTAGGCAACAAAACTACAACTTCTTTAGGTTTAGGCAACAAAACTACAACTTCTTTAGCTTTAGGCAAAAAAAATACAACTTCTGTAGGTTAAGGGAAAAAAACCCCACTAAAATAAGTTTATGGATTTAGGGATTAGTGTTTTGGGTTAAAATAACTACGAACACAAAGACAACTACACATTGTTGGATCTCACACGGGAAGTGAACTCCAGTCACCTGGGTGATCCCGTCCATCATCCCTGAACTCCACCCCTTATGTAGTTTCACACTGTCTATACTACAGCGCCTGACTTCTGCTTCTGCTCCTGTCATAACTACTACGGTTGCTAGAGGTCGCTGTCATGTTCTTTTATACCTTCTTTCATTGATCTATCATGTGAATAGATGATAAAACCTACTACTGGGTGTAGTAGGCCCCAATTGACCATCTATGGGGCTTATAGTGACTGATGATGCCTGTTTAATAGCCTGACAACAGTCTAATCAGCTGCTCCTTTTATGGGCCATAGACCCCCTACAGGGGAGAAAACACAGATTAAGCATAATGCTTACTACCATTTGAACTCTTAGATGCCATTGGAACTATTTGTATTCTAAAACTTTTCAACCTAAATACTTCAGACATGGTGATAAACAGAAACACATTTCAATTTGAATCATGTTAAGCTAAAATGAGTTTATCCTTTATTAGTCCCACAGTGGGGAAATTTGCAATGTTATTGAATGCTAATCCCACTGTAGCGTTAGCGTTGTTGCATAGAGCAGATTAATAATCAATCATTAATTAATATCAAAATATGTATCTATAATCAATAACCCAAAATTATTAATAATAAACCCATGAATTGTCATAAAAGGTGAAGGAGAGTGGTGACACTCAGCTTCAAATATCACACACAATTAGTTTTAATACCAGACTTTACCCAGGCCAACCCAGTTTTATAAAAACAGGGAAAAATTCACAATTTGATATAAATCAATTGAGTCTCATAATCTCAGGGTTGCAACGGAGTTCTTGGGCATGGTGAACAGTGATTTGAATTGTTTATATACACACACAAAGTACATCAAGTAACCAAGTTCTTTTTAAAATGAAGTGTTTATTTGACTAACTACATGACTAAACTACTAACAGAATATAAATGAATAAATGATAAAACAAAAGGAATAAAATGAATAAAGGACAATTAAAGGAATACAGAGAATACAGTGATAAACATTCATGGATAGAAACAAATTAAACTGTAGATTGGATCTTTTGGATCCAATTGGTGCGACCCGGATTGAGTTGTTTCTCTTTGTCAGTGGCTCTCTTTGGCGTCCTCGGGCATCCTCGGATATGGTCGGCTAGCATGTTACCTCGATGCATTTTTCCATCTCCGTCTCTCTCTGTCTGGTACAGCATCTCTGTGCCATTTCTTCAGACCGGCCCTCTCGTAGCTGGAGGGGTCACTCAGTTAAAAATGTTCTTGACTTAAAGTCTTTCTTTAAAGTCTATTTTCTTACAACGTGCAATAGAGCTGTCTCAGCCCTCAGGGCATAGCGTCAAGGCAACAGAGCCATAAAGACATGGTTTGGCATGGCAGGTTCTTTAACCATATTGGAGCATTTCAGGTTTGTCTGGTTCTACTTTGAAGTTTATTATTAGGATGCATAGCCTTTAGTCTCAGTGATGGTGATTTGTTGTTTTTGCATTGCACCTCCTCGAGATTACCTGTCAATCAAAAAAAACACTCCCAACTTGAGACAATGAGCTCAGCTAAAAACTTGTATATAATGTGGGTTTAAAGCAATAATCATATGACTCATAAATATAACCATGGCATTGATGCAGCAAATTTGAACATTACTTATTATATTCACATAAATTGTACTCAAGACAAGATATACCTGAGGCATTAGGTATATTGTTTTAGGAGTAAAATCTGATTATAAAATGTAGGCCTTTTGTTTTTGCTCCAACGCAACATTTTAACATCAGCCATCGTTAGTTACTATCGTAGACAAAGTTGCCCACAAGATAGACACATTTTTAAGAGGAACCAAAGTGTGAGAAAATAATTTCCTGTTAGCAGCAGCTATTGACGCCAACACAGGCAGGTGGAGCTGTTGGCTCTCAGGTGAGCTCTAATGTCACAGTGAAACAGCTGGCTTTAACTTCATAAGGTCATTGAAAAATAGTTTTTGAGATTGTTTAATGGTAGATTAATATTGCTGCCCATAGCCATGATTCTGTTAACTGATCTTTTTTAGTAGATTATACTGTCTGTACTTTTTACAGTAATAGCTATTAAAATACCATAAAAGTATAAGTTCATTAGGGAGACTCACTGTGTCTCCATCTTACACCAGCTTATCTTTGTATTACCTGCAGGAAACATCATCAAATAGTTTATCAGGACAGCAGACTGGAGAAAAAGCAGTTGGAGCTTCAGAGTCTCAGGTAAGGTCTAACAGTGGCTCCCAGATAAGATGCTTACTTTTCTTTGAGGTTCATAGAGGTCGTAACGCTAGGCGTTCAGAATATTGTTCAATAGGGCTGCATCTTACAAATTAATCTCATTATTAATTGTTATTAACTGATCTGACTTTACTTTTGACTTTACGTTACTTAAGATAACAATAGAGTGTCAAAATGGAGGCCACGGAAGTACATTTTTTGTGTATTGTTTTGCTTCGTAATTTTATAATATGTCTGAGGAAAATGTTGATATTCTCAACTGCCTAATCTTTTTCCTCTGTCATTATAGCTTTGCATTTCCTACATTATGTTACCTGCTTGCTAGCTTGCTAACATGTTAGCCTCTGTGGCTTCTGGCTCAAGTTTCACTTGAAGGCACCAATAGCTCCACCCTTTTGTGTCACTCTGGTTCCAAAAAAAAAAAGGTGGTGGTGGACAAAAACCAAGATGGAGATGGTCAAAATGCCTAACTCAAAGCTTCAAAACCGTAGTCCACAAACCAATGGGTGACGTCATGCATCTGTTTACGTTTTAGTCTATGCTCAAGATCCAGGGCCATTGGGAAACGTGAATAACTTTTGAGAATAGATGAAAGTAGTTATAGTAGTAGGTGTAAGTTTTAGGAAATAATAAGACAGGGTTTGATTGTCTAGTCATATCTTCAGTGCCTTTAATATAATGTGATATACTTTTTTATCCGCTTTAGATGGTAAAATCTTATAGCTAGATGGATACTTTATTGATCCCGAAGGAAATTTAGGAAATAATATAGTAGTAATATAATAATATAGTATAGACATTTCTTGTATTCTGATCATCAATAAGACCTAGTAGACCTTCTTTACTCAAGTTGTTCAAAAATATAGGTAAGCTCACAGAATACACATATGTATGATAATATAAATATATTTAAATAAGAAAAGTGACTGGATAATCAGGCATTATGTTCAATGTAAATGTTATTGGTTCTAAACTATATTATTATAGCCCAATAAGTTAAAATTGTGTTTGTACATAGAGAAAGTTTCATGTGTGGTGTGTCTGATATACAAGGTTTCAATTGTCATTACTCTCATTTTTTACACCATTAATTACGGTGATAACTTGTTTTGTTTCAGTGAACCAGATGCTTAAAGTTGTGTCATGGGTGGGCTTTCTGTGACGTCAAACAGAGAAATCAGGAAAAGTTCTAGTAAAGGTCTGTGCTATCAAGAATAGAATAGAATAGAACAGATGTGCCTTTGCAGTCGACACACATTATCAATGTGTTTGGTCATCCCAACTTTGAATTTAAAGGGAACATATCGTGAAAAAGTCACTTTTTCAGTGGTTGTGCTATACACCAGATACATTTGGGTACCTGGATTGCCTACAAACCCACAAACTGTGAAATAAGACAACCCAGTCAGTTTTATGTGGGCAAACATGTGATTCAAAAACACATTCACATTTAGCTCCCCTTCCTTTGTCACATACAGGCTCATTAGCTTATACCGCCCCCCCATCTGAGTATCTCCACCCATGGCTTGAGAAGTACCTTTGCAAAGGTATGACATATATTTCTCGCAAGTTAATCAGAGCAGCCTGGGCTTTTTCTGGAGTGGGGCTTAAAGAGACAGGCGCTAAAATGGAGTGTTTCAGAGAGAGGGTGAATACAGTTATATTCAGACAGACAGCATGAGACAAATAATGTGCTTTTCGAACATTAAAGCATATAAAGATGTTCTAGTAGAAAACCAAAATACAAGTATTAACCTGAAAATGAGCATTACATGTCCCCTTTAATATCTGGAAGATCTTTCCAAGCCATGTAATAGTTCTCTTGGATATTTAATGAGAACAACGTTATTTTTCATATCAGTAATATAAGTCCTATTTCACATGGACATAACCCCTGCACTATTGCTGGCTTGACAGTAGCCATGACAGCAGCACAAGGACGGATGCAGTGATGAGACTGATCTTGTGGCTTACTCCACTTGACACTTCTGTAAATGTTAAGAAAAGGAAACAAGACATTGCTTTAACAAATAAAAAACAAATCTGTAATATTTAAAATTGTTGATGAGGTAGCATTCAATATTCCTTACGTGTGCCATCCACAGAAATGGAGGTGGTGTCAATGTTGAAGGCTGTGATGTTTGAAGCTGCGCTGACCAAAACATCTCCAATCTGAGTGCCATTAGGAACAGATGTGGATGAAAATCGAAGGTCCACGTGGTTGATGATTGAGCCATTACTGCAAAAGGAATTACCAAAAAATATTGTTTTATTCGTATGAATTTATGACCAATACTCTTAAGATTCTATCATTATAACATTAACAAATTACCTGAAAAAAATCACCATCAATGTGCGGAATGAAGTAAATGCTTCTTGGTACAAAGGTTCAAGCTGCAGAAATACAAGCAAATCAATTGTAAGTACATTTATTTTATTGGCTTGTGCTTCTTCACTTGTGCATTGTCTTTTTAATTGTGGTATTTAATTTACAGTAAGTAATGACACTATTCCAATTTCTTCAGTGACTGCCACATAATGTATCTGTGTCCTATTTACTTTATATGGAAGGATGAGTTACATAGTTTTTTTCTTTGAAAACTCAACACCAGGAATGAAATGCCATCCTCCAGTTTCCATTCACTGTGAAACGAGAAACAATCTAGCGTCTATTAGATGGTACTAGAAGCACCCACAATTAAATGATTCATTAGAAATGTGTTTGCATTAGAAAAGGCTATTTTGAAACATGCATATTTAAAAATACTTTTGGAGGGATTTTATTTATAGAGACTAGCTCCACCACACTCTGATGGGAAATTTACTATGTGACAATTTTAGGTGAACATCATTAAAAAAAAGTGTTTTCAAAGAAGAAGAATGAACCAACATATGAAAAGAAAGATGGCATATTGCAGAAATACTGTGACATTATAGATATTAAGTAAAATGTTTCCAATTAATTAAAATGCATAGATCTTGCTAGGCTTCACTCTAACATAGTGACTTACCGTCAACTTTATTATTGAGGCTCGACTTGTAAACGCTGCAGATGATGGATTCTGCAAGTCGCTTGTAAATGTCTCTCCATCAGATCTGAAAATTAATCGCCTTGTTGTGACTGACTCAGCAGTTGTCGTTACTGATGTGGTGGTTGTAGTAGTTGCTGTGGTTATAGTTGTAGTTGCAGCAGTTGTAGTTGTAGTTGAGGCAGTTGTAGCTGCAGCTGTTGTAGCTGAGGTCGTTGTAGCTGTGCTTGCAGCACTGGTAGTTGTACTTGCAGCACTGGTAGTTGTAGTTGCAGCAGGTGAGATTGCAGTAGTTGTAGTATTTAAAGTGGGTGCTGCAGTTGTAACATTTCTTTCTGTCAAAAACAAATATTGAAGAATATGAAGAAATATGGAAAAAAATAATTATGGTAGTCAAAGGACCTTCTTTTGAACAAACATGCATCACAGTTTAAGTAGAATTGCTAATGTTTGTCACAGTGGACTTCATGGTAATTGTGATTGTGTATGCATTTTGTCAACCCAGCAATTTGTCTAAAATGGATCAGGAAAAAAAAACAAAATGAACTTTGATAGTAAGGTCAGTCATGGAAATGGCATGAAAGAGGATGATTTAAACCCCATCCTTAATTGAAGTAGAACATGAAACTAGGATGGTTATAATTTTAGATGACATTCTGGAGTATATTAGAATTCATGCTAAGTAGTTTACTGTGGTTCACCAAAAATAAAAATAAATACACATTCACAGACAGTGATAGATAAACTACAAATAACATTGGGTATATTTTCCTGCTATAACAACCACTGGAGTGAAATGTAGGGCTAGTGTGTACTTACGAATTGCTTTGATGGTGGTGGCATCAATAGTGAGGTTTAAGGTATTGTTGGGGTTAGACACAACGTCGACTAAGGTTTGTGCAACAACATCAGCCTGTGGGATTTCTGCAGATGAAGCAGTTTGATTGAACTCAACCCCGACCTCTGCTTCAGTATTTTCCATTCGACTTTTGGTCACAGCTCGGCTGCATCATAAAAAAACACATCTTGATCAAATTTTATTAACCTTCACAACTTATGCATATGTATAATTATTATTATTATTATTTTGTCTTTATTAAGTTTTAAAATTATAATATTGATGACCCAGAAAGTAAAACAAAGTCAGTTGGACTCTCAAAATTTAAAATGTTACCTGAACGCTATGACAAAACTGCGAATGAAAAGAATGCCAAATCGGGTCCTGTAGATGACATCATACTGTGGGAATGAAGCAAAAAAATATATAAACAAACTAAAAATACAGTATTCGCCAAATGATATGAGGAAATGCAAACTCACTCAATAAACAGAAAAATAATGATAATGAGTACTAACCACTGCTACAACTTTTGCTTCAAGAGTCTTGAATTCTCTGCTGTTTTTGTCGGTGAGTTGTTCTACAAATGGTTCTACCAAGGTTGCTTGGAGAACCACAACTCTTGGGGGAGCTGCAGTAGTAGTAGTAACAGTAGTTGTTGTTGTTGGTGGCGATGTTGTTTGTGTTGTTGTTGGTGTTGGTGTTGTTGGTGTTGTTGGTGTTGTTGTTGTTGGTGGTGATGTTGTTGTTGGTAGTGTTGTCGTCGGTGGTGGTGTTGTTGTTGGTGGCGGTGTTGTTGTTGTTGTTGGTGGTGGTGTCGGTGTTGTTGTTGTTGGTGCTGGCGGTGTTGTTGTTGTTGGTGTTGGTGTTGTTGTTGGTGGCGGCGGTGTTGTTGTTGTTGGTGGCGGCGGTGTTGTTGTTGTTGTTGTTGGTGGTGGCGGTGTTGTTTTTGTTGTTGGTGGCGGTGGTGTTGATGTTGGTGGTGGCGTTGTTGTTGTTGTTGGTGGTGGCGGCGATGTTGTTGTTGTTGGTGGCGGTGTTGTTGTTGGCTGTGTTGTTGTTGGTGGTGGCGATGTTGTTGTTGGTGGCGGGGTTGTTGTTGGTGGCTGTGTTGTTGTTGGTGGCTGTGTTGTTGTTGGTGGCGGTGTTGTTGTTGGTGGCGGTGTTGTTGTTGGCTGTGTTGTTGTTGGTGGTGGCGATGTTGTTGTTGGTGGCGGGGTTGTTGTTGGTGGCTGTGTTGTTGTTGGTGGCGGTGTTGTTGTTGGTGGCGGTGTTGTTGTTGGTGGCTGTGTTGTTGGTGGCGGTGTTGTTGTTGGTGGCTGTGTTGTTGGTGGCGGTGTTGTTGTTGGTGGCTGTGTTGTTGGTGGCTGTGTTGTTGTTGGTGGTGGCGATGTTGTTGTTGGTGGCGGGGTTGTTGTTGGTGGCTGTGTTGTTGTTGGTGGCGGTGTTGTTGTTGTTGGTGGTGGCGATGTTGTTGTTGGTGGTGGTGTTGTTGTTGGTGGCTGTGTTGTTGTTGGTGGCGGTGTTGTTGTTAGTGACGGTGTTGTTGTTGGTGGCTGTGTTGTTGTTGTTGGTGGCTGTGTTGTTGTTGGTGGCGGTGTTGTTGTTGGTGGCTGTGTTGTTGTTGGTGGCGGTGTTGTTGTTGGTGGCGTTGTTGTTGGTGGCTGTGTTGTTGTTGGTGGTGGCGATGTTGTTGTTGGTGGCGGTGTTGTTGTTGGTGGCTGTGTTGTTGTTGGTGGCGGTGTTGTTTGTGTTGTTGTTGGTGTTGTTGGTGTTGTTGGTGTTGTTGTTGTTGGTGGTGATGTTGTTGTTGGTAGTGTTGTCGTCGGTGGTGGTGTTGTTGCTGTGGTTATAGTTGTAGTTGCAGCAGTTGTAGTTGTAGTTGAGGCAGTTGTAGCTGCAGCTGTTGTAGCTGAGGTCGTTGTAGCTGTGCTTGCAGCACTGGTAGTTGTACTTGCAGCACTGGTAGTTGTAGTTGCAGCAGGTGAGATTGCAGTAGTTGTAGTATTTAAAGTGGGTGCTGCAGTTGTAACATTTCTTTCTGTCAAAAACAAATATTGAAGAATATGAAGAAATATGGAAAAAAATAATTATGGTAGTCAAAGGACCTTCTTTTGAACAAACATGCATCACAGTTTAAGTAGAATTGCTAATGTTTGTCACAGTGGACTTCATGGTAATTGTGATTGTGTATGCATTTTGTCAACCCAGCAATTTGTCTAAAATGGATCAGGAAAGAAATCCATAATGAACTTTGATAGTAAGGTCAGTCATGGAAATGGCATGAAAGAGGATGATTTAAACCCCATCCTTAATTGAAGTAGAACATGAAACTAGGATGGTTATAATTTTAGATGACATTCTGGAGTATATTAGAATTCATGCTAAGTAGTTTACTGTGGTTCACCAAAAATAAAAATAAATACACATTCACAGACAGTGATAGATAAACTACAAATAACATTGGGTATATTTTCCTGCTATAATAACCACTGGAGTGAAATGTAGGGCTAGTGTGTACTTACGAATTGCTTTGATGGTGGTGGCATCAATAGTGAGGTTTAAGGTATTGTTGGGGTTAGACACAGCGTCGACTAAGGTTTGTGCAACAACATCAGCCTGTGGGATTTCTGCAGATGAAGCAGTTTGATTGAACTCAACCCCGACCTCTGCTTCAGTATTTTCCATTCGACTTGTGGTCATAGCTCGTCTGCATCATAAAAAAACACATCTTGATCAAATTTTATTAACCTTCACAACTTATGCATAAGTATAATTATTATTATTATTATTTTGTCTTTATTAAGTTTTAAAATTATAATATTGATGACCCAGAAAGTAAAACAAAGTCAGTTGGACTCTCAAAATTTAAAATGTTACCTGAACGCTATGACAAAACTGCGAATGAAAAGAATGGGAAATTCGGTCCTGTAGATGACATCATACTGTGGGAATGAAGCAAAAAAATATATAAACAAACTAAAAATACAGTATTCGCCAAATGATATGAGGAAATGCAAACTCACTCAATAAACAGAAAAATAATGATAATGAGTACTAACCACTGCTACAACTTTTGCTTCAAGAGTCTTGAATTCTCTGCTGTTTTTGTCGGTGAGTTGTTCTACAAATGGTTCTACCAAGGTTGCTTGGAGAACCACAACTCTTGGGGGAGCTGCAGTAGTAGTAGTAACAGTAGTTGTTATTGTTGGTGGCGATGTTGTTTGTGTTGTTGTTGGTGTTGGTGTTGTTGGTGTTGTTGGTGATGTTGTTGTTGGTAGTGTTGTCGTCGGTGGTGGTGTTGTTGCTGTGGTTATAGTTGTAGTTGCAGCAGTTGTAGTTGTAGTTGAGGCAGTTGTAGCTGCAGCTGTTGTAGCTGAGGTCGTTGTAGCTGTGCTTGCAGCACTGGTAGTTGTACTTGCAGCACTGGTAGTTGTAGTTGCAGCAGGTGAGATTGCAGTAGTTGTAGTATTTAAAGTGGGTGCTGCAGTTGTAACATTTCTTTCTGTCAAAAACAAATATTGAAGAATATGAAGAAATATGGAAAAAAATAATTATGGTAGTCAAAGGACCTTCTTTTGAACAAACATGCATCACAGTTTAAGTAGAATTGCTAATGTTTGTCACAGTGGACTTCATGGTAATTGTGATTGTGTATGCATTTTGTCAACCCAGCAATTTGTCTAAAATGGATCAGGAAAGAAATCCATAATGAACTTTGATAGTAAGGTCAGTCATGGAAATGGCATGAAAGAGGATGATTTAAACCCCATCCTTAATTGAAGTAGAACATGAAACTAGGATGGTTATAATTTTAGATGACATTCTGGAGTATATTAGAATTCATGCTAAGTAGTTTACTGTGGTTCACCAAAAATAAAAATAAATACACATTCACAGACAGTGATAGATAAACTACAAATAACATTGGGTATATTTTCCTGCTATAACAACCACTGGAGTGAAATGTAGGGCTAGTGTGTACTTACGAATTGCTTTGATGGTGGTGGCATCAATAGTGAGGTTTAAGGTATTGTTGGGGTTAGACACAGCGTCGACTAAGGTTTGTGCAACAACATCAGCCTGTGGGATTTCTGCAGATGAAGCAATTTGATTGAACTCAACCCCGACCTCTGCTTCAGTATTTTCCATTCGACTTTTGGTCACAGCTCGTCTGCATCATAAAAAAACACATCTTGATCAAATTTTATTAACCTTCACAACTTATGCATATGTATAATTATTATTATTATTATTTTGTCTTTATTAAGTTTTAAAATTATAATATTGATGACCCAGAAAGTAAAACAAAGTCAGTTGGACTCTCAAAATTTAAAATGTTACCTGAATTCAATGACGTAAATGCGGATGAAAATATCGCCAAATTGGTTCCTGTAGATGACAGTTAACTGTGGGAATGAAGCAAAAAAATATATAAACAAACTAAAAATACAGTATTCGCCAAATGATATGAGGAAATGCAAACTCACTCAATAAACAGAAAAATAATGATAATGAGTACTAACCACTGCTACAACTTTTGCTTCAAGAGTCTTGAATTCTCTGCTGTTTTTATCGGTGAGTTGTTCTACAAATGGTTCTACCAAGGTTGCTTGGAGAACCACAACTCTTGGGGGAGCTGCAGTAGTAGTAGTAACAGTAGTTGTTGTTGCACCTCCAGTTGTAGTTGATGCACCAGTTGTTGGACCTCCAGTTGTTGTTGAATCTTCTGTTGTAGTTGTTGCAGCATTTGTTGTAGACCCTGCAGTTGTTGCAGTTGATCCACTTGTTGTTGACTCTCCAGTTGTAGTTGAAACACCAGTTGTTGTTGTTGAACCTCCAAATGTTGTTCCATCAGTTGTTGTTGAACCTGCAGTTGTAGTTGATACATCATTTGTTGTAGACCCTGCAGTTGTTGTAGTTGGTCCACTTGTTGTTGAATCTCCAGTTGTAGCTGATGTACCAGTTGTTGTGGATCCACCGGTTGTGGTTGTTGAACCTCCAGTTGTTGTTGTTGCATCAGTTGTTGTTGAACCTGCAGTTGTTGTTGTTGCATCAGTTGTTGTTGAACCTTCCCTTGTAGTTGATGCACTATTTGTTGTAGACCCTGCAGTTGTTGTAGTTGGTCCACTTGTTGTTGAATCTCCAGTTGTAGCTGATGTACCAGTTGTTGTGGATCCACCAGTTGGTGTTGTTGAACCTCCAGTTGTTGACCCACTGGTTGTAGTTGATCCACCAGTTGTTGTTGAACCTCCAGATGTTGTTGAATCAGTTGTTGTTGAACCTGCAGTTGTAGTTGATGCATCAGTTGTTGTAGACCCTGCAGTTGTTGTAGTTGATCCACTTGTTGTTGAATCTCCAGTTGTAGCTGATGTACCAGTTATTGTGGATCCACCAGTTGTTGTTGAACCTGCAGTTGTTGTTGTTGCATCAGTTGTTGTTGAACCTTCACTTGTAGTTGATGCACTATTTGTTGTAGACCCTGCAGTTGTTGTAGTTGGTCCACTTGTTGTTGAATCTCCAGTTGTAGCTGATGTACCAGTTGTTGTGGATCCACCAGTTGGTGTTGTTGAACCTCCAGTTGTTGACCCACTGATTGTAGTTGATCCACCAGTTGTTGTTGAACCTCCAGATGTTGTTGAATCAGTTGTTGTTGAACCTGCAGTTGTAGTTGATGCATCAGTTGTTGTAGACCCTGCAGTTGTTGTAGTTGATCCACTTGTTGTTGAATCTCCAGTTGTAGCTGATGTACCAGTTATTGTGGATCCACCAGTTGTTGTTGAACCTGCAGTTGTTGTTGTTGCATCAGTTGTTGTTGAACCTTCACTTGTAGTTGATGCACTATTTGTTGTAGACCCTGCAGTTGTTGTAGTTGGTCCACTTGTTGTTGAATCTCCAGTTGTAGCTGATGTGCCAGCTGTTGTGGATCCACCAGTTGGTGTTGTTGAACCTCCAGTTGTTGACCCACTGGTTGTAGTTGATCCACCAGTTGTTGTTGAACCTCCAGATGTTGTTGCATCAGTTGTTGTTGAACCTGCAGTTGTAGTTGATGCATCAGTTGTTGTAGACCCTGCAGTTGTTGTAGTTGATCCACTTGTTGTTGAATCTCCAGTTGTAGCTGATGTACCAGTTATTGTGGATCCACCAGTTGTGGTTGTTGAACCTCCAGTTGTTGTTGTTGCATCAGTTGTTGTTGAACCTGCAGTTGTAGTTGATGCATCAGTTGTTGTAGACCCTGTAGTTGTTGTAGTTGATCCACTTGTTGTTAAATCTGCAGTTGTTGACCCACTGGTTGTAGTTGATCCACCAGTTGTTGTTGAACCTCCAGATGTTGTTGAATCAGTTGTTGTTGAACCTGCAGTTGTAGTTGATGCATCAGTTGTTGTAGACCCTGCAGTTGTTGTAGTTGATCCACTTGTTGTTGAATCTCCAGTTGTAGCTGATGTACCAGTTATTGTGGATCCACCAGTTGTTGTTGAACCTGCAGTTGTTGTTGTTGCATCAGTTGTTGTTGAACCTTCACTTGTAGTTGATGCACTATTTGTTGTAGACCCTGCCGTTGTTGTAGGTGGTCCACTTGTTGTTGAATCTCCAGTTGTAGCTGATGTACCAGTTGTTGTGGATCCACCAGTTGGTGTTGTTGAACCTCCAGTTGTTGACCCACTGGTTGTAGTTGATCCACCAGTTGTTGCTGAACCTCCAGATGTTGTTGAATCAGTTGTTGTTGAACCTGCAGTTGTAGTTGATGCATCAGTTGTTGTAGACCCTGCAGTTGTTGTAGTTGATCCACTTGTTGTTGAATCTCCAGTTGTAGCTGATGTACCAGTTATTGTGGATCCACCAGTTGTTGTTGAACCTGCAGTTGTTGTTGTTCCATCAGTTGTTGTTGAACCTTCACTTGTAGTTGATGCACTATTTGTTGTAGACCCTGCAGTTGTTGTAGTTGGTCCACTTGTTGTTGAATCTCCAGTTGTAGCTGATGTACCAGTTGTTGTGGATCCACCAGTTGTGGTTGTTGAACCTCCAGTTGTTGTTGATGCATCAGTTGTTGTAGACCCTGCAGTTGTTGTAGTTGATCCACTTGTTGTTGAACTTCCAGTTGTAGCTGATGTACCAGTTGTTGTGGATCCACCAGTTGTGGTTGTTGAACCTCCAGTTGTTGTTGATGCATCAGTTGTTGTTGACCCAGCAGTTGTTGTAGTTGATCCACTTGTTGTTGAATCTCCAGTTGTAGTTGACACAACAGTTGTTGTTGAACCTCCAGATGATATCGTTGGTTCACCAGGTGTTGTCGTTGGTCCACCAGTTGTTGTTGAACCTGCAGTTGTTGTTGTTGCATCAGTTGTTGTTGAACCTTCACTTGTAGTTGATGCACTATTTGTTGTAGACCCTGCAGTTGTTGTAGTTGGTCCACTTGTTGATGAATCTCCAGTTGTAGCTGATGTACCAGTTGTTGTTGAACCTCCAGTTGTTGACCCACTGGTTGTAGTTGATCCACCAGTTGTTGTTGAACCTCCAGATGTTGTTGTTGCATCAGTTGTTGTTGAACCTGCAGTTGTAGTTGATGCATCATTTGTTGTAGACCCTGCAGTTGTTGTAGTTGATCCACTTGTTGTTGAATCTCCAGTTGTAGTTGACACACCAGTTGTTGTTGAACCTCCAGATGTTGTCATTGGTCCACCAGTTGTTGTTGAACCTGCAGTTGTTGCATCAGTTGTTGTTGAACCTTCACTTGTTGTTGATGCACCGTTTGTTGTAGACCCTGTAGTTGCTGTACTTGATCCACTTGTTGTTGAATCTCCAGTTGTCGCTGATGCACCAGTTGTTGTTGAACCTGCAGTTGTTGTTGTTGCATCAGTTGTTGTAGACCCTGCAGTTGTTGTAGTTGATCCACTTGTTGTTGGTCCATCAGTTGTTGTTGAAACACCGGTTGTTGTTGATGCACTGTTTGTTGTCAATCCTGCAGTTGTTGTCGACTCAACAGTTGTTGTTGTTGAACCACCAGTTGTTGTTGAACCTCCAGATGTTGTCGTTGGTCCAACAGTTGTTGTTGAACCTGCAGTTGTTGTTGTTGCATCAGTTGTTGTTGAACCTTCACTTGTAGTTGATGCACCATTTGTTGTTGTTGTTGTTGGTGGTGTAGTTGTTGCTGCTGTTGTTGGTGTTGTTTCTGTTGTTGCAGTCATAGTTGTTGACGACACTTGTGCAGCAGTAAGTGTTGCTGTAGCTAAAAAGTACCAAAAGAAAGGATTACCAAAACACAGGTTATCTTTTGCCTCCATTAACTAATCTTTATCTAAAGATAATACTTGGCTCTGATGTGTCTTTATAAGAAATATTGGATGAGGTGCAGACAAGAATTCCACCTGAACTTCATTTTGTGTTTTGCCCTACACCTTTTTTTTTTTTTTTTTATCAAGAACCTTCAAAGCCAATTGGTTTAACATCACTCAGCTTACCTATTACAATCAGGAAAATTGATATGATCCGTCCGACACCCATCCTGGTTTTCCTTTGATTCTAGAAATTCAAACAATACAGACACTTACTCACAGAAGCAGCATGTCAAAACCTTTTGCACTACAGTTACTGATGATTAGAATTGTTACTTTTTAAGTAGTACACAGTATCCAATCTGCAAATGGCAGTATTCACTATAGCAGTATGTTTAGTCTTTATATCTCAAGGGGCACAAAACATCCAAAGGAAGAGGCTTTGATATATAATACAGTATGTGTACACCTCATAGTAATCCTTGTCCTGGACCATATAGCTTTTATACTTTAAAACAACTGTGATAAAATGCAGCTTTCACTTCTGTAATACTCATCTATGTTTCAATATCCAATATTGTAAATTTTTTTCATTTCTGTGGAATTCTGATAAAATACAAAAAATGTTCACAACCATCAACCACATGTATCACATTTTATGTTTTCATATTAATTTCTTTCTTGATAATAGGTGCGCTTGTATCTAAAACAGTGCAGATTTATGATACTGCGTAAAGAAAGGGTACATGTGCCATGTAAGTGGAGATGGGGAAAAAAATTATATAGCACTTTTAATTGTGGGAAAAAATAGAATATCAGTTAAAGAGAACCCTACACAGCGTTTCACAACACAACAAAAAATTGTTAATGACTTCATGTGACAATCGCTTATTGTCATATGTTATGACATATAATTTGTAATGAAATAGAAATGCATGAACATTTCCTAAAAGTAGAAAAGAGGATATTAATAAGTAGTAAGTATTGAAACAATGAATAAATCAACTCAAAAAAAATTAACAGACACATGCATACCCTCTGTCTTTCTCTCTCACACAGCCCCATGTACAGTATACATGTACAAAAGCCTATAAACTTAAAAATGTACTTACCCAAAATGAAAAGATATAAGATGAAAAGTTATAAATTCCCCCTTTCTATCTGCTGTTAAACTATTTCAGTGTCTTTTAATTCAGTCCCGTTCACAATCACATCTTTTATATTGCAAACCTTTCACCCTCTGTGACAGTCCACATCTATTAAGGCCTTTATATTGGAATGGAATGAATGCTGATGACGTGATTCTTAGATGATACATTTTTCTATGTTGTTACACCTTAGCGGTGAACAAAACCAAATCCGGTGAAACTGGTTGCTGGTGCATTTTACCTATGTGAATGTTGAAAGAAGTTCCTCCAGTGTAACAGTAAATTAGAACAAACAAATAAATATAGATTTCTAGTGATGTGGTAATGGAGCGGGAAGAAATGCAAGTACAGAAAAAAGGAATAGCATATTCATACATATTGAACAAATATTGTTTTTGGTATTTGGAGTTATTGGAGGAAATATGTATAGAGATATACAATACAATACAATACAGTTAAAGTATAATTAAATTTATATGGACATATAAAATGAAAAGAAAACAACTGCAGCATATTGTTGTATTAAAGACAAATAAACTGCAGCTGCTTAGGTTTCTGCAGGGTTCACCCTTGTAAATTCAAGACTTTTTAAGACCTTATAATATTACACAATGTACTTTAGTAGCCTAACCTGCCTCCTGAAAGCACAATTCACTTTTGCAACAATCCCACTTTTAGTTCCTAAGTGTGTGACATCTCCTGACAGCATTATATATAGACTTAAAATGTACTTACCCAAAATGAAAAGTTATGAATTCCTCCTTTATATCTGTTTTCGATGTTTTAAACTATTTCAATATCCTTTTATTCAGTCCAGTTCACATTTGTGATATTGCAAACCTTTCACCTTATGTGACAGTCTGCATCTATTAAGGTCTTTATATAGGAACAGAATGAAGGCTAATGACATGACTCATAGATTATAACTTTTTCAGAAATGCAACAAAAACCAATCACAGGATACAGACTATCAGCTGTCAATCTGTCAGTTTCTTGGCTCAGTACCATGGCATACTCCATTCTTTTGTCATGAGATACAAGTTGCTGGTGTATTCCACCTATGTGAGTGTTGAAAGAAGTTCCACCAATGTGACAGTAAGTTAGGCCAAACAAATAATGTAGATTTCTAGTGATGTGGTAATAGAGTGGGAAGAAATACAAGAAAAGAAAAAAAAGAATTGCATATTGAAACATACTGAATAAATATTGCATTTGATATTTGGAATTATCAGAGTAAATATGTAAATAGATGATACAATACAGTTAAAGTACAAAACAATACTATTTATATTGACACATCAAGAGAAAAGCATCTCAGTTTTATTTTCTCATTTTCTTCTGAAGTGTCAATTTGTGATATGTTCCAGTATGAAATCACCTTATTTAATAAATTGTGAATATGTAGTTGTATTTCTATTCCAATGTTAATGTCGATAGAAACTGCAGCTGCTTATACAGGGTTTCTGTAGGGTTCACCATGTTAAATGTAAGACTTTTAAAGACATTTTTAATTTGTAATATACTTTAAAAGAACAGTGTGTAACATGTCAGGGGATCTATTAGCAGAAATGGAATATAATATTCAAAACTATGTTTTCATAAGTGTATACCTGAAACTAAGAATCATTGTGTTTTCGTTAGCTTAGAATGAGCCCTTCATATCATGGCTCTGCCATGTTTCTATAGTAGCCAAGAACAGACGAACCAAAAACACTAGCTCTAGCGAGAGCCTTTCACATTTTTACTTTGCCTGAAGGCCACTGTAGTTCTCCGACACGCTTGGGAAACTGCAGTAACGTGAGCCGTACAGTGCAAAACCGTGGTACTGATTGCCATCTGACTCCTAAAATTGTGTTATTATGGTAAGAATGGCCTCTGAGCGAGGCAAATGGCGTTACCACAGTTTTGCACTCGGCGGCTCACGTTACCGCAGTCTTGAAAGGGAGGAGTGAGCAGAATCCTACACACTGTACCTTTAATACCTGCTATATGATTATACTGCCTAATTATTTGTTATTATATCACACATTTTCAGTACTTTCCAAAATAATTCTTAATGATATAATTAATTAACAATACTTGTAGCCGGATAAGCCAAACATAGTAATTTAAAGCCCAACCATGTTGTTTTTTTTCTAAACGCAAGTGGTTTTGTTGCCTAATCCTAAGCAAGTGTTTTTGTTTAATTCATAACTTTAAGCATTTGTTTACTGCGACTAAAAATTGACACCTAGGGGTTCGACAAAGCGTCAGTATTTGATAAGTTTGGATGAGAACGTGCTGGATAAGCGACATAAAATGGATTAATGGATAAACCCATGTAAAATGATGAATTTATTCAAGTTTATTGAAGCTTTTGCTTAAATTGACACTTGTCCGTGAGTCCATCAGCTTCCTAGCTACTGTAGCTAGCAGTAGCAACAGTGCTTGCTCCCGAGGCCTGTACTACGAAGCAGGATTTGGGGTTAGCAAGGTAATTTCATAACTGCAATAACCTGACACTTCAGGGTTAACCCTGGGTTTTCCGTCCTACGACAGTGGTTCACTTGTTACCGGGGTAGATCGCCATGGTAACTTATGTAGCTCACCTAACCTGCTCCGGAGCAGGTTATGTTCCAGATAAGAGATCAACTGATATAAAAGCACCGCCTACTAATCAATCAGAGCTTGTGCGCAGATTGTATGATAGTATTACACAAATACGAGGAAGTTAAGGTCATAATCCAGGCTAAAAGCAACACAGTTTAAACTGACAAATGCAGGAAGGACAGCTGGCTGTATGCTGTGGGTGCTTACTGCTTTGAATTATTTTTTATAGTATATATATTTTTTTTCCTTGCTCTCAAGTCCGTTTCACACCGCCGGAGACGGGGACGGGGAATTTAGTCTGGATTATGTGTTTAACTTCTATTTGTCTGATATTATAGTTTGCTCTTCCTTTGTAAAATGTGCCACTCTACACCCTAAATATTATTATCCATGATACAGGTAAAAGGGGAAATAACAATGAAAAGAAAACCTACAGTTAACAGATACATTATTTTAACTAGATGGTAAATCATAAGACAAATAAATTATTAACATCGGTTGTGATGTCATAACTGAGTTAGCTATGTTATTTGTCTCAGTATACTATAGGCATTTTGGAAAAAATAAAGGATTTCATATTACTGTATCTTACAGTTTTATATTTTTACCTGACCCAATAAGTTCTGTGGTAAGAACTAAAGCTATGTGAAATATATGATTAATTATTTTAAAAATATAATGCAATATGAAACGAGTTGCTTGATGATTCCGCAAAGAGGAAGTCCCTCCTCCACACCAGCATCCGCCTGATGGCTCTGAGTCTACATTTTAGGGGGAAGTTGTCATTGTCACTCCCCACTCCCTGCTCAGCTGAGCAAATATCAGCGCTGTACATATTGTACCTTCGATCCATGTGAGTTGGCTTACTGAACAATAGTTACTGACTTATTTGAGATTTCTGCCTTTACGCCATTATATTGTACGTAGATTAACAACATTTTACTTGTGGTGCTAACAGCATTGAAATGTTGCATTTAAAGGATCAACATCAACCAGTCTTTCGAAAATGATTGTCACTGTAATCCACAGAACAAGCTGACAACACAGACTATTTCTTCGGTATAAAGTAGTCTTATTGGAAACTGTTCCTCAAGACCAGACGGCAACCTCCGGGTCTGAGAAGTGAAGCCAATGCTGAAGTGCCTTAAAACTACATTCTTTCTAATAGCCAGCAGGGGGCGACTCCTCTGGTTTAAAAAAGAAGTCTGATTGTATAGAAGTCTATGAAAAAATGATCCTACTTCTAACTTGATATATTACATCAGTGAACATTGTAAACATGAGTTTATGGTCTCACTCGCTAGTTTCAAGTCTTCTTCAATACAGCATGATGTTCATTTAGTAAATTATGATCTCATTTAGAGTACAATAGACAGTAGGCCCTTTTCACAGCAGCCATTTTGACATGTCAGTGCAGGGTAAACACAGGTGTAATTAATAACATTAATAACATTAATTATGGCCCCGTTCCATTTAGGTGGTCTAGGGCCCTGGTATTGTGCATTCTGGCTCATTGGAATGGCTGTGACACACTAAATAGAATGGGACAATAATTAATTTTGTCTATAACACCTGCGTTAACCCTGCAATGACATGTCAAAATGGCTGCTGTAAAAAGGGCCTATAAAGCAGGGTATGCTTTAGGGCGTGGCTACCTTGTGATTGACAGGTCGTTACCACAGCATTGTCCAGTTTGGGTATTGTCCGTGTTTTCATCTTAGAACTTTAACCCTTTCACAGTGTGTTTTCAGTTCATAAAAGTTAATTTTAACATTTTGGTTGTCTAAAAATGTCTTGTTCAGTGTTCGGTTGTACTTATGGTGCCTTCAAATGGGGTCGTGTTTACCGTGTTCACGAGAAGTGTCCATATGAACAGCCCTCTTGTGGTATTCACTACCTCGTAAGTGTAAAGTTTCTGAAAGCTCCGAGTTCACGACTTGCGACGTGTTCGTCTGACGTTGTCGGAAATGGCGGAGGCCACGGCAGTTAATTTTTGGTGCATAATAAGTAAGTATATTGTAATTTTAGTCGCGTATTGTTTTTCTTCGTAATTTTATAATATGTCTGAGGAAAATGTTGATATTCTCAACTGCCTAATCTTTTTCCTCTGTCATTATGCCTTTGCATTTCCTGCATTATGTTACCTGCTTGCTAGCTTGCTAAAATGTTAGCCTCTGTGGCTTCTGGATGCCGACAGTAACGTTAATATTGCCGATGTAAATCTGAGCTCACAAGTTTCACTTGAAGGCACCAATAGCTCCACCCTCTCGTGTCACTCAAGTTCCAAAAAAACAAGATGATGGTGGACAAAAACCAAGATGGCGACGGCCAAAATACCGAACTCGAAGCTTGAAAACCATAGTCCACAAACCAATGTGTGACGTCATTCGACTGTGTTTACGTTTTAGTCTATGCTCAAGATCCAGGGCCAATGGGAAACTACAGCATTTGCTGCTATTTTCTTCCTGAACAAACCTGAATAACTTTTGAGAATAGAGAATTGAGAATAAAAGTAGTAATAGTAGTAAAAGTAAGTTTTAGGAAATAATTAGACAGGGTTTGATTGTCTGGTCATATCTTCAGTGCCTTTAATGGAAGCATCTTCAATAGAATACGATACACTTTTTTATCTGCTTTAGATGGTAAAAACTTATAATAATATAGTATAGACATTTCTTGTATTCTGATCATCAATAAGACCTAGTAATAAGACCTTTTTTACTCAAGTTGTACAAAAATACAGGTAAGCTCACAGAATACACATATGTATGATAATATAAATACATATAAATAAGAAAAGTGACTGGATAATCATACAGGACATTATGTTCAATGTAAATGTTATTGGTTCTAAACTATATTATTATAGCACAGTTAGTTAAAATTGTGTTTGTACATAGAGAAAGTTTCATGTGTGGTATGTCTGATATACAAGGTTTCAATTGTCATTACTCTCATTTCTTACGCCATTAATTACAGTGATAACTTGTTTTGTTTCAGTGAACCATATGCTTAAAGTTTTGTCATGGGTGGGCTTTCTGGGACGTCAAACAGAGAAATAAGGAAAAGTTCTAGTAAAGGTCTATGCTATCAAGAATAGAATAGAATAGAATAGATGTGCCTTTGCAGTCATCCCAACTTTGAATATAAAGGGAACATATCATGAAAAAGTCACTTTTTCAGTGCTTGTGCTATACATTAGATACATTTGGGTACCCGGATTGCCTAACAACCCACAAACTGTGAAATAAGACAACCCAGCCAGTTTTTTGTGGGCAAACATGTGATTCAAAAACCCATTCACATTTGGCTCCCCTTCCTTTGTCACATACAGGCTCATTAGCTTATACCGCCCCCCCATCTGAGTATCTCAGATGGGGGGGCGGTATAAGCTAAGTACGGTATAAGAGAAGTACCTTTGCAAAGGTATGACATATATTTCTCGCAAGTCAATCAGAGCAGACTGGGCATTTTCTGGAGTGGGGCTTAAAGAGACAGGCGCTAAAATGGAGTGTTTCAGACAGAGGGTGAATACAGTTATATTCAGACAGACAGCATGAGACAAATAATGTGTTTTTCGAACATTAAAGCATTTAAAGATGTTCTAGTAGAAATCCAAAATACAAGTATTAACCTGAAAATGAGCATGATATGTCCCCTTTAATATCTGGAGGTTCTTTCCAGGCCATATAATAGTTCTCTTGGATATTTAATGAGAACAAAGTTATTTTTCATATCAGTAATATAAGTCCTATTTCACATGGACAAAACCCCTGCACTATTGCTGGCTTGACAGTAGCCATGACAGCAGCACAAGGACGGATGCAGTGATGAGACTGATCTTGTGGCTTACTCCACTTGACACTTCTGTAAATGTTAAGAAAAGGAAACAAGACATTGCTTCAACAAATAAAAAACAAATCTGTAATATTTAAAATTGTTGATGAGGTAGCATTCAATATTCCTTACGTGTGCCATCCACAGAAATGGAGGTGGTGTCAATGTTGAAGGCTGTGATGTTTGAAGCTGCGCTGACCAAAACATCTCCAATCTGAGTGCCATTAGGAACAGATGTGGATGAAAATTCAACGTCCAAGTTGTTGATGATTGAGCCATTACTGCAAAAGGAATTACCAAAAAAAATTGTTTTATTCATATGAATTTATGACCAATACTCTTAAGATTCTATCATTATAACATTAACAAATTACCTGAAAGAAATCACCATCAATGTGCGGAATGAAGTAAATGCTTCTTGGTAGAAAGGTTCAAGCTGCAGAAATACAAACAAAACATTTGTAAGTACATTTATTTTATTGGCTTGTGCTTCTTCACTTGTGCATTGTCTTTTTAATTGTGGTATTTAATTACACTAAGTAATGACATTATTCCAATTTCTTCAATGACTGCCAAATAATTTATGTGTCCTATTTACTTTATATGGAAGGATGAGTGACATAGTTTTTCTTTGAAAACTCAACACCAGGAATGAAATGCCATCCTCCAGTTTCCATTCACTGTGAAACGAGAAACAATCTAGCGTCTTTTAGACGGTACTATGTCTAATTAGAAATGTGTTTGCATTAGACAACGCTATTTTGAAACATGCATATTTAAAAATACTTTTGGAGGGATTTTATTTATATAGTCTAGCTCCACCACACTCTGATGGGAAATTTACTATGTGACGATTTTAGGTGAACATCATTAAAAAAAAGTGTTTTCAAAGAAGAAGAATGAACCAACATTACAAAGAAAAGATGGCATATTGCAGAAATACTGTGACATTATAGATATTAAGTAAAATGTTTCCAATTAATTAAAATGCATAGATCTTGCTAGGCTTCACTCTAACATAGTGACTTACCGTCAACTTTATTATTGAGGCTCGACTTGTAAACGCTGCAGATGATGGATTCTGCAAGTCGCTTGTAAATGTCTCTCCATCAGATCTGAAAATCAATCGCCTTGTTGTGACTGACTCAGCAGTTGTCGTTACTGATGTGGTGGTTGTAGTAGTTGCTGTGGTTATAGTTGTAGTTGCAGCAGTTGTAGTTGTAGTTGAGGCAGTTGTAGCTGCAGCTGTTGTAGCTGAGGTCGTTGTAGCTGTGCTTGCAGCACTGGTAGTTGTACTTGCAGCACTGGTAGTTGTAGTTGCAGCAGGTGAGATTGCAGTAGTTGTAGTAATTAAAGTGGGTGCTGCAGTTGTAACATTTATTTCTGTAAAAAAAAAAATGGAACAATATGAAGAAATATGGAAAAATAATAATAATGGTAGTCAAAGTACCTTCTTTTGAGCAAACATGCACATCACAGCATAAGTCTATATATGGCAATTCACAGTTTAAGTAGACTTGCTAATGTTTGTCACAGTGGACTTCATGGTAATTGTGATTGTGTATGCTCTTTGTCGACCCAGCAATTTGTCTAAAATGGATCAGGAAAGAAATTCATAATAAACTTTGATAGTAAGGTCAGTCATGGAAATGGCAGTGAAAGAGGATGATTTAATCCCCATCCTTAATTGAAGTAGAACATGAAACTAGGATGGATATTTTCAGATGACATTCTAGAGTATATCAGAATTCATGCTAAGTAGTTTACTATGGTTCACCAAAAATAAAAATAAATACACACACATTCACAGACAGTGATAGATAAATTACAAATAACATTGGGTATATTTTCCTGCTCTAACAACCACTGGAGTGAAATGTAGGGCTAGTGTGTACTTACGAATTGCTTCGATGGTGGTGGCATCAATAGTGAGGTTTAAGGTATTGTTGGGGTTAGACACAGCGTCGACTAATGTTTTTGCAACAACATCAGCCTGTGGGATTTCGGCAGGTGAAGCAGTTTGATTGAACTCAATCCCGACCTCTGCTTCAGTATTGTCCATTCGACTTCTGGCCACAGCTTGTCTGCATCATAAAAGGACAAATCTTGATCAAATTATATTAACCTTGACAACTTATGCATATGTGTAATTATTATTATTTTTTGTCATTATTAAGTTTAAAAATTATAATATTGATGACCACAACCCAGAAAGTAATACAAAGTCAGTTGGACTGAAAAATGTTACCTGAACTCTATGACATAAGTGCGGATGAAAAGATCGCCAAATTGGGACCTGTAGATGACATCATACTGTGGGAATGAAGCAAAAGAATATGTAAACAAATTAAAAATACAGTATTCTCCAAATGATATGAGGAAATGTAAACTCACTCAATACACAGAAAAATAATGAGAATGAGTACTAACCACTGCTACCACTTTTGCTTCAAGCTTCTTAAATTCTATGCTGTTTTTATCAGTGAGTTGTTCTACAAATGGTTCTACCAAGGTTGCTTGGAGAATCACAACTGGTGGGGGAGCTGCAGTAGTAATAGTAACAGTAGTTGTTGTTGCTGTTGATGTTGTTGTTGTTGTTGTTGCACCTCCAGTTGCAGTTGATGCACCACTTGCTGTTAAACCTCCAGTTGTTGTTGTTGTTGCATCGGTTATTGTTGAACCTTCAGTTGTAGTTGATGCAGCATTTGTTGTAGACCCTGCAGTTGCTGTAGTTGATCCACTTGTTGTTGATTCTCCAGTTATAGCTGCTGTACCAGTTGTTGTGGATCCAACAGTTGTTGTTGTTGTTGTTGTTGAACCTCCAGTTGTAGTTGAATCTCCGGTTGGTGTTGAAACACCAGTTGTTGCCATTGTTGATCCTCCAGTTGTTGTTGATCCGTCAGTTGTAGTTGGACTTTCAGTTGTAGTTAATGCAGCAGTTGTTGTTGACATACTGGTTGTTGTTGTTGATGCACCAGTTGTTGTCAACCCTGCAGTTGTTGTTGAACCACCAGTTGTAGGTGCAACAGTTGTTGTTGACACACCGGTTGATGTTGATCCACCTGTTGTTGTTGAACCTCTAGTTATAGTTGACACATCAGTTGTTGTTGAAACACCGGTTGTTGACGCACTGCTTGCTGTCAACCCAACAGTTGTTGTAGAATCAACAGTTGTTGTTGAACCTCTAGATGTTGTCGTTAATCCACCAGTTGTTGTAGTTGATGCATCAGTTATCGTAGATGCACCAGTTGTACTTGATCCATCTGTTGTTGTTGAACCTCCAGTTGTAGTTGACACATCAGTTGTTGTTGAAACATCAGTTGTTGATGCACTGCTTGTTGTCAATTCTGCAGTTGCTGTCAACCCAACAGTTGTTGTATAACCAACAGATGTTGTCGTTGATCCACCAGTTGGTGTGGTTGTTGCATTAGTTGTTGTTGAACCTTCAGTTGTAGTTGATGCACCATTTGTTGTAGACCCTGTAGTTGTTGTAGTTGATCCACTAGTTGTTGAATCTCCAGTTTTAGCTGATGTACCAGTTGTTGTGGATCCACCAGTTGGTGTTGTTGAACCTCCAGTTGTTGACCCTCCGGTTGTAGTTGATGCAACAGTTGTTTTTGAACCTCCAGTTGTAGTTGACGCACCAGTTGTTGTTGTTGAAACACAGGTTGTTGTTGATGCACTGCTTGTTGTCAATCCTTCATTTGCTGTTGACCCAAAAGTTGTTGTTGAACCACCAGTTGTTGTTGAACCCTCATATGTTGTTGTTGGTTCACCAATTGTTGTTGAACCTGCAGTTGTTGTTGAACCTTCTTTTGTAGTTGATGCACCACTTGTTGTAGACCCTGTAGTTGTTGTAGTTGATCCACTTGTTGTTGAATCTCCAGTTGTAGTTGATGTACCAGTTGTTGTGGATCCATCAGTTGGTGTTGTTGAACCTTCAGTTGTTAACCAACTGGTTGTAGTTGATCCACCAGTTGTTATTGAACCTGCAGTTGTTGTCGTTGATCCAACAGTTGTTGTTGAATCTTCAGTTGTAGTTGATGCAGCATTTGTTGTAGACCCTGCAGTTGTTGTAGTTGATCCACTTGTTGTTGAATCTCCAGTTGTAGCTGATGTACCAGTTGGTGTTATTGAACCTCCATTTGTAGACTCACCAGTTGAAGTTGATCCTTCGGTTGTTGTTGACCCTCCATTTGTAGTTGACGCATCAGTTGTTGTTGTAACACCGGTTGTTGTTGGTGCACTACTTGTTGTCAATCCTGTAGTTGCTGTTGACCCAACAATTGTTGCTGGACCGCCTGTTGTTGTTGAACCTCCAAATGTTGTCGTTGGTCCAGCAGTTGTTGTTGAAACCACGGTTGTTGTTGATGCACTGCTTGTTGTCAATCCTGCAGTTGCGATCGACCCAACAGTTGTTGTTGAACCACCAGTTGTTGTTGAACCTGCAGTTGTTGTTGTTGCATCAGTTGTTGTTGAACCTTCAATTGTAGTTGATGCACCATTTGTTGTTGACCCTGCAGTTGTGGTACTTGATCGACTTGTTGTTGAATCTCCAGTCATAGTTGACGGACCAGTTGTTGTTGAACCTCCAGATGTTGTTGTTGTGGACCCTGCAGTTGTTGTACTTGATCCAGTTTTTGTTGAACCTGCAGTTGTAGTTGATGCACCAGTTGTTGTTGAAGCAATGGTTGTTGTTGAAGCACTGCTTGTTGTCAATCCTACAGTTGCTGTCGACCCAACAGTTGTTGTTGAACCACCAGTTCTTGTTGAACCTCCAGATGTTGTCGTTGGTCCACCAGTTGTTGTTGAACTTGCAGTTGTAGTTGATGCACCAGTTGTTGTTGAAACAATGGTTGTTGTTGATGCACTGCTTGTTGTCAATCCTGCAGTTGCTGTCGAACCACCAGTTGTTGTTGAACCTCCAGATGTTGTCGTTGTTCCACCAGTTGTTGTTGAACCTGCAGTTGTAGTTGATGCACCAGTTGTTGTTGAAACAATGGTTGTTGTTGATGCACTGCTTGTTGTCAATCCTGCAGTTGCTGTCGACCCAACGGTTGTCGTTGAACCACCAGTTGTTATTGAACCTCCAGATGTTGTCGTTGGTCCATCAGTTGTTATTGAACCTTCAATTGTAGTTGATGCACCATTTGTTGTAGACCCTGCAGTTGTTGTAGTTGATCCACTTGTTGTTGATACTCCAGATGTTGTCGTTGGTCCACCAGTTGTTGTTGTTGCATCAGTTGTTGTTGAACCTTTAGTTGTAGTTGATCCACCATTGGTTGTAGGCCCTGCAGTTGTTGTACTTGATCCACTTGTTGTTGAATCTCCAGTTGTAGCTGATGTACCAGTTGTTCTGGATCCACCAGTTGGTGTTGTTGAACCTCCAGTTGTTGACCCACCGGTTGTAGTTGATCCACCAGTTGTTGTTGAACCTCCAGTTGTAGTTGACACACCAGTTGCTGTTGATGCACTGCTTGTTGTCAACCCAGCAGTTGCTGTCGACCCAATAGTTGTTGTTGAACCTCCAGATGTTGTTGCTGCATCCGTTGTTGTTGAATCTTCAATTGTAGTTGATGCACCATTTGTTGTAGACCCCGCAGTTGTTGAGGTTGATCCACTTGTTGTTGAATCTCCAGTTGCAGTTGACGCCCGAGTTGTTGTTGAACCTCCAGATGTTGCCGTTGGTCCACTAGTTGTTGATGAACCTGCAGTTGTTGTTGTTGCATCAGTCGTTGTTGCACCTTTCGTTGTAGTTGATGCACCATTTGTTGTAGACCCTGCAGCTGTTGTAGTTGATCCACTTGTTGTTGAATCTCCAGTTGTAGCTGATGTACCAGTTGTTGTGGATCCACCAGTTGGTGTTGTTGAACCTCCAGTTGTTCGCCCACCGGTTGTAGTTGATCCAGCAGTTGTTGTTGATCCACCAGTTGTAGTTGACACACCAGTTGTTGTTGTTGAAACATCGGTTGTTGTTGATGCACTGCTTGTTGTCAATCCTGCAGTTCCTGTTGACCCAACAGTTGTTGTTGAACCACCAGCTGGTGTTGAACCTCCAGATGTTGTCGTTGGTCCAGCAGTTGTTGTGTAACCTCCAGATGTTGTCGTTGGTCCACCAGTTGTTGTTGAACCTGCAGTTGCTGTTGTTGTTGCATCAGTTGTTGTTGAACCTTTAGCTGTAGTTGATGCACTGCTTGTTGTCAATCCTGCAGTTGCTGTTGACCCAACAGTTGGTGTTGAACCTCCAGATGTTGTCGTTGGTCCAGCAGTTGTTGTTGAACCTGCAGTTGTTGTTGCATCAGTTGTTGTTGAACCTTTAGTTGTAGTTGATGCACTATTTGCTGTAGACCCAGTAGTTGTTGTAGTTGATCCACTTGTTGTTGAATCTCCAGTTGTAGTTGACAGAGCAGTTGTTGTTGAACCTCCAGATGTTGTCGTTGGTCCACCAATTGTTGTTGAACCTGCAGTTGTTGTTGCATCAGTTGTTGTTGAACCTTTAGTTGTAGTTGATGCACTATTTGCTGTAGACCCAGTAGTTGTTGTAGTTGATCCACTTGTTGTTGAATCTCCAGTTGTAGCTGATGTACCAGTTGTTGTGGATCCATCAGTTGGTGTTGTTGAACCTCCAGTTGTTGAACCACCGGTTGTAGTTGATCCAGCAGTTGTAGTTGACACACCAGTTGTTGTTGTTGAAACATCGGTTGTTGTTGATGCACTGCTTGTTGTCAATCCTGCAGTTGCTGTTGACCCAACAGTTGTTGTTGAACCACCAGCTGGTGTTGAACCTCCAGATGTTGTCGTTGGTCCAGGAGTTGTTGTTGAACCTGCAGTTGTAGTTGATGCACCATTTGTTGTAGACCCTGCTGTTGTTGTAGTTGGTCCACTTGTTGTTGAATCTCCAGTTGTAGTTGACGCAGCAGTTATTGTTGAACCTCCAAATGTTGTCGTTGCTCCACCAATTGTTGTTGAACCTGCAGTTGTTGTTGCATCAGTTGTTGTTGAACCTTTAGTTGTAGTTGATGCACTATTTGCTGTAGACCCTGCAGTTGTTGTAGTGGATCCACTTGTTGTTGAATCTCCAGTTGTAGCTGATGTTCCAGTTGTTGTAGACCCTGCTGTTGTTGTAGTTGATCCACTGGTTGTTGAATCTCCAGTTGTAGCTGATGTTCCAGTTGTTGTGGATCTACCAGTTGGTGTTGTTGAACCTCCAGTTGTTGACCCACCGGTTGTAGTTGATCCACCAGTTGTAGTAACAAGCACAATGGCCACTATTTGTAAAGAACAGGAGGAAGATGTGTTTAACATAAATTTTTTTCAGAGTAGTTAACACCTTCACTTTATATAGAACTGATCATTTACTTACTTGTCAGCAAAATTGATAAGATTGGTCCAACACCCATTGTGTCCGTTCTTGAACCTGCAAAATTTGACAGTACAGTATATAAACAGCTACTACGAACCGAGTTCAACATACCCAGGGTATCTTCTCGTTATCTGGCTTAACTAACCCTAACAAACGTGATCCTGCTTAACGGTCCTACGACGTTGGTTATCAATTCTGTAAATCAACCTAGGGTTTCTCAATCTGATTATGAGCGCGTTCACTCGGCGGTGTTTGTAGCATCTGACCAATCACAAACATGGACAAGTCCACAGACTTGCAGACAGACAGGCAGAGCGGCACATTTTACAAAGGAGGAGCAATTTTAGACAAATACAAAGAAGTTAAACACATAATCCAGACTAAAATTAACACAGTTGAAACTGCCAAATGCAGGAAGGACAGTTGGCAAAAGAAAAAACTCCCGATGTGTGAATGCGTAAATTAACAGACTTATTATTTTAACGAAATACTCAAAAGTCAGAACATAACCTGCTCCGGAGCAGGTTAGCTGTTCAGCATCAGTTACCATGGTGATCTACCCCGGTAAGAAGTGATCCACCTTCGTATGACGGAAAACCCAGGGTTAACCCTGAAGTTACCTTGCTAACGCCCAAATCCTGCTTCGCAGTACAGGCCTCAGGTTCCTCTGATAAGTGTGTGAAGTGTGGTTATCAAGACTCCCTTGTGCGTTCCTTCTGGCTTTGTAGAAAAGTGACCAAAGTGTCGAATGAATTCCAAGAATGGATATCTACTACTTGTAAAACAAAAATTAAATTCTGAGCTGCGTATTTTTCAGAATGACGAAAAAATAAGATATCTTACAGGATCGCAGATCACGTTTTCTTCCCTTATTTATAAGAAGCTCATTTTAAAACATTGGAGAAAAAAAAGAGGCCCCCACTTTAAAGATTTGGAAAGAATTAGATATTATTTGAATATAGAAAAGGCATTGTCTGAAGACAACTATAAAACTAAGCAATTCAATGCTGTATGGAAGAACATCTATGAGGCCCTATAAGGCTTAAAAAATAACTTGTGGCATGGCTGGGAAGGGATGAGTGGACTCCAGTGGAGAATACAGGACATAGAACTAATATGTTATGTGTTTTAGGATTGGGTGATATTGAAATTTCCCTACTGACCATATTGCTTTAAGAGAAAAGACGATATATGATATTATCGTCTAAAAAAAGCTGAAGAGAGATGCACGTAGATATAAATATCTATGGACTGGAGACACATACATTGTAATACATAAGTGGCCACAATGTATTGACAGTTGGCGCTATTTTACACAATGACATGCTGAGATCAATAAATCAGATCAATCAGCTAGTAACTGCCCTCGTACAGTCTCGCCACCGTTTATATGTTGTTACCTTTGATTGAGGGCTGATTGCTCGCTGTGAGAGGAGTTTGGTCCGGCTGCACTTTGTGGAGGGAGTGGGTGGCAGACTTTCCTGATTTTGCTGCTTCATAATAAAATATTTTAAAGATAGGGTCTACGATGTTGGAAAGCTGGCATAATTTGAAAGTAGCATGCCTCAGGAGCTCCGTCTAAGCCCCCCCCCCCTCCCCTCGAAACTCCTTCCAAGGCAACGCCCCCCACACACATGCACGAGCAGCGCCGCATCGTAACTACTTCACATTTTTCGTAGCTATTTCATCACTAAATTCACTTCTGAAAAATGTTGAGGCGAGAAATCAACTGTGTAGATTTAGAATATTGACAGTTTTACGATGTTAGATGGCGAATCAAACATTTTCTCCACCGTTGTCGGAGTTTAGAAGCTCCACAAACTGCCGGCACAGCCAGCTAGCTCCTGCCGGGATCGCCACCTCTCCTGCCGGGCATTCACTCTCACAGACCCCGCTATGACCTGGCTGGAGCTCTCTCAAGAGACCGGTCTGTAGACGAGGGGCTTTTATTTCCTTGTTGACGGAGCTCGCTGGAGAGCCGGCCGCAGAGCAGCAGAGTGGCAGAGAGATACCTGCTGAGACAACACGACCCTTTCTAACGTTACTCTAATATCTGGAGGGAGATCAGTCCACTCGTTTGTTTCTGTAACTGAGAAAGCAGTTTGAGTAACGTAAATGTTGTGGATCAATGTTTTATATCCGCCGTCTCCCCTAGTTGATAATCCTGTTTGTCTGACTTCACTTTGAGCTGTTAGCATAAATAGTTTAAACCCGCAGTATCTTATAAAGTAAACTAACAGAACATAAAAAACTAAATCAAAGTTGTATTTTTCGATAATATGGTAATAGTGGTACGAGTTCGTGCTCGTTGTCCGGTGTTTTAAGAGCTGAGTTTTCTCTTCCATTCTCCAGTGAACGTGCGGCGGAGACGCGCTTTCTAGTTCACGCTGGTGCACGCTGGTGCACGCTGGTGCACGCTGAGGGTAGAGCACGAGCAGGGAGGCAGGGAGGCATCTGATTGGTTCTTTACACCCGGGACCAGAGGAACTGACTGGGAGACGTTTTTACAGGATTACAGCAGCTACAGATGACGGATCTTTTCCGGTCTTTTTTCAGTGCTCATAAGAAATGGATTGCTGTCGGGGTGTAAAGACCATTTCAACCAATATAACAAAAAGTGTATACTGGATAAATCGTAGACCCCATCTTTAAATAAAATAATAACGGGGACTTTTATTGTGAAGAATATAGGAAATTAAATATGTTTATCACGGTTTTACAGCTAGTAGTTACAGCTGACTTCCTATCACCGTCACACACACAGCCTCCCTCGCTCTCTCTCTCTCGGTCTCACTCTTGACCATAAACACCAACACTCGCTAACGTTAAGCACACAACCTACGCACTGAGTTATTCCTTAAAGGAGTTCGCTACTTGTATAACACATTTTAGTTTAAAAAACATGTTAAAAATGCATAATTCCCCGATGCTTTGCCCCGGCAGGGAGTCATCTCAGGCCCGCCGGTCTTGCAATATACTGGCGGAATCTCTGTATTCAACATAATTGAATATCATTCTGTTATTGTGGACACGTGATATTTTTATCGTGGCCAATCAGTATCGTGTCCAACGATAATCTCGTTATATCGTCCAACCCCAGTGTGTGTGTGTGTTGTGTTTGCGGGGATTGGGAGGTGGAAGGGTAGGAGGCTGGGATAAGAGGTATATGTGTTTCGTGTAAGATGAATGAATGTGATATGAATGTACATGTGTCTTGTGTCTTATGTCTTGTGTATAAATGTATTAAAGGGGCTATATGTAAGAATCAGAAATTGCTTGTTCACAGCGACACCTGTGGCCGCAATGTCAACGAAAGTCAACGTAACTCGCTGCGGAGCCCTGTCACTTCACAAGACACGGGAAACCTCTGTTGGTCTGGAGGAGCTGCAGCAGTTATTTCTGCAAAAACGTCCACTGCACATTCACCAGATATTCTCAGAGCTAAACTAACTCTTCTGCAGTGTGTAGTGTGCACGCGTTCACGTAGAGGTGGAGCGAGCCGAGCGTGTGAGAACGAGCGCGGTGTGCAAGCAGGCAGGAGCAGAGCTGCTGCGCGCTCACGTACCCACACGCGAGCGCGCATGGGATACCGACCCGTTAACATTTATGCGCGTGATAAGTTACAAATAGTCCCTTTAATGTTTTATGTTAGCTGGACACCAATCTCGGATAATTTACTGTGTACTTTCTTATACATGAAGGTAGCCTATTATATATGTTTTTGTAAAGAGATTGTAAGCAAAACCTCATGGTGAAAAGCATGAAATTAAATAAACGCAAAAATAGATTTTGGAGATCTAAGCTCAAGGTCACTGTGACCTTGCGTCCGTCCTATTCTCGTGAAAGCCATATCTCAGGCCTAGAGGGAATTTAATTATATCTGGCATAAAAATGCACTCAAACTCAACGATGAACTGATTTGATATTGGTGGTCAAAGGTCAAGGTCACTGTGACCTCACAAAACGCGTATTTGACCATAACTCAATAATTCATATGCTCATTATGAAAATTTCATACAAATGTGTATAGGATAAAATTATGAAATGATGACATTTGGCCAGACATGGATGCAAACTGCAACTTGACTGGTTGGCGGAGGCATACAACCGTGATGCGATATATACAGGTATATATATATATACAGGTAAATATATATATACAGTATATTAGATTACTTTTTTGGTATTTTCAACTTTATTGGACAGTGACAGTGAAGAGGCAGACAGGAAGCGGGTTCAGCTACCAAGGCTCTTCGACATCTTAATATTTTTAATGTTATAATCATACCTTTTTTTTTTTTTTTTAAAACCTATAAACCTATAAAACCTATATTAAACCTAATATTAAATAATATTTGTATTTTAGGCTATGTAACATGATTATGAGATTGATGTACTAATAGCCACAGTGTTAATGGCATTTATTCTTCTTGAAGATTTTCTACATAAGACATGACTCAATTTGAGTATTAAATCATAAATAAAGAGATGCTCACCCTGTTGGGGTATATTTCGCAATAATGACCGGCTCGCTGTACATTATCTCTTACATAGTAATATAGATGTGTTACAACCATTAGGTTGTCATTACTCCAGAAACTTGAAAACAATCTCAGTATGAAAAATAGTTTACATTGTAAGCAGGTATACTTCATGTCTTTGGCTGAAACAGAACATTGTTCATATACATCCATCTCTATCCATCCAAAGCTATATACAATGTATTTACACATGTACTGAAATAGAAAACTACCCTTTAACAACTAAACACTCCATCAGTTCAACTGTTAAAGCCCTAGCAACAGGTGTGTGACCAGCAGACCGTGTACTCTGACCTAGCTATGGAGAGGGACAAGCAAAAAGAGGTTCTTCATAGAAACAATACGTTAATGCTAGGGCTGTCAATCTATTAAAATAATTAATCACAATTAATCGAATGATTGTCCATAGTTAATCGCCATTAATTGCAAATGAATCGCTCACTTTTTATCTGTTCAAAATGTACCAAAGGAGATTTATCAAGTATTTAATACTCTTATCAACATGGGAGTGGGCAAATATGATTGCTTTATACAAATGTATGTATACACTGTATTTATTATTGGAAATCAATTTCAACACAAAACAAAGGACACATAATGTCCAGAAACCCTCACAGGTACTGCATATAGCACAAAAAATATGCTCAAATCATAACATGACAAACTCAAGCCCAACGGGCAACAACAGCTGTCAGTGAGTCAGTGTGCTGACTTGACTATGACTTGCCCCAAACTGCATGAGACTATCATAAAGTAGGCATGTCTGTAAAGGGGAGACTCGTGGGTACCCAGAGAACCCATTTTCATTCACATATCTTGAGGTGAGAGGTCAAGGGACCCCTTTGTAAATGGCCATGCCAGTTTTTCCTCGCCAAAATTTTGTGTAAGTTTGGAGCGTTATTTAGCCAGCAAGCTAGTATGACATGGTTGGTACCAATGGATTCCTTAGGTTTTGTAGTTTGATATGATGCCATATATTCATTCTAGCTTTAAAACTGAGCCTGCTACAATCTAAAAATTGCAAGTAACGTCAAGAAATTAGTGGTGCTAAAATGAATTAATGTTAATGCGTTATTATCGTGTTATTATCACATTAACTTTGACAGCCCTAGTTATTGCATTGATTTTTTCATCTTTGCTATAGGATGGATGCAATAAAAATAAGATGAGCCTTACAGTAATCTAATGAAGCAAGATTTCATAAAAAAATTGCAAAAACAATACATAAAATGCAGTCAAAATACATTATAGTGAAGCATATTTCACAATTGAATAAAACTACCTCTATATAGAATATATACACAGAAATGTACTTACCCCAAGCAATAGTCACAATTTATCAATATATATATATATATATATATATATATATATTTTTTTTTTTAGATTTGCATTATTTTAAAACTAATTCTGAGGCTCGTTGTGTACTCAACCCTGGTGTACATCTCTTGTGAGGCCACCTGTATGTTCAGGTCTTATATATATGGCTGCAATGTAAAGGGAAGTGTTGTGACAGAGGGGGTAAAACAAAGGAAACAAAGAAAAAAAACTGCCCACACAACTTCAGACTGACTTTCATGGTTCTGTCAAACGACAATCCTGAGCGCTGTTGTTCATGCATTCCACTCAAGTGAACTGAGTGAAGTGAGCCTGTGTATTAATAAAAGAATATAACGTAATATTTTGGAGATGGCTACTGTTTAAATTAATTCTGACCTGCATTTTGTGAATTTCCACATATTTTCAGTAGAAGTTGGAGTGGCAGTCTTTTCTTTGTTCAGCCACAGTCACAGTGGCTGTTGTCTTTATTTTATTTTTACCAAAAATGTCTATATCTATATATTAGGTTATTTTAAAACACAAAAACATAGTTGACCAGACCAGAGTACATTGGTGCACCTGCACATTTTTATGCTATCGGCCTCATTCAAAGTTCATTCAAAGTCATGTGAAATTCATGATAGTGAAATAATATAAAGGCAAGGCAACAACGTCACGTTTTTAACGAGAATCCAAATACAGCATTGACTCACCCTGTGTTCTGATAGACATTAACAAATAGTGAAATTCTTTTCTTGTGGGTGGGGATTACTGCAACATACCACACACTTTATGTGGCTTCAACACATCTTCATTAAGGAACCCTCAAAGCAAACATCTGATCTGGCCCGGAACAATAAGTTCAAACTGACATATTTAACAGTATGACATATAGTATATTCATAAGTCAGTTATAAGCCATTAACCTTACCCTAATAGCCAGACAAGAGCTATGTGTGGCTTTTTAGAAACAGAATAGTGACAAAGCATGACATAGCATCTATAGGATGATGATTAATTATTTTATTGGAAGTGCAATTAGTTGCAGTGTCCTAAACAACAAAGGTATTGGTTTCAGCACATTCAAAATATAATAAACAATAGGATTAACAGTGAAAGAAAAATAAGCACAAATTGTGCAGGTGGATAAGATCACAAAATATCACCAAAGCATTAGAATGACAAAGTGACAAAGTGATGAAACAAACATGTTGGAAGAAACTCTATGGACATCATTCAGTGCCTAGCTTACTTTAACAATCCTTGTTATAACCATCCATGGCATTGGTAGCTGAGTGATATATATATATATATATATATATATATATAGTGTATGCACACTTGTCTAGTTCACAGCTAGCGTTTAAGCTACTTAACAGTTGGCTGCTACACATAATTAATGGACAGCTGAGCTAAGAAACCTCAGGTATCAGTGACATCACATACATTACATTACATCTGCTAATTCATCCTTCTGGTGGCATTGTGGGACTCTGTGAAATTGAAAGAGAAAGACAAAGACAGAAAGAGAGAAAGACAATTTACTAGAAGCAGATCTGGACAAACATCAACCTGTCAGTCCATGCTTTTGTAATGGCTTGTAATTGTGGATGTATGAGGGATAAACACCAAACACATTGCTGGAACACATGTATTCATACAGTGAAATATATGAATAGAACACCATCACTGACTGTAAAGGAACAATTTTCCATTTGGGAAATATGCTTATTCACTTTCTTGCCAAGAGTTAAAGGAGAAGATTGGGACCACTCTCGAGTCTATACATTAAATATGAAGCGATAGCCACAACCAGGGAGCTTAGCTTAGCATGAAGACTGGAAATAGGGGGAAACAGTTCGCGTTGTTCTGTAAAAGGTAACAAAATCGGTCAACCAGGTTAAACAAACAGGTTAAACAAACAAGATAAAACATGTTAATTCAGGGAGGCAGATTTTGATACCCTTGGACATAGTATATATATATGGGCTATCAAACTTAACGCGATAATAATGCGTTAACGCTAATTTGTTTGTATGTCATACGAGCTTGTTGCGAAGGAGGTTATATAACGCTCCAAACTTGTGCAAACTTTTGGCGAGGAAAAACTGGCATGGCCATTTTCAAAGGGGTCCCTTGACCTCTCACCTCAAGATATGTGAATGAAAATGGGTTCTATGGGTACCCACGAGTCTCCCCTTTACGGACATGCCTACTTTATGATAATCACATGCAGTTTAGGGCAAGTCATAGTCAAGTCAGCACACTGACACACTGACAGCTGTCATTGCCTGTATATATATATATATATATATATATATATATGTGTGTGTGTAGCCAGCCTTTATGTTAAGCTCATCACCTGTGGGCTGTAGTATCACAAACATGAGAATGGTATAAATCGTCTCATCTAACTCTTGAAAAGAGACTAACTATTCTTTAAAAACATTTGTAATTACCTCACTTGCGTTGGTCTGATCTGGCTCTTGTTGCTCCTCAGAGTCTGCATTGAAGGCATTCGAAACTTGGAACGTGGTCCGGATCACAGTTGGGTGGTCAAAGGTAAGGGGCCTCACAGCCGCAATTTTGGGGCTATATTTAAAAAACACTGTATTTCCTTCAGTTAAGAGAGTAGAATTAGGATCAACTTGCTGCTCTGTTGTATCGGCTTCGACAGGATTTAGAGTTGATGCATCCGAGGAAGATGACAAAGGCTGATGAGAACTTGTTGTAGACACTGTTTGTGCTGTGAATGTTGTTGCCATAGCGGGTGTAGTTTGTGTTGATGTACTGTGAATTGCAGTTGATTCAGTAGTTTGTCTTGTAGCTATGGGTTGTTCTGTTGTTAATGATGGTGATGTTGATGTTCTCAAAGTCACCGGATTGGTTGTGTTAGATGCCGCAGCTCCTGCTGAAGTTGCTGATTGTGTGGTTACAACTGTAGTTTGTGTTGGACTTTGAGATGATGAAACAACAGATGCTGTACTTTGTGTTGGTGTTGTTGATGATTCTATTGTGAGTGGAATAGATTGTGTTGGTGTTGTTGAGGACACTGTTTCCACAGATCCTCTGTTCTGTGTTATCAATGCTGTTGCCATAGAGGGTGTAGTTCGTGTTACTGTAGTCACTGATCCACTTTGCGTTGATGTAATTTGAATTGCAGTTGATTCAGTAGTTTGTCTTGTAGCTGTGGCTTGTTCTGTTGTTAATGATGGTGATGTTGATGTTCTCGAAGTCACTGGATTAGTTGTGTTAGATGCCGCAGCTCCTGCTGAAGTTGCTGATTGTGTGGTTACAACTGTAGTTTGTGTTGGACTTTGTGTTGATGAAACAACAGATGCTGTATTTTGTGTTGGTGTTGTTGATGATTCTATTGTGAGTGGAATAGATTGTGTTGGTGTCGTTGAGGACACTGTTTCCACAGATCGTCTGGTTTGTGTTATCAATGCTGTTGCCACAGAGGGTGTAGTTGGTGTTGCTGTAGTCACTGATCCACTTTGTGTTGATGTATTTTGAATTGCAGTTGATTCAGTAGTTTGTCTTGTAGCTGTGGGTTGTTCTGTTGTTAATGATGCTGATGTTGACGTTCGTGAAGTCACTGGATTGGATGTGTTAGATGGCGCAGCTCCCGCTGAAGTTGCCGATTGTGTGGTTACAACTGTAGTTTGTGTTGGACTTTGTGGTGATGAATCAACGGATGCTGTACTTTGTGTTGGTGTTGTTGATGATTCTGTTGTGAGTGGAATAGATTGTGTTGTTGTTGTGGACACTGTTTCCACTGATCCTCTGGTTTGTGTTATCAATGTTGTTGCCACAGAGGGTGTAGCTGGTGTTGCTGTAGACAATGATCCACTTTCCATTGATGTACTTTGAATTGCAGTTGATTCAGTAGTTTGTCTTGTAGCTGTGGGTTGTTCTGTTGTTAGTGATGCTGATGTTGACGTTCGTGAAGTCACTGGATTGGTTGTGTTAGATGGCGCAGCTCCCGCTGAAGTTGTCGATTGTCTGGTTACAACTGTAGTTTGTGTTGGACTTTCTGGTGATGAAACAACGGATGCTGTACTTTGTGTTGGTGTTGTTGATGATTCTATTGTGAGTGGAATAGATTGTGTTGGTGTTGTTGTGGACACTGTTTCCACTGATCCTCTGGTTTGTGTTATCAATGTTGTTGCCACAGAGGGTGTAGCTGGTGTTGCTGTAGTCACTGATCCACTTTGCGTTGATGTACTCTGAAATGCAGTTGATTCAGTAGTTTGTCTTGTAGCTGTGGCTTGTTCTGTTGTTAATGATGGTGATGTTGATGTTCTCGAAGTCACTGGATTAGTTGTGTTAGATGCCGCAGCTCCTGCTGAAGTTGCTGATTGTGTGGTTACAACTGTAGTTTGTGTTGGACTTTGTGTTGATGAAACAACAGATGCTGTATTTTGTGTTGGTGTTGTTGATGATTCTATTGTGAGTGGAATAGATTGTGTTGGTGCCGTTGAAGACACTGTTTCCACAGATCGTCTGGTTTGTGTTATCAATGCTGTTGCCACAGAGGGTGTAGTTGGTGTTGCTGTAGTCACTGATCCACTTTGTGTTGATGTACTTTGAATTGCAGTTGATTCAGTAGTTTGTCTTGTAGCTGTGGGTTGTTCTGTTGTTAATGATGCTGATGTTGACGTTCGTGAAGTCACTGGATTGGATGTGTTAGATGGCGCAGCTCCCGCTGAAGTTGCCGATTGTGTGGTTACAACTGTAGTTTGTGTTGGACTTTTTGGTGATGAATCAACGGATGCTGTACTTTGTGTTGGTGTTGTTGATGATTCTGTTGTGAGTGGAATAGATTGTGTTGGTGTTGTTGTGGACACTGTTTCCACTGATCCTCTGGTTTGTGTTATCAATGTTGTTGCCACAGAGGGTATAGTTGGTGCTGCTGTAGACAATGATCCACTTTCCATTGATGTACTTTGAATTGCAGTTGATTCAGTAGTTTGTCTTGTAGCTGTGGCTTGTTCTGTTGTTAATGATGGTGATGTTGATGTTCTCGAAGTCACTGGATTGGTTGTGTTAGATGCCGCAGCTCCTGCTGAAGTTGCTGATTGTGTGGTTACAACTGTAGTTTGTGTTGGACTTTGTGTTGATGAAACAACAGATGCTGTACTTTGTGTTGGTGTTGTTGATGATTCTATTGTGAGTGGAATAGATTGTGTTGGTGTCATTGAGGACACTGTTTCCACAGATCCTCTGGTTTGTGTTATCAATGCTGTTGCCACAGAGGGTGTAGTTGGTGTTGCTGTAGTCACTGATCCACTTTGTGTTGATGTACTTTGAATTGCAGTTGATTCAGTAGTTTGTCTTGTAGCTGTGGGTTGTTCTGTTGTTAATGATGCTGATGTTGAAGTTCGTGAAGTCACTGGATTGGATGTGTTAGATGGCGCAGCTCCCGCTGAAGTTGCCGATTGTGTGGTTACAACTGTAGTTTGTGTTGGACTTTGTGGTGATGAATCAACGGATGCTGTACTTTGTGTTGGTGTTGTTGATGATTCTGTTGTGAGTGGAATAGATTGTGTTGTTGTTGTGGACACTGTTTCCACTGATCCTCTGGTTTGTGTTATCAATGTTGTTGCCACAGAGGGTGTAGCTGGTGTTGCTGTAGACAATGATCCACTTTCCATTGATGTACTTTGAATTGCAGTTGATTCAGTAGTTTGTCTTGTAGCTGTGGGTTGTTCTGTTGTTAATGATGCTGATGTTGACGTTCGTGAAGTCACTGGATTGGTTGTGTTAGATGGCGCAGCTCCCGCTGAAGTTGTCGATTGTCTGGTTACAACTGTAGTTTGTGTTGGACTTTCTGGTGATGAAACAACGGATGCTGTACTTTGTGTTGGTGTTGTTGATGATTCTATTGTGAGTGGAATAGATTGTGTTGGTGTTGTTGTGGACACTGTTTCCACTGATCCTCTGGTTTGTGTTATCAATGTTGTTGCCACAGAGGGTGTAGCTGGTGTTGCTGTAGTCACTGATCCACTTTGTGTTGATTTACTCTGAAATGCAGTTGATTCAGTAGTTTGTCTTGTAGCTGTGGCTTGTTCTGTTGTTAATGATGGTGATGTTGATGTTCTCGAAGTCACTGGATTAGTTGTGTTAGATGCCGCAGCTCCTGCTGAAGTTGCTGATTGTGTGGTTACAACTGTAGTTTGTGTTGGACTTTGTGTTGATGAAACAACAGATGCTGTATTTTGTGTTGGTGTTGTTGATGATTCTATTGTGAGTGGAATAGATTGTGTTGGTGTCGTTGAGGACACTGTTTCCACAGATCCTCTGGTTTGTGTTATCAATGCTGTTGCCACAGAGGGTGTAGTTGGTGTTGCTGTAGTCACTGATCCACTTTGTGTTGATGTACTTTGAATTGCAGTTGATTCAGTAGTTTGTCTTGTAGCTGTGTGTTGTTCTGTTGTTAATGATGCTGATGTTGACGTTCGTGAAGTCACTGGATTGGTTGTGTTAGATGGCGCAGCTCCCGCTGAAGTTGCTGATTGTGTGGTTACAACTGTAGTTTGTGTTGGACTTTGTGTTGATGAAACAACAGATGCTGTATTTTGTGTTGGTGTTGTTGATGATTCTATTGTGAGTGGAATAGATTGTGTTGGTGTCGTTGAGGACACTGTTTCCACAGATCCTCTGGTTTGTGTTATCAATGCTGTTGCCACAGAGGGTGTAGTTGGTGTTGCTGTAGTCACTGATCCACTTTGTGTTGATGTACTTTGAATTGCAGTTGATTCAGTAGTTTGTCTTGTAGCTGTGGGTTGTTCTGTTGTTAATGATGCTGATGTTGACGTTCGTGAAGTCACTGGATTGGATGTGTTAGATGGCGCAGCTCCCGCTGAAGTTGCCGATTGTGTGGTTACAACTGTAGTTTGTGTTGGACTTTGTGTTGATGAAACAACAGATGCTGTATTTTGTGTTGGTGTTGTTGATGATTCTATTGTGAGTGGAATAGATTGTGTTGGTGTCGTTGAGGACACTGTTTCCACAGATCCTCTGGTTTGTGTTATCAATGCTGTTGCCACAGAGGGTGTAGTTGGTGTTGCTGTAGTCACTGATCCACTTTGTGTTGATGTACTTTGAATTGCAGTTGATTCAGTAGTTTGTCTTGTAGCTGTGGCTTGTTCTGTTGTTAATGATGGTGATGTTGATGTTCTCGAAGTCACTGCATTAGTTGTGTTAGATGCCGCAGCTCCTGCTGAAGTTGCCGATTGTGTGGTTACAACTGTAGTTTGTGTTGGACTTTGTGTTGATGAAACAACAGATGCTCTATTTTGTGTTGGTGTTGTTGATAATTCTATTGTGAGTGGAATAGATTGTGTTGGTGCCGTTGAGGACACTGTTTCCACAGATCGTCTGGTTTGTGTTATCAATGCTGTTGCCACAGAGGGTGTAGTTGGTGTTGCTGTAGTCACTGATCCACTTTGTGTTGATGTACTTTGAATTGCAGTTGATTCAGTAGTTTGTCTTGTAGCTGTGGGTTGTTCTGTTGTTAATGATGCTGATGTTGACGTTCGTGAAGTCACTGGATTGGATGTGTTAGATGGCGCAGCTCCTGTGAAGTTGCCGATGAGTGGTTAACAACTGTACGTTTTTGTTGGATTTTGTGGTGATGAATCAACGGCTGATGCTGTAACTTTGTGTGGTGTTGTTGATGATTCTGTTGTGAGTAGGAATAGATTGTGTTGGTGTGCTTGTGGACACTGTTTCCACTGATCCTTAGTTTGTGTTGTGTTGCTGATGATTGTTGGTATGAATTAGTTTGTTTGTTTGAGCTTGGCTTGATCTGTGTTATGTGTTGTTATGTTTTCGGGTATGGTGTGTGTTAGATCCGCTTTGCTGAGTTGTGATTGTGTGTTACACTGTCTTGTGTTGGATTTTGTTTAACAATGTGCTGACTTTGTGTTGATGTTTGATGTTCTTTGTGGGCAGTTGTGTTGTGTATTGGGTGTTCCACGATCTTTGGTTTGTGTTATATGTTACACAGATGGTTGTTGTGTTGCTGTTGTCACGATCTTTGTGTTGAATTGATTGGTTGTTGTAGTTTTGATGTGTTGTTCTGTTGTTATGATGTGGTTGTAAGTTGTAAAGTCTGTTGGATGTTTAGTGGAGTCCGTGAGTTTGATTGTGGTTATCAGTATTGGTTGGACTTGTGTGTTCAAGTTTGTCTTTGTGTTGTGTTATCATGTGGTGTGGGGATGGATTTGTTGATGTTGTGACTGTTTCAAATGTCGTTTGGTTTTGTAGTTGTGTCGAGTTAGTGTGTTGTTGTTGCAATGATGTGTGTTGTTGTGTGAATGATGTGTTCTGTGTTGATTGAGTTCCGTGTCTGTGTTTGTTATGTTGTTGTTCTGTGTATGGTGTTGTGTTAGTTGATCACTCTTGGTTGTGTTTGGTAAATGCAGTTGTTGTTGATTTCTGTGTACTAGTGTGTATTTGTGTTGGTGTTTGAGATCTGTTGATGTTTAGATTCGTGTGCTGTTGTGTGTTGTGTCTTGGTTTGTGTTGGTCATTGTTGCACACGGTGGCTGTATTGTGTGTCGTGTTTGTGTTGTTTGTGAATGATTGATTGTGTTTGTCTGATTGTGTTCGTTGTTTGTGTTGATGTTGTTGTCACGAAGTATGGTTAGTTGTTTGTCCGAGCACTGTTAGTTGTGATTGTGTGTTGCAATGTTGTTGTTGGTTTGTAGCTGTGATTTCTGTGTTGTTGTGTTGTGATGTTGTGATTCTGTTTGAGTTGTGTTGTGTGTCTGGGATGTTGCGATGTGTGGTTGTGTTAATGTTTCAGATGTGGTTTGGTGTTGCTGTAGCACAGATCCTTTTGTTGGTGTATTGAATTGAGTGATTGTGTTTGTCTTGTACTGTGTTTTCAGTCGTTGGTTTGTGTGTTAGTGTTGTAAGGTGTGTGTTGTTGGCAGATCCCTGTGTTTGTTGTTGGTTCTCGTAGTTTGTTTGATGTGGTTAACAATGTGTTGTTGGTTGTGGTTGTGATCTGTTTGATGATGTTGTTGTGTGTTCGACTGTTTCCAAGATCTGTGTTTGTGTTACAATGTTCCACATGGGTTTTGGTGTATTGTCTTTGTCATTTGTGTTGATGTTCTTTGATGAGTATTGTGTTGGTGTTGTGTGGCTTGTTCGTGTTGTTGTGATGTTGAGTGTCAAGTAGGTTGGATGTGTTGTGCGAGTCTTTAGTTGCTTGAGTGTTAAACGTTTGATTCGATTTGTGTTGAACTGTTTTTTGTTTGATTTGTTGATGATCTGTGTATGGATGGTTGTTTGGTGTTGTGAGGTGTTTGTTTGGTTGTGTTTAGTTTGTGACTGGGTTATTTGTAGCTGATCCTGTTTTTGGTGTTTTGTGATTCATTTGAGTGATTGTTGTTTGTTTGTCTGTGGCTTGTTCTGCTAATTGGTTTGTTGTTCTAATGCACGTGGTTAGTTGTGTTAATGAGCCTGTATTCGTTTGTGTACACTGTGATTGGTTGGATTTGTGTTGACGGTTGTTTGTTTGTGTTGTGATAATTCTTTTGATGGATTGTGTTGTTGGCCGTATGTAGTTGCACGATTGTCTGGTTGATATGTTTGTTGCTGTGGTGTAGTTGGTTGCTATTGTCGTTTGTTTGATGTATTTGATTGAGTGATTGTTGTTTGTTTGTGTTGTTTTCTGTGTTTGTGTGAGTTGCTTCTAAGGTGGTTGGATTGTTGATGAGTCCAAGTTGCGTTGTGTGGTTATGTGTTGTGTGATTTTGTGGTGAATGGATTGTTTTTGTGTTGTGTGATTTAGTGCTGTATTGGATTGGTTGTTTGTGGTGTGTTGTGGTGTTTCGATTGTTTGTTATTGTTTGTTTGGCTTGGGTTATATCGTGTGACATGGTGTTTTTGATGTCTGTAATGTGATTAGTGTTGTGTTGTACTTGTTTTCATGTTGTGATTGTGTTATGTTGTGTTGATAGGGTGGTGTGTTTGCTGAGTCACTGTGATTTGTTGTGTAGTAATGAGTTGTTTGGTTTGTTTGAGAAATTGTGTTGTTTTTTGTGGTGTGTTGATGATTCTATGTTAGTGGATAGTTGTGTTTCTTGGTGAACTTGCCATCTTGGTATTGTGTTTGATTGCTTTTGTGGTGTAATAGGTGTTTGTGTGTGTTGGTGTTGTTGATGTCTTTATGAGTATTGTAGTTTGTTTGTAGGAGCTGTTTGCTTGTCTTGTGTGTTGATTTAGTTATGAGGGTGTGTTGGTTGGTAGTCCTGATGATTTGCGTTGTCTGTTGAATTCGTTGTGTTGTTTGTGTAGATGTGGTTGTTTTTGTTTGTGTGATGTTTATTTGAGTGGAATAGATTGTTTGTTGCTTGTGGAAGTTGCCATGTTGGTTGAATGTTTTTGGTTTCGGGGTGATCAAGTGTGTCTGTGGTGTTTGTTGATGATCTGTTTGGATTGTGTTGTGTTTGTGGTGTTCGTAGTTTGTTTGTGTTGATGTTGTTGCAAGAGGTGTGTTGTGTTGTGAGTCACTGCTGATTGCTTGATGTGTTCAAGCTGTTGTTGTGTTTGTGGTGAATCGGTTGTGTCTTTGTGTGTGTTGTTGGATCTGTTTTGGTTGGTGTTGTGTGCGTTTTGTGGAAGTTTTCACTGATTCTGGTTGAATTATATTGTGTTGCACTTTGGTGTGTAAATGTGTGCTTGTTGACTTTGTTGATGTATTTATTGTGCATTGATTGTGTTGTTGTGCGGTGTTCATGTTATGTGTGTGTTACATGTGTTGCACTGATGGTTGTGTTGTGAGTCACTGTATTTGTGTTGTGACTACTGAGTTGTTGATTTTTGGTGTGAATTGCTGTTTTGTTGGTGTTGTTGATGTTCTGTGTCTGGATGTTGTGTTGGTGTTCTGTGAAGTTCCATTGTGTTGTGTTTGTGTTGCACTGTTTTGCATGATCTCGTTTGTATTTTGTCCCGTTGGTTGATGTATCTGTTGAGTGATTTGTGTTGTGTGTGATGGCTTGTTCTGTTCTTAGTTTGTGTTCAATGTTTGTCATGGGTGTTGTGTTGATGTAGTCACTGTAGTTGTGTTGTGTGTTCAATGAGTTGTTGGATTTGTGTTGAGTAGCTTGTGTTGTTTGTGTTGATGTTGTTGATGTTCTGTGTAGTGAGTTGATTGTTTGTTGTGAGTCCTGTTCGAGTTTTGTGTTAAATATTTGTCTGGTTGTGTTGTGTAACTGTGTCACTTGTTTGTGTTGATGTCTTTGATTGATTGATTAGTATTTGTTGTGTTGGGATTTTTGTTTAATGTGTGGTTTGGTTCTGTGTTCGATGGTGTGTTGGTGTTGCTGTCTCTGATCTTGTGTTGTGACTTGTGTTTGTTGGATTTGTTGTATGAATGGTTGTGTGTTTTGTTGATGTGTTGTGATTTGTGAAGTGGATGTTGTGTGGTGTTGTTGTGTCTGTTAGTTGTGTTGGTTTTGTACAATGTTGTGTGAGGTTGTTTGTGCTCAATGTGTGTTCCATTGTGTATTTGATTGCAGTGATAGTATTTGTTGTAGTTGAGGCTTATTGTTCAAGTGTCTGTTTGTGTTCTGATGTTAATGGTTGATGTTGGTGTTGCTCGCTAGTCCGTTGTGTGGTTAATGAGTTGGTTGGTCTTGTTGTTGAACGCTGTGTTGTGTTGTGTTGTGATGATTTGTGTGTGATATGTGTTGGTTTGTTGTGGCCGTTTCCACTGAAGTTGTGATTGTGTGGTAATTTGTTGCACGTGGTGTTGTGTTGCAGTGCTGTCACTTTGGTTGTGTATTGATCAGTTGTTGTAGTTTCTGTGTGTGTTAGATTTGTTTTAAGATGTGGTTGTGTTTATCTGTTGATGGTGTGTTGTGTCCTGTGAGTTGCCTTGTTGTTGAATTTTTGTAGTTTTGTGTGTTACGATGTGTTTTGTTGTTTGTGGTGATTTGTGTTGAATATTGGTTGGTTTGTTGATGCCTGTTTCACTGATGTTGGTTGTGTTTAATTGTTGCCAGTGGTTTGTGTGTGAACAATGCTGATTTTGTTTGGTGTTTTGAATTCAGTTGTTAGTATTGTCTTGTGTGTGTTGTGTGTTTAGATGTGTTTGTGTTTCGAAGTCGGGTTGTAGAGTGTTGATGTTCGTATGTGTTGGTTACACGTAGTTTGTGAGTTTTGATTGATGATACACAGTTGTACTTTTGTGGTTTTGTTGATATGATCGATGTGACTTGTTTGTTGGTTGTTGATGTTCCAATGATTGCGTTGTGTTGACTGTTTCCATGGTTGTTGGTGTTATCAATCGTTGACTTTGTGTTGTGTAGTTGATGCATTGTTGGTGATGTCTTTGGGTTGTTGTTGATTAATTGAGTTGTGTTTGTTAGTTGTTGTAAGATGTATGAGTTCTGTGAAGTCCGTGTTGTTACATTCGTTTGTGTTTGATTGCGTGTGATTGAAATGCTTACTTGTTTGTGTTTGTTTGAATGTTGGGTGTAGTTGTGTTGGTGTTGTTGGTTGTGTTTCATGCATGTGTTGTTTCAGTTGTGCTAGGTAGCTGGTTTGTTTGGTTTGTTTGGTGAGCTGATGTTGTTGTTGTGTCATGATCCTTTGGTTGTTTTGTATGTGTGTGTTGATTTCAGTCTTGTTAGTTGTGTTGTATCTCGTTGATGGGTGTTGTGTGTTCGTAGTCTGTTGTTTTGTTGATGTATTAATGCATTGTTTGTGTTGGTGTTGTTAGTTTGTTGTTTGTGTTGTGTTGTGTGTTGTTGTTGAATGTTGGATGTCTGTGTTGTGTGATGCGTTGCCGGTTGTGTTGTGTATTTGTTGCACTTTGGGTTGGATCATGATGCTGTTTCAGTGTTCGTTTGTAGTTTGTTGATGGTTAATGTGTTGTGTTGATGTGGCGTACTGATCTTGTTTGTGTCATGTTGTGCTGAGTTGTGTGTTGCTGTAGATTGTGGACTTTGTTTGATGTACTTATGCAGTTTTTGTGTTTGTTTGAGTTATGTGTGTATATTGTGTTGGTGTTGTTGATGATTCTTAGGTTGGTTTGTGTTGTGTCGTTGAGACGTGTTCGGTGTTCTGTAGTTTGTGTTGACTTTGTGTTGATGACTTGAATGCTGTTTGTGTTGTTTTTTGTGTTGGTTGTACTTTGATTATGTGTGTGTTGTGTTGGATAGTCACTGTTGTATGTTGATGTTGACTCTGAAGAGGATTGTTGGTTGCTGTAGTCTGTGGATTTGTGTTGATGACTAGATGCTGTTTGTGTTTGTTTGTAGATTGTTGTGTGGATTAATGTGGTGTGTTGATGTTCTGTTTCCATGATTTGTTGTGTGTCGATTGTTGCTTGCGTTGTTGGTCTCTGTAGTTTGTGTTGACTTTGTTGATGACTGATTGGTGTTTAGTTTGTCTTTATTGTTTTATTGTTAATGATGTGTTTTGTTTAGGCAGTTTGTTAGTTGTGTTTCTTGCTGTGAAGTTGTGTTGTGTGTATACATTTGTGATTTGTGTTGATGTGCACATGTTATTTGTTGTGTTTTGTGTTTGTGAGGGATTGATTTGTTGTTGTTGTGATTTGTTCTAAGATGGTTGGTTGTGTTAGTGCTGTTGCTGAGTGCTGTTTGGTGTTCTGTAGTTTGTGTTGCACTTTTGTTGATGACTTGAATGAGTTGTTGTGTTGTTTGTGTGTGTTGTTGTGTAATGATTTGTTGTTGCGTTGTGATGTTGAAGATGCTTGTTGTGTTCTGCTGAAGTTCGATGGTGTGTTAGATGCGTTGTATTGCCTTTGTGTTGAAAATGTCTGTATTTGTGTTGTGTTGTGATGTACTGTGGTGTGTATTGTTTGTGTTGTTGTGATTTTGATGCATGTTGGTTGTGTTATCATGTTGCCGAGCTTGGTTGTTGTGTTACAATGATTTGTTGACTTGTGTGTTACAAGATGATTTTGTTTTTTGTATTGATTGTTGTTGTTAAGAGTTGTGTTGCGTGGATGTTTGTTAGGATTGTTTGCGTCCGTGAGTTTCGATTGTTGGTTGCACGGGTTGGTGTGATTTTCTGATACAACTGTGTTACTTTGTTGCTGTTGTTGATAATTGTTGTGCTGTATGTTGTGTTATGTGTGTGTTGATGTTTCACATGTTGGTTTGTGTTATGCATGTTGCACGAGGGTCTGTTGGTGTTACTGAGTATGTTCCACTTTCGTTGTGTATCGAACGATGATTTGTTGTGTTTGATGATTGTTGTGTTGTAGATTGTGTGTTGTGTTCTGTTTCTGATGTGTGTTGATGTCATCTGTGACTGGGATTAGTGGTGATCTGTAGTCTGTGGACTTTGTGTTGATGAACTTAGTTGCTGTTGTTTGTGTTGTTTGTGCTGTGTATTGTTGTGTATGTGTTGTTGATGTTGTGATGTACTGGATTGTTGTGTTGTGTGCATGCGCTGAGTGCCTGTTGGTGTTAATGTGTTGGTGGACTTTGTTGTGTATGTGCTGTCTTTGTGTTTGTGTTGTTGTGTTGTTAGTTGTTAATGTGTGTGTTGAGTTGTAAGTACTGATGATGTGTTGAGTTGTGTTCACTGTAGTTGCCGAGTGTGGGTTCTGTAGTTATGTTGCATTTTGTGTGTAACTTGATTCGTTGATTTGTGGTGTGTTGTGATTTGGGTTGTGTGTTTATGTGTTGATGTTTGGTGAATAGATGGTTGGTTTGTTATGGTCTTCCACGAGTTTGTGTTGGTTATAATGTGTTTGTGTTGAGTTTGTTGGTTGTGATGGCTTCTTTTTGTTGGTGTGTTTGTTGTATGATCATTGTTTGGTTTGTGTGTCACTGTTGATGATCTGTGTTGAGTTGGAAGTCTGCATGGGTGTAGTGGCGCTTAGTTCTGTGACTTTTGGTTGATTACAATGATTGTCTTTGTTGTGTTTGTGTTGTATTTGGTTGTTGTTGTTTGATTTGTTGTGTTTGATCACTGATTCGTGGTTTGTTTGGCACTGTTGCTTGCCGTGTTGGTTACATGTGTGTCGATTGTGGTGATGTAGATCTGATCGTGTTGTGTTGTTGTTGTCTGTTGTAGTGATGTTGTTTGTGTTGTTGACTGTTTCAATGATGGTTGTTGTGTTATCAGTCTGTAGTTGGTTAGTTGTGGCTGTTTAATGCCTTTGTGTGTAACAGATGTGTTTTGTTGGTTTGTGTGTACTTGTGTGATTTAATGTGGTGTGTTGATGTTCATGTTACTGGATGTTGTTTGGTGTTGATACCTGCTGTTGCGATGTTGGTTTGTGTAGTTGTGCGGTTTGTGTGTGAAAACGTGTGTCATTTTGTGTGTTGATGTGTTTTTGTTGTTAATATTTGTGTGTGTTGTTCAGTTTGATTGGTTGTGTTATTGTGCCACTGAGGTTGTTGTGTTTGCAGTCCTTGATTGCTTTGTGTGTTAAACTGAGTTTTGATTTGTGTTGTGTGGTTTGTGTTTTTGATTGGATTGTTGTGTTCGTTGTATGGATGATGTTTGGTGCGTAGCTGCCGAAGGATTCTGTGTTGTGTTATATTGTCTTGCTGTTGTGTGTATCGTAGTTCATGTTTTGTTGTGATGTTTGTTGTATGATAGGTTGTTTGTTGTAGTTGTTGTTTGATGTTGATGATCCTCTGAAGTTGGATTGTTGGTTCATGTGTTGTTGTTTGTGTACAACAATGCTATTTTGTTGGATTTTGTTGATATCATTGTGTGTATTTTGTTGTTTGTTGATGATATTGTGTCCGAATCTTGGTTGTGTTTTAGTGTTGCTCCAGAGTCTCGGATTGTTTATCTGTCACTGTGGTTGTGTTGGATTGGTTGATAACACTTGCTGTGTTGGTTGTTTGTTGTTATTTGTTTGTGAGGTTGTTGTGTTTGTTGTGTGTTGCGATCCTCGGTGAAGTTGATTGTTGTTCACGGTGTGTCCTTTGTTGCTGTGTACTACAATGCGTTTTGTGTTGGATTGTGTTGATTCATGTTGTGTTTAGTGTGGTTGTTCGTTGTGATGATGGATAGATTTTGGTTGTTGGATTATTGTTCCAGAGTTGTTTGGTTGCTATTGTTCCACTTGTAGTTGTGTTGTTGTTGTCGTATATTTGTGTTTGGTGTTTGTTGTTGATGATTTTTTGTGATGTATGATGTTTGGTTGTTGTGTTGATTCCCAGTCTGGTTGTTTGTGTGTCACAGTTGTGTTGCTTTGTTGTGATAAGTCTGTATTTGTGTTGTGTTTTGTTGATGATTCAGTAGTTGTATTGTGTTGGTGTTGTTGATGTATGTTGCATGATGGTTGTGTGTTATGTGCGTTGCCAGAGGGAGCTCTGTTGAGTTGTCATGTGTTCTTGTGTATTGGTTTGCTGTGATGATCTTTGTTGCTGTACTTTGTTTGTGTTGATTGTGATTTGAGTTGTGAAGTGATGATTTGTTTGTTGTTGTGACTTTTCGAAGTCTGGATTGTTGTGTTAATGATTGTTCTGAGTTGGTGTGTGTAACAATGTGTTTTGTTGGTGTTGTTGATGATTTCAGAGTTGTTTGTGTGTGGTGTTGTTGTTGTTATGTTGATGTTTGGTTTGTTTGGATGTTGTTCAGAGGTTTGTGAGTTATAATGTTCCACAGGCTTGTTTGCTTGAATTGCATTGTTCAATTGTTATTCATTGGTTGTTTGTTTATGTGATGTGGTTTCATTGTTGGTTGTTTGTTAGTCCAGTCCTTGGATTGTATGTGTGTTGCCAAGTGTTGTTGGTGTTGTGTGTTGACAATGTGTTTGTTTGATTGTTGTTGTGATTTCAGTGTGATTTGTGTTGTTGTTTTGTAATTGACTTGTTTGTGTTCATGATGGTGTTTCAAGGTCTGCTGTGTGTTCGTGTGTCCAATGTGTTGTGTTTTGATTGTGATCATATGGTTGTGTACTTTGGTTGTTCTGTTGTTATGATGCTGAGTTGATTGTTGTGTTGGTGTGTGTGGCAGTTCCCTGTCCTGGATTGGATGTGTGTTGCACAGAGGTGAGTGGTGTTGTGTGATGATCAACGTTTTTGTGACTTTGTTGTGATGATTCAGTGTTGTCTTTAGTGTTGTTGTGTTGATGTGATGTTTGATCTCTGGTTTGTTGGTTGTTTCCACAGCGGTCTGTGTTGTGTTGATGTCATTCTGTGTGTTGACTTCAGTTGATCATATGTTTGTATTGTGTTGTTTGTTGTATTGTGTGAGTGGTTGTTGTTGGTTTTGTGATGTTGCCTGTCCTGGATTGTATTGTTGTTCCACTGAGTTTGTGGATTTGCTGGTTAAACGATGTGTCTTGTGTTGGTTGTGATGATTCGTGTTGTTTTAGTGTGGTTGTTTGTTGTATTGTTTGATGATGTTCTGGTTTGTGTTTGATGTGTTGCACGCGGTCCTTGGTTTGCGTTGTCATGGTTCCAAGGGTGTTTTGTTGACTTTGTATAATTTGTTTGAGTTTGTGTTGTTTGTTGTTAGATGTGTGTTGTTCTGATGTTAGGTGTGTTGGATGTTCCAGTCCTGGGGTTGTGTTTGTGGTTCACTGAGTGTGTTGATTTGGTTTGACAACTGTGTACTTTTGTTGTGTTGTGTATTCATTTGTGGTGATTGTTTGGGTGTTGTGTGTGTTTCAGATCACTGGTTGGTTCTGATGTGTTCCCAAGGGTGGTTGGTGTTGTAAGTCACTGTCCCTTTGTGTGAGTCTTTGATTGTTGATCACTTTTGTTTGATGTGGTTTGGGTTTGTTTTATGATGCTGTGTTGAGTTGTAAGTGCTGGTTGTTTTAATGTGCAGTCCTGAATTGTGTTGTGTGGTTACATGAGTTGTCGTGATTTGTTTATGTATTCAACTTGTATTTGTTTGTTGTTGTTGTGATCATGTGTGATATTTGTTGGTGTGTTGTCATGTTGAAAATGTTGGTTTGTTTGATGTTTGCCAGAGGGGTTCTGGTGTTATGTGTCACAGAGCTTTGTGTTGCTTAGTTATGATTATTTTGTTGTATTGTAGTTGGTTGTTCATGTTTGTTGTAGTTGGTGTTTGTTGTATGTGTGTGCTGAGTCCTGTATTGGTTGTTGTGTTACAATCCGAGTTTGTGGATTTGTGTTGATGAAAACTTGTTTGTGTTGGTTGTTGTTGTAATTTATTGTGTGTATTTGTTTGGTGTTGTGAGACATTGTTTGGAAAGATCCTTGGTTTGTTTGAATGTTTCCAGAGGGTGTAGTTGGTGTTGCTGTATCATGTCTTGTGTTGTGGTTTGATTGGTTGATTATATTTTTTGTAGTTGATTTGTTGATGATGGTTTGTTGATGTTTAAGTCTGGTTGGAGTGTTTCGAGTCTGATGGGGTTTGGTGTGTTACACGAGTTTGTTGGATTTGTGTTTGTGAAAGTGTTGTTTTTTGATGTTGTTGATTTTCTTTGTGTGGATATTTGTTGGTGTGTTGAGCCTTGTTTGAAGATGCTGGTTGGTGTTTCAGCTTGTCACAAGGTCTGCTGGTGTTGCTGTTGTGCTGTCACTTTGGTTGTGATTGATTGCGTTATCCGTGCTTTGTTTGTAGTGTTGGTTTTCTGTTGTATGATGCTGTGTTGTGTTCGTGATGTAGGGTTGATGTGTTGATGGCGAGTTCGTGAAGATGCGATTGGTGGTTACATGAGTTTGTTGGTTTGTGTGATGATCACGACTGTACTTTGTGTTGGTTTGATGATTCTTTGGTGGATATTGTGTTGGTGTTGATGTGACTGTTGTAAGCTCTGGTTGTTGTTTGATGTTGTTCCCGGGGGTAGCTGGGTTGTGTTGCAATGTGCATTTCCTGGTGTATTTGATTGCAGTGATCATAGTTTGTCTTTAGTGTGGTTGTTTGTTGTTGATTGTAGTTGTTGTGATCTGGTTGTTGGTTTGATTGCTGGTGAGTCGTGAAGTGCGATTGCTGGTATGTAGCTCTGTGATTTCGGATTGTAAACTGTACTTTGTGTTGGTTTGTTGTGATTCATTGAGTGGTAGTTGTGTTGGTGTTGTTGGGGATACTGTTTGATGATCTTGTTTTGTTGTCAATGTTGTCCAGTGTACTGGTGTTGTGTAGTCACTGTCCAGTTTGTGTTGATGTACTGATGCAGTTGATTCAGTGTTTGTTTGTAGTGTGTTGTTTGTTGTTGATAGGGTTTGTGTTGTTGGTTGTTGATGTTGTTGATGGTAGTCTGTGAAGTCGTTGTGTTCATGAGTTGTGTGGATTTTGTGTTGAATCAGGACTGTACTTTGTGTTGGTTGTTGTTGATGATTCTGTTGTGAGTGGAATAGATTGTGTTGGTGTTGTTGTGGACACTGTTTCCACTGATCCTCTGGTTTGTGTTATCAATGTTGTTGCCACAGAGGGTATAGTTGGTGCTGCTGTAGACAATGATCCACTTTCCATTGATGTACTTTGAATTGCAGTTGATTCAGTAGTTTGTCTTGTAGCTGTGGCTTGTTCTGTTGTTAATGATGGTGATGTTGATGTTCTCGAAGTCACTGGATTGGTTGTGTTAGATGCCGCAGCTCCTGCTGAAGTTGCTGATTGTGTGGTTACAACTGTAGTTTGTGTTGGACTTTGTGTTGATGAAACAACAGATGCTGTACTTTTTGTTGGTGTTGTTGATGATTCTATTGTGAGTGGAATAGATTGTGTTGGTGTCGTTGAGGACACTGTTTCCACAGATCCTCTGGTTTGTGTTATCAATGCTGTTGCCACAGAGGGTGTAGTTGGTGTTGCTGTAGTCACTGATCCACTTTGTGTTGATGTACTTTGAATTGCAGTTGATTCAGTAGTTTGTCTTGTAGCTGTGGGTTGTTCTGTTGTTAATGATGCTGATGTTGACGTTCGTGAAGTCACTGGATGGGATGTGTTAGATGGCGCAGCTCCTGCTGAAGTTGCCGATTGTCTGGTTACAAATGTCGTTTGTGTTTGACTTTGTGGTGATGAATCAACGAATGCTGTACTTTGTGTTGGTGTTGTTGATGATTCTGTTGTGAGTGGAATAGATTGTGTTGGTGTTGTTGTGGACACTGTTTCCACTGATCCTCTGGTTTGTGTTATCAATGTTGTTGCCACATAGGGTGTAGCTGGTGTTGCTGTAGTCACTGATCCACTTTGCGTTGATGTACTCTGAAATGCAGTTGATTCATTAGTTTGTCTTGTAGCTGTGGCTTGTTCTGTTGTTAATGATGGTGATGTTGATGTTCTCGAAGTCACTGGATTAGTTGTGTTAGATGCCGCAGCTCCTCCTGAATTGGTCGATTGTCTGGTTACAACTGTAGTTTGTGTTGGACTTTCTGTTGATAAAACAACGGATGCTGTACTTTGTGTTGGTGTTGTTGATGATTCTGTTGTGAGTGGAATAGATTGTGTTGGTGTTGTTGTGGACACTGTTTCCACTGATCCTCTGGTTTGTGTTATCAATGTTGTTGCCACAGAGGGTGTAGCTGGTGTTGCTGTAGTCACTGATCCACTTTGCGTTGATGTATTCTGAAATGCAGTTGATTCAGTAGTTTGTCTTGTAGCTGTGGCTTGTTCTGTTGTTAATGATGGTGATGTTGATGTTCTCGAAGTAACTGGATTAGTTGTGTTAGATGCCGCAGCTCCTCCTGAAGTTGCTGATTGTGTGGTTACAACTGTAGTTTGTGTTGGACTTTGTGTTGATGAAACAACAGATGCTGTATTTTGTGTTGGTGTTGTTGATGATTCTATTGTGAGTGGAATAGATTGTGTTGGTGTCGTTGAGGACACTGTTTCCACAGATCCTCTGGTTTGTGTTATCAATGCTGTTGCCACAGAGGGTGTAGCTGGTGTTGCTGTAGTCACTGATCCACTTTGTGTTGATGTACTTTGAATTGCAGTTGATTCAGTAGTTTGTCTTGTAGCTGTGGGTTGTTCTGTTGTTAATGATGCTGATGTTGACGTTCGTGAAGTCACTGGATTGGATGTGTTAGATGGCGCAGCTCCCGCTGAAGTTGCCGATTGTGTGGTTACAACTGTAGTTTGTGTTGGACTTTGTGGTGATGAATCAACGGATGCTGTACTTTGTGTTGGTGTTGTTGATGATTCTGTTGTGAGTGGAATAGATTGTGTTGGTGTTGTTGTGGACACTGTTTCCACTGATCCTCTGGTTTGTGTTATCAATGTTGTTGCCACAGAGGGTGTAGCTGGTGTTGCTGTAGACAATGATCCACTTTCCATTGATGTACTTTGAATTGCAGTTGATTCAGTAGTTTGTCTTGTAGCTGTGGCTTGTTCTGTTGTTAATGATGGTGATGTTGATGTTCTCGAAGTCACTGGATTGGTTGTGTTAGATGCCGCAGCTCCTGCTGAAGTTGCTGATTGTGTGGTTACAACTGTAGTTTGTGTTGGACTTTGTGTTGATGAAACAACAGATGCTGTACTTTGTGTTGGTGTTGTTGATGATTCTATTGTGAGTGGAATAGATTGTGTTGGTGTCGTTGAGGACACTGTTTCCACAGATCCTCTGGTTTGTGTTATCAATGCTGTTGCCACAGAGGGTGTAGTTGGTGTTGCTGTAGTCACTGATCCACTTTGTGTTGATGTACTTTGAATTGCAGTTGATTCAGTAGTTTGTCTTGTAGCTGTGGGTTGTTCTGTTGTTAATGATGCTGATGTTGACGTTCGTGAAGTCACTGGATTGGTTGTGTTAGATGCCGCAGCTCCTGCTGAAGTTGCTGATTGTGTGGTTACAACTGTAGTTTGTGTTGGACTTTGTGTTGATGAAACAACAGATGCTGTATTTTGTGTTGGTGTTGTTGATGATTCTATTGTGAGTGGAATAGATTGTGTTGGTGTCGTTGAGGACACCGTTTCCACAGATCCTCTGGTTTGTGTTATCAATGCTGTTGCCACAGAGGGTGTAGTTGGTGTTGCTGTAGTCACTGATCCACTTTGTGTTGATGTACTTTGAATTGCAGTTGATTCAGTAGTTTGTCTTGTAGCTGTGGGTTGTTCTGTTGTTAATGATGCTGATGTTGACGTTCGTGAAGTCACTGGATTGGATGTGTTAGATGGCGCAGCTCCCGCTGAAGTTGCCGATTGTGTGGTTACAACTGTAGTTTGTGTTGGATTTTGTGGTGATGAATCAACGGATGCTGTACTTTGTGTTGGTGTTGTTGATGATTCTGTTGTGAGTGGAATAGATTGTGTTGGTGTTGTTGTGGACACTGTCTCCACAGATCCTCTGGTTTGTGTTATCAATGTTGTTGCCACAGAGGGTGTAGTTGGTGTTGCTGTAGTCACTGATCCACTTTGTGTTGATGTACTTTGAATTGCAGTTGATTCAGTAGTTTGTCTTGTAGCTGTGGGTTGTTCTGTTGTTAATGATGCTGATGTTGACGTTCGTGAAGTCACTGAATTGGTTGTGTTAGATGGCGCAGCTCCCGCTGAAGTTGTCGATTGTCTGGTTACAACTGTAGTTTGTGTTGGACTTTCTGGTGATGAAACAATGGATGCTGTACTTTGTGTTGGTGTTGTTGATGATTCTATTGTGAGTGGAATAGATTGTGTTGGTGTTGTTGTGGACACTGTTTCCACTGATCCGCTGGTTTGTGTTATCAATGTTGTTGCCACAGAGGGTGTAGCTGGTGTTGCTGTAGTCACTGATCCACTTTGCGTTGATGTACTCTGAAATGCAGTTGATTCAGTAGTTTGTCTTGTAGCTGTGGCTTGTTCTGTTGTTAATGATGGTGATGTTGATGTTCTCGAAGTCACTGGATTAGTTGTGTTAGATGCCGCAGCTCCTGCTGAAGTTGCCGATTGTGTGGTTACAACTGTAGTTTGTGTTGGACTTTGTGTTGATGAAACAACAGATGCTGTATTTTGTGTTGGTGTTGTTGATGATTCTATTGTGAGTGGAATAGATTGTGTTGGTGTCGTTGAGGACACTGTTTCCACAGATCCTCTGGTTTGTGTTATCAATGCTGTTGCCACAGAGGGTGTAGTTGGTGTTGCTGTAGTCACTGATCCACTTTGTTTTGATGTACTTTGAATTGCAGTTGATTCAGTAGTTTGTCTTGTAGCTGTGGGTTGTTCTGTTGTTAATGATGCTGATGTTGACGTTCGTGAAGTCACTGGATTGGATGTGTTAGATGGCGCAGCTCCCGCTGAAGTTGCCGATTGTGTGGTTACAACTGTAGTTTGTGTTGGATTTTGTGGTGATGAATCAACGGATGCTGTATTTTGTGTTGGTGTTGTTGATGATTCTGTTGTGAGTGGAATAGATTGTGTTGGTGTTGTTGTGGACACTGTTTCCACAGATCCTCTGGTTTGTGTTATCAATGTTGTTGCCACAGAGGGTATAGTTGGTGCTGCTGTAGACAATGATCCACTTTCCATTGATGTACTTTGAATTGCAGTTGATTCAGTAGTTTGTCTTGTAGCTGTGGCTTGTTCTGTTGTTAATGATGGTGATGTTGATGTTCTCAAAGTCACTGGATTGGTTGTGTTAGATGCCGCAGCTCCTGCTGAAGTTGCTGATTGTGTGGTTACAACTGTAGTTTGTGTTGGACTTTGTGTTGATGAAGCAACAGATGCTGTACTTTTTGTTGGTGTTGTTGATGATTCTCTTGTGAGTGGAATAGATTGTGTTGGTGTCGTTGAGGACACTGTTTCCACAGATCCTCTGGTTTGTGTTATCAATGCTGTTGCCACAGAGGGTGTAGCTGGTGTTGCTGTAGTCACTGATCCACTTTGTGTTGATGTACTTTGAATTGCAGTTGATTCAGTAGTTTGTCTTGTAGCTGTGGGTTGTTCTGTTGTTAATGATGCTGATGTTGATGTTCGTGAAGTCACTGGATTGGATGTGTTAGATGGCGCAGCTCCCGCTGAAGATGCCGATTGTGTGGTTACAACTGTAGTTTGTGTTGGACTTTGTGGTGATGAATCAACGGATGCTGTACTTTGTGTTGGTGTTGTTGATGATTCTGTTGTGAGTGGAATAGATTGTGTTGTTGTTGTGGACACTGTTTCCACTGATCCTCTGGTTTGTGTTATCAATGTTGTTGCCACAGAGGGTGTAGCTGGTGTTGCTGTAGACAATGATCCACTTTCCATTGATGTACTTTGAATTGCAGTTGATTCAGTAGTTTGTCTTGTAGCTGTTGGTTGTTCTGTTGTTAATGATGCTGATGTTGACGTTCGTGAAGTCACTGGATTGGTTGTGTTAGAAGGCGCAGCTCCCGCTGAAGTTGTCGATTGTCTGGTTACAACTGTAGTTTGTGTTGGACTTTCTGGTGATGAAACAACGGATGCTGTACTTTGTGTTGGTGTTGTTGATGATTCTATTGTGAGTGGAATAGATTGTGTTGGTGTTGTTGTGGACACTGTTTCCACTGATCCTCTGGTTTGTGTTATCAATGTTGTTGCCACAGAGGGTGTAGCTGGTGTTGCTGTAGTCACTGATCCACTTTGCGTTGATGTACTCTGAAATGCAGTTGATTCAGTAGTTTGTCTTGTAGCTGTGGCTTGTTCTGTTGTTAATGATGGTGATGTTGATGTTCTCGAAGTCACTGGATTAGTTGTGTTAGATGCCGCAGCTCCTGCTGAAGTTGCTGATTGTGTGGTTACAACTGTAGTTTGTGTTGGACTTTGTGTTGATGAAACAACAGATGCTGTATTTTGTGTTGGTGTTGTTGATGATTCTATTGTGAGTGGAATAGATTGTGTTGGTGTCGTTGAGGACACTGTTTCCACAGATCCTCTGGTTTGTGTTATCAATGCTGTTGCCACAGAGGGTGTAGTTGGTGTTGCTGTAGTCACTGATCCACTTTGTGTTGATGTACTTTGAATTGCAGTTGATTCAGTAGTTTGTCTTGTAGCTGTGGGTTGTTCTGTTGTTAATGATGGTGATGTTGATGTTCTCGAAGTAACAGGATTGGTTGTGTTAGTTGCCACAGCTCCTGCTGAAGTTGTTGATTGTGTGGTTACGACTGTAGTTTGTGTTGGACTTTGTGGTGATGAAACAACAGATGCTGTACTTTGTGTTGGTGTTGTTGATGATTCTGTTGTGAGTGGAATAGATTGTGTTGGTGTCGTTGTGGACACTGTTTCCACAGACATTCCGGTTTGTGTTATCAATGTTATTGCCACAGAGGGTGTAGTTGGTGTTAATGTAGACAATGATCCACTTTCCATTGATGTACTTTGAAATGCAGTTGATTCAGTAGTTTGTCTTGTAGCTGTGGGTTGTTCTGTTGTTAATGATGCAGATGTTGATGTTCGTAAAGTCACTGGATTGGTTGTTATAGATGGCGCAGCTCCTGCTGAAGTTGCCGATTGTCTGGTTACAAATGTCGTTTGTGTTTGACTTTGTGGTGATGAATCAACGGATGCTGTACTTTGTGTTGGTGTTGTTGATGATTCTGTTGTGAGTGGAATAGATTGTGTTGGTGTTGTTGTGGACACTGTCTCCACAGACCCTCTGGTTTGTGTTATCAATGTTGTTGCCACAGAGGGTGTAGCTGGTGTTGCTGAATTCACTGATCCACTTTGCGTTGATGTACTTTGAATTGCAGTTGATTCAGTAGTTTGTTTTGTAGCTGTGGGTTGTTCTGTTGTTAATGATGCAGATGTTGATGTTCTCAAAGTCACTGGATTGGTTGTGTTAGATGCCGCAGCTCCTTCTGAAGTTGCTGATTGTGTGGTTATAACTGTAGTTTGTGTTGGACTTTGTGTTGATGAAACAACAGATGCTGTACTTTGTGTTGGTGTTGTTGATGATTCTATTGTGAGTGGAATAGATTGTGTTGGCGACGTTGAGGACACTGTTTCCACAGATCCTCTGGTTTGTGTTATCAATGTTGTTGCCATAGAGGGTATGGCAGGTGTTGCTGTAGACAATGATCCACTTTGCGTTGATGTACTTTGAATTGAAGTTGATTCAGTAGTTCGTCTTGTAGCTGTGGTTTGTTCTGTTGTCAATGATGGTGATGTTGATGTTCTCGAAGTAACAGGATTGGTTGTGTTAGTTGCCACAGCTCCTGCTGAAGTTGTTGATTGTGTGTTTACGACTGTAGTTTGTGTTGGACTTTGTGGTGATGAAACAACAGATGCTGTACTTTGTGTTGGTGTTGTTGATGATTCTGTTGTGAGTGGAATAGATTGAGTTGGTGACGTTGAGGACACTGTCTCCACAGACCCTCTGGTTTGTGTTATCAATGCTATTGCCACAGAGGGTGTAGTTGGTGTTACTGTAGACAATGATCCACTTTCCATTGATGTACTTTGAATTGCAGTTGATTCAGTAGTTTGTCTTGTAGCTGTGGGTTGTTCTCTTGTTAATGATGCAGATGTTGATGTTCGTGAAGTCACTGGATTGGTTGTTGTAGATGGCGCAGCTCCTGCTGAAGTTGCCGATTGTCTGGTTACAAATGTCGTTTCTGTTTGACTTTGTGGTGATGAATCAACGGATGCTGTACTTTGTGTTGGTGTTGTTGATGATTCTGTTGTGAGTGGAATAGATTGTGTCGGTGTTGTTGTGGACACTGTTTCCACTGATCCTCTGGTTTGTGTTATCAATGTTATTGCCACAGAGGGTGTAGCTGGTGTTGCAGTAGTCACTGATCCACTTTGCGTTGATGTACTTTGAAATGCAGTTGATTCAGTATTTTGTCTTGTAGCTGTGGTTTGTTCTGTTGTTAATGATTGTGATGTTGATGTTCTCGAAGTCACTGGATTGGTTGTGTTAGATGCCGCAGCTCCTGCTGAAGTTGCTGATTGTGTGATTACAACTGTAGTTTGTGTGGGACTTTGTGGTGATGAAACAACAGATGCTGTACTTTTTGTTGGTGTTGTTGATGATTCTATTGTGACACGAATAGATTGTGTTCGTGTCGTTGAGGACACTGTTTCCACAGATCCTCTGGTTTGTTTTATCAATGCTGTTGCCACAGAGGGTGTAGTTGGTGTTGCTGTAGACATTGATCCACTTTGTGTTGATGTACTTTGAATTGCAGTTGATTCAGTAGTTTGTCTTGTAGCTGTTGGTTGTTCTGTTGTTATTGATGCTGATGTTGATGTTCGTGAAGTTACTGGATTGGTTGTGTTAGATGGCGCAGCTCCCGCTGAAGTTGTCGATTGTCTGGTTACAACTGTAGTTTGTGTTGGACTTTCTGTTGATAAAACAACGGATGCTGTACTTTGTGTTGGTGTTGTTGATGATTCTGTTGTGAGTGGAATAGATTGTGTTGGTGTTGTTGTGGACACTGTTTCCACTGATCTTATGGTTTGTGTTATCAATGTTGTTGCCACAGAGGGTGTAGCTGGTGTTGCTGTAGTCACTGATCCACTTTGAGTTGATGTACTTTGAAATGCAGTTGATTCAGTAGTTTGTCTCGTAGCTGTGGGTTGTTCTGTTGTTAGTGATGGTGATGTTGATGTTCTCGAAGTAACAGGATTGGTTGTGTTAGTTGCCACAGCTCCTGCTGAAGTTGCCGATTGTCTGGTTAAAACTGTAGTTTGTGTTTGACTTTGTGGTGATGAATCAACGGATGCTCTACTTTCTGTTGGTGTTGTTGATGATTCTGTTGTCAGTGGAATAGATTGTGTTGGGGTTATTGTGGACACTGTTTCCACAGACCCTCTGGTTTGTGTTATCAATGTTGTTGCCACAGAGGGTGTAGTTGGTGTTGCTTTAGACAATGATCCACTTTGTGTTGATGTACTTTGAAATTCAGTTGATTCAGTAGTTTGTCTTGTAGCTTTGGGTTGTTCTTTTGTTAATGATGTTGATGTTGATGTTCTTGAAGTCACTGGATTGGTTGTGATAGAGGGCGCAGCTCCTGCTAAAGTTGCCGATTTTCTGGTTACAACTATATTTTGTGTTGGACCTTGTGGTGATGAATAAACTGATGCTCTACTTTTTGTTGGTGTTGTTGATGATTCTGTTGTGAGTGGAATAGATTGTGTTGGTGTTGTTGTGGCTACTGTTTCCACAGCTCCTCTGGTTTGTGTTATCAATGTTGTTGCCACAGAGGGTGCAGCTGGTGTTGCTGTAGTCACTGATCCACTTTGTGTTAATGTACTTTGAATTGCAGTTGATTCAGTAGTTTGTCTTGTAGCTGTGGGTTGTTCTGTTGTTAATGATGCAAATGTTGACGTTCGTGAAGTCACTGGATTGGTTGTTATAGATGGCGCAGCTCCCGCTGAAGTTGCCGATTGTCTGGTTACAACTGTAGTTTTTGTTGGACTTTGTGGTGATGAAACAACGGATGCTGTACTTTGTGTTGGTGTTGTTGATGATTCTGTTGTGAGTGGAATAGATTGTGTTGGTGTTGTTGTGGACAGTGTTTCCACAGATCCTCTGTTTTTTGTTAACAATGTTGTTGCCACAGAGGTTTTAGCTGGTGTTGCTGTAGTCACTGATCCACTTTGCGTTGATGTACTTTGAATTGAAGTTGATTCAGTAGTTTGTTTTGTAGCTTTGGGTTCTTCTGTTGTTAATGATGCAGATGTTGATGTTCTCAAAGTCACTGGATTGGTTGTGTTAGATGGCGCAGCTCCCGCTGAAGTTGTCGATTGTCTGGTTACAACTGTAGTTTGTGTTGGACTTTCTGGTGATGAAACAACGGATGCTGTACTTTGTGTTGGTGTTGTTGATGATTCTATTGTGAGTGGAATAGATTGTGTTGGTGTTGTTGTGGACACTGTTTCCACTGATCCTCTGGTTTGTGTTATCAATGTTGTTGCCACAGAGGGTGTAGCTGGTGTTGCTGTAGTCACTGATCCACTTTGCGTTGATGTACTCTGAAATGCAGTTGATTCAGTAGTTTGTCTTGTAGCTGTGGCTTGTTCTGTTGTTAATGATGGTGATGTTGATGTTCTCGAAGTCACTGGATTAGTTGTGTTAGATGCCGCAGCTCCTGCTGAAGTTGCTGATTGTGTGGTTACAACTGTAGTTTGTGTTGGACTTTGTGTTGATGAAACAACAGATGCTGTATTTTCTGTTGGTGTTGTTGATGATTCTATTGTGAGTGGAATAGATTGTGTTGGTGTCGTTGAGGACATTGTTTCCACAGATCCTCTGGTTTGTGTTATCAATGCTGTTGCCACAGAGGGTGTAGTTGGTGTTGCTGTAGTCACTGATCCACTTTGTGTTGATGTACTTTGAATTGCAGTTGATTCAGTAGTTTGTCTTGTAGCTGTGGGTTGTTCTGTTGTTAATGATGGTGATGTTGATGTTCTCGAAGTAACAGGATTGGTTGTGTTAGTTGCCACAGCTCCTGCTGAAGTTGTTGATTGTGTGTTTACGACTGTAGTTTGTGTTGGACTTTGTGGTGATGAAACAACAGATGCTGTACTTTGTGTTGGTGTTGTTGATGATTCTGTTGTGAGTGGAATAGATTGTGTTGGTGTCGTTGTGGACACTGTTTCCACAGACATTCCGGTTTGTGTTATCAATGTTATTGCCACAGAGGGTGTAGTTGGTGTTAATGTAGACAATGATCCACTTTCCATTGATGTACTTTGAAATGCAGTTGATTCAGTAGTTTGTCTTGTAGCTGTGGGTTGTTCTGTTGTTAATGATGCAGATGTTGATGTTCGTAAAGTCACTGGATTGGTTGTTATAGATGGCGCAGCTCCTGCTGAAGTTGCCGATTGTCTGGTTACAAATGTCGTTTGTGTTTGACTTTGTGGTGATGAATCAACGGATGCTGTACTTTGTGTTGGTGTTGTTGATGATTCTGTTGTGAGTGGAATAGATTGTGTTGGTGTTGTTGTGGACACTGTCTCCACAGACCCTCTGGTTTGTGTTATCAATTTTGTTGCCACAGAGGGTGTAGCTGGTGTTGCTGAATTCACTGATCCACTTTGCGTTGATGTACTTAGAATTGCAGTTGATTCAGTAGTTTGTTTTGTATCTGTGGGTTGTTCTGTTGTTAATGATGCAGATGTTGATGTTCTCAAAGTCACTGGATTGGATGTGTTAGATGGCGCAGCTCCTGCTGAAGTTGCTGATTGTGTGGTTACAACTGTAGTTTGTGTTTGACTTTGTGTTGATGAAACAACAGATGCTGTACTTTGTGTTGGTGTTGTTGATGATTCTATTGTGAGTGGAATAGATTGTGTTGGCGACGTTGAGGACACTGTTTCCACAGATCCTCTGGTTTGTGTTATCAATGTTGTTGCCATAGAGGGTATGGCAGGTGTTGCTGTAGACAATGATCCACTTTGCGTTGATGTACTTTGAATTGAAGTTGATTCAGTAGTTCGTCTTGTAGCTGTGGTTTGTTCTGTTGTCAATGATGGTGATGTTGATGTTCTCGAAGTAACAGGATTGGTTGTGTTAGTTGCCACAGCTCCTGCTGAAGTTGTTGATTGTGTGTTTACGACTGTAGTTTGTGTTGGACTTTGTGGTGATGAAACAACAGATGCTGTACTTTGTGTTGGTGTTGTTGATGATTCTGTTGTGAGTGGAATAGATTGAGTTGGTGACGTTGAGGACACTGTCTCCACAGACCCTCTGGTTTGTGTTATCAATGTTATTGCCACAGAGGGTGTAGTTGGTGTTACTGTAGACAATGATCCACTTTCCATTGATGTACTTTGAATTGCAGTTGATTCAGTAGTTTGTCTTGTAGCTGTGGGTTGTTCTCTTGTTAATGATGCAGATGTTGATGTTCGTGAAGTCACTGGATTGGTTGTTGTAGATGGCGCAGCTCCTGCTGAAGTTGCCGATTGTCTGGTTTCTACTGTAGTTTCTGTTTGACTTTGTGGTGATGAATCAACGGATGCTGTACTTTGTGTTGGTGTTGTTGATGATTCTGTTGTGAGTGGAATAGATTGTGTCGGTGTTGTTGTGGACACTGTTTCCACTGATCCTCTGGTTTGTGTTATCAATGTTATTGCCACAGAGGGTGTAGCTGGTGTTGCAGTAGTCACTGATCCACTTTGCGTTGATGTACTCTGAAATGCAGTTGATTCAGTAGTTTGTCTCATAGCTGTGGGTTCTGCTGTTGTTAATGATTGTGATGTTGATGTTCTCGAAGTAACAGGATTTGTTGTGTTAGTTGTCGCAGCTCCTGCTGAAGTTGCTGATTGTGTGGTTAAAAATGTCGTTTGTGTTTGACTTTGTGGTGATGAAACAACAGATGCTGTACTTTGTGTTGGTGTTGTTGATGATTCTATTGTGACACGAATAGATTGTGTTCGTGTCGTTGAGGACACTGTTTCCACAGATCCTCTGGTTTGTTTTATCAATGCTGTTGCCACAGAGGGTGTAGTTGGTGTTGCTGTAGACATTGATCCACTTTGTGTTGATGTACTTTGAATTGCAGTTGATTCAGTAGTTTGTCTTGTAGCTGTTGGTTGTTCTGTTGTTATTGATGCTGATGTTGATGTTCGTGAAGTTACTGGATTGGTTGTGTTAGATGGCGCAGCTCCCGCTGAAGTTGTCGATTGTCTGGTTACAACTGTAGTTTGTGTTGGACTTTCTGTTGATAAAACAACGGATGCTGTACTTTGTGTTGGTGTTGTTGATGATTCTGTTGTGAGTGGAATAGATTGTGTTGGTGTTGTTGTGGACACTGTTTCCACTGATCTTATGGTTTGTGTTATCAATGTTGTTGCCACAGAGGGTGTAGCTGGTGTTGCTGTAGTCACTGATCCACTTTGTGTTGATGTACTTTGAAATGCAGTTGATTCAGTAGTTTGTCTCGTAGCTGTGGGTTGTTCTGTTGTTAGTGATGGTGATGTTGATGTTCTCGAAGTAACAGGATTGGTTGTGTTAGTTGCCACAGCTCCTGCTGAAGTTGCCGATTGTCTGGTTAAAACTGTAGTTTGTGTTTGACTTTGTGGTGATGAATCAACGGATGCTCTACTTTCTGTTGGTGTTGTTGATGATTCTGTTGTCAGTGGAATAGATTGTGTTGGGGTTATTGTGGACACTGTTTCCACAGACCCTCTGGTTTGTGTTATCAATGTTGTTGCCACAGAGGGTGTAGTTGGTGTTGCTTTAGACAATGATCCACTTTGTGTTGATGTACTTTGAAATTCAGTTGATTCAGTAGTTTGTCTTGTAGCTTTGGGTTGTTCTTTTGTTAATGATGTGGATGTTGATGTTCTTGAAGTCACTGGATTGGTTGTGATAGAGGGCGCAGCTCCTGCTAAAGTTGCCGATTTTCTGGTTACAACTATATTTTGTGTTGGACCTTGTGGTGATGAATAAACTGATGCTCTACTTTTTGTTGGTGTTGTTGATGATTCTGTTGTGAGTGGAATAGATTGTGTTGGTGTTGTTGTGGCTACTGTTTCCACAGCTCCTCTGGTTTGTGTTATCAATGTTGTTGCCACAGAGGGTGCAGCTGGTGTTGCTGTAGTCACTGATCCACTTTGTGTTAATGTACTTTGAATTGCAGTTGATTCAGTAGTTTGTCTTGTAGCTGTGGGTTTTTCTGTTGTTAATGATGCAAATGTTGACGTTCGTGAAGTCACTGGATTGGTTGTTATAGATGGCGCAGCTCCCGCTGAAGTTGCCGATTGTCTGGTTACAACTGTAGTTTTTGTTGGACTTTGTGGTGATGAAACAACGGATGCTGTACTTTGTGTTGGTGTTGTTGATGATTCTGTTGTGAGTGGAATAGATTGTGTTGGTGTTGTTGTGGACAGTGTTTCCACAGATCCTCTGTTTTTTGTTAACAATGTTGTTGCCACAGAGGTTTTAGCTGGTGTTGCTGTAGTCACTGATCCACTTTGCGTTGATGTACTTTGAATTGAAGTTGATTCAGTAGTTTGTTTTGTAGCTGTGGGTTCTTCTGTTGTTAATGATGCAGATGTTGATGTTCTCAAAGTCACTGGATTGGTTCTGTTAGATGCTGCAGCTCCTGCTGAAGTTGCTGATTGTGTGGTTACAACTGTAGTTTGTGTTGGACTTTGTGGTGATGGAACAACGGATGCTGTACTTTGTGTTTGTGTTGTTGATGATTCTGTTGTGAGTGGAATAGATTGTGTTGGTGTTGTTGTGGACACTGTTTCCACTGATCTTCTGGTTTGTGTTATCAATGTTATTGCCAGAGAGGGTGTAGTTGGTGTTGCTGTAGACAATGATCCACTTTGCGTTGATGTACTTTGAATTTCAGTTGATTCAGTAGTTTGTCTTGTACCTGTGGGTTGTTCTGTTGTTAATGATGCTGATGGTGATGTTCGTGAAGTCACTGATTTGGTTGTGTTAGTTGGCACAGCCTCTGCTGAAGTTGCTGATTGTGTAGATACATGACCCTTGGTTGATTTTGGTGTTGATATTGTAGTTACAATTTGTGAACTTTTTTTTGGTGATACTTTTGTTACAGGAGATGTAATTTTTGGTTGAGTTGCTGATTGTGGTGAATCGCCTGTGGATTTTTTATCTTGGGTTGATTTTGTGGATTCTGTGGCCTGTGTTTTTTGAGTTTTTGACTCTTTTGTAAATGCCATGCTGTGTGTTGGTGTTGTGTCGTCAATTTTTGCGACATCTGTTTGTTTGTGTTTATCTGTTGGTTTATGATTTGTGTTTGTTGTTGCTGTTGTTTTGCCAAATTCTTTTTCTACGGATGGTGTTTCTTTTTCTGCGTGAACTCTTGTGGATGCATTTTTTTGTCCATTTTTTATGGGTGACTGCGTTGAGTCACTTTTTGTTTCTTCAGAGGTTTTAGAAGATTCATTCTCCTTTGCTGCCATTTTCTTTTCTGTTTCAGTTGATGGTGCTTTAGATACCATTATTATAGAGGGAGTTCCTTCTTTTGGAGCTGACGTTACATTCATTATAGATAAGTTCTTTTCATTTGTTGCAGCGGTTGATCCGGGAACTGCAAATTTTGAATTCTGAGTTTTAATGGGTTCTGTGTCTTTTTTCTTCGTTGTTTGAAGGGGTTCTGAATTCCGTCCTTGTAGTGTTGTTTTGAGGTTGTCGGTTGGCTGTACTTTGGCTGTACTTGTGGCTTCCGATGGGCTCAAAGTTAAATGATTGGCTTTGAAGTTAATCAAATCTGATGATTTTAGTGATATGTCCGTCTCAGATATTTTCCCAGATTCGTCTGATGCTAAATTGTGCTCCACTGTCTCTGTTTTGTCTTGGAATTTGCGTGTAGATGTTAACTTAGGATCGGTTTGTGATAACTGTGGAATGCTGGTTGGCATGCTTTGATCTGTGACGTCTGAAGTCTGAGGTGTGGCTGCCATAGCAGTAGCAAATATGTTTGTGGGTGTGTTAACAATGTGTGTATTTTCCAGGGTTGTAGATGTGGGGGTTTCATGCACTGATGCTGATTGGGTATCACTGGATACCCCTGTATCCATCCCAGTTGAAGTAGGTAAAGGTGAGCCAAACTCTGGCATTGTCAGAGCTTTGCCTGAATGAGCTGTAGTCGAGGCTGAAAGAGTTTGTGTGGAGTCAGTATGAATCTGTGTTGCAGTTTCTGCTGAGGAAGCGTCAGACCCATGTCCATCCATAGGAGCATTTCTAGGGTTTACCACTGATGGTTCCGAAGCTAGTTGGCTTGTAGTTATATCAGATGACAGAACGGCTTGGGCAGGCAAATGTGTCTTGTTGAATTGCTCAGGTCTTGAAAGTTTACTGACCTTGTGTACTGTAGTGGTCAAAGCATTTGTTGAGTTAATTAGGGGAACATCAGTAGAGGCTGTGGCCCAGAAGTGAGGTGGGCAGAGAGCTGTGTGAGAGGAAAAACTAGAAGGTTTCATATCAATTAATTATATCTTTATGTCATAAACAATTGCAGCAACTAACTAACTAACTTTTGCTGAGAAAACAATATATATAGGCCTATGTCCTTAGTGTTTGTTTTGACTTGTGAACTTATTTGGTACATTTAAATTCAGTTCACTACATCTGGACCCATGATAGAGAGACTACTAACACTAGTCAGACACCCCTCCTTTGTATAATGCAGGACGGACATAGCACCATCGGCGGTACTGAGGGTCCTGCAGCACCCACTGTTTTTTCTCTTGGCCTGTTGTTTAACTGCAATGGAAATTAAAAATAATATATATTATTAGAATATTTTTTATACTGTCTCATATGAACCTCCACGGGTTGAGTGCACATCGGTAGATTGTTGCTCGTCTCCTGTATGAAATTACTGTATCCTCACTGTCCTTCATCGTTATAAACTATAGTAACCTAGTGATGGGTCATCCATCCACTGCCTCACTCCCTCTTCCTCTCTTCAGTTCTCATGCATTAGCTCTGTGTTGTTGACTGTGTAGTTGCTGTGGCTGCTTCAACATACAGTAGGCCTATGTTGTTGTTCAAGTTTGCTTTTCTAAAATCAGGGTTTTGCCTGCAATTACAGCGTGTCTTTTGCGCTGCGTAAAAACAACGCGGACAGCATCCGGACAAGCCGACACACGGGACAGCACAGGGGAGGTGAGGGGGATGACAACGAAGTGAGTAATCTACCAGTCATTCTGTTAGAATGCCGGGGATGAACTAATGCGCGATGTTACGCACTGATAAAACCATGTTCTGTTTCCTGAACCTGCTCTTTTGATTTACAGAATAGGATTTTACAGGGAAAACATTGCCAGAAGAATTAAATGATCAGGCGAAGGCTGTGATCTGTGTAAATTATACAATAACTATTCAACTATAGAAAGTTTTGTCTTCAAGCTTTTTGGGCGTTATCTATATTAATAATAATGGTCCAAAATGGTGTGAAATTGCATAGTTTTGAGTCAAAAACCTCCAACTTTTCTTGGGGGCGGGACCCCAAATCCTCCCACTCCCCATACCCCAACTGCTGCACAGCACCTAAGCCCTTAAGGGGGAAACTTGAAAATGAATGTAAAATGTTGTAAATAACTATTAAATATAATTGATCTTGGTCATTCGAATTAAAGCGAAAAACTTGATTGTCGCACAGCATTTAGTATGACGTCATTATTAACAGCTAGTAGGAACAGATAGTAGGAACAGCTAGTAGGAAGCAGTGTTAATGCTAGCAAGCTAGGCTAACCTTCCACTTTTCGACTGGTAGCTAGTTAGCCTAGTTTCCTAGCATCTCCAGCTCTCAGATGTCAGTCAGCTGCTCCCATGGACAGTGTCCACCCAGAGGCCCACTCTGAAGCTTAGATAATGTTTCCACAAATGTGTCTGAATAATAACTTTGATCCTTTTTATGCCTCTGCGCTGCGCTACAGCCATGGCCGGCGCTATTATGTTTTTCAGGTTGTCCGTCCATCCGTCTGGACGTACGTCCGGTCCATTCTTGTGAACGTGATATCTCAGGAACGCCTGGAGGGAGTTCCTTAAAAATTTGGAACAATCGTCCACTTGGACTCAAAGATGAACTAATTTGATTTTGGTGGTCAAAGGTCAAGATCACTGTGCCCTCACGTCTATCCCATTCTCGTGAACGTGATATCTCAGGAACGACGCCTGGAGGGAATTCCTTCAAATTCGGCACAAAGGTCCACTTGGACTCAAGGATAAACTGATTAGGTTTTGGTGGTCAAAGGTTAAAGTCACTGTGACCTCACATCCGTCCCATTCTCGTGATATCTCAGGAACGGCCTGAATGAATTTCTTGAATTTTGGCACAAATGTTCACAATAGCTGCAGTACATTGTCTTACATAAAAAGTGAGGAGAATTCAAATTTCAGTTACATGGCTATTTATGTTGGGAGCTGGATTCAAGGCTTGATAGATGAATGTGACAATATAATCCGTGAGAGATCTTCTTTTTGGGTTGCCTTTCTTTTCCGTGAATATTGTTTTGACTTCATAGAATCTGGTAAACGTGTCTGACGTCCGTTTCGCTATAAATATACAGTTAGTCATGTCATGGAACAATTGACGCATTGTAACCTGACTCACCTGCCAGTAGGCTTAGAAACAATCCACAGTTCATGGTTGCAAGTGATGGTTATCCATCAGCAGCAAGCATCTGATAACAAAGCAAGGACAAAAAGCAACACATTCAAGGCATTATACTCCTGTTATTTGTAGCCAAACAGCTTATACGTACAACAGCATACTCTACATGTCCTGTATACGTAAGGCCATACCTTTTAGTCTTTGTGTACCCTACTTACGTAATAGGAAAAATGCATGAGATGATGTGTTGTAGATTGCATTCCTCCACTCACTGGTTTTAAAAGCATTATTCCTGCTTCTGTCTCCAGATAGTTAGTCTACTTGAAGAAACCAGGGTTATTTTCTCTATTAAACAAAAAATACTACCTACAGTAGAGGTTAGAGTTTCTTTGTCAGACGGGGAAGAGGTTAATTTATAGCAAGCAAAAGCATAAGGTTTGTATTTAAAATCAAATGAATATGGTATGAATGGCAAAAATGACTGGCTATTCATTATATGACTATACTGCATATGACTATGACTAATGACTATTCTTTATATTGTGCATACTATAAATATTATCTCTAGCGTTGATATGTATATTTATTGTATATTTACTGTTCCTGTGCATTGCCTGGAATCAATCTATCTGTCTATCTATCTATCTATCTATCTATCTATCTATCTATATATCTATCTATCTATTTTAAACCGAAGTCAGTGGGCAACAGGGCCTTTTCCTATCGTGCCCCCTTCCTCTGGAATAACTAAGTAAGGGATAATGTACAGCGAGCCAGTCATTGTTGTGAAAGAATCCCCGACAGCTTATTACACGGCTACTTACTGAAGAAATCAATATTTTGACACAAAAATGGTCCGCCAGAGTCCGTCATCAGAGCTGCGCCCATAGCAATGGTCTGCCACACATAGCAACGGTCTGTTATACGGAAATTACAGACCGCAGAACGCCGTGATTGACCGATCAGAATCGAGTATTCAACACAGCCGTGTAATAACTTCCAACAGTCCGCTTCCTTTGAGTAGTTATATTGTTTTTTTTTATTGTAGTTATAGTCCTGTTTGTCCTGCCGAAGGGCATAATATTCACTTTCTGAAAGCCACTGCATCTCAATAAACCTCTGTTTATTTGTGTCCCACAATCACAGCTGTGTGTCTCTCTTTCTTTTAACTCAGGCTTCTCTGTGCAGGACCATCGGCGCTCCTGGGACCTCTCTCTCTCCTGGCTGTCGGTGCCTCATTCCACATGTTGGATCTCCATCCTCCAGGAAATTCAGCCTCTCCCCCCATCGTCTCTCTCTCTCTCTCTCTCTCTCTCTCTCTCTCTCTCTCTCTCTCTCTCCCTCTCCCTCTGTGTATTTGTTTCAATCCCTTATCTGTGTGAATGATGTGCTTCAGTATTGCTTCTTGTGTGTTTGTGTAGCCTGTCCTCATTTCAGGTTACATGCTGGAGAGGAGGTTGTGTGGCTCAGGTCTGTTTGGCAACACCTGGAAGCTGCTTTACATCCTCCTGGGTCTCTTTACTTCATAAATATTCACATTCTGTGTATCATTTAGTCATATGGATTCTCTATACTATAATTTCATTATGTTGGTTATTCTGTACACACATCTATTGTTTTTATCCAGTTTTCTTTATCCAAAGCAAAGCAAGGGTCAAAGGACCGAGGGTGTCGTATACTAAGCAGATTGTAAAGCCTCTTATGACAAATTTGTGATTTGTGATATGGGCTATATAAATAAAAATTAACTTTACTGTAAAGAATTCTACTATTTATAATTTCCTTCTGAAAACCAGATGTCATCCCTCTTTTACGTTGTTTGATGTGAAACAAAATTTATGAGCCCTAATTTAGTTAAATCAACAACAAGGTTGAAATGCACCTGTGGGAAATGACCAAAGAGGTCATTGATACTGTGCATAAAAACAGGTGAATGGAAAACACATTTAATGTATTTCCCATTCAAAAACAGCCAGACAGGATTGTACCTATGTTGGAATCTGTGTCTGGGACCATTGTCACAGCCACCACCTGCCCGCTCTTTCTTTCTCTCTCGCTCTCTCTCACTCCCACGCAACAGTAGTGTTCTTCTACTTCTCGAGCAACACCTCCACAAACATCTAAAAATTTAATTCAAATAGAGTATAAAACCTTTCAAAGCCAGGTCTAACTTGTACAACTTGTACACTGCATCCTGAACCGACTCGACCAAGCATACATAAGAGTTCAAAAGAGTCCAAAGAATCTAAAGTCTGGGGTGGTAAGAATCTAAAAATCACACTCACCTTTCAACACCATTGACATCATGCGGGAATCTTCAGTATACCGATAAGCGGAAACAAAACTAAAAAGAAGAGCAATCTAAATTTGTCACACAAAACCAGTTCTACCTGCTTTGATCACACCTTACAGTCCACCTCATGGCAGTCACAAACAACGGGAAGGAATCTGCATATTGTAAAGCAATGGCTGCAGCTGACCATAAATTAAGTATAAAAGAAGATTTCAGTGTGTGCAAATTTGGTCTTTCTTGACTAATGAGGGCTATCCTCATTAGTCTGATAACTGTTGGATGAGCATGACTTTAATTTCATTGGTAAAAATGACAAAACAACAAGAACGCATTGTTCTGAGGAAGTTGTAACCAAAGTAGTTCAGTATGCTGGACACATGTTCTGATGGTAGCTGATAGTCGTGAGAAGAAGAGATGCAGCCTGTTCAGCAACAATCCATTCAGTTTATTTTGAGACATGGTAGCCACGAGAATGAGCATAAAAATCCCCTTGAATTGAAGTAACCCAGACACACTAATCAGATTTCATGATGTTGATTCAGAGGCTGATAGCTGAAGACATTTCACGCAGGAGTTGTTTTGTGTTGAGTTAATAAGTATAGAAATAACCAAAATAAAGAACATTCTGTTTTAACTTTATTTACCAAGGGGAGTCTGCTCCGTTGGCCACTGAGCAGCACTATACTGGAGCAGATGGGGTTAATATAATACAATGGAAAATATAGGATAGTATAAATAGTTTTAAGCCAAGTTTTAAAAAACTGAAACTGAATGTTTTTTTTTTTTTACCTTTGGAACAGTGAGCAGGGCCACATTTAGGGGAAAAAAATCTGAGATTTCGGGAACAAAGTCATAATATTAAGAGAAAAAAGTCGTAATTTAATGAGAATAAAGTCATACTATTTCAAGAAAAAAAAAAGATATTATGAGAATAAAGTCATAACTTTACGAGAAAAAAATGAATTTCCTCCTCCACAAAAGCGGCAATTTCCCCCAGGTTTTTATTCTTCGTAATAAACGCAGGTTCTTGCACAATTATTTCAAGGTCCTGATACTTTTGATAATGTGGTGCTGATGTGCCAAAAGACGAAGTATTTCGTTATTTGTGAAACCTATACTAAAGTATAACTTCACAAGATGCTCCACGTTCCACATTTTACACATAACACGTAAAATTACTACTTTATAATATTATGACTTTATTCTCATAATATTACGATTTTTTTCTCGTAAACCTATGACTTTTTTCTTGTAATATTATGACTTTATTCTCAAAATCTCAGATTTATTTTTTTCCTCAATGTGGCCCTAATACAAAGTCTTAGTGAGCAAACCTATCTGGACCATTCATATCATAGCAACAGATCATAAATGTAATTTGTCCTTAAACCATTTAGCTCTTAATAAACCAATAAATCAATTCTTTGACACACAGGAAGCCAGTGCAGTTGAGATGAAATGTCATAAAAGTGGCACAGATCTAAAAACAGATCTAAAATCTTAAAATCTCAGCATCTCAGTCTGTACCACACCCAACCGTACAACATTGTTGTCACTCATGTGTGGACAGTACTTTATCAGTTCATCCATGCAGGAGACATGTCACCTTGCAACTGTTGTGACACAGCCATACCTGGGATTTGACTGTCAGTGACCACATGCTATATTGCACAATGTGGGAAAGTTAGTCTGTTTGTTTAAAAATCATTTATGTGTGCCATATACCACTATATAGACTGCACATATGTTTCTTATTTATTTATTTATTGATGGACTGTACATACTATGTTCACCCATTCACTCTGTATCTTTTATATCTCTATTTATTGTTGTTGTTTTTTTAATTATATTTGTATACCTTTACCTCTCCTTTGTTTCATTCTGTTTGCTGCTGTTGCTGCTTTGACACCCAAATTTCCCTCCGGGGATTAATAAAGGCTCATTTTATCTTATCTTATCTTAGTTTATCTTTATATAATAAAAGAAAATATATTTGTGGGATTTAATTATCTTAGATTGGTTATTATGTGCAATGTCAGAGGCAATAAGGCTATAAGATTTAAAAAAAACAAAAAAAAAAAAAAAAACGTTAGTAGCCCTAATGGTAGTATCTAATTATTTTAATATCATATAATAAAAGAGGTTAAGTCTTTAAAAATTGTCTTAAGCACTATTTAATAATATTTAATTATTCATAGGACAAAAGTAACTGAGATGTATTCATATTTTAACGGGTTTAGCACAATTGCATGAACCTAAATGCATGAATCCAAGTGTTTTAGATCACAACTACATTTCCCATAATCACCCTTTTCAATTAATATGGAAGCCCGTGAGTCCAAACATAATGTTCTCGCATATCCGCGCCACTGCTGCTGCTCTTAAAGGAGACGCATCCCAAACAGGCCTATTCTCGGCTAAAGAAATATGAGGTTTGCTATAGCTTTAAGAAGTAAATAATGATGCATGTTTGTAAGATAATATTCAGCGTACAACGTACCTTATTTTAATTAATAAGCTAGTTAATGAAATGCTTGCGTAGTGACTAAATATTTACTCTTGACCCGAGCTTACAAAACTTGGTCCCAACCCAGGGGCCTTAAGCGTTTACGTTGGTCTTACATTTTCTATGTTCATAAATAACTAATGACAAAGGTCTGTAAGGGTCGTAATAGATAAATAAAGGGCGGCATGGAATCAGAGGAAGACGAGGTTTCAGGTTCTCCTCCTGGGGCTGAGATAACCGGAGACTCAACGGAGGCCGCCAAACGATCCCCGGAGTCGACTGAGCCGTCAAGCTGCAGAAGAGGACGTAAAAGGCGGGTGGAAGCCGCGGCGCACTCCGGTGACTCTCCGTCGGGCGGTCGTGTTTTGCGAGCCAGGGGAGCTGGCAGGGCTGACGTTAATGAGACCAAGAATGCCACTTGTAAGCAAAAACCTACGAGTGCGCACCGTGGACGTGGGAGACCATGCTCCAAAAACACACAGTGAGTGCTTGCACGTCGACTACTTTGCTGTGCACTACTGTAGCAACAAGCTAACTAACTACATCACTCACACAGGCTTTAGCAGTACTAGTGAGGGCTGCACTGCAAGGAGGCTTGGGGCTGTAATTGTAGGAAGTGTGCTATGGGGTTTCTTAAAGCCATAGGTTTACCAGATATTGAAACCAAAACAAATGAGTTGAATGGCTTGTGTTGTCCTGTCTGTGCTCTTGTTATCCTGTTCTTGTTCATTTTTAAAAGACCAGTAGAGTTAAAGCTGCATTAGGTAACTTTGAGTGTGTGTGTGTGTGTGTGTGTGTGTGTGTGTGTGTGTGTTTGCGTGCAAATTTGGTTTCTCTTGTAATAGCCCTCATTTGTCTGACAACTGTTGGATGACATGACAATTTGGTCTCTTGTAATAGCCCTCTTTAGTCTGACAACTTTTGGATGACATGACATTATTTTCGTTGGTACAAATGACAACAAGATGGCATTGTTCTGAAGGAAGCTGTAACCAAAGTAGTTCAGAATGCTGAACACATGTTCTAATGGTAGCCGATAAGAAGAGATGCAACCTGTTCAGCAACAATCCATTCGGTTTGTTTCGAGACACGGTAGCCACGAGAATGAGCAAAAAAAATTCCCCTTGAAACGAAGTAACCCAGACACACTAATCAGATTTCATGATGTTGATTCAGAGGCTGATAGCTGAAGACATTTCACGCAGGAGTTGTTTTGTGTCGAGCTGTTGAGTTTAGAAATAACAAAAATAAAGAAAATTCTGTTTTAACTTTATTTACCATGGGGAGTCTGCTCCGTTGGCCACTGAGCAGCACTATACTGGAGCAGATGGGGGTTAATATAATACAATGGAAAATATAGGATAGTATAAATATCACATATAAATGGGATTAAAAGAACAATAAACACAAGAGTAAATCCAGTGTGGTTACAGCGCAGTAAGAGATATGAATAAATAGCCACAAATTTAATTTAGTAAAAGGCAGTGGCAAACACAAGTCCTAAGCCATTCTAAAAAAAACTGAAACTCAATGCTTTTTTTTTTAATATGCAAATATGATTACACTGTTTTTTTTTTTTTAACTGTCACTATATCCTGACAATAGTGCATGAGACAGATAATCTTTGGAAAAAAAAATCATGTTCCTCTGCCTCCTCCTAGTGCTTAAAAAGAAAACTGAATAATTTGCCCCTCTGGCATGAACTTGTGTGAATCTCTGGTATAAACCATTCATCAGTTTTCATTCAATACAGAATGTTTTGATTTGCACCTGGCTGTCATTTACTGTCTCTCTCACACAGACCTGCGATAAAGAAATCCACTGCCGAAGGTACAAAGACACGTACTTAAGTCCTTTTCATCTACAAGTAGGAATTTTGCTCTTGTAATTTATTACATCTGTCACTAACACCTGGGCACTCTGACTTCCTCAGCATCCAAACACACTCTTGGACCAAAGCTGTCCAAATCTAGAGAAGGCAAAGGCAGATCTCCAAACCGAGCCTCTCGCACCACACCAGCAGCAGCATGCAAGCCTGAAGCAGAGACGGAGGCTTCATCATGTGGTAAGACAAGGCCCACTTGCATTCTTTGACGACAAGACTACAAAGAACGGCAGCCATCTGAAACTGAAATAACACATCTGTTTTTCAGGAGAGGAAACGGGTTCGTTGAAAGGAAGCATTGACAAGTGAGTGGTATACAACTTACTGAATGAGCAGCAGAGAAAATGTTGGACTTCATGTTTGATTTGCTCATGTAAATTTGATTGTGGCCAGTGTGGTGTTGATGTCTATATTAGCGTTGCAGATCAAGGTGCGGCTCTCGACGAGGACCCTCCGTTCGGAGATGACCAGAATGACCTCATCCATAAACCCGAGACAAAGACGTACGCTGAGCTCACTGCCTTTCCGTAATGAGTATTAGTCATGATTGCTGCTTTATATGACGACTTCTAACGTGGTGAATGTCAAAATGTTAGTCTCAATAGTGAATTAAGCTTTATTTCCTTAGGGAGAAATCAAGGCGGCGAACAACGTTAAAACAAAAGGAAGTCAAGAAAGAGGAGTCAGAAAAGGAGGAGGAGGAGGAAGACGACATTAAAAAGGAAGAATCAACCGAGATTGTTGTGCAGAGTGAAGATGGAGTGGGCAATAACGCTGAGCCACCCAGGAAGTAAGCAAAATATGGGATGATGATCAGTTAAAGGTTTTGCTTAAAGCGGTATAGTCAGAACAAACTTATCCAGGGCCAACATAAAAGCCCAGAACTAGGGCTGTCAGTCAATTAAAATATTTAATCGCGATTAATCGCATGGTTGTCCATGATTAATTGCAAATTAATCACACTTTTTATCTGTTCAACATGTACCTGAGAGGGAGATTTGTCAAGTATTTGATACTCTTATCAACATGGGAGTGGGCAAATATGCTGCTTTATGCAAAAGTATGTACATATTTATTATTGGAAATCAATTAACAACACAAAACAATGACAAATATTGTCCAGAAACCCTCACAGGCACTGTATTTAGCATAAATAAATATGCTCAAATCATAACATGGCAAACTGCATCCCAACAGGCAACAACAGCTGTCAGTGTGCTGACTTGACTATGACTTGCCCCAAACTGCATGTGATTATCATAAAGTGGGCATGTCTGTAAAGGGGAGACTGATGGGTACCCATAGAACCCATTTTCATTCACATATCTTGAGGTCAGAGGTCAAGGGACCCCTTTGAAAATAGCCGTGTCAGTTTTTCCTCTCCAAAATTTAGCGTAACTTTGGAGCGTTATTTAGCCTCCTTCGCAACAAGCTAGTATGACATGGTACCAGTGGATTCCTTAGGTTTTCTAGTTGCATATGTTACCAGTGTCTTCACTCTAGCTTTAAAACAGCCCTCTACAGCCTCCGAAAGATCGATTGCGTTAAAGAAATAAGTGCCGTTAAAACTAATTTGCGTTATTATCGCGCTAACTTTGACAGCCCTGCCCAGAACACAGGTGACTGAGACTCTTCTTGGTTTTTCTATCCATCAAAATGAACACATGAAGTCATGAGGAAAAGGGAGTTGGTTAGTATTCGAGCTCTGTCATGCAAAGAAAAATGCAGGCGGTACAACTAACGCACAAAATAACAATACATGTTACCGCCTAGAGGAGCAGTATAATCAACCTTTTGTAGTTGTTGCCAAACAGGACGCTCAACAAATATTACAGTAGCACGCTGTACTTATTGATCGTCGAAAATATGCTGAACTGCTCAGGCCAGTCTAACTCATCTGATCTTGCATGATATAAAATATGAATGTCATTATTGTTGATACAAGTATTGTTTTGTGATTGAATTATAGCAACCTAAATGCAATTAAAATCAAATCGTGCAGTACCTAGTGATCAAGATTTCTGACTTTCAATTGACAATTGGAAGTTTAGGAAGAAGGGTTTAAGTATTTGGCGACATTTTAAATTTTTGTAATCTGTTTTTCGTTTTAGGAGAGGTAGACAACAAAAAGATGACAAAGTATCTCGGCTGCCAAAACAAAGGTAACAGTCTTCGTTGCATTATTCACGGTAGATGACTAGCACCATTTGGATCCGGTACGGTTATTATACAACTCCCCTTTTTTTTTGTGTTCATAGGAAAAAGCCCCCAGTGCAGTACGTCCGCTGTGAAATCGAGGGCTGTGGTACTGTCTTGGCCCACCCACGCTACCTACAGGTTTGCCATCCTGTCAACTGTAACCATGACAGCCCCAAACTGTCTTTAATTTGGCTTTGTACAATAGCAACAATATTAGTTTGGTTGGATGTGTTTACCTTAATATTTTCTCTCTCCTCATTATTTCAGCACCATATCAAATACCAGCACTTGCTTAAAAAGAAGTACGTGTGTGATCACCCCTCGTGTGGGCGCTTGTTTCGTCTGCAGAAGCAGCTGTTGCGCCACGCCAAACACCACACAGGTGATGTTTATTTACACGGTGTTACGACTGGCAACGTACCTTATGTTTATGTGATTGTGAAAGTCATTTCTGAGCTGCTCGAAATGCCATGGCAGTAAATCAAAACACTTAACCCTGTCTATCCTGTCATATAGTTTATGTACTCTGATCGGCATCTGTCTTTCAGATCAAAGGGACTACATCTGTGAGTTTTGTGCACGTGCCTTCAAGAGCTCCCATAACCTGGCTGTGCACAGGATGATTCACACAGGAGAGAAGCCAATACAGTGAGTTGCAATGACACTTTCATTTTCAGCATGTGTGTAGTCAGAGATGTCCTGAAGTCAAATATATCCGTCATTGTCAGGAATTATTTATTGATTTTTTTCCAGCAACCCAAAAATCAAAGAATAAAGACATTTCCCTTACAAATTAGTGGTATTTTATTTTTAATTTATAAGGGACATGTAATGTTATATACTTGTGGTGAATATGATCCAATCAGTCTTATTTCTATATATGTATTTTGCAAAAACAGTTCCCTTTGATTCTGGCATTAAAGAATCGATTTCAAAATCGTAAAAAAAAAAATCGCGGTTCATACAGTAGGTGAATCAATTTTTTTTTTTCCACCCCTACCCATAATACATATTCTCTTTAATATCTTCCTTTAATGTTAACTACAAGCATTCTTAGTGTTGCTTTCATGAAGAAATTCAGTTTTTATTTTTTTTTGTATTTTATTTGTTTGATTGTTTGTAAAAGACTAAATAAAAAACAAAACACAGAAGGTTTCAGAAGATAAAAGATAAACACCTCAAACTTTGAACTCATTGTTAGGTATTGAAGCGCTTCCTGTTCCCGCCCTATTTATCCCAGCTGAGTGGAGCTCCGTTACTTGAATCCTGTTCACTTCACAGAATTAACAATATAATACATACAGTTTATACTGTATAATAGTGTATCCGGGTATGAATTAAGAAATAGATTTTTTTATAACACTAACATGACACTAATAAATTAATATCATTGGGATAGCAGTTTTTTTCTGCCATCAGTCAGTCATTTCATTATGTGATGCAATATTGTTGATTTCTGTACTTAAGTCACTCAAACTACTCAAAAATAAAATCACAGAAATTACAGCATTAATAATATTAGTAAACAATATTAATGTCTTTGTTTCTTAACAGTAAAATAACTATTAACTAAGTTTAATTTAACTAACAATTTACCATTTATAAATGATGGTTATTATAAAGTGTTACCATTTAAAATACCGTTTACTTCTACTAAATTTATCTGACAGCTTAAGTCACAAGTTACTTTGCAGGTAAAAATCTATTGTGAGTATATAAAATACATCGACATACAGTAAATTAAAGCACCCAAACAGCTAGCATCAGCTCCGTATCGGCAATGTAGCATTCTATATTGATTAATTACAATATTTAAATGCTTCATATTAATGTATTAGTAATAATAATGAAGCAGTCGTATACAGTATAATGATATAACTCTCACTGAGACTAATTGCCTGCATAGTGAGTACTTTTAAACTTATAAGTAAATTTTGCTGATGACACTTTGGTGCTTTTACTTTAGTAAAATTTTCAATGCAAGACTTTTAGTTGTATTTTACACAGTGGTATTACTTTGTTTACATCTAAATACTTCTTCCACCGCTGCTTCTGAGTAAACTGTAGTGAAATTGGAGGTAAAGTGTCCCAGATGAGACTCGAGCTTCAACTCAGTTCCGACTATAACCTGTTCTTTGTCTCCACCTTGTGGCAGGTGTGAGATCTGCGGCTTCACCTGCCGTCAGAAGGCCTCCTTGAACTGGCACATGAAGAAGCACGATGCCGAAGCCTCCTACCAGTTCTCTTGCTCCATTTGTAGCAAAAGGTTTGAGAAAAAGGACTCCGTTGTTGCCCACAAGGCCAAGAGCCACCCCGAGGTGCTCATAGCTGAGGCCCTAGCAGCTAATGGGGGCTCGGTAATAAAAACTCCCATCCCGATCCCGGAGACTGTCCCGGTGCCTGCCCCGACCCCAGAGACCCATCCTGAGCTAGTGCTCGCCCAGCCCGACCAACCCTCTGCTAGCCGGGAGACGAAGGAAGCGGTGAACAGCTCGCTCGCTCCTCTGCAGCAGGTGGTGCTCCCGCTCGCTCCACAGACTCAGATAGATGCATCTCAGGGCCAGTTTCTCCAACTGCCCGCGCATCACGTGGTGCAGGTGGCGCACCAGCAGCAAGCCCCCACCTTGCTGCACCTCACCGCCGCCGCCCCTCCGACTCACTTCTCCAGCGTCGGCCACCCGCAGCTCATCCAGCTCTCCGCCCTCCCCGCCAGCACCGTCGCGTCCATGACCATCGCGGACCCCCAGAGCGCCCTCCTCACCCTGAGCTCCGTCACCACGCTGGCCTCCGCGGCGTCCCAGCAGGCTGTGCAGTGGGGCAGGGCGACTCAGGAGGACGCGGAGCTGCCCGGGGAGGGCGAGCTGTGGGACAGGGTGGTGGTGGGCGGCGGCCATCAGGACGTAGGGGAAATGATGTGGGAGGGTAACGAGGAGAGGAGGAAGGAAGAGGAGGGGATTGTATGGGAGAGGGAAGGAGGGAGGCCGATTCTGTTACAGTGTGCCGAGGTCCATGGAGATAGTTTGATCTAGGTAGAAGGCCACACAATGATCCGAACGGGAACTTTCATGCACAGTAAAGTTTTGATTTTAAGAAAGGAACAAAAGACTGAAGGACCTATCAAAAGTTGATAAGCTGACATTCTGAATATTTGAAATAATGGACTTTATCTCCACAGAGTGTAACACAGTAGTCATATTAAATACATAGCTACAGAGAGCTACTTATATCAGGGAGTATAATTCATAATATTATAGATTATGTACACTTCTTTTACTGCATATTTTGTAACTTTTTGTTTTTGTCACCCTTGTGTTTGTATATATGTGTGTATGTTAACATTTTAGAGAGATTAAAAAGACTGCAAGATGATTGTACATATTGTAAAAGAGAGTCACAAATGACATTTATATCCCTCATGTCCATATGTGAATGGATGACATAATTGGGTCAACTCTAGTAGTAGTAACAAATTAAATGCGAGCAACAACTACAACCAAATGGGGTTCTCGACGTAAAATAATCTTTGTTGTAAGATTGCAACAAAAGGCGTATTAAAAAGGGAATTAGATTTTTTAGTCTGGACCTTTTAGAGACAAGTCTATTGTGAAAAAGACATAAAATCTATAATAAGTAGTGAATAAGTAGTGAGATCTTTTCTTTCACAGCAGACATTCTGACTATGCAACAAGTTAAAGTGTTTGTGAAAAAAGACCTGTTACCTCATTTTCTAAAGATCTAAATTGCATCCCTTGTAGTCACTCCCCTTCCAAATTGTACTGCACCATCTGATTTAATTCTTTACAGATTCTTGCTTTAATATTTTTGTCACAGGACTATGCAGGCAGCAGTATTATGATGGAAATGTTTTGCCATTTTCTTTTGAAGCAATCTTTAATAATAGAATATACCTCTGTACACTGCCACTACTACTGAGCACTCGATATCTTATGATCTTAATTTATCAGAAAATGTGTTCAGAATAATTATAATAAACAAATTGTGTTCTGAAGTATTTGATTATTATTCTTGACATCCTTTAAACAGGGTGATACAATTCTAGTTGATGTATGTATCAGGGACATAACACACTAACATCAATATGATGTAAATATGCCAAATGACTATCTGCAATCCGTGGACAGGTTGATGCCAACAATTTAAAGAAACAAAAAAGCAGACAAAACGGCATCAAAGCACATACGTACAGTAAGGATATAACAAATTTGAGAAATAGCTAATAAAGACTTATAGAGAAGACACATACAAGCACATATGACAACCATAACTATACTAACAAAGGACTAAAAACTATAATATTTAACAATCTTCAAAATTACCTCAAACATATCTGATATTTTTGTAATTATAACTTATCTGCCCACATATACACTGATGAATACACCTAATGAAAAATCTTTACAATATACCTGTTAATTCAAACTGTTTACTAAACCAAGAAATTGAGAACAGAGAATTCCCATTCCATCTTTTTCATCCAACTTTATTCACAACAATGGTCAGTGTCTTTACAAAACATCCACAAAAAAAAGAAAGAAAATAATCAGACAAAAATCGGAATCATAAATACTTCATTGGGCGGTGCTTGGTATTTCCTCAACTGTTCTCATCAGGGCTGCCGGGTCACAAACTTCCTCATTTTACAGCTAAACAGTACACTACAAGATGTTTCTGAAAACATCTGAGGAGAGAAATAGGCATTACAGTAACCGAATATTGATTCATATTTTATCAGCGCTGTCTAGTTTGACCGTTTGATCGAATTTCGCGAGTGATTGACAGCTGCTCAGCTCGGCTCTGATTGGTTGTTTTCCTCCGGTCTGTGAAATCTTGCAGATGCCATTAGGAGCACCGGAGGAAACTAGAGGACACCGGAGGACCACCGGAGGACCACCGGAGGACATCGGAAGACACCGGAGGACACCGTGGAACATGATTTTTCTTCAGATTCCCTGTCTCATGCACTACTGTCAGGATATAGTGACCGTTTTATAAAAATAACTTTTTTTAATCATATTTGCTCCAATTTTACCTACTGCTGCTTTAAGTCAGTATTGTATATAGCAGCTGACGGGTGAAATAAGTAAATTTAAAAAAAAAAAATTAATTGATAACAGCTTTCGTAATTTTTACAGGATATTTTGTTTTGTGGAACTGGTATTTTGCTACTAATATTATATTATATGTATTTTTTGTATTGTATTAATCCGATGACACATTTTCTTAACGTTTTTTTAAATCAGACTATGTTATCAGTTATGAATCCTGTAATAAGGAAAAAGGATACATTTAAAAAAAAAAAAAAAAACTCCTTTAATTTATTGATCAGAAAATATTGTTGTTGGTTTTTTTTTATCTTGAGCACCATGGAGATTTTTTTTTTATGCTTTCTTTATTAAAGTCATGTTCATTAACAGAGGTACAAATACATAGACAGTTGAACAAAAAAAAAAAAAAAAGGACAAAACAAAAATAATTACATATCCATTTCATAATGCAAGGGTTTGTGTTTATGTGATATACATCATATTATTATAATCATTTATAAGTCTTTAATATAGGGTATGATACTGTTTAAATCCATTAATAAAATGCAGGAAAGTTGGCTTGGTTCCTGACCATTTTTTATTGGTGGTTTTGCACTTACAGTGACTGCGAAAACCCAATAAAGAGAGTTTTTTATTATTTGTGGAAGGATGGGTGGGCCACATGGTGACGTTTTTTTTTTTTTAGAGAGAGAGAGAGAGGAAAAAGGCCCTCCTGTGCGTCCCCCTAAAAACGCCCCTGTGGCTTTGCGGAACCAATTAAATCCCCCCTCTAGTTGCGTGCCTACAAACATGAACACCGACATAAACACGCTTCATTGACACTCCGCTGTGACGATCTCCGCTCCGTGTGCAAGCTGCTAAACTATCTCAATAGGATTCCGCGCTTGAAAAAAACGTTGTTTCGGTGCCAACATTAGAGGTGGTGGTGGTGGTGGTGGGGAGGAGGGGGGGTTGCTTATTATTTCGGTGCTCGGTCCTCATCCAGCTCGCTGCTAACCCACCTATATAAACAGTGCAAATGGCAGAGCAGCAGCAGGAGGAGCAGCAGCAGCAGATAACCGCGCCGGACACGCCGGCTCCCGGCCCGTCGCAGACCGGGACGGCGGTGGCTCTCGCCCGGCTACTGCAGCACGAATGTACTCGCCTGCTCCAGCTATACGTGAGTGATCAGTTTACACCGTCGTTTGTTGTGCTTAGCTCACACTCAGTCAGGCGGTGTGACACACTCCTCTTCTCCGTTACTTTTTGTGGCATGTTGTACTGAGGCCAGCTAGCTACCTGTCGCATTTGAGTTATATGTTTTACTTTTTACTGTATCACCAGTATGCACTTGTGTATTGTTGAAGGGGATGCAGTGATGCAGTGTAATCATACTAAAAGACCCCACCACCACCACCACCTCCTCCTCCCCTCCATTTTCCCTGGGGTGCCTAATGGATAGAGTGTATTGGATTTTTTTCCTGCTGTCATGCATCTGTGCCTCACCTTCCTTTTAGAACACCTTTCAATTGATCAATATGGCTGTCACTTAGTGTTAAAAGTGTGTAACTGAGCTAAAATAAAAAAGGCACAAGTGCAAGGCCAGGAAGTGGCACCTTGTATCTGGCTGCTTTGTACTCAGCATCACGTGGAAAACAAATCTCTCCTTTCAGCAAGAGAAGGAGACCTTCTTGGCGGACCACACCCCTGAGGAGGGACGCATCGTGTCCCTCTCCCCGGACTCGGAGGAGCCCGGCGCGGAGCGGCAGGTGCGGCTGCTGCATTCGGCTCTGCGGCAGTGCCTGGGGCTGATCCACTGTGTCATCGTGAGGGAAGAGGAGGAATGGGGTGAGCTGGAGGGCGACTACGAGACCATGAGGAAGAGCGTCCGATTCCGGCTGGAGCACATGCTCCGCAGCACCAAGAGTCTGGTGGAGACCGAGGACGCGACCCTGGAAGTCACCCCAGACCACAAGTGTAATGAGGTACAGTATTTGTTACGGTTAGTTTTTATTTCTATATATCAGGGCCGAGTCGAATGCTTCGAAGCTTCGACCGTCGCCATGGTAATCGACGTCCAAATCGGTATTTTGAACGCTTCATTTTGTTTTGTTTTTATATATAAGTATGTTATAATAATGTATCAATCCCAAAATAGCCCATGAAATAAGGAATAATCCCACAAGTCATATTCAACAATAATTATTATTGGTTATTCTCAGACGGATATAACTGTTTGTTGTGTGTAGAGGTGTGTGTGTGTACAGTAGGGCGGCAGCGGCACTGAAACGGGAGATGGAGGCACACAGACATAAAAACATGTCAGCTTGCTGCGCCACAAACGAAGCTTCGAATACCTTCGAATATTACTTACCGAAGCTTCGAAGCCCAAAAAATGATATTCAGGGCAGCCCTACTATATATACACACACACACACACACACACACACACACACACACACACACAACCATAATGTATTGGGCTCATTCAATCTATTCAATCAAAGTCTCCCTCAAAAATAATCCAAGGCACGCTGTAGTGTTTGAACTTTCTTTCACTTCCTCTTAATTTCTCCTCCCTCACCTTCTTTCCCTTACTTTTTCCCCCTCCCCTGTTTTGATGAGCATCTTTCAGCTCTTTGTTTTGGTTTTCAGACCTGTAACTTTAATGCTGGTTCTCTCTCATAGCGTTGTTCTTGGCCGCAGCCGGTAGCTGCTTTCAGTGAAAAAAAGCTCTGATAAACCCACTGTAAACCACCTGCCCAGCAGCAAACAGCAGCCAGACAAAGATAGCAACTAGCTGGTGAAAAAAGAGGAGAATTTAGCAGCTAAAGAGACGTACATTTCCCTCAGGAGTCGGTGGAGACCAAAACGGAGCTAAGAGGAGAGTTAATATCAGACTTGCTTTCGTCAGGTAAATAAATGAATAATAACGTTGCTCAAAAATCAGTTATCGGAGGTTTAGATTTATTTGGTTCTGTGAAACTTTTAATTAGGAACCAAATAGGAACACATTCATCTAGAAATAGTCTCTTAATTTGTTGTTATCCTGCATATTTTCTTCCGTAGCACAACGAAACTGGACATTTACTCTGAAAGTTTATGCGTGACCACAACATAAACACTGTTTTACGTCAGCCTACCCATCCACTAAAACACCTTCTCTTATTCTTTCGTTCTGTATCTGGGTATAACGAAAGGCACTGGATGTTAACCTGCTCTCTTCTGCGTAGGAAACCGACGGCGCCGGGGGAGTTTTCGGGCTCAAAATGTGGACCTATCGAGTGCTGCTGGAGCTAGTCCACTGGGCCGACCATGCTGCGCAGACCCTCCATGTCTTACACACAGAGAGGGAAGGAACAGAAGAGATCTGATTTCAATCCAACAACATCTACGAATGAATGAACTCGACACTAACAGCCAGCTTTCGGTGTGGAATATGCTCTGTGAACACTAGAGGTTAAGAAATGTACTGCTTAACTAAAATCACAACAAAGCTCCTTTTAACAAACCCCCAGCTTTTCCCAGACGTTGGTATTTCCACAGCAAGTGCTAAAATGACCTCTAGTTTGCCACAGTTGCTATTTCCGTTGACAAAGACGTGTGCAGACTTTTAGCTGTATAAAGGTTGGTTTGCTTTGTGAAGTGGCAGTTAGAGATAGTCTTTTTTTTTTTTTTTGTATACGGTGTGTAATTTATTTAATTTAATTTACTTCTGATGTTCCTAACACTCCAGTATCTACTAACTGCTAGAATGTAGCCAAAAATACATGACTGATAAACTGTGACTGATGTGCAGCTGAATCTGTAGCCGTTTGCTATTTTAATAGGTCACTTAGCTTTTAATGTCCCACCTTCATTAACATATCTAATCTAGATAATTCCATATCACATTTCATGTATAGACTGAATGCTTGTATTGTTTATGGTTTGGCACGATCTCCGATGATGATGAAGTGTCATGTGTGCTGCTCTGGTCACCAAGTTCTCTCCTGATGTTATACTTGAATATGCTGCTACACCGTTCACACGTTTGAACCATAAGACCAGTGGTTCCCAAATTTTCTCTGTCATGCTCTTCTTTGAAAGGTGAAAAAAAAAAGTTTGAGAACTACTGTATTAGACTAATAGTTTACGGTAGGATTGTACTGCCTGTAGCCAAAAGTATCAAACACTTGTTGGTGTGGTGGATTACTTCATGCCATGCTTTTCTTTTATCTCTGTGATGATTAACTGGATGTGCATTGAAGATTAAAACCCACTCTTAACACTTGTGTTTTGTTCACCTCAGCTCTTCTTTCCTATTGTTTTTTACACCCCACTGCTGTGTGTGTGTGTGTGTGTGTGTGTGTGTGTGTGTGTGTGTAATGATAATATCAAAATAATAATAATAGATGTTAAATCCCCCATTTTTTCTCTTTAATTATTTGGTAACACTTTATTTTAGATGTCCCTAATTTCCTTATTATTTCCTAGAAGTTCATGGAAAGTATGGAGGACCACAAGAGTCACGTAAATGGTAATACAACATTTAATTGATTAATAACTAATTGTACAATAAAAAATAGCCATTAATAAATTTCATTTGATTTATTAATCTATGAATAAATGGACCAAATTACAAATTAATTCATTATTTGACATTTTAATGGGCAATAAAAAGAAGAATTGTAAAATGATTTTATAAATGAAATATTAATCCATCAATAAATAGTTCAAAATAAAAAGAGATTTACAAAAATCCATTAAATCAGTCAATAAGTACATCATTTAAAAATACATTAATGAATTCATAAAAAAAATAATGGAATTTAAAATTCTATTTGAAAATGCAGTTCAAAATGAGAAATAAAAGAAAAAAAAATTGGATTCATATTTCATTTGTAAATTATTTTTATAATTTTTTTTATTGCCCATTTAAATGTCACATAATGATTTACTTTGTAATTTAGTCAATTTATTCAGAGATTAATAAATCAATTTGTAAACAAATGTATTAATGGTTATTTTTTATTTTACAATTAGTTATTAATCAATTAAATGATTTATTACCATTTACGTGACTGTTGTGGTCCTCCATAGGAAAGAGCTATATGATTCAATATATATTATAGGGAAAATAGAGACAGGGTTAAACTGGAAACTCTCAATTAGGTAATACCATTTAATAGCCTAGAGCAGTGGTTCCCAAGCTGGGGTCTGGACCACTGTAGGTCTTCGTCATTCGTTGAATGCCCTGACGAAGACCTGGTCGAAACATGTTGGCTTTTAAATTATTTAGCCACTACAATAAAGGCTTTTTAATATATTTCCTTCCTCATTGCCACTTGTTTTAGTATTTCGGAGTGCCTGGATTGCCTTCCTGTCAGTCCACTACTTTTATTTGACAGCTGTAATAACTAGTTACTTTTCAGATGGAGACTTTGCATAAAAAACATGTAAGATTATAGAATACACAACACCCAGACCCCTATAGGTTGGGAGGCACTGGACTAAAACTAAACAGCTGTATATAAAGTTGGTAAAACTAGCTCCACCACGAGAAGCTCCAACAGTAAAATGCTACTCACACACTGATGCATTAATATGAATCTAATAATGTTATATATAATAATGTATTAATTGCAGAGGAGGTTTTTCTGCAGAATATGTGCTTTTACTTCTTGATACTTCGAGTACATTTTGTTGATAATACTTTGACTTTAGTAGGATTTAGAATACAGAATGAAATGAATAAATGTTATGTAGTATCAAGCTGGTAAAACAGTGTTAAAAGTATGATGTTCAGCTGTGAAACAGAACATAAATAATGTGACGTTTCAGGATATTGAAGGCATGGACAAACAGATTAAAGAACAGTTTTTTTTTGCCAGAGCCATAACTGCACTAAACACAGCAAAACCTGAACATCTTGTAAACTCCACTGTGCAATAATGATATGAGTCGTGCAATACCTGCAGAATGTGAATGCCTTGTGTGTGGTATGTGTGTTTTTTATTATTATTTATTATTATTTTTTAATAGTTTTTAGAGGCACGTTACTGTCTGTGTTTCTTGCACTTTTTAAGGATTGCATTTTAATTTCCTTGTACTTGTACAATGACAATAAAGATATATTCTATTCTATAATGTGCCTATGTGTGGGGGCTTCACTTTAATCTGAATGAGGGCCTAATATCACAGCATTTATTTCACTGCACTTCCACGTGAATGCGTGAAACAGGAGTCAACACAGCCTACTGAACAGCTGCAGTAATATATCCTCAATCAATGCATCCACTGAATGTGAATCTTGAGGGTTGTTGGTCTTTTATCTTCCCTCTCTGAGGTGGGTTGCACCCCATTTTACCATTAGAACCCCCCAAAGGGATATTGTTGCACATGCGCGTTGTGGCAAATCTACCGGAGCGCGAGAGGTAGGGGAAAGGGAAGTCCTAATGGCGGAGAATGTACGGTCGCCTTTTGACTACCGGGAGCCACCGACCCTCGACAGCGACGGGGATGGGAGCAAGCCGCCGCCGCCACGGGGGTGAGTGAGCACGGACCAGCACTACGGGTTTTGGCCCCCCACTGCGGAGGTCGGGTTTTACACCGGAGGGTTTTTTTTTGTTGTTAGAAGCTTTTTATTCGCCTGCATGATTTTCAGCGTTATAACGGAGAAAAACGGAGCAAGGGAAGTGATTTATCTTCCGTTTTTCGGTTGCAGCTGTCGTGTCCCGTGAGGTGGCGTCTTCCCGTAGCCGCCTTCAGCTCGCATTTTATCTCCAGTCCTTTTTATTTGTGATGTTTTGACGGGAAGTCTCAACGCTAGCTGCTGGAAGCTAACAAGGCTAGCTGTGGTTTAGCATTGATTGGTTAGCATGCACCCTGCAGGAATCATCAGCTAGCTGTGTATCTAGCCCGGGCCAGCTATCTGCTCTCTCTCTCTCTCTTTGTCGATAACCCCCCAGATATATTTTTAGACATGCAGATCCCGGAACATGATATCCCATAAACCACCTCGGTGTTATTATTGCTCTTAAAACACTGAGCTCCACTGCTGCTCAGCTGGTTGCAGATCATGACTCGTGGCTTGTTTGGGCTTTTTAAGTAAACAAAGTTGCTGACCATGGCTGAAAAATGCATCCGAAAACAGTCACCAAAGCCCAATGACTTAGGGCTCCCCTTTGTTGTGCTCATCAGTTTCTCTGTTAATGCATATATATACAGTCTGACGTGATTGGATGAATGGGTGGGGCTGTTTTAAAATGTTTAGATTAAAAAATCTATGATAACCAAGAGAGCTGAACTCAGCTCCCACGCTTAGCTTCCTGTGTACAGTAGATCATGTGTTTTTCTCAATCCTGGTGATCACCACGTCAAATCGGGGTACTGATTCACACCTGGATTTGCAGGGGAACTTGCTTGATGTGGTGCTCAAATATGTATTCTTAAATTATGGCAAGTAAAGCCAAGGATTGTGGTCAGGCTGCAATCATTATAGTGTCCACAAAAATGCATTTTGAATGGGCTGTGATGAGCTGACAACCTGTGTGCAGTCTTCACTTGAACGAAAGTCATATATGGAAAAGATACCATAGACAATTTTATATCAGTGTTCGTTGGAGTCAATTTCTAAGGAGAGATTTGACATTTTATAGGCTAAACGATGAATATCACTCACTCTCATCACTCACTCATCTTCAACCGCTTATCCGGGGTCGGGTCGCGGGGGCAACAGCTCCAGCAGGGAGCCCCAAACTTCCCTTTCCCGGGCCACATTAACCAGCTCTGACTGGGGGATCCCGAGGCGTTCCCAGGCCAGTGTGGAGATATAATCTCTCCACCTAGTCCTGGGTCTTCCCCGTGGCCTCCTCCCAGCTGGTCGTGCCTGGAACACCTCCCTAGGGAGGCGCCCAGGGGGCATCCTTACTAGATGCCCGAACCACCTCAACGATGAATATATTAATGGTAAAATTTAGGGATGCACCGATACCGGATCGGATATCGGGTTGATACTGACTCAAATAGCTGGATCGGGTATCGGTGACAATGGGGCCGATCTATTCAATTCAATTCTATGTTCATATACTGGAATTTTTATTCCTGTTTAAGTTTTGACCAATTTGTTGCTGCATTAAGAAAGTCCTGTTAATTTTGAAGATTTTTTACCAAGTTGCTGGTACATTTTGTTTTACAAAGTTAGGAAAGCAGTGTTTAAGTCAAGCTTGATGTTGCCTTACACCTAAAAGAAGGATCCCAGTCACCTCTACACAGTGAGGCTTATTAATTAAACACTGGTATCGGATCGGTTCTCGGTATGGGCTGATGCCCAAAGCCCAGGTATCGCTATCGATATCGGGACTGAAAATGTCGGATTAGTGCATCCCTAGAGTAAATTATCAAGGAAAAGTATCAAACATTTGCCGTTTCCCGCTTTTCAAATATGAGGATTTTCAGCTTTTCTCTGTTTTGCATAGTTGTAAATGGCATATTCTTGGGTTTGGGTTTAATAATGTCTCTTCCGGCTCTTGGAAATTGTGATGGGTATTTTTCACACTATTTTCTGACATTTTATAGGCTAAACGATGAATAGATTAATGGTAAAATGAATCAACAGAATGATCAATAATGAAATGAATGAACACAGGCAAAATTAAAAGCTCAAATCCAGTTGAAATGTCTCTCACTTCATCTTTTATACATATTTTCAGGCTCTGCTTTTCTTCTACTATACTCGGTATTCCCCAACCTGCTTGTTTTGATTGCTTGTCAAATCAAAGACATTACATTTTTTCTTGTCGAAGAACAACACCACTGCTGCAACCATCACTAGTTAAGTAGTTCATGGACTTATTGTTGTTGTGGATGAGTCACCCACCTAAGAGAAACGTTACGTGAACAGATTCAATTACTGCTTTGCTACCCTTATCACATGCGCTGCTCGTTTCGGCTGCCCTCCGTTCGAATATTTACAGGAGGAGAAGTCTTGAGCGCTGCTTTGTCTCGAACGCTTCATTATGCTAAATGAAGCCCCGGTTTGTTTTTACAGGCGAGTGTGTGGGAGAAAAAGGAAGGGGACACCTGTGAAGGTGTGTGACCGAGCGTATGTAACAGAAGATGAGGAGGAGGAGAGCATGTCAGAACACAGCTACAGCCCTGGTATATATACAAGCACACACACACACACACACACACACACACACGCACACACACACACACACACATTTTGCCACCTGCTGTTTGTGTTTTTATCCACTCCGGTGCTTATGGAAAACAAGTGTACCACGATGTAATTAGCAGTGTATTGTAGTGAGGAGAGCCACCTTCCACGTCTCAAACATAAGGCCTGTGGTTTGTGATGAAGCAGTTAAGACGTGCCAGGTTTAAACTGTCCAATCTGTCCCAGGCGATGGCCAGTACCCGGAGGGTTCAGAAGACCGCCTCCCTCCACCTGGCAGTCCCTACTACCTGCCCGATCCCACTCAGCTCTGGTAAGGAGGACCCTCGCCGTGTGCTCAGATGCTTTTTTTTTATTAGGTTGGGGATCCACGTTGCTAATTTCACTTAATGTTTTCCAGTGTGCCAGAGTTGGGGGAGGAGGGAGCGAGCGGTGTTCGAGGACCCGTCCTCTTCCATCCGCCGCCCAACTGCCGGATTCGAGAAGTCCACTGTGGGACCCAGGTGCGGCTGGTTGTCATAGCAATCCGAGACATCGCCAAAGGGGAGGAGATCACGGTGGACTACAGCCTGACGGACTGGGGCGAGAATGCAATGGTGAGCTGCTTCTGTATTTTTCTGAGTGTCAACAAATCCCATGAAAAGACCAAAACCAACAATGAATTGATCCTACTAACAAGTGTGTGTGTGTGTGTGTGTCGCCAAAGCGGCAATATGAGAACAATTTTAATTGCAACTTTAAATGTGATAAGAATGTAGATCCTGTGATGAAGCTACGTGTTGAGCTAACGCGGTTTGTTCTTATTTGAAATCTGTCCAACCAGGAGGAAGAGGCCGGCCCCCACCCACTGTCCCTCTCTGTTTCCGACTACCTTACCCCCTCCTGGTCATTATCCCCCTCGTCCTCCCCGCTCACCCACTCTGAGCCCAGCGACTCGGACCGCGAGGAGGACGAAGAGGAGGAGGACGACGACGACGACGACGACGACGAAGAAGAGGAAATCGAGGAGATAAGGGGCCGGATGCTTCGCCGCCGCAAGAAGCGCAAGCTGCCCGCGGCCGCGGTCGATCCGAAGAAGAAGAGCGAGCCCGCCTCCTCCAGAGGACCCGGGCGCCCCTGCTCGTCCTTTTCCCACCCGGCACCTGTCGCGACCCCCGCCAGGTCCCAGCCCCCGGTCAGCGCCCTCACACCCCCGACCACCAACATCAACAACAACATTAACATAAACATTGGCAGCTCCAGCGACGCCACGGTGAGCCGGCGGCAGCACTGCCCGTACTGCGGCCGCCACTATCGCTCTCTGGCGCGCCACCTGGAGAAGCACCACGCCAACCAGCCGGACGTCAGGGCAGCCATGGAGCTGGCGCACATGCACAGCTCTTCAAACGGCAGCGCCTCGCACCCCCACCCCTCGTCGTCCTCCACCTCCACCTCCACCTCCACCTCCGCCACTCACGGTCACTCCTTCGCTGTCCCTCAGCCCTCGGCCTCCAACCCCGCTCCCCCCTCTCTCTTCTCCCGGGAGAGGGAATCGCCCGCCACGCGCTCGAGCACGGGCGGCGTCTCGTTCTCCCTCTCGCTTTCGCCGCCGCCGCCGCCTTCTTCTGCTCAGCCTGCAGCCGCCAAGAAGGGGCCTAGCTTACCACTGCCCGGCACAAAACGTCCCGCGCCCACGTCGGTGTCGCGGGTCAAGAGTCCGTCACCGCCTCCTCCAGCTACTCCCAGAAGGGGTCGGAGGATGAAGAGGGAAAAGCACGAAGAGCCGCAAAAGGTGGAGGTGGAGAGCTCGAGGAGTCAAGAGGAGCTGGTTCCACCTCCTACTCCAGAGCCAGACGTCGATCCAGACGAAGATCTGGAGCTGAGTGGAGACGGAGAAGAAGACGCACCAGAGGAGAAGAATGGAGAGATTTTAAGGTGTGGTTGGATTATTGTTTTTTTTCATTGCTCTGAAACACTTTTTGTAGTCTTATTACCAATTAGATATTTATTGTTTGGGGTTTTGCTCTGTGGTTTCACATGCTATTTTAAAGGCATTTGTTTCCTCTCTCTCTCATTTCCAGCACACAGAGACATCACATGTCTCCGCTGCTCTCTTCCCTCTCCTGTTTGGTCCTCTACCTCCGCCGCCAGCAGCACTCCTCTTTCCTTTCTCTCACCCGTTCTCCTCACTCTGCCGAGGCCTGGCGCCTGCTCTGCCATTCCAGCCTCTCCCTGCTCATCCTCTACAACCGCCACCGGGAATGCGAGGTGGCCAAGCTCACTGTCCAGGACTACCGCAACCGTAGCACCCCCCCGGCCAGCTCCAGCACCACCCCACCCTCCGGCATGGAAGCCCTGCTGTCCCCCTTTGAGCGCCACGTCCTCTGTAACCTTCCGCGGGCTAGCGTTCTGGGCAAGCGCGGTCGCATCCAGCCGCTTATTCTCCCGCCGCACTGCGAGTCCTGCTTGGACCTACTCCTTCAAACCAGCCCCAATGTGGGCGTGGACCCAGAGAGTCCCTACGTCTTCTCCCGGCCCTACCACTCTCCCGCCACACCGCTACGGGGCACGGACCTCCTGAGAAACCTGGCAAGATCCAGCGGGGCCAAGAATCCCGGTGCGCTGACGGCGACGCGCGTACGGCGGCAGGTAGCTATACTAACTCAACTGCTACTATTGGAGGAGGACGAGGGCCAGGGCGGAGGCACCAAACTGCTGGAGAGCTTCCTGGAACGAGAGTACCACGTGACCCAGAACTGCTCCACTATCATACGGGATCCAGCACTGATGGGCCGTGTGGGTCGTGTTGTCCTCTACGGAGAGAGGGAGGGAGTGCTTTTCCGAGGGATGAGCCTGCAGCACATCTGCCTCGAGCTGGACGGTAAGGAGTTACATCGCGCATTTTCTGTCTTTAAGGGGAAAAAATGCTGAACTCCCTTAGGCCCATCAGCAGGTATTTCAGGCATGCAATGTTCAATTCAGCGCAGGTTCTGCTTCTAAGAACCTTTTTTAAGGTTGAACTCCCGCCATCTGTTGTGAATTACTAGTGCAGTGCCCGTTCAAAACATGCCTGTTCAGAACGGGCGGGTGCTTGGCCTGTGGTGTTGCTGCTTTCTGGAGAACTACTCATACGAACTACTTCACACTCGACACTGCCCTTTCACGGTTCCCGAGCAATACACCTGCTATGACATAGTGGCGCCACACACCCAAGTCGTGGCTACTCGCGGTCAGAAACACCGGTGAAATACGCTCTTGATCACGGGAAAAAAAACACACCCAAGACGTGGTTACACTTAGCGGAGGTAATTCGGGCTATTAGTCGCTTGCTTTGACATAACCACTGCAGTTATAAAGTAGAGCATGGATTGAATTAGCGGAGGTATTTTGCTGGCAGCAATGTAATTAGTGTTATAAATAATTGGTTATTGCATTTTCTTCAATTCTACAGTTGTATAACCAAGGATTCAAATTAAGATAATATTTTTTAATAAATATTGTCATTATCTTAGAAAGCATTATGGTCTTTTAAAAATAAAAAAAAACACTGCAATAACACTTAAGCACTCAACAAGTGTAATTTTATATCCACTACTGATGCTAATAAATATTACCGCTCGTTTGATGTTCAGTTCCTGCAGAAGTACCTAAGTAAGTTTTTTTTTTTTTTTTTTTTTTTTTTTTTTTTTTTTTTACGTTTGGAGTCCGGTGGTCCACCCTCTTTAGACTTTCATTTCGGCGTTTCAATTTCGTTTTGTGCACACGGCCCTGCAGTCTCATGCCCTTGTATGGGGATTGGCAGGGCATTTACCTATACTAATTAGGATCGACTGGCACACGCCTCTCAGTTTATGAGGACAATGGGATTCATCATTATAAGAACAAAAGTACGAACAATTTTGTGCTGGACTATTTCTTAGCCTGGAGCTGTGATTTCGTCAAGTGTGGTTTTCATCGTGAGGTTGCTAGGTAACCAGCGCAGACTCCAGGAAGTCACTGTGCCCAGGCCAGGAAATAGTCTGTATAAAACCAAACCAACCAAAATCTGTAATTTTTACCCTTCGTTTTTTTGCACGGATTAAGTAAACTAGATATATTGTGTTAAGTAGTTAGCTTTATAGGAGCTGGTAGGTTTTTTTTTTTTTTTACCTTTTGTACAGAGCCAGGTTAGCTTTTTTCCTTTATGTATGCTAAGCTAAGCTCTTGGCAGGAATTGAAAGGGCGTATTTCCCAAAATATAGAAATTTGCCTTTTTAGTTTCTTCTCATTTGGAAAAAAATATTTTTTCCAATCCTTAACATATTCTGTACCACTGCACCTGCATTTTAGATGCACTACACTTGTGGTTGGAATATTACAAATGTAAGACACCATTTAATGGCAGCACCATGACATTAAGGAAAACATCTAGATAGTTTTTGAGTTGAAGAAACCTCCACAAATGTTGTCTGCACAACATTTTCCAGCCAGATCTAACTAGTGTGCATTCATCATTTCATCAAGTATCAGCACTGCAGTTGATCCCTTTTCTTAAATATCAAGCTGTATGTTTGTCATTTGATTTGAGTTAACTACCCTCCATTTCATCTCTGTCCTACAGTATTGTCTGGCAACTCGGCAGACTCCTTCTCAGAAGATTCAGAGGCCGAGGAAGAAAAGGAAGAAGTCAAGGAGAAAGCTGAGGTGATGGTGAAGAAGAAGGGACCAGGGCGACCGCCGCGGAAGAAGAGAGCACCCAATCCCTCTCCGGTCATCCCGACAATAGCCAATGTTCATAAGAGACGATGCATTCCACCCAAATCAGGTAACCATCGGCCAGTATCAGTCTAGGACGTCCCGAACTTCACTCATAAATTTGATCCTGTGCATTCTGTTTCCATTCACACTTTGTTACACCTCCCCCCCTCTATCTCACAGGGAAGCGTGGTGTGCTGAAGCGCCCCTGGTCAGAGGCCGAGCGTGTAGCAGTGGAGACTCACCTAAAGAGAAACCTCGTGGAGCTGCGAGTCCCCGCCAAGGCGGACTGCGAGCGCTGCCTCGAACTCTGCCCCCTGCTGGTGAGCAACCAGCGAGACTGGAGGGCCATCAAGTTTTACGTCCACAACCGCATCCAGCTGCTGAAGAAGCAGGGGAGGAGGGAAAGCGCCGCCGCGGTCTGCTAGGGCAAAAACACAAGACACGGCAGAGGACACGTACCATAATGTATAAACCACCAGCAAACGAAGAGAAAAGGTGGAGTGCGGCTCTTTCTTTTCTCTTTGGGTGCAGTACCTGAAGTTGCCCAGTCTCATCACCCCGGTCATAAGTGAGTAGTGTAATAAAACTGACTAAGCTAAGAAAACAGATGCTCCAGTTAAGGATCATTCAGTGTTGGGGACACCCGGTGTCTGTTCCAGATGTACTTTTAAGCGGTTGGACAAGATGTACGTGAAAGTGTGAATACGAGTTCAAACTGTTTGTTTTTTTTTAAAGATTTATTTTTTATGTCATCCTTACTTTTATTAAATAGTTGACAGTGGAGAGCAGCAGGAGATATAAGAGGGAGAGAGAGAAGTGGACATGCAACAAATGTCCCTGGAGTGACGCCAGTCCACGAGGTTGCGGTATGTGCTTTAGACCACCAGGACACTTTACAGCAAATAGTCCTCGGTCTGCTTCCACTGAAGGCTGATGACCAAACATGAATGTGTAAAGCTTTGGAAGAAGAAACCAACGATTCTGATCTTTAAAAAAAAAAAAAACACATCCCCACAGATAGACTATGTACGTATGTATGAACTTGTATAGTTTGTGTTTGATATTGACTGACATTGCGCCCCCCCCCGCCCCAACCCACGGCGCCCAACTGACGAGCGTATTAAAAAGTATTCCTCAAAGCCTCGGACCATGATGCACCTGTGAAGTGGTTCTCGCATACCTCTTCTACCATGGTCATAGTGGAGACTGTTCTGTATCAAGGCACGCCTACTTGAATTTACCGCGTATCAGAATTTAGAAAAAAAAATATATTTCAGAATCAACCTATGGTCTTATCCACAATGTAAATACTTCCTAATCTATGAAAAATATACAGTAGTGGTGGCAAAGTTAGTATTGTGTTATCGTGTATATACCGTGTAAATACTACCTGTACTTATTAAAGTGTATGACATTTTGCTGTGTTTTCTTAAACTGGATTGTAAAGTGAGTTTTACATTGTGGATTGCAGAGTGAAACAAAAGAAAACAGAAGTCACAAATAAACACAAGATCCCATATTGATTGAGTTTATTCAGTTACAAAGAGTACACGCATCATAAAATAATTTTAACATCAGTCATTGCAAAGTAAAGCTGCCTGTATGCATTTGCTCACAAAGTACGTATAACTTTAATTACTAATCGTGCCTGAGTTGGTTATTGTTCCCTTTTGTTTGTCAGTTTGTAACCACCTGGCTCACCACTGTTGGTGCTACCTTCACAGATCCTTCCTAGTTTCTCTGTCCACCTCTCTCCTCGTCCACCCCCACCCCCCCCCCTCTCCCTTTTCTTTCAAGGAACCTATGGTGACGAAGAAGAGCAGCGAAGACACAACGCCCCTTTTCCAGAGTCGTCCAAATCCACTCCCTCCTGGTTCAACCAATCCACCTGACTGTGCCACTCCACTCTCGCCCTCCCCAGGTGACATCATCAGACACTGTGTTGTGTTTTAATCAAGTCAAAAGACCAGCACCATTTATGCCTTTTCTTAGTACTAAACCTAACCTAAATGAGCACCTCTGTATTATTTTAGTTTGTAGCGCGTTTTTACGGAATGGTCACGGGCAAAAGGCAAGAAAATATAAAGTTGCGAATCACCTAAATAACTAAATCTCACAGCATCACAATTCACATGTAAATTAAAGTGTTCCAAAAATCGACTTAAATTCCCAAAAGACGAGTCACAGTATTGGCTATTTCAAAGGCAGTACGTCAGAGCACAAGCAATGATAACTAAACGAATTATACTAATTAGTGTATAAGTGAAATTAATATAAATGTCAGTGTATATTTACTAATAGGGTATAAATGCACAGTAGCATAAATGTAAAAAATTCACACAAAAAAAATCTAACTTTACAGACAGTGCACATAACAACAGAAACACTGTACTGTAGAAAAGGAAATGCTGTTATTTTTTTGATACCACAAGACGAGAATGGTATCGATCTTCTCATCTGACTCTCGGCAAGAAACCAAATAGCCTATGGGTATTTCCCAAAAAGTCTAAACAATTCATTCAACTGTGTTACTGAACAACGGCACAAACTCAAAATTAGACTATTGAGCCGAAATGACATTTCTTGCAGCTTCAACAACCACAAAAAAATTCACGTTATTTTGTTCATCCCATGCAGAATTGGTTTGGAGTTTGAGCTAATATGACTAACTATTGACATTTCAGCTTTAACATGACTTGACACTCAACAGATTTACCTAAACTAAATAAAACCACGTAGAAAAAACAACACTTTAATCTAGGTTCAATTCATTTTTTGTGTCCTCTTTTGAAGTTAGGATACAAGTATACCGCGCTAAAACATAAATCAGATCCTATGTGTTTTCATCTTGCTTCCTCACAGGAAGTTGGTATCGATGATATTAAGATTCAGACTCTCGTGCCGTTGAATCTACGGAGTTCCCCGTGTCACTAGCCTGACTCTGCTCTTTCCTCTGCAATATCTCCATAGCTGCTTTGTCACCTTTACCAGGATTGAACAATGGAAAGATGTCACCTGAGAAGTTAGCTGTTAACCTGCAAATGAGACTATCTTCTTCCACATTGTAAAAGGAAAGCTCTCCGCTGTCGCGATTCAAATGCACGCCAACCGTCTGCGGTCGGGAAGAGACGGGCAGTGAAACGTTTGGTTCTGTGCTGAACTGAAGGCTGTCGGGGGAAGAGGACAGGAACCAGAAACCATTAGATGTACTAGGACAAAAATCTAACTCGGCAGGGATGACAGCTGCACTAGTAACTCCTACCCACCAGGACTGTTTGAGACCTACGTTAGGATCTGCTTTCCCCAAAGAAACCTCCCAGTAGTGTTGTCCAGAGGAGAAGCCGGGTGTTCCTTTGATAGCCGTGAGACAGGTAACTTTAACTCCATCAGGAAAAACACACTGGGCGTCTCTCAGTAGACCATCCTTGATTGTGAGATATTGATTTCCCTTCTTGTCAAGTGTAACGTTGGCTGAAAATTAAAAACAACATTAGGGTGAAATCAGAGAAAGTCAGGTTAGAGAAACACGTAATTGTTATTTACAATAGATTCTTAAGTGATTACCATAAAACCGGATAGCTGTTGATGGCTGGATCACTCCTGTAACAGAGAATAATGGGTACAATCATCATTACAGCAAGCAATTTTTGTGTCATTGTGTTTTTCTTTGACTTCATGAACAGTGACCTCTTACCTTTTGGTAAAAGTGTCTGAATCTCTAGGGAAGAAAATACAATCATTAGTTCAGTTTCCTTGTCACGTGATGTACTACTCAGCCTGTGAAAACAGTTAAATAATGTCTTCTGTCTATGTTTTCAGGGCTGGGAGGGTCTAAAGGCCCAGACACGCCAAGGTGTTCTTGTTTCATACTTAAGAGGTTAATTAAAAATCAATACAGTACCACAAAACATAATATTGCGATACTCATGTAATGATATTTTCTTAAACCCCTAAACGAGACACTAACCTGTTGCATTTTGGTAAATGTAGGATCCACTGTTTTTGTAGCTTGACTCATAGTAGGTACTTTTTAAAATTTGTCTCTCACAAGTCCTTTACAGAAGTGCTAATTAGTCAAATCTAATACTAAATACCCATTTAATACACATATCATGAGCTTTCACAGAAATGTTGTGTAGGTAATAAATAATGTGTTTAATGTGAGACTCCTACCTTCGGCGTGGTCATTTCCTGATTCGGCTCTCTTCCCTGTAACATAGAAGATTTTCAGGATTTCATATCATATATATATATTGTATTTATAACATGTCTCTAAAAACAAACATGTACCTCTCTTCTTGAGGTACAGCACTCCAAGTAACACCAACGTGGCTATAAGGAGCAGAGCAAAGGCCACCCATCCAGCTGCTGAGGATCCAGACTCTAAATGAAGAGCAAGAAATGTTGTATTTGTATGTGGTGTTCTAAGTGAAAAAGGGAAATGCAGAACATACAATTGTTGCACACATGCAAATCATTTTCACCCTATTTACCAGGTTGAGGAGGGTTTTCCAGGCGCACTCTTGCCTCCTTTTTCTCTTCGCCAGAGACGCCTACTGAGCAGGAAACCTCAGTGGAGCTGGAGACGAGCAGCCAGCTGTGGACTGACAATAGACCTGAAGAGTCCTTGCCATGCTTCAGGCTTTTTGGGGTAAGAACCTGCTTTTGGTCCGACCAGCGCAGACTAGGCTCTGGGTACCAGCCTTCAGACTCGCAGCTCATATTCACCATGTTATCTTCTTCCCACACTGCTGACAGAAGAGGGGGGGCTCCCGTTTCTAGGAAGGGGGGGGTGGAGGATGGAAAACATTTAATGTAAAGCTGAAAGGACAGCTTTTTAAAAAATCATCCCTCAGTTTTGTGTGTTTTCTCCACTTTCACGATACTCACCCGTCACAATGAGACTGACACCTGCCCTGTCATAACCCTGCTCGCTGCTGACGTAACAGGTGTAATCTCCCGCATCCTCAATTGTGGCGTTGTCCAGCTTCAGGCTCACGTCGCCTGCCGTCAGCCCACCAGACGCTGCGTCCTTTAAGCCAAACGAGACTCGGCCCGCGTACGAAGCTTCCTGGGATGCGTCGTCAAACTTTTTCCCCCGGTAAAACATGATCGGGGAGTTGTAGCTCCCACGGTACCAAGATACCTCCAAAGCCTCTGCACTTTGCCGTGGGTTGAGCCAGCATGGTAATGTGGTGGTGTGGCCGCGGTGCACTGAGACAGGGGAACTGACAAGCACCTCCAGGCTTCCTGAAACTGAAATGTTGTTAGTTAAAGCTTCAGGAGGCAGAATATTTTTGGCATCATTGAGCAAAAACTCCATAATAAAAGTGTTCTGAGAGAAAACTAGACTTCTGCACCTCCTCATGGCTGTTTTCACGCTTTAAACAATCTCAGATTACCTGTTTCATGCACTACTGTCAGAATATAGTGACCATTTTATAAAAATATAATTTTTTTTAATCATATTTGCTCCAATTCTACCCACTGCTGCTTTAATGTAATTTAATGTTTGTGTACTTTTCTCTAGGAACTGGTAACAGTTAAGATAAGAGCAATTTAATACTGAAGTACTAAGTGAGGATGCATTATTGCCTCCATTATGCCCCATCTATTTATTACTTTTATAGTATCCTGTATACTACACAGTGGAGGCTGGTCTATAGAGGCAGAGGCGGTTGCTCCTCTATTTTTGAGAGGCAAGATAAGACATAAAGACCTTTGCAGTTTTGTCATTGATCATATCTTTAAAGACATTATTATGAGAAAATGTGGTTTGTGTTTTCTTTTAATCTTTTATTCATAAATATAAATGTAACACCTAAATAACTTATTTTGTTATTTTCCTGAAGAATATGTGAAACCACTTTCTAATTTGACAAACAAAAAGGCTATCAAGACACTGACAAGACACTTAACATCTGTTTGTTTTATAATATTTTTGTCTAGTGTCATATACCCCTGGCTCTTTTGTTATTGTTCTATTTGGCTATTACCCCCTGTATACGGAATCGGAATTATATTATTTTGTTTAATAAAGAAAGAAAGAAAGAAAGTAGAGATAAGTAGCCAACTAGTGTAAATAAATATGCCGCTGTGGGATGGTTTTCCCCCTGTCCTCCCCAATTTTTTGAGTCACCAGCAGCCACTGATAGCATGTTTATAATTCATGATGAATCAGGTGTTGTTCAAAGAGTACATAAAGCTCCTCAGTGCAAATATTGGGGTTTAGTGGAAAAATAAAAGCAAATTTGATAGGTTTAGCACAAAAAAAGTGAATAAATCTGAATAAACAGCGATCAGATATATAAAAAGGTAACAATTGAGAATAAAATACAAGGAAAATCACACTAATAAAAACAGATGTTAGGCTTCGAGACGACAGGGTCTTACCTGGGGCAGCACTACACAGTGAAGCACCAAGAGCAGCCACAAGGCACATCATCAGTGCACCTGTAAAAATGGGAGGAAATTATGAAGAAAAGGCCATTTGCGTTAAACCAACAGGAACATCAGGAAGTGCAAAGGTCTCCACACCTCTCCACAATTTAAAATCGGACTTAACAACAGAATAAAAGTCCTATTTCGCGATTGATAAACCATGCAAATTCAGGTCTCGGCCTACCCATTGTGGTGTTGTAACTCCAGGGCGAAATATCCTTCACTCACTGTAGGCTTATGCAGAAATTAGTACGGAATAAACATTGGAAGATAAAGATTTGAGGTCAGCTTCGGCTTTTTAGAGCAATTTCTCCGTGGATCTGGGATAATGAAAAAATGAATCACGCCTTGTCCTACAGATTTACTTTTCACTTTCACTTTTGAAGAAGGTAACCCGCGAATTGCGAAATCCGATCTGAGATCTGCAAGAACGCTCTCGCGAGACTCGATGTCCAGGTCAATGCCTAACCTCTCGCGAGAGTTTCCCCAGTTTGCTGGTTCCCTTCTAGACACGACCGAGTGAGAGGGCGGTCACACTTTTATTTACAATAAATGCTCACCCATAAAATCTAGAAAGAAAGTTTGTAGACACTTTAAACGCATGTGCAATCTTCCACTTGTTCATTTGAGGTTTCACTTAAATACCTTTCATAACAAAATCAATAGTCACATGAATAAATCGAGTATAGAGCATAAATAGAAACACATAGAAATATATTGTGAAGTAATGATACATGATTAAAACTAAAAGCATAAAATAATATAAATAGAGTGTTATTTGTGTTTTTATTTATTTATTTGGCCTATAGAAAATTGAATTTAAAAAATGGCCTTTGAAATTTCATGATTCCCTCAGCATGAATTGTACTGTAACTCTCATGATCCTCTGATTTTTCCCTCTAGCGCCATCATCAGGTCAAAATATAATTGCTCCAAATTGGTTTATACCTATGCTAAATACTTGCAAAACTGTCTTGAACCTGGCACAATAATAATTAGTGTATAAAAGATAGTATAGATCTGTATTTTTGTGCTGAAGTGATGGGTGGACAATGTTAAACACAGATGTGCCAGATGTGTCAGTAAGGGACGGGGAGTGTTCATGTGGTTTGTTGTGAATTCTCACGTGAGAGCGCTGCATCAAGATAAACAGGAAACACCAAGGACCCGGATGTTATGCGATACAGGCTTCAAAATAAAAGCGTATAGTTGGTTCACTGTTGAAAAAATGAACGGGTTAGGTCTTAAATCTGTTCAATATTCATATTAACAAACGTATGAGTTATTTTGTTAAGCTATGAACAGCCCAGTGTGAAAAGAAACAAAAAAGTAACAAAAAATAATTCTGATTCACCTTATTTTGAAATGTTTAAACGGAAGTTGCTGGTTTGACTGGTGCTGTGGTCAAGTTTAGCTAACCTCTACAGTATCATAGTCCAGTTTTGGTGTGGCGTACTTTCGTTCATTCGCTTCGCCGTCGGTTGGAAACTACTCCTCTTGATAGTACGCGTGTTGTTAGTTAAAGTATATGTGAGAATGCACAGTAAGTTGCTAACATCAGCTGATGGTATAGATAGCTTTCCAGAGCTTTTTCGGAAGAGTTGTAGTAGTTAGCATTAGCTGTGTAGTTCACTGACCCTCGGATACATGGCGACTTAGCGACGCTGATTTACATCTTTACGGTTTTCTTTAGCAAAAATGTCTCAATTTGCTGACGCTGACGATACCACTCCATTGCTCAGGGATGATGCAAGCAGGTGGGTGCAGAGTTCAATAGCCATTGAGTTGACACATGTGCCACTGTTACATTAGATGGGGTAAAATATTCAGCAGGGTTGTTTACCAAACAGGCTGTGGTGGAAGTGTTACCAACCCCTGTACTACATGTGAGCCATGCATTACGTAACGTTAAACCAGCTTGGGGCAAAAAAATGTTTTGTAATTCTATATCAGTAACCCTCTAATCACCTGTACCTGTTTATACTTTTATACTATGTTTAATTCTTGTGTATATATTATATTGTATATTTGTAGATTTCAATTTTTTATTCTTATTTAATTTAATTATCCTACTGTTATTTTTACTGTTTTATTGCACCAACCCACCAAAGCAAATCCCTATTGTAAACCTCATACACCTGGCAATAAACGAGTTTCTGATTCTGAGTTTCTGATTCTGATTCTGATACTGTCTTGTCATATCGTGTACAGTGAAGCCTCTCAGGATGAAGATTACAAGACACGGTGGAGGTCAATCCGAGTCATGTACTTCACCATGTTTCTCAGCAGCGTAGGTGAGGATGCCCACGAGTTACAGGGATTTTTCCTCTCTTGAACTTGTTTAAAGTAGAAAGCCCATTGCAGAGACACTTCACTAGGGGGTTCAACAAGTTGTGGATGTATGGAAAAAGGGGTCTCTTATATGCAAAGGTGAATAAAGATTAAGGAAACTGCCCTGTCACTGCCATGTCTCTTGATGGATGGAGATTGAATCAGTGCCAATAGTGCTGTTGTGTAACTTAAAGGTATAATATGCAAGAATTAATGAAAAAACAATGTATAGACTGGTACAAAAATAATCCCTCTTAAATCATCACTTATGCCCTAATAGAAGTGAGTGGTGGTGTCTGTTTCTGCAGAGACCCTGCTGCTGCCCTCTGCCTGTATTTTCTCTTTTCTTCTTATTTTGCTTTACTCTGGACGCTTCTGGGCATCTGCAAAGTGGCCTTGTGTCCCCACACGGGGTTGTAACATCCAGCCAATAACAGCGCACGGGACCAATTTACAAAATCAACAAAACATAGTCCATCCTTTTATTGATGTTCTGACTATTAACAGTTATATCCATCCAGTCAGAGATGCATACAGAACCACATTTTTCATCTTAACCAGCTATACAAAATAAGACAAAAGAGCAGTAGCTTATATGAGTTTTTGCGATAAGTACCGTCATTGTGAATATGATGTATCTGTGTGTTTGCCTGGCTTGTGTTTGGCACGATATGATTCGTAACACAATGTTTAGGATCTTTGACAGCAGGGGAGTCATCTATGTTTTATGTGCCCTTTCAGGTTTCACTATTGTCATCACTTCACTGTGGCCCTATTTGCAAAAGGTATGCACTCACTGTATGGCTTACCAGTTTCTATGTAAAAGATTGTTGACTGATTCTGCTGATGTTATTAATACAATTGTTTTTTCCTTTTGAAAGCAAATCTTGGCAGGGTAAACGGGAAGTGAAAGAAGCTACAAAGAACATTTTGGGCGTTTTAATTTTAGATTTAGTACTGCACTTGAACTGTGCACTAGTCAAACTGAGTAGAAAGTAAATCTAAATAGTAGGTCACATTCTAGTTCTGTGTCAAATCTAACCGCCTCTACTAAAAAATTAAACTGTCTCATATATTTGCATTGTAGCAATGTCATTACAAAGTCATACTAAGTCAACTGCAGGGTCTTCTGTAGAACATGCTCATGATTTCACATGTTTTGTTTTTGGTTATGTTTCTTATAGATTGATGATAATTCCAATGCCAGCTTCTTGGGATGGGTGGTGGCAGCCTACAGTCTTGGCCAGATGTTGGCCTCGCCCATTTTTGGCCTTTGGTCCAACTACCGGCCACGCAGGGAGCCACTGGTGTGTTCCATCATCATCAACCTGTCAGCCAATATCTACTACGCCTACGCGTACCTGCCCACAACCAATAACAAGTTCCACTTGCTCATGTCCAGAGCCTTTGTGGGCTTTGGAGCAGGTGATTTGTGAGAGCTGAATATGTTTTGCATTATTTGTCTGCCTGTGAATAACTGTCCCTTTTCATTTAATGTTGATTTGCTCATAAACTGTACATACGGCTCTGCTCTACTATATTTATGATGTGATCCATGTCACACAGCTAACTCCTAACATTCCCTTTGGTCTTTTTATGGCAGGTAATGTTGCTGTGGTGAGGTCTTATGTTGCTGGAGCTACATCACTGAAGGAGAGGACCAGTGCCATGGCCAACATGAGTGCCTGTCAGGCCCTGGGTTTCATCCTGGGACCAGGTAAAGATTGCTGTATTTTGTTCATATTATGTGAACCAGCCAGTGCAAAGTACAGAGCAAATGATGCAAGCGTAGTGTATGATGGGAAAAACAAGCAAAAGGTTGTTGGTTTGTTTGTTTAACACTTGCATATCTCTGTCAGCTCTGCAGGCATGTCTATCGTTCATTGGTGAGAATGGTGTAACGATAAAGGTCATAGACCTGCAGCTCAACATGTACACCGCTCCCGCTTTACTGGCTGCAGCTTTCGGCATCGTCAACATCCTGCTGGTTGTTTTGGTGCTGAGGTGAGGCTTTCCCGGCATGTATATGGTGTGTCTCCTTGTTTTTCTGTAGATTTCGGAGTTTGAGCGAAAATCAAATTAAGATCCTCTTACTGTTTACTCCATTTAGCTACGCTACTGTCAGTTTATGTACAGTATTAAGTTTCTCAACGCTATTTTGTGTGGTTAAGATGTCCGCTGGGTTTCTTGTCAACAGAGAGCACCGTGTTGATGAGCATGGAAGACACATTGCAGCCATCAACTACACATCCGAAGGTATTTATTGTCCTACTCCCTTTTTTTTTAATTTTAAAGGAACAGTGTGTAGCAATTAGGGGGATCTATTGGCAGAGAAGTATGTTTTCTTTAGTGTATAATCACCTGAAAATAAGAATCGTTGTGTTTTCATTACTGTAGAATGAGATGGAGATGCGTAACCATGGTAACCCGCACCAACCTCATGTGACCAAACGATGATTTGTGCGAATCAAAAAGTCTGAACTAATTTGAAAACTATACTACGTCTATAGCAAAGTGGAATCTTATACTTAATTTGAAGCGTTATTGACATTACAGAATTGTCTGCCGTTGTCTGTTATGAACGATTTCATTACTAGCGCATTGCATTGTGGGATATTTCTGCCGGCGTAGTGTTCAGTGTTTGCATACTGTAATATTTGACCGGAAATGGTATGCAATTCGCATACGGACATACGGAAAAATCTCACATACTGTTTTAGTGTACTAAAGAGCATGTTAAGGCAACCTTAGTCCATGCATATGTTACTAGAGCCTCTGAGAATTATAGATTTTATTATAGATTATATTTATATATATATTTATATATATAGTTGTCATTGCAGGATATTGGTCTTTGTTTTTTGGTTCAAGCCTTTATTATCTTCTTCCCTTTCCTGTAGATACTGATGACATTAGTGAAGAAACTGAGGAGACAATTGATCATGTAGCGGTCCTGACCTCCAACTTCCTCTTCTTCGTCGTCATGTTCATCTTTGCGGTCTTTGAGACGTAAGTATTTCATTACAGACTACTGAAGGCAGTCGAGTTAGAATATAACTCGGTTATATGAAGTTTTAATAATCTGACCGTATACTTTTGTTATTTTTCAGAATTGCCACCCCTTTGTCCATGGACATGTTCGCTTGGACAAGGAAAGAAGCGGTGTTATACAATGGCATCATCATCTGCGGCATTGGATTTGAATCCATACTGGTGTTTCTAGTTGTAAAAGTGGCCTCTCAAAGGTACCCTAATTCAATATGATAATTTATAATCTTTCAATTGAATGTTGTGATGAAATCATATATATCGAGATATCGTGATACACAATTACGTCGTCTAAATTGATAATAACAAGCACATACTAACTGCAATTTCTCACAAAATCTGATGCGAAATATTTTGAGGGAAAAGGCACGAAAGTTCTTAATGAAATGAGAAAATACTCAGTACCTTTCTTTTGTGAAGTATTTAATTATATATAAAAAATAGGCTTTACCATTTCATATAGGCTATTTATTTATTGAGTTACCAGAAAAAAATGCTATATTTTGATATATATATATTGTTATTGAGATATGAAATTACTTACAGTATATTGGGATAGAATATTTTGCCCAGCCCTATTTTAACGTCAGACATTCTTAATGATTAACCAAATTCTTTATTTCCTTCCAGGGTCGGGGATCGCCCTGTGTTGCTAGCAGGCTTGGCCATTATATTCTGTGGCTTCTTTATGCTGCTTCCATGGGGAAATCATTACCCTAAAATCCAGTGGGCAGGTATGCACTGTTTCAGTTGCACAGATTGATTCTGTTTCCTCTGCTGAGTAATTAATTGAAAGCCTGTTTGGCTCTGTCTGCTGCCTTTTTGGATTGAAACAATACTGTTTTGACCTCTTGGCTTTGATAATTTGAGATTTTTAACAGAATTGTAAATGTCCTAGTGCGTGTAGTGGTGCCAATTCTTGTGGCTGCGAGAATACTCAGAGTTACACTGGATAACTGTTGAAAATGAGCAGCATGGCGGAGAATCCTAGTGTTCAGGTTCTGCTTTTCTTTTCAAAATACAGACCTCAAAAACAACTCTTTGGTCAGTGAAATATCTAAAGCCACGATAGCCTCCAACAACTCTACGGAGCCGACAGGCTGCCCGTATGAGCAGACATGGTGCCAGTATACTCCTGCCATCAATCTGGCCCAGTACATCTCAGCTGACATCCTCATCGGGGTGGGATACCCAGCCTGCAACGTGATGTCCTACACGCTGTATTCCAAAATCCTCGGACCCAAACCTCAGGTAAGAAGACTGGAGGGTAATGGGAAATGACTAGGGTGCTTTAAACCACTTTGAATGTGCTTATACATTTCTCAAAATGTTGTTTTACTTTGAAACTTCTTAAAAGGACTATATCAAAATAATACATCTTCTGAGAACCCAGTGTGTGGATGTTTCCTGTTACTTTCTGCAGGGTGTGTACATGGGGTGGTTGACAGCGTCAGGGAGCGGGGCGCGGACGTTGGGCCCAGTCTTTGTCTCTCAGGCCTATACCCTCCTGGGACCCCGTTGGGCCTTCAGCCTCATCTGTGGCATGGTGGTAGGGGCCATCATCCTCCTCAGCTCCACCTACCACAGACTCATCGCCTTTTCTGTACGCCACGGAAGGACTATGGAATAACAAGTGAAGATTCCCACTGGAGAGACGGATGGCAGTTTCCTACTATTATTCTCAAAAACTTAAAATCCAGGTTATAATGAAGACTCGACTGATAAGCCTTTGAGAGTTTGTGACCCAGGGTTGACCTTTAAACTCTAAGGCGAAGAGATAAGGCCATGGTTATTTTCTCATGACTTGACCAAAGACGGCCGCTTCGCGAGTTAAAAGGGAGCTAGCACTGCAGCTGCTCGTTCACTCGCTTGTTGTGAAACTGATTGTATTTTTAAATTGAGTTACTGAATGCACAATTTTTTATATAATTGCTTTGTTGGTCTCAAAGATAAATTAATTATAACATTTTTAATACTCGGACTGCTTTTGCAAAGCCTTTATAACCTGAAAAAGTTCTCAGAATGTCTTTGCATTCAATTTTAACATTGTGAAGTCTACGGGCACATGGACTGTGCATAGGAGCGGCAATTGTGGCCTAATCACGGGTACTTGAAAATACATGTTCTCAAATTGTGTGATATTTAGTTTTTATCAACATGAAATGTGCTGACTACTGAATTATATTTGATTCATTGGATGTGGCATTCCCTGTACTTTATGTACTGATTGAACATCTTCAAAATTGTTATTTTGCCGTTTGAATGGACAAAATGGGAGACGTCAGTTTTACTGTGCAATGATTGTTGTCGTGCAAGAAATGTAAAGAGAAACAAACATTACATAATATATGTATAAATGAAAAGTTCTCAGTGAAAAATTTCCACATTCAACGGTTTCCCTCTAAAGGAAGATATTCATTATATTTTCCTATTCCTATTAATGGCTCCAAAGGTAGTTGTTTAAAACTACAGGTTGTTGTCTACCTGAAATCATTCAGAAAGTAATTAATGTGTGGGTGCTAATGATTTACTGAGTGATGCATTAAAGGATTAATATGATCTTGAATTGTCAGTGTCACTTTATGTTCAATTTGATCAGCATGGGTAAAGCAGTTGAGTGAGAGAATGCTTTTCCCCCCCTACCCTGCTGATATAGCCTACCATATAAGACTTTACTGATCCTCGGGGGGGAATTTAAATATTACACCAGCACGAGAGACATGCAAAAAGGGTAAGAAAACCAATAAAAAGCTATTCACATAAAATTAAACATGAAATGAAATATTATTTAATCAGAATCAGAATCAGAATCAGAAACTCGTTTATTGCCAGGTGTATCAGGTTTACACTAGGAATTTGCTTTGGTGGGTTGGTGCAAATAAGCAGCAAAAAAATAACAGTAGGATAATTAAAGTGTTAGAATAAAAAATAAGAATAAAAAAATTGAAATCTACCAATATACAATATAATATATACACAAGAATTAAACATAGTATAAAAAAAATATAAACAGATAGTGCAAAACATAAATACATGCAAATAAATGCATATATACATTCAAGATTCAAGATGTTTATTGTCACGCCGGTTATACAGGTACAATCGTGTGAAATACTTTTTGCTGGGAAGCTCCATTAAGAAAGAAACAGTAAGTTAAGTAGCAAAGAATAACATACTAAAATAAAGTAAAAAATAAAATAAAATAATAGTGTATTTACAATAATATACAGTATAATAATAAAGGAAATATGGTGTATGGTAAATATATACAAGTATTGCACAGGCATTTTTGTTTTTTATATTGCACAGAGGTATGTATTGAGTATTGCATTCAAAATATATTAGTCTAGTGGCTTATTAGAATCTACTACTCTTTTTGTTTTGTCATGTTTTTCTTGTGTTGCATAAATGGACTAGGCTACAACTGTATTTTGTTGTGCAACCCCGTGTTGCAGAATAAATCATCCTTGAACCTTGAATTATTATGAGCATTTGTCCGCCGCCAGGGGGCAGCAAAGGTTGTCGTGAGTGTGTCACAGTGCGCATGCGTACAATGACCGACAGGCTTCTTCCGGTCACGTGACTCAGTCAGAAAGTAGTTGAGCGCGCTCAAACAACATGTACTCCGCAAAAAGTTAGTGGGCTGCTAACATTAGCAAATGCCACTTTGCGTGTGATTAACTCGACGTTACGAGTACACGAGGCCGCGGGAGGGCATGTGATACTAAACATGGAGATTTTTAGAGACGAGACGGGTAAGAAAAAATGCTTATTTAGCCTGTGGTAAGAAGTTTGTGGGATGGTTTAGCTAACACGCTAACGCTAGCTTCCGCTAAATACACTGATAAATCACCATGTTGGTTGTATAAAACGCTGATACTACGTTAATTTTCTTCCTCTGTTTCAGAGTTTACAGATATCCGAATGGTCGTAAGTATACCTTTTAAACTATCCTTAGCTTTTTGGGCAACACACATCAAAGACTTTATTAGGGTAACGTTACATGTTGGCTCTCGGTTTGAGTGTGGCTGATAATGTAGATCCTGTCCTTGAAAGCTAGTTTATGGATTCATGAGGCTAAACTTTGATCAGTCTCACTCTCAAATGTTTGTTCGGTGACACTTTGAACAGTGCACGTACTCACTTCCGGTGTACACCCTGCATTAGGAAGTGCGTAGGTAGCTGGCTGACTTACTTTTCGTACTAAAACAATGAGCCAATCGGTGTCTTTAAAACATAACAAGACGAGAGTTAATCCTTGCAACGTTAAAAATGACTCGGACAATCGCAATTGGTTTGACAACACAGTTATATTAAAAGTTAAAATGGCAATCGTTAAAGGGGACATATCATGCTCATTTTCAGGTTCATGTTTGTATTTTGGGTTTCTACTAGAACATGTTTACATGCTTTAATGTTAAAAAAACACATCATTCTACTCATACTGTCTGTCTGAATATACCTGTATTCATGCTCTGTCTGAAACGCTCCGTTTTAGCGCATTTCAACGGAATGGCAACGGAATTGCGTTGCTAGGAAACAGCTTGGGTCCATGTTTACATCCTGTCAGCTGATGTCATTCACATACACTGCAACAGGAAATAAACTGGGACACATTTAGTATGTTTACATTTAAAACTATGAAATGGTCTAAATATTGTAGATTTGTGACATCACAAATGGACAGAAATCCTAACGGCTTGTTTCAAACGCACAGTTTCTGAATACGGGCTGTGTATATTTCTCCATGGATTGAGTGTTTTGATACTTTAACACTATTTATATATCACTTAAACCTGCTTTATGATATAAAAGACATGAAAATCTCACTTTTTACAATATGGGACCTTTAAGATTTCAGTTGTTTTAGACTTTCTATTTATGTGAAAACAATGTAATCGTGCTCAGAGTATAGCAGTCTGTTGTGGACACATCAGCTTAGATAAAGACATGAGCTTCAAGTTTTCAGAATTGTGTGCATATTTACATTTTTGGTTGTATACAATGGAGAAAAACAAATGTTCTGGAAATGTCATCACAGAGACCCATTTGATAATAATAATAATAATAACAATAATACTGCAAATATATAAATATTGGAATACTTTCATCAGTGGGCCATAGGCTCAATCATCATTGTGTTATCTCATTTGGCTATAGATAGTGACTTAACAGACATTTATTTAAATGAAATTCTTCAAGATTGTCACGATAACGTTACAATGATCCTAGCTGTAGTGAATTTCGATACTGACATTGATATTTCTTCCAGGATTTTTGTGAAATAGCAACTGTTATTGTTACACTGATGTAGCCTGTGGCGTATTCGCATTGTGTTGTTTTTGTCGGTCATGTGTTAATTCATTAGACATTTCTGCTTTCAATCTGCATTTAAAGCTTTGAAACAAATCTTTTACTGTTGGGAACTAAACTGATACTTTAAAGTGTCAATCTTAAAGATTTTCTTTTAAATAAATGTCTGTCATGTCACCATCTATAGCCAAATGAGGTAACACAATGGTGATGAAAGTATTGCAATATTTACATATTTGCAGTATTATGACCCGGGCTTGCGTCCGAAATTCTATACTAACATGCTATTTAGTACGCTAAAACAGTACGTGAGATTTCTTTAGTATGTCTGAAACCTTAGTATGTAACCAATAGTACGCGAATTGCATACTATTTCAGGTGAAATATTACAGTATGCAACGCTGGACACTACGGCGGCATAAATATCCCACAATGCAATGCGGTAGGAACGACAACATTCATAACGGACGTTGACGGACAGCATTGTAACATCAATAACGCTTCAGTTTAACTGTAAGTATTAGATTCCACTGTGCTAGGCGTAATATATATTTTAAATTAATTCAGACTTTGATTCTCACAACCCGTCGCTTCGATTTATACTTTATTATTATATACTCATATATGAAAAATCAAAAACAAAGCATTCGAATATTGATTTTGAGGTCGAATACTATGGCAACGGTCAAAGCTTTGAAACATTCGGGTCAGCCCATGTCAGAATACATAATTTGCCACCAAATTCGATGAAATCTCCCCAGTTGTTGGCTTTACACGTGTTTACTGTCGTGCCAGTGAAAGGATAGCAGCTTGCTGGTGTTGATCCAGTGAGTCAGCTTCCTGTGGGTAAAGGAAAGTGAAACCCAAGGATCCAGTACAGCAGTGCTTGAGTGTTAACTCACTGCAACCCGAGGTCACGTTCAGTGCTGGCATTGGCACGCAGCTTTGGACAGCCTTGGGAATTCACCAACCTTTGTTTTGTTTAGAGTATAATGGGGTCTAAATGGAGGACAATTCAAGTTTCAAGACTGACGGTGCTGAGCTAATGTGATGATTGTGAGAAACAACGTAGAACTAACATTTACATCTCTCTTTGTCCTGTCTAGCAAAGGGTTGCGGATTTGTTTGAGAGTCGTCCTGGTTTTCAAAGGATAGTAAGACTTGGCCTTATTGGTAAGAAGATATCACATCTGCCGCACACACACAAGTCTGATTTCAGTGTTTTATTTGTGAAATTGCTTTAAACTTGATTTTAGGCTTTACACACTTATTCAGTAATTTAAACGTACTCTTTCCCAGCAAATATGGAATACGATGATGAGCGAGGTGGTACAGATGAGGATGAACTGGGCAATTGGGCAATTGGTCATAACAACTTCCATGGATTCCCGAGGCTCTCTGACAGGAGTAGTGACAGAGGATTAAGTGGGAACCGTACAAGGTCATCCGGCTCTGTTTATCAGCTTCCACGGCATTACTTTGCTTCATCTTGTGAAGTTCCTCACCCACCCGCTGTAAAAGTTCAGGCAAAGGAGAGTGTAAGTTTCGCTTTTATTTTGTCCATCTTGTCAAAACGATGGCGTTCTTAGTGATTCTACAGGGTTCAAGTGGCTGAAATGTTATTTTGCAACTCTTTTAGGACTCTGAAAGAAGAGCCAGATTATTAGAAGAAGGGAAAAAAGGCAAAGAAAAGGCTCAGAAGAAGCGACTTAAAAAGCAGGTAAATTCTGCAATCTCCATTATGAGTTTCATAGTAATGAGTTTAAGTCAAATTGTGTAAATTAAAGCTCATTGTGTGTATTCCTGTCCTACAGAAACAGAAAGAAAGAAAACAGATTGTGAAGGAAGAACAGAACCCCATTAAAGATAAAGAGGTAATGATCAATATGTGCAACATCTTTATTCTTCTCTATTCACCAAGCTGCAAGCTTTAACTGTTTTTTTTTTCTTTTTTCTGATTCACAGGAAAAGGATGATGCACAGCAATCTAAAGCAGAGGAGAGCAGACCAGTTAATGATGAATCCAAAAACGAAACCATTTCCAGTGTTAAGCAGTCGGCCGCAGCAAACGATACAGACAGCAGTGACAGTAGTGAAGACGAATCCAGTGATGAAGATAGCGACACCAAGAACGACTCTGGCGACTCTGAGGTACCAAGAGCTCATCTTATTGTAATTCATACTCCTATTGTTTAAAGAGAGTTAAGCAAAAAGAGAAGTTTGTTTTAAAAATATTGAATCGATGTGGCACTGATATTTCTGTGTGATTATATATTGGTATGTCTGTAGTTTTATTTGTACACTTAAAGTGAAAAAGGTTGTATTGAAAGTATGATTTGCATATGCTGAGATCTTTCCCCCTGGTGAAGAGAAAACATTTTGGTATATCTTTGTATTCAAAAGTTATTCCAGGACCATTTCTAATATAAGTCATGCATCCACAATTGCCAAAATTGCTATTACTATTTTGTAGGAAATGGAAAAAAGTTTTTTTGCTTATACAAAAATGTAGGTTTCTGCTCTGTAAGACTTAAAGGGATAGTTCGGGTGTTTTGAAGTTGGGTTGTATGAGGTACTTATCCATAGTAGGTGTATTACTTACAGTAAATGACGGTCGGCGTGCCCCCCCCCCCCACCGCCTTTCTTGTAGGTTGCTGAAATAAATTGTTTCTGTCATCCCCGTCCACAGCACTGTATTGCTTTTTGCTCCGGTGTCGGTACTCTTGACTCAAGTTGGATAAATACCTCATACAACCCCACTTCAACTTTTGCACTCTGCGGCTCACAGGAGGAGTGAGCGGAGGGTTACTCGGTTGGTTGCAATCTGCAACCACTAGATTGCTGCCAAGTCCTACACGCTGCGTCTTTAACGACTTAGGAAGGTGACTAATTGTGCCTCTGTTCCTAATTTGTTTTCAAGGAACTGGACATGACGAGTACATTTGTGACTAAAGCTGCTGTTATAGCCCGGCGTAAATTGGAGCAGAAGCCCTGGCCTGAGAGGAGAGAGAAAAAAAAGACACCAGTCAAAGAACAACCTAAAACCGTCCCCGACGAACCTCATGAAGACCCGGAGGTTGAAAAGAAGGTGAGGTATCTTGCATATTCATCGGATTCTCAACAGAGATGACAGATGATGATTACTATTCCAATGACTAAGTACTCTGATTTTGATATTTGGGATAATCTCATTTCTCTCTCTTGCTGTCTGAACAGGATTCTGCCGCCCATAGCAGCCCCACTTTTGAAGATAATATAAAAATAAGCACTGATCTTGCAAGTAAGTTTTATCCATCTCATGTACAAACTCTCAGCCAGATGGACTGATCACGATTTGTAGATAGATATTTATTCAAATGTAAATTATGTTTTTAATTTTAACTGAAGTTCCTCCCTTTTTTTTTTTTTCTCTCTATAGTTATTGGAAATAGGTTTGCCAGTGCTGGAGACTTTAATATGGCTGTGAAGTATTTTACAGATGCAATTAAGTACAACCCTAAAGAGTATAAGTAAGAGCACGTCCTTTTACTTCATTTAAAGTAAATTCCCTGATGGTGCTTCCACCACCACTGGTTTTTATACTCAATGTAATTTCTGTCGCAGGTTGTTTGGCAATCGTTCCTTCTGTTTTGAAAAGTTGCAAGAATATGAGAAGGCGTTGACTGACGCAGAGTTGTCTCTCAGCATGTGGCCGGGCTGGGTTAAAGGCCTGTTTAGGCGAGGCAGAGCTTTGGCAGGTCTAAAGGTAAATAGTCTCCCATATGTACCCTGTTATAAATGTCATGTGGTAGTTGAGTCAGTGTTGACGTGTGGGACGGGGGGGGTTTGTTAGGGGAAGACAAATGGTCAAAATGTATTCAGCACGCAGACTCTTTTGCCACAGCAGCATCTAGCTCAGTTATACTCCGTTATCGAAAACATGATATACAGGTATTAGCGCAATACTATGTTTCTTCACATGCAAATATTTTTGTGATCATCATATATTGATTTTTACACATTGGACATATATATATACCATTATGTAGTTATTGTAGCCCAAGAGCCAACGTTTAGTGTTGATTTTTTCCCCCCTCTATATTGAAACCATGGTATGTATCAAATAGGGCTGCACGGTTATGGCCAAAATGATGATCACAATTATTTTGATCAATATTGAAATCAGGAGTATTGGTCATGATTATTCATAGATTTTGGAACAAACTATTTTTTATTTCAATTTTGCATTTAAATAAACAGAGCGCTGCTTTCACTTCCGTGTCGTGCTACATTCCAAATGTCAAAAATTCAAAATGTTATCCTAATACTTTGTTATTGTCATCTATAGTGGTTATTCACATGAAAACACACAATTCAAAAGATTTGGAAATAAATTATTGTATTTTTATTTAAATATTTACTTTGATTTAAAAAAAAAAAATCTTGGCATTAGTGAATGAATGAATGACTTTATTTCGAACATAAAAATAAATAAAAACAGATACAAAATAATAACAAACAAAACAAGAGTAATGGTGTCCGAAAAGGAGTAGGTAGAAGTAAAACTTGTATTTCCCTACCCCTTTCTCACTTCTCCTCTATTAACTTGTATATCATAGCCGTCATTAGTAGTTCTAATTATATATTATAAGCTACTTAGAGCTAGTGTTGGGAAGTTAAACAGTTGTGACAAACTGCGGCTTTACGTCTTCTTATGGCCAAAATCCTGATCGCGATTAATATTCGATTAATTGTGCAGCCCTCGTATCAAAGATTTTGTTCCGCATAATATGATCAACCTCTCACCAGTTTTTACAGCTGTGACTATCTTCTGAGTTAAAGTCATTTTTCATCAGTGTTTACACTGTTTTGTTTGCTCCCAGTATTTCAGGTTGACTTTGTGATCACGTTGGCCTTGTTGCAACACCACTGAATTAATTCCACGTGTCATTGAGCCGTGCAGGGTCACATTATTTACTCTTCTCGTTTTGACTAGCTGTTGCTGTAAACATTAACTGATGACTAATAACTGGGCTGAGCAGCGTGACATTGAATGAGCCTGAACTTTGATTTAGTCCTGATGTGGCGGGTGGTGAAAGCTCATCGTAATTTTTTTTTTCCCCCTTTTATTCTTCCTCCAGAGGTATGAGGAGGCTGCATATGCCTTCAGGGAGGTTCTCAAACTGGACAGTTCATATGCAGAAGCTGCCCAGGAGCTGATGCGGGTGCAGATAACGCAACTAATGGTGTGTAACCGTAACACCTGTGTTGGTGGGAAAGCTGGGAAAATGGTGTCAAAAAAAGTTCTGTACAAAAACACAATGTTGTTTTTTTCAGATCAGTCATTTTATTAACATGTTTTTAAGACTCATAATCATCACACAAAAAAGAAAACAATAGAAAACAACTGATACAAATATTGCTTTAAAGAAACAGTCTTGAAGAGTATTGAAAGCAAATGGATCGATAATCATTCACCGAAGGGGTTTCTAACCTGAAATTCTTTTTTTTGTTTCAGGAGTATGGTTTCACTCGGGAGCAGAGCTCAAATGCTTTAATTATTCACGGGACCGTAAAAAAGGCACTAGAGGTGCTGTCCAAATTAAACCATCGACCTGGTGAGTGTGATTTTTACTAGATTTAAATGCTGCCATGCATCAGAGGAAATAGAAATGTCCTTCTTTTATTGTAGCTTACCTGTTAGAGTATATTTCTTAACCTCATATTGTAGCTTCAGTTGAGACGGAGAACACGTGTGTCTGTTTTTTTACACTATACTAATTTTTAATAATTGTCTTTAGGAGCTATTCAGAACGGCGCTCTCCAACCGGCTCAACTAGCAAATGTCACCGGGGTCTCTCCAGTCCTGTCGGCCAACACGATCCCTGCTCATCTTCCTCCTCTTCAGCCCCACGATGTACCCAAAACAGCATTTAAGAACAAAGCTTTAGGCCCAGCCCCGAATATGTCGAATGTCCAGACTCAACCAAAGCCCATTCCTAATCAGGCCACGAAGACCAACTATGAAGACGGTCACCCACCACAGTGAGTACAGATTCAGTCACACACTGCAGTGTTTGAAAGGTTAACGTGTTTTTATTATGATTTACTTAAAAAACAGGCATACCAGCATATTTTACAAATCCTAATTGCTTAACATACTTACTGCTGTAGAGTGTGATTCTTAAGTTCTGTTTCATGGATGATTTTTTTTTCTTCAAATATGGTCACATCTCAAACTTGGATTCATAAATATTTGCCACGGTGTCCATTTCCAGGCCTTAAAAGTATCCGTAGTTATCTCTGAGGTTACATTTGGCAGTAGGTACAGGGCTGTCGTGACTCCAGGTGTCTCCGCCCGTCTCCAGGTGACTAGCTGGGTCTGGCTATCTTTTAGTTAATTTAACGGTTGTGTCAACGTTCTGAGAGGCAGACAGACTAAAAAAAGATTGATCTTTGCTCCTGGTTTGTTTATAGCCAGCTGTCTGCAGATATCCGGCTGATGTCTTATCAGGAAATGCAAATAAGAGGAGATGAATTGGTGTGCAGACTTTTAACCTGTGTGTTGAACGTGCATACTGTAGCGAAGACCGACAAATTAATGCTAACTATCTGTTAATTAATGCTAACTATCTTGCTCATGGAGTCTTAATTAGTCTTTTTTTAGTTTTAGTCTGGTTGCATATTGTAATAATAAATCGGCACCAAGCTTGATATTTTTTTTGGCCATATTGCCCAGCTCTAGTGACAACTAGCAATGCCTTAATAATACTTAGTATAGAAAATAGATCCAGTTCCCTACTTCTTGTATGATACTTGGGGTCTTTGGAGCTCTATAAGGTACTTAACGGTAAATGAGCTTTGAGCTGGTGCTGTATAATGCTTCCATTATTAATGCTTCTCCTGTTTGTATGTGGGGGATGATTACTGATGTTGTGGAGCAACAGCGAGTTGTGTCCTCTAGAGTTTGGGCCGGTATAAAAATTTCCAAACCGGTTTGATATTAAGCCACAACAACTGGACCAGACTGGTATACCGGATTTTACCACTAGGTGTCGCACTTGACTCGGCAGACGCTGAAGTTGGCCAATTCTCCCTTAAATATTTAAACTCTGCCACACAGATCAATATATCGATGATTAATTAAAGCATTATTTATACCAATATTAGCCGGTATGACTGAAGGTTAATTGGATGATCAGTTCTCGTATTGGACACGCTTGAATTAGTACTATACACACAGTATACTTATGGTTATTGGTTTTGCTTCTCCTCTAATTAGACAGTATATCCTAAGAGAGCAGATAATCATTGAATGCTTTCATGCAGTTTTATGTTAAGAAAGTGTGTTTTTTACCAACAAGATGATTCCTTAAAATATAACAACCAGGGATCTCTGCATAGTCACGTATCATCTGTCACCTTAATATTGTTTTAAACGTGTTCAATTAATCAATACTTTCTCTCAACAGGGAGCTGTTTCCAGTTTGGGTGGGGAACTTGGTTTACCCAGTAACTGAGGACATGATAACCGACGTGTTTAACAAGTAAGAGCGTTGGTTTCATTTCAGTGAGACACCACACCTGAAATTTGTGTTATTTCTACAGTTTTTTGTAATCAGATACTTGAGTTGCAAAGGAAGTGTTGACTTACTCTAGTCTTGTCTTGTGTTGTCTTTCAGGGTTGGGGTTGTCTATAGTGCGAAGGTTCTGATTGCCAAACGATGTGCCTTCGTAAACTTTACAAAACAAGAGTATTGTGATGAAGCTATCCGACGTTTGCATGTAAGTACCCTGAACTCTTATATTACAGTGTGACTACAGACTTTCCTACTTCAGTTGTCACTTTTGTCTTCATTGTAAATCGCACATTTCCCTCCCCGTGTACTCCTTTTTCTGATATCATGAGGTCAGTTATATGACTCTATGGGGTTGACATTGAAACTGTAAATCAGTTGAAGCCCCAGAAGGGCCCATATCCAGGACTGAGACTCGTTTAAAAAAACTGCAGCAGAATTTAAATAAAAATCTGAATTATTATTAATTTGGCTGCTTTTTGCAACTACAATTTCAACTAGGTGTCTCAAGTTTTCTTATCAGAAAGTCACAATCACTTGTTGTTCTGCAAGACAAGTGAAACGTTTATTGCATTTTACAACCATGCAAGTTCTTTTATTTCAGCTACAAATATCTACTACATTAGTCGTAATCAGCCCTGCTATCTGTTCACTCTTAATGAATATGTTTCCACCAGGACAGTCCATCAGCTTTCATCTGGGCTGCTGATATTCATTGTTTGTTCACTTCTTCAGGGCTTTGAGCTGAACGGCATAAAGATTGCTGTGAGGTATCCGGACAGGATTCCTCCAGGCATGGGCATCTCCAGAACTGCCCTCAAAGCTGATGGCCTGCAAGATGAGGATATGAGGTGAGTGTTTTTATATCCAACATTGATTTTAAAGGAATAGTTCAACATTTTGGGAATTGCGCTTATTTGCTTTCAGGAGAGAGAGACTACCTCTACCCCTCTCTGTCTCTTAACCTCTCTCTGTCTCTTAACCTCCCTCTGTCTCTCTACCGCTACCTCCCTCTCTCTCTACCCATCCCTGTCTCTTTACCTCCCTCTCTCTCTCTCTACCCCTCTCTGTCTCTACCTCTCTCTGTCTCTTTACCTCTCTCTCTACCCATCCCTGTCTCTTTACCTCCCTCTCTCTCTCTACCCCTCTCTGTCTCTACCTCTCTCTGTCTCTTTACCTCTATCTCTACCTCTCTCTCTACCCATCCCTGTCTCTTTACCTCCCTCTCTCTCTCTACCCCTCTCTGTCTCTACCTCTCTCTGTCTCTTTACCTCTATCTCTACCTCTCTCTCTACCCATCCCTGTCTCTTTACCTCCCTCTCTCTCTCTACCCATCCCTGTCTCTTTACCTCTACTTCCCTCTCTCTCTCCCTCTCTGTCTCTACCCCTCTCTGTCTCTCTACCGCTACCTCCTTCTCTCTACCTCTCTCTCTACAGCCCTCTCTCTCTACCCATCTCTGTCTCTTTACCTCTCTACGTCTCTCTAGCTCTACCTCCCTCTCTCTCTACCCCTCTCTGTCTCTCTATCTCTCTCTCTACCCATCTCTGTCTCTTTACCTCTATCTCTACCTCTCTCTCTGTCTCTTTACCTCTCTCTTCCCCTCTCTGTCTCTCTACCTCCCTCTCTCTGTCTCTCTACCTCCCTCTCTCTCTACCCCTCTCTGTCTCTTTACCTCTCTGTCTACCCATCTCTGTCGCTTTACCTCTCTCTCTACCTTCCTCTCTCTCTACCGGTCCTTCTACCTCCCTCTCTCTACTTCAAGGGGTAGAGAGAGAGAGAGAGGTAGAACGAGGGAAAGACAGAGAACACGAGAAGTAGAGACAGAGGGAGAGGGGTTGGACCAAACAATCTTTCCGAGACTGCTTCAAAAGATCTCTGTCCTGTTTGTTTGGTGTGAAAGGAAACGGACCAATCACAGTATTGTGTTTTTTTTTTACATTTTACAGGCAAAACGAGTACGTGAATGCAGCTGGAAACCGAAGACCTTTTCGTCCTTACAGACAAGTCCCAGACTTCAGAGGCAACCTCAAGTACTGAAAGGAAACAAGATGCTTGTGAACAGGTCCAACTTTCCTTCTCAATAAAAGTATAATCCCTTATACTTTCCAGTACAGATTAATCACTAGTATCTACAGGGTTTAAAGGCTCCTTTTGAAATATTAGCAGTATTCTTAGTGGACCACAGAAACCAGTGCTTATTTAATTTTTTTAAAGAAGGAATGAAAGTATTAGTCACTGAAAATGACCTATTGATCTAAAGAAATGATAAAGTTTTATATTTTTTTGACTAAAAGGTAAAATCTGAGGTTTATGTGAGCTGATGATTCCAGGTATTATTAACAAATGCTTCTTTATGCCAAGCGTGTTAAACCTTGACAGATATACTGGAGGTTGATAACTGGTATTGCATTTTAAATGTCAGTATACAGGAAAACCAGAGTTTATAATTTACATATTTCACTTAAGGTTTAATTTTAGACTCTGTCTGCAGTACAAGCTGGCAGAGTAGTACAGTATAAGACAACTGAGTGAAATGGCAGTAAGGTGTTCAAAATATGGTACATGATTTATAAATATAATAAGTATAAATGTGTCTACATGAGACTTTTTTTAGTCCTAAATTTTGGTATTAGCATTAGGCTCCAGAATCACATGGGCTTTAAAATAATTAAATTAAGCTGGTCATTTATGTTTTTTTACAGTTGATATACACACAGATGCAGAAATCGTTATTAGTATACTGTGTAGTGACTTTACTTACATATTGTGAACAATAATACAAGCGCCTCACATTATGGCCTGTATCTAAATTATCTGTAATCTATATTCAGAATTATCTTCACTATACTTTTACATACGCCTATATCCTGTCTTGCTATAATCCACTATAATATAACAGGAATTATTTTATAGCATACTTAATTATGGTTTATTGCTCATTTTCGTCAATAAGATGGCTTTAAAGTTACAGCGGTTGATCATGGGGCGGCATATTTTATTTTATTTTATTTTATTCAGATGCCTTCATTAATTATGGAGTTTGTGTTCTTAATTCAAGAATTAAAGATTCTTTCATATTCTCATTTCCTCTCTCATTATTTAAACATGGTGTTTTAGCACTAGGGGGCTCGGAATTTGAATTATGTACTCAATTTCCTTTCAAGTACAGTAAACACAAAGGCCGCTTCTGATTCTATTTTACCTGAAACCCCAGCTCACATTTTACAATACATACTGAAGAGCTGGTGCATGTTGCAAGCTATGGTTAAATTGCAATCAGGGCCTTAAAAGGAAGATAGCTAAATCAGAAAATTATTAAATTTAATTTGTATCACATGAACACCATATAAACTGAATTAATAAAATATATTACACTATATATACACTAGATTTTGACACTGGGCTCCAGTACACAATGTGGCTTAACATTTTAGCTGATGTATTTGAGTGGTACATATTACTAAACAAATTTGGAATTAATTAAATGATGGCGCTTTCAAGGTCCCTGGAGACATTTTGAGCCGATTGACTTTTCTAGGTCTACAAGCCGATAGATGGCAGCACGAGCTAAGTGTTGGATCCGGAGTGATCGGGCAACTTGGAAAATCCTCCATGTATGTATTACTATGTGAAAAATAATTCCTAGGTGGTGGAAACCTCCTATTCTGATAGATTATTTAGATAAACCTACCATTGTCGCACATGGAGATGATGTCCTGAGCTGCACGTCTTCTGCAGCACCTGGAACAACAGCACAAGCAGTTCGAAAACTAGTCATCACTACAATTCGATGTAGAGGGTTTCTTCAGCTTAATGTGAATCTGAACTAATGAACAGTGGTGCCGGTAAATACTCTACACTATAGGTTTGTGTACTAATGACATTTCCTTGCAGCCTCAATTTTACAATGTTCACTTCATTATGTGGGCGACTGTATATAGTC